>CM070776.1:57265016-58465016 GCA_036346955.1 Dipus sagitta | reverse complement strand
AAGGGTAAAATGGGAATAATGCCCATTCCCCAGAGCGGGGTTGAAGTGATCTCACTAAAGTGATGATACTTTCCACATTAGACAATCTGTGTGAGCCTCTTCAGAGAGCAAGAGCAGCAAGCCCCAGTGCTGGGGAGTGGGGTCCAACTGCAGGAGGGACGTCCGAGTCTGGTGAACATAGAGCTGTGGAAGAGAATTTTGTGAGGTTGGGTGACATGAGGAAAGCTTGTGTTGTAGCCCCCAGCTGCTTGTCAGTGGCATGAGGCCTGCAGAGCAGAGCAGGGCATCATCCACTTCCCTGGATGCGCTCAGCAGCTTACAGCTGCAGGAACCAGTGAATGGATCAAGCAAATGGGACACTTACACACAATGGGGTCTGCCCAGCCATAAAGACAATGAAAGGATGTCATTGGTAGAAAGTGAATGCAACTGGAGATCATGTTGAAATAAGTGAAATAAACCCAACTCAGAAAGACAAATATTGCATGTTTTCTCTTATATGTGGATTAAAAAAAAAAAAAAAAAGACATGAGGGACTGGAGAGATGGCTCAGCAGTTAAATGTACTTGCTTACAAAGCATGTCGGCTAGGGTTCTATTCCCCAGAGCCCACATAAAGCCTAATGTACAAAGAAGCACATGCATATGGAATTCGTTTGTAGTGGCGGGATGCCCTGGCATGCCCATTTTCTCCCTCCCCCCTCTCTTTGTCTCCCAAATAAAATAAAACATTAAAAAATAATCAAAAAATTAAAAGACATGAAAGTAGAAGGGGAGCTATGGGGACCAACTGGAGGGGAGACGAAAGAGGGCAATTGGGTGAATATAAGCAAAGTACATGACATACGTGTATGCATAATATCACAATGAAATCCATTATTTTTACAATGAATATATAATAATAAAAAAGAAAAAAACAGATTTCCAATGAACAACAAGGCATTAAAAAGAAAAACCATGGGCTTTTGACCTAAGAGCCCAGAGCTCAAATTGTGATTCAGTTCCTTACCCGTGCTATAGCTCCGACAAGTCCCCAGGAGCCCTCAGCTGCCTCACTCAGACAACAGGCTCCTCAGGCCTTGCTTGAGTTTAGATGGCACTTGGCTGTTGTCACCCATGTGTCTTTAAGTTTCTCATCTCCCTGAACCTCCATTTCACCGCTCTCCATATAAAGAAAGTTGAACTAACTGATCTGTCAGGTTCCATTCAGCCCTAATGAGCAGAATCAAGCCATGCTTCATTTGTGTTTTCCAATCATGTCCAGTGCATCCAGTCCCTGGTAAGAACTCATTCCTTCAGGGGCTGCATGCAAAGATGCCAGACGATGGGAAGAGAGTGTTTCCTCACCCACAGGAAGGAGAATTCTCCCCTCAGAGACAAAGTGGCAAGTCTGCTTTCTTTCCAAGACAGCTTCTTTACGTACAACCCAGGGCCAGCCCAGAACATGTACAGTGCTGGGGACCAAGGTGGCCCCACTGGGGACCTCTGTGGGCTAAATCTGTCTGGAGGTGAATATAAGGCTGAGGCCTCAGCCTGGGAGGTTGGCCACAGCAGCTGGAAGTAAACTGAGGAGCCCCATTTGCTCAAGTCCATGTGGTTCCTTCCTCAGGAAGTAAAAAGAATGACTTAAAGGATTTAGACCTCTGGGGGGGGGGGAGAGAAGAGAGAAGAGAGAAGAGAATTAGAACCCAAATCCACATCTGGCCTGACAATGTGTCTAACCTAAGCTTTCTGCCCACTGAGGAGGGGTGTGTGTGTAACAGCTGGTTGCTTCTACTAAGCTGCCTTTCTGGTGACATCACTGGCAACAGAGGCACCCACGTGGGGCCCGCACTGCCCTTGCACACACACACACATCTGGATCCACCCAGAGCCAGGAAGAAGGGATGTGGTTCCTGAAGGAAGCCAGGCTTCCTGAGTTGACTCAGCTGGAACCTCTTAGGCCTTCATTTCCCCATCTCTGAAGTGGGCTCACCCTACTCCCTTGCATGCAGGGTAATATTATAAGCCCCCTCCACAGGGAACGGTGAAGAGCAGACACATGTGGCCCCTTCTGGAATAGACGCTTCATGCCTTGTTGTTCCAACTGAGTCCACTGTGGGTGGAGGCAGCAATGTACACACTGCCTTTGTGCTCTTTTCTTTGGAGGCACACCCAGCTGGGCCTACTTCACACTTTGCTCTGCAGGATAAGGTACTGTACCAGGCTCCTCTCAGATCATAGCAGCCTTGGGACTCGTTCTTGGGTCTCCTAACTCTTGCTCCACGCAGGGCCTTTTAGCTAGTTCCTTGTTGCCTGCTCAAAGTCCTCAAAGGGCTCAAGGGAATCAGATGGTCAGAAAGCAAAGAAAGTTAGCCTTCTACATAGGGGGAATCGTTTTCTTAGTCCTTGAACTTTAGGACTTTTTCTTGTTCCAACCTGGATGTGTCCCAGCTAGCACCGTCGATCCTGAAGACTAGAGCTCAGGGTTTGTAGTGCCAGGAGAATGCTCACTTAAATTTGAATTGTACATAAGCAATGAAGACTACTTTTAGCATAAGTATGCCTCAAATATTGGGCTAGACTTGTACTAAACATTTATTATTCATCTGAGGTGCTGATTTTAAGTGGGTGTCTTGTATTTTTACGTGCTAAATTTGGCAACCCTACTTGCCAAATCCTGCCTTAAGGATCAGGAGGAGGTGGCGGCCTTAAGGTATTTGGTCCGTAGAGCTGGGGCTTCCCACTTTCAAACCCCAAGTCCTTAGCTGATCCACTGGAACAGTTGCTGGCTGAGGGAACATGTTTAATTTGGTCGCTCATTAATTTGCACAGCTCTCCCTCCACCCTCCTAGGCCTAGCACTGCCCTAATGAGTTAGGGTGGTAATGAGCAGGAAGTCCTCCCTGTGGAACAGCACGCAGGACATGGGCTCTGCAGTAGGCCCATCTGCTACACCTCAGCTGACCATCTCCAGGTTAGACTTATGGCACTGAGGG
Source organism: Dipus sagitta (assembly GCA_036346955.1). Lineage (NCBI taxonomy): Eukaryota > Metazoa > Chordata > Mammalia > Rodentia > Dipodidae > Dipus > Dipus sagitta. The sequence continues at coordinate 58,462,040 of CM070776.1, read as the reverse complement.
GGCCTGATGGGAGGCCTCCTCTAAGTGGTTTGAAGGGGGAATGGTTGGCCTCTAGCTGAGGATTTCTTTCTTGCAAAAAGGGGAGAGGAGGGAGGAGAGGAAGGCAGGTTGAAGACTTAGGGGAGAGGCTGGGTGGCAAAATCTATGTAAAAACTCAGCAAGATCTGGGCATGGCGGCACATGCCTGTAATCTCAGCACTTAGGAAGTTGAAGCAGGAGGATCATGAGTTGGAGGCTCGCCTGGGATGCACTGTGAGACTCTGTGAAACAAGAAAGAAGATAGAAAGGGAAAAAAGAAAAGTAAGAAAAGAGAAGATAAGAAAAGTAAAGAGAAAAGGAGGGAGAAAAATAACATGAGCAAGAAGATTCTAGTTCATGGAGGTTATTGAAGAATGCTGAAGAAGAATAGGGGTAAGCTTAAAAAGTGGAGAAAACCAAGGCCTTATTCCAGAAAATGAACACTTAGCCTAGTCTACTCTGCAGCAAAAGGCTTGTGGAGTCAAATTTGTATTGGAAGCATAAGAGAGTATGGCACACAAACACACATGTCCTTGGCAGGTGGCTTGTTTGTTAGGTGATTAAAAGCTCTGAGAAGTTCTGCAGTGAGAAGCCAAAAGGAAAAAGTGATTTACATTGGGTTCACTTGGCATTTCTCATAATTATTTGACACACAATCTTTTTTTATCACAATCTTTTAACCCACCCCAGGCACTTTGATGCACTGGGTTCTGGAGGTGGTGCCTCACCCTGAGGGGTGGCCAGCTTCCTTGAGGCCTGGAAGCTATGCCTGATCACCATAGCCAGGTGCCTCAGCCAGAGCTTAACCCCATATCCACTTTGTTTCATGTCTTGTGGATTTTTCTTCAGGTTCTCTGTGTCCCAATCTGTACACGTGTGTATGTGTGTGTAGGAGCCCTGGTTCCTACATCTACCTATGCATCAGTCCATGTAGGCACATCAGTATGGGCTGGCTCAGAGGCCAAGTATGCCAAAGTGAAGGGGGAAGGGAAAGAGGGAGGGAGGGATGAATAGAGTGATGGTGGGAGGTAGTTTTCCTAGTCCACTTCCCTGAAAAACTCTAACTTCTTGTGCTATTCCACTAGGAAACATCATTCTGGAAATCAGCTAATAATGAAGTCCAGTGTTCACACCATCTGCCCAAGTTTATGACCTCGTTCCTTTCAGGACAACAGAAAAAGGTCCATAGTTGATAGGCCTGGCCTGGGTTCACTGAGGAAAACACAGCAGAAAGGACCAGAGGCTGTACTCTGGGCTCAGTGATGCAACTTTAAACATTCATTTCCCTTCTGGCTATTTAGAAAGAGTCTAGAAAGAACAGCAAGGCCTCCACCAGATCAATTCAGGACCAAATGACACAGGTACATGAAGGCAGGAACTGTGCCTGTCTTGTTGTCATTGTTGTGTTTTGAGATGGGGTCTCCCTACATAACCTCCAACTAGTAGCTGACACTGGCCTTGAACACTTCAACTTGATCCTCCTGCTTCCAACTCTTAGTGTATGTACCCTGGCACCCAGTTTGTGGCTCCCTTATCCCTGTATTTCTAGTGCCTAACACCATGTGTGGCAGGGTCTATGTATATCAGCGCCCATTTGTGGCGCTACACACATGTGAACACATATAAACAATATGGCATCGTGTGTGTGTGTGTGTGTGTGTGTATGCGCACGTGCTGGAAATGGAATACAAGGTTTTGTGCATGCTAGGCAACAGCTCTACCACTAAGCTTCACCCTCAGTGTTTACTGAGCATTTACTATGAGTTATGCATTGTTGGAAGCACATTGAGTAGGAAAACCCACTGACTCCTCACAACCACCCTCTGAGTTAAGCACTATTATCATACCCACTTTACATATGCAGACACTGAAGCACCAGAGGGTGAGCAGCTCAACACACGTCCTACAACCAGTAAAACTGTACAGTCACAAGTCAACGCAGGCAGCCTGACTCCAGAGTTCTTTCTAAAACCACTGTTCCACAGTGGATGGTGCAATAACTAGCTGTTGGAGGAATGTAGGAATGAATGCGTATATGTGTGAGTGAATGAATAAAACAAATCCCAAATGATGATGGCCCATGACCTTCCAACAGGCTGATGATACGCATCCAGCCCAGTCAGGGCCTCGCCGCCCAGGCTCAGCAGTGTAACACAGGGAGCAAGCCCTCCCTCCCGGCTGCCCCACCAGCACAACCTGTTTCCTCCCTCACTTCCTCCCACCCCTGCCGCATTTTCCTGCCACAGCCTCCTTCCCCACTTCTCCTCCTGGGTTGCTAGCTTGCCAGAGTGTCTGTCCCATCCTAGTGTGCCTGCATGTGCACCACAAAACCCACAAGCCCTCAAAACAAAGCAGGGAGTCGCCTCGCCCACGTGCTGCCTCTTAATATCTCCTTTCTGGCAGCTGCAGGGGCACAAAGCCTCCCTCCACAGGCCTGGGTCCCATGGTGTTGAGTTCCAGGCCACAAGCTCCACACACAAAGTCCCAGACCCAGAAGAACATGGGTGGCTGGAAACCCAAGAAACAGTAGGCGTGGCAGGGATGAGCCAGATGCTCAGGATTCAGGGGGGTCTTACTCAGCAGCCTTGTGCCCACGGGGTCTCTGGGGACCCGCTGCTACCATGATTCACAAATGAGAACACATGGCACAGGAGGCTGGAGTTGACACAGCACTTTGACATCCACTGCCTCATAAATTCTCACCACGGCAGACTTGGTAAAAGATGTAGATCCAAGGCTGGGCGTGGTGGCGCACGCCTTTAATCCCAGCACTCAGGAGGCAGATGTAGGAGGGTCGCCGTGAGTTCGAGGCCACCCTGAGACGACATAGTGAATTCCAGGTCAGCCTGAGATAGAGTGAGACCCTACTTCGAAAAACCAAAAAAAAAAAGGATGTAGATCTGGTTGATTGGGTTCAAATCTTGCTTCTGCTACATCCAAGCTATGGGATATAAGGAAAGTCACCGAGCACCTCAGAACCTCAGTGTCTCCATCCTCAAAATGAGGATGATAATCCCGATGTCACTGGGTTGCTGTCAGTGGTGCATGAGCCCATCCAGGTCCAACCTTATGAACAGTGACCCACACTGTCCTTCCCATCCTACAACCCACACCACAGGCTCAGTTCTTCCACGAGCATCTTCTCTTCAGCAACCCCGTGACATAGAGGCAGCTAAAGCTTATGAAGAGAAGTGCTCCTCTCAGAGTCAGAGAGGAAGTAGAATTTGATCCTAGGTGTGCGTGTCACCAAAGCCTGCACTGTGGGGGAGCGAACACTCAGAAGATGGCACCTGTCAAGTTTGGAAGCCAGCTTGAATGCATTCTCGATCTAGCGCTGTCTGCACGGTTGCTTGAATGCCACCCTCCTCCCTTTGATGAAGTAGAGCCCCATGCCTGTCTCTCATTGCCTCAACCTCCCCAAATAGTAGCCTTCTTTGCTTTTGCTGTTCTGCCTGAGTGGCATAGAGGGGAGGGTGTTTCTCAAAAACAAGGGAAAAAATTTCAAGCTGGGCTCTGGACCTGTTCCTGTTCTTCATGTCTCTGGAGTGCCAGTGTCCTGGCGAGTAGGTGCCAGGTACACATGCACACACTAGTTATGCCTAGTCCATGCTCAGTGGCAAGCCATGCTTGCTTGGCAGGCGCTTTTCTTTTCTGGACCCCAGAGGTGAATCTCTCCTCACTCTTCCTGGCTTAAGTTTCAGGTGCCTTTGACTGGTGTCATGAAGGCTTGGGGAGATGCACATGAAGTGGAAGGCTATGGGGCCAGAGGGAGAAATAATGACGAAGGGGCCTTCTTGTCCCCTAACCCCTTGTTCCCATGGCCTGACTCCTCCTCCTCTGTCTCTTGGCACACACCAGCCCTGCCCAGAGCCCCATCACTTCTTAGCTGCAGTGTTGGCACGGCAGCAACTGAGAGCAGAAGCCCCGGTGCTGCCAACCCAGGAGGTGCCGGGCCAGGCAGGCCGTGCCACCACATTCAGATTTATAGCAGCAGAGCTCAGAGAAAGGATAGAGTGCCTAGTAAGCCCCTACTATATGCTGGGGGTGAGATATTTGCACTTAAGTGGTGACCCTGAGGTAATCCTCCCAGCCCAGTGAGGTAAGTATTCTTATCAGTGTCTTAGGAAGCAACTAAGGTTCAGGGAGGCCAGATGCCTTGCTCAGGATGCTATACAGGAAACTGTGGGACTGGGCTGGGGCTCACAACTGGCTTCAAGGCCAGTGGTCACGTCCTTTTTAAGTGGGCTGAGAACACAGCTGGCTTCAGCTGTGTCAGGGCTTAAGGAATGAGGCACTCTAGACTTGCGAATTTACCCCAGAGCTGAGATTCTAGTTCCATTAGTACTTACTTAAAAAAAAAAAAAAAACACGGTTATTTGGATGCTGTGGCATGAACTGGTAGTCCCAGGTACTCTGTTGGAGGTTCCCTGAAGCCCAGGGAGTATGAGACCAGTATGGACAGCACTGCAACATTGCATCTCAAAAAAAGCAAACAAAAAGCAACGTTCACTTCTCTTTTGTAGACTGGATCTTAGTATGCAGACCAAGCTAGCCACAAACTCCTGGGCTCCAGAGATCCTCTAGCCTTAGCCACCCAAGTGCTGGGACTGCAGACACACTATCGTGCCCATCTCAAATGACTCTTTTATTGTTACTGTTACTATATTTTTTGACGCAGTCTGGAACTTGCAATCCTCCTGCCTCAGCCTCCCAAGTGGGATTGCAGGCATGTGCCACTGTCCCCAGTTCAATGAGTCACTTTGGATGGAAATGTTTAGGAAACACATTCCACACGACTGGCCTCCTCTTCCTAAGGCTGGGGTATGCTTTTTATGCACGCCGAGGCCCTCCCGGTTTGTCTGCCTTCCTTGAGTGCTTGTACCTGGCCACAGTTGTTTTCTGTTTTACTACTTCGCTGCCTACTCCCCTGCCATCAGGATGTCAGCTCGCACTTCTTGACACTTTTAGTGTGCCTGCTTCCAGCAGCCCTTCTGCCCTCCTTCTGATTTACTGCTTCTAATTTGCTGTGAGCTTGGGAACCAAATAACCAGGCTCGTTAGAGTAAACAGGAGGGGAGGCGACGGGCCCTCCTCAGGTAATGACTGGCCTGAGCTTAGTGGTGACCGCTGACCCTAAAAAGCGCTCATCGTGCTCTGCTCTAAAGCCTGTGGCCTCCATATTCATGCTGTCAGATGCCTTCTCATGCAGACTTGCAACAGGGGTGACCTCCAAACTGGGGTGTGAGTTCAGTCCTTAGTCCTAAGCTAGCTGGCCAAACTGTGGAGGAATGACACAGCCAAGACTAGAGCTACCACATGCTGACAGACTACAGTCTTGAAATGCCTTGTGGCAAGAGGGTGTGCAGGAGCCCGCTGAAGACCTCTCTATTCTCCTGCACTGCTAGAGATGCTGGGGCTGGGGGCTGGGGAAGCTCCCTCTTTCCACAAGGCTCATTCTCTGTCCTCATATCAGGGGCACTCCTTTAAAGTCCCAGAGCCTGGACAGGCTGGGCCCATCTTGGCCTCCATTCAGGTGAGACCAGAGTCCCTGTCCCTCCCACCATTGCCCCCACCTCCATCTAGCTGTTGCCAGAACCCTCTGAGCAAAACTGGGCCTAGCTTGATGTCTCAGCAGCTCAAGGGCCAGCCTTTTCTAGGCCTAGGGGTAGGAGGTGCCGAAGGGAAGCATTGAGGCAGATTTAGGACTTGGGTGGAGTTTGAAGCCCCCCAAAGCCATTTTTCAACCTGAAAACTGAACCAAGCTGGTCTGAAATTGTGGCTGGAGGATAAATATGGACCCCATGGTGTCATTTTATGGTCAATTTTCAGAGTGTAACTGCACTTTAAGCACTAACGCTGTGTAGCAGGAAAAAACTTCTTAACCGTAAGATCTATTAAGAGTGCAGAGCTGGCTCCCAGGGGCGAGGTGGGAGTGCGTGGGCGTGAATCATTGGAAAGAAGTCTAGTCCTGGCTCTGGGGAGTACCCAAGCCCAAGCTGGATTGCACTGAAGGAGGGGCATCATTAGAAGGCTGAGGGGGGCTTCTCCAGTAACTCAGGACTTCTTCCCTTCCCCAGGGAGCTGGAGACCTACATTGCTGGGTATATGGCCTTTGTACCCTTGGCCACTGCAAGCAGAAACAGAAAAAAAGCAACATCTGGCATAGTGGCAGGCCTACTGGGGTGGCGGTGAGGCAGGAGGCCCAGCTGGCTGTGGAGCAATTCAGGACTAATGACTGTTTCCTTGGTTGTGTCTTCAATGCCAGTCTCCAGGCACAGCCAGCCCCAAAGAAAATAGGGACAAGGCCAGGGATGTTTAAGTTATTTAGGGCCAAGTGCCAGCAGAAGGGTAGACAAGGCTGACAGGAGACTTGGAGGGCACAAAGATGCAAGAAGTTAGTGGTGGCAGATGCTGGACATAAGGGCCCCAACCAAGTGACCTCCAAGGCTTCCAGCTGGAAAAACTCTGACTTTAATGGACATGGAGTGAGGGAACAAACCAATTGCCCCAACCAAGTGACCTCCAAGGCTTCCAGCTGGAAAAACTCTGACTTTAATGGACATGGAGTGAGGGAACAAACCAATTGCCAGGCAGGACCTCTTAGCAAGCCAAGGGAGGTCCTCTTATTCTATTTCAGAGCTGTGGCCTAGCCACCAAGACACTGGGCAAGATCCCACCTGAGTGTCGAAGAAGCCAGGGCAGCAAAAAAAAAGGCACCAGAGGATACCCAGCTGGGAAAGCCCCCAAAATGAAACCAAACCTGGTGGTGAAAATACCTCAGCTGAGCCACGATCTGTTATGTGGTCTTATGCAAGGGCCTTTACCTCTCTGGGCTTAAATGTACTTACTTGTATTCACAGTGGGAAGGAAGCAGAGTGTTAGGAGCAGTATTTGAACCTGTTCAGTTTCTCTAGGTCATAGGACATTCCAGGATTCCACAAACTGGTGTGTTATGGGACAGGATTTCCTGGGGATTTAAAATAGAAATAGAAACAAAATAGAATAAAACCACTCACTAGATACCAGAAAATGTTCTAGCTGCTTCTTTTTTAAATTTTTTAGGATTTATTTTATTAATTTATTAGAGACTGAGAGAAGGAGAATGAGAAAGTGAGAATGGGCACACCAGGGCCTCTAGCCACTGCAAATGAACTCCAGACGCATGCGCCACCATGTGCATCTGGCTTACGTGGGACCTGGAGAATTGAACCTGGGTCCTTAGACTCCACAGGTAAGTGTCTTAACCACTAAGCCATCTCACCAGCCCTTCTAGCTGCTTCTTATCTGTAGTAACTGATTTATCTCTCAGAACAGATCTACCATGTGACTACTTTTCCTCCCATTTGTTGATGAAGAAACTGAGGTAGTAGACAAGCACCAAACTGTCTTGAAAACTGCAGGTACTTACTTTCTGCCTTCATTCTCTTTACTCCTCTAGCTGGGTGGCCCTGCCTGGCTCCCTCCCAGGGCATCCAGCTCTCCTTCATTTCTCCTTGAGTTGCCCTTCACTTCCCAGCGCTCCTCCTCCTCTCCCTAGGAAAGCTGGTGCCAGGTGGGCTCAGGTTTCTCTGTTCCCAGGCCCAGCCTCTTGCCTGGGGCAGTGCTCTCTGAAGAGATCTTGCAAGCCTGGCCCTGGGCTCTGAGTGGGTGGGAAGAAGGGAGAGCCGTACTTCCTGCATTCCCTGTCACAGCCGGACAGTGTGGTAGGGACTGGCCACAAAAGCCACCCCAGTCAGGGATCACCCTGAGTGTGACCTCCTCAGGCCTGAGTGGCCAAGTGTGGCCCAAGAACATTGCTGAGGGCACACTAGGGGAAGAGGCAGTGTTGAGGGCTAGGTGGGATGTCCTCAGGATTGTTCCAGCCACCTCTCATATTCACACAAACTTACTAGCTTTGCCTGTCATTTGTACCAATTTCTTCTTCAAGCTTTATCTCTGAGAATGATAAAATCACAGTGTTCGAGCTGGGTAAGCCCTTGGAAGTCATTGCGGCCAGTCCTTCTGGCTCTAGATAGGGAAGCTGAGGCACAGAGAACACAAGTGCAGGCTCAACTTGCACAACAAGGCGGCCATGGAGGTCAATTGGAATCAAGGGTTCCTGACTTTTCCAGATAGTTGGTTTTTCCAGCTCCATACCCTGCTGATCCAAGCCCCAGACTTCACTGTGCTAGAGCCACACTCACATAGACACATACATGTAAGGTGCTATGGGAGCAACCGTTGGGAGTTGAGTGGAAGACACCTAGAGGGCCAAATAAAGGCGAAAACCAGGATTTCAAGGACACTGAATTATGTACCTGGAAGAGGCAAGAGGCCATTGTTGAGGGGAGCTCTGGCCCTAGAGCTGGCCAAGAGCCTGTGTGTTCCCTCGAAAGGGAGGGAGAGGCGAGGGAAAGCCCCAGGCTCTCTATTCAGTCTTCACTGATGTTTACAGATGTTGGAGGTCCCCAGCAGCATTATTGGTCCACCTCTGCGGCTTTCACTCACACCTGTCCATTCCAGGGGTCAAAATTCCCACATGCCCTCCCCTGCCCCCACCTATTTTCCAATCTGCCACTGACGCCACAAGGGGGCACTGGAGCTCCATGCCTTACCGTTGCATCTGGCCGCGCGCTTTCTCCCTGCTTGTGGGGGGGATGCAGTGGGAGTTTGCGTTTGGATCCCCCATTCCTGGCACCCTCCCCATTTCCTCTTGGAAGTCTCCCTAATCCTCTTACACCGAGGGTCACATCCCTGGGCCCAGGGACGAGGTGTTTCATTTTCAATTCGCCCCCACTGTCCCTAGGGAACTTCCAGAAACGTGTGGAGGGGGACCCCTGGGCCGGGGCCTTTCTCTGCCCCTCTGTCGACCCTCTTTTCCTGCTCTTCTCTCCAGCTTCTCCCTTTCGGGGGTGTCTCTCTTCTACATGGCCGCCCTCCAATTCGTGCCTGGCCCCTCTCCTTTGCCTCAAAGTCCTTGTTCGTTCGGGGCCTGTTTTCAGGCCCTTCACCTTTCTTTCTTCCTTATCAACTTTCAGCTTTCACTCCCCGTGCCTTCTCTGGTTTTCCTTCTCCGTGGACCCGCTCCTGTCCTTCCTGTCCTTGCTGCTCCACAGGGCTTGAGCGGCAGGCATCAGGTGCCAGAGTGGGGGGGGGGGGGCTAGGTTCTGCCCTCTCTTGGGAGCTGCAGGTGGCTCCCAGCTTTGAAGCCAGGGCCACGCAGCTCCCGGCCTGTGTGGGTTGACAGCGGAAGTTAGGCAGGCTACATCAGGTTACTGGAATCTGGGCGTGGAGGAGGAGGAGGCCAGGTCAGAAACTGTTCAGTTCTCCTGGCAAGTGTGGTTTCTTCTGGGGCTGGAAGTGGATTAGAACCCAAGGCCTGTGGCCTGCTCTCCCAAGCGGCCCTGTTTGGCCTTTTGATTTTCTCATCCTCTCTCCTGGCTCCCTGAAGAGGTAGGTAGAGTTCTTAAGATTCTCCCACCCCTTAATCTGTTTGTCATCTTTCCAACTTGATTGCCAGTCCGGGGAGACCTAAACAGTGCTCATGTCACATTTGCCCTCTATCCTCACCACGCTATTAAATGCTAGGGACTCGTCACATGAAGGAAGGCCCTGCCTGAGTGTGTGCTGGATGGAGGGAGGAACTGGGATTAGGCTTCTCACAATGGCAACGTGCTAGGGAATCTTCTGCTATAAACACTCAACAACTCCAGGAGCCCGGGGATCCTAGGGCCTGTCACTGTACAGTGTCCTTGCAGAAGACCTTTGGACAGAGAAGTGAAACGCAAATGAACCAGACATCCATGGTCTTCGTGCCACCCTCTAACTTGACTACTGAGGTACAAATGCAAGCCCGTTTCCTGCCTCACGCAACTGAACTTCCCAAAGCATCTAATCCCTTGCAGTCCAAGCACAGATGCTAAAGTCCAGAGAAATACAGGGATTTGCCAGGCACACACAGCAAGGTGGTGGCAAGCTGTGACAGGCTGGGGCTGTGAGAATGCAGGTGAGGAACTGTGCCACCTGGAGGGACAATGGAAGCTGGTGAAGTGGAGAGAGGGGTGTGTACATGGCTCAGCTTGGGGTGGGGTGTGAGAGTCACTCCTTAGGGACATTTGCCCACTGCTCACATTTCGTGATTGGCACACACCCATTGTAGGAGGGAGGCGAATCTGGGGCTGGCTGCAGTCCCTGCCATAGCTAAAGGGTAGCACCCCCACCTGACAGTGTGATTTATCACATTTTCCCTTCTCCCCTCAGCCCCCAACCTTCCTGCAGACCCAGAGAGGGAGAGGGCTCAGCCTGAGAGGCAATTCACCTGTTTTTGATTTGAGACTCAGGTGGACTTTTCTTTCTTCTCATCAAAGAAGTGGTGAGGGAAAGGCAGAGCCCCATCCATCACCCCGCCTCTCAGCAGCCTTGGGGAGGGGGGAAGGAAAGGCCCAGGGACCCCGCAGCAGCCCCCTCTGTTCCCACAGGGAATCTGCCAGACAGCCAGGCAGAGCAGTACTGGCCCCAGACACTGGGGTGTCAGCCACAAGTGCTTAGAGAAATTCCTGAGGCTTCCTCCACCAGTGTGTTCAGGATCTTTCTTCTTGTTCTAATCCCTGATGCTTGGGCACATGGGTAGGGTCTGGGTGAGACTTGGGCCCCACACAAAAGCACAACAAAAGTTTACCACCCAGGGAACAAGGGAGAAGGATGGACAGGAAGGAAATGCACTTGATTTTCCTCACTTGCTCTGGGCCATACTGCTTACTATGTTATGTGTTTCTTATAATGCTCACAGCTCTGCCCCACTGTCTAGATAAGGAAACTGAGGCATACATAACAGGTGAGTACTTGACCCAAGGTTAAATCACAAAGGAGTGAAGAGTGAGGATGAGATGTAAGGTCATGACTGGCTCCGGGTTGGTGGCAAGAAAAGAGATAAACTGTGGCATCTGGCCACTACCCTACCCTCAATATATATGCTTCAGCTCAAGGCCACCTTGAACCCATATGGAGACTTTGTGCTGTTAGAAAAGGCATCCCTTCCTCTGGAAATGACTCAGTCCAAGGGCAGAGGATATGTATGGCCTGGTACAAGGAGCCAAGTCATCTGTACAGGGCACCTAGAATAGGGCTCAGTCATATGCATCACTGTGACCTGCTGCTGGTCTGTCTTTGTGATGAGCTGAGCAAATTTGGGTCTCAGAGGGAAAGCATGGAACCTACTAGATCATGCTGCCCAGTCCTCTTCCTCCTCTCCCCTGCCTCCACCCCCTGCCCTGAACATTATCATCATCACTATCATCACCACCATCAGCCCAGGCAACCTCATGATACTACAATTACTAATAACAGGGGCTCCATTGTAGCTCAATCTGTTTGGAATTCTTCCCCTGAAGCAACCCATTTTCTCCCTGCTGGACTCTTTCCTCCTCATTACACCCCTCTCAGTGTGCAGCTCGAAGAAGCCCATCCTCTGGAGAAAAGTGTTTTTGGCTGGGCCAGCTGGACCAAGGCCCCTGGGTGTCCTAAAGAGGCCTGAAGGAGTGTAGCGAGCATGGGCTCAGGTATGCTTTGCTGTGTGGGCTTAGGCAAGCACTTCATGTCTCCCATCTTCCATCTAAAGGGGTCCAGTGGATACCGTTATTTCCAGCGCCACCACGCGCAGTGCTGGACTCTGCTCTTCAGAAGGCCTAGCTCCCCTCTCTGCACCAAGGGATGAGAACAAACTTTTTGAACCCCTTCCAGAGGTTCCAGCTAGGCACAAACCCAGAAGCAAGCTTGGGCAATGGAAAATAAATCCCAGGTTGGCTGCATACTTCCTGTGACCTGGGGCAGGTTACTTCACATCTCGGAGCCTCAGTTTCTTCACCTGAACAATGGAAATGATCACACCTATCCTGCCAGAGAAGGGTGAGGTGAGGACTCAGTAATGTACACATTTATGCTCTATGCAGTCACTTGTATGGTAAGCATTGGTTCATTCGATGCATATTCCTTGGGTATCTACCACAAAGGACAGTATGAGAAGGCAGGCTCTGGAGCCAGACTGCCTGGGCTAAAAACCCAGGGTTGTCTTTTATTTATTACCTGTGTATCCTGGCTGAGTGACTTAACCTCTCTGCTCCAATGAGCCCATGTCTCAAATGTGACTCCCACCTGCTAGGGTTGGTGAAGATTGACTCAATCCACATAAAAAATGTGCTGTCTGCTCTGCCCAGAGTAAGAGCTCATCAGTGTCATGATACCCTTATAAATGTTCCAGGAACAAGACAGAGGAGATTCCTATCTGCATTCAGCATTTCACACACACACAAAAAGTTCCATTATCTCTTCCCTCATTTTCTCCAGGGAGTGGCTGAAGGCCAAAACTGACCATTGTTTCTTCAAATCCCTGTTCCAGCCAATCCCTCAGTTTTAGACAAATATGTACAGTTGCTCATTGAGCACCTTGCCTGTGTCTAAGCTACATGTGCAGAGGAGTATGACCCAGCTTTCATTCATTACAAATGCTCAATTAGGGCTGGAGAGATTGCTCAGTGGTTAAGGCATTTGCCTGCAGAGTCTGACAAGCCTGGTTTGGTTCTCCAGTACCCACATAAAGCCAGAGGCACAGGGTGGCGCATGCATCTGGAGTTCATTTGCAATGGCTAGACACCCTGGTGTGCCCATTCTCTCTCTGTGTCTCTGTTCTTCCTGACTCTTTCTGCTTGCAAATAGATAAATAAAATTTTAAAAGAAAAAAACAGAATTCTCAATGGGGGCCGGCGGTATGGCTCAGTAGAGCACTTGTTTATAATGCAGAAAAGGCCCTGGGTTCTATCCCTAGCACTTCAGGAAGACAAAATAAAGCCTAGATATAGATCAAGGAAGTCCTTCCTCTATTCATGTCTGGCATGACTTCAGACCTAAGGGAATGCGACTCCCATCTAAAAGGGGAAATTAGGAGATCCATAATTAGATGGCTGGGGACTCTCATCTGCATTTCACAGTGAATTGAGGAAACAATGGTAAAGGAGTATGCGCAGGACCATCTCACTAGTAAGTAGTCAAATTAAGGCTAACAAGTAGCTAAGTATGGCAAGCCCCCAAGTGTTTCTATGGGTAACCTATAAGCCAGCTAGCTATGTGCATGCATATGCGTATTGCGAAGGGGGGAGGCTGAGTAAAGGGATGCATGAGAGTATGGGTGCCTCCTTGCACCCAAGGATCCTTCTGGGCAGAAGGAAATAGCAAGGACTAACTCTATCCTTTTTCCCTCCCCACCCAAGAACAAACCACATGGAAGACTGCAAGGCAGACTGAACCTCCTTCTAGCCCCATACACATGAATCAGGCACATTATGTTCATACATACACATGCTCCTCCATCATCCCCTGCTTCTAAAAGTATCAAACCAGTGGAGCTGCAAGGGAAATGAATGTTTGGCAGCAGAGCAAGTGGCCTAGGAGTGGTGTCAGGCTCCGTAAATATTTACCCGCTGGATTAGAGCAGAAGTTGGAAACATTAGGCAGCTGAAAATTACTGTTTTAATATCATGGCTGATAAATCCAAACTTGGGGGGTTTGTTTGGAAGTCTTGGTTTCTGCGAATTCCGGCATGTAAACTCTGGGCCTGGGATGGCTGGGAAGGGAAAAGATAGGATCGTGTGGGCTGGTGGGTAGATATATGCCTGGAAAAGAGGGTAGTCAGGCCACAGATGCCCCAGCCCCTCAGGTCATGGCCATGGCCTGGGTGCAGTATCACCTACCTCCTCCCTCACAAACCCCTCATCCGAGCACGGGACGTTTATTGAACACCAAAAAAAAAAAAAAAAAAAAGGTGCCATATGTTTCAAGAAGTGTTTTACCTTTTACTCCTTTTCATCTGTAACAGCTAAGGAAAAGCAAGTCTCAGAGTAGTAACTTGTACAAAGAGACCAGCTAGAAAGAACTGGAACAGGAATTTTACCTCAGGTATCCTTGCCTCCAAATGGAAAAGTTCTTTCGGACACACTACCCTACCATTCCGTGTGGGCTTCAGAGCATACACTGCTACATTTCTGAGAAATCTCAACCATGGTGCTAGAAAACACAGAGAATAATCCTTTCCCAATTGATCTGTAAAGAATCTAAAAAGGATAGAAATTTCCAGATGATTCTAGCTCTATGAACAAAGATGTTTATGCCTTCTCCCAGTGTCCAGAGGGAAGAAGTTCTTTCAGCTTGGGGACGGAGAGGAGGAAAGGACCTGGGAAGTTTGCAGCAAGAAGTATCAGTTGAGCAGGGGTGGAGGATTGGGGAAAGTGGCTAACAACAGATTAATTTGCATATGTGAAAGTAAGGAGGGCTGTCTGCTGGCCAGGAGGACCCTATGGGTTTTAGGGCATGAGAGAGGAATATTGAGTTTGGTGGAATCACGGAGTATGTCATGAAAAGAAGGAAATAAATTCCAGAAGGTAGATGAGAGCCAGATTGTGAGGAACTTCCTAACCTTACTCCAGTGTTGAGAGAGCCAAGGGTCCCAGGGCTCAGGCCACAGCTGGACAATCCTGTTTGGCCTTCTGCCCTCCGGAAAAGGCAAAGACAACGGTTCCCCTGAACACTCACCCCACACCAGTGTGTGTTTGTGGGTGTCAGTTACACTTCTTTCCACAAAGCCTGCCTTCCAGCTGCTTCCAGCTGAGACCGATCCTATCTCCCCACTGCTAGAGCTAGGCCCTGGTTAGTGACAGGGTTGTGCTGCTTGTTCCTGCTGTGGGCAATGTTGAGACTGAAGGGGCCATGATGGGCAGCTGGGCCCACTAACAGGGGCAATGAGGAGGGAAATAAAGCTCTACTGGGGCACCCAATGGACCTCTGCTGAGTTTCACTTTCTGAATCTGCCACATCTACCTTGGATGCCTTTGGTGAGGCTTCGCTGAGCTCTAGAAGAGCCTTTGAGCGCTGCTTGACACACATAGTGAGCAAATGGCAACCACGTCATCAGGAGTAAATGAGAACTTTCCTATCTCAATGAGGAGGGACTGGGTTTTATATAGCAGGGAAAGCTTCCAGATAGCAGAGTTAATCCTGGAATGTCTTTCCTTGGAAGCTTAGCATAGTGGAGCCCCACCCTGACCAGACAGGGACAGAGGCATGATCCAGAGAGCCTTCAGGAAGATTCCCTATGCTGTTCTAAACTGTATAGTCTATAGCTTAGTACAACGAACTTATTATTAAGTTTGGGACATTTGCAACGAAGTTAATTTTATGTTTGGGACATTAGCTGGCTCAGGATTTCTAACTTCTGCCGCTAGAGCCCAACATCAGTCTCCTCCTCCCCCACACTTTCCCAGTCCTTCCTTCAGCTCTCCCCCTACCAAGTGGGAATAAACAGGCCTGCACTACATTCTGTGGGGAGGGAGAGATGAAGGAGGGAATGTCAGCAAAGAGGAGGTGACAGGCAGGGCTGTGTGCAGTGAACGGCCAGAGAAGGGGGCCCCAGCCAGTCCTGGGAAAGGTGTGAGTGAAATGGAAGAAGCTGTTCCTCTGGGGCTGTGTCCTCCCCAGTCCCAGCAAGGAGCGGGAAGGAGGGGAAGCAGGCCCAGAGGGGCTTGAGGCCATCCCCAAATTTGGTAATTAGGCCTCTCCGTGTGGTTTTCCTGCTCCAGAAAATGTTAATTTATTGCAACTTGAAAAATGATCAAGCCAGAGCTGGGGACTCAGCAGCTGGTGCAAGAGAGAGAGAAATCTCTTTTTGTTCTGTGGGGAATTGGGCTGCGGCCCCCCGCCCCCACCCTGCTCCCTTGCAAGGCCATCTTTCTCCCAGTGTCGGATGTCGACAGGCTCCTCCCAGGAGCGAACGGCCTTCTTCAGGCGCCCAAGCTGGCGGCATTTATCAAAAGCCTCGCAGCTTCTGAAGGAGAGAGGTGTGTGCGGAGGAGGAGGCGGGGCGGGCTCCCAGGCCGGTCCTCCCCCAAAGCCCAGAGAAGAAACTCTGCAGCCTCTGTGGGGCGGGGGGGGGGGGGGGGGGGGGGGGTGTCTCTGTGGAGGGAGGCCTGAGCTAGGAAATGACTCTTGGAGTGGAGCAGCTGGCTAGAAACAGTGGGGTGGCCTCTTGGCCTCTTGTCCTCTTCCGCAGGCCTGTCAAGCTATGTCCCACCTGCCTGGCTGCCCCCTCACCTCCATTGTTCAGCCAGACAAAAGATGATTATGGCAAAAACGGGCCCCGAGCCCAGCAGGCAGTCTGGGCACACCAGCAAATCCCCCAACATGCCATCACTGCTGTCTGGTTAGGCCCCACTGGGCCCAGCTGGACTAGACAGGCCTGCCCCTTGAGGTACCACTACTCTTTCCATGCCCACCACTGGTTGGGAGTACATGGGGCAGTTTTAGCTCTGAGCTAGGAGACTGGGGCCAGACCTGTTGTGTGGAGGCTCTGCCCCAGACAGGAGTACTCCAACATGGCCACTTCTTCCCCACCCTCAGGGCCAGCCTTGCCATCCTCCCCCCTCTGCCACATTCCTCCACTCATCACATCAGCCAAGCACTAGCTGATGCTATGTGCAGGCCACCACTCTAGGTGCTAAGACAAAGTGAGCAAAGCACGGGTCCAAAGGAGGTTCCAGAAAGAGAAACAAAGTGAAGACGGAAAAGTGCCTTCAGAAGGATAGTGACACCTTGGATCATGACGCTTATTTATCACCCTGCCATGGTTTCCATGTGCAGCCTATTCTTGGCCATCCACCTCTCTCATCTCTGCTGCTGCCTCCCTCACCTTCATTTTCAACTCCTGCCACTATTTCTTCTCCTCTCCCTTTCCCATCTCCTCATACTGTGACTAGCAGCATCTGCCCCAACGCAATAACACTTGCTGACACCACAATCTTCACATCCTGATTTTCAATTCCCCATCACTTCAAAGCTGTTCCTTGCCTTCTAGAAATTTATAGCTTGAAACTAACACACCAATAGGGCACAACTAGCAAGACACAAACGTTTAAAAATAACAAAGCTCACATGAATGTGTAGGAAAATATTTATACTAAAGTCTTCAGCTCAGGCAACCTCTTGGGGGCCTATGGAATCTCTCACATCTGGTTGGAGCTTTGCAAAGAGATGCAGATCTGTTCCTGGCCTACAAAAATGTTCTTCATCCTGACTCTCCTTCCTGGTGCGCCAGCATTATCCCTTCTGGAATCCAGGATCCAAGGAGCCAAGGAAATGCAGCCTGGGGACTAAGGGTGGTTTCTGTTTGCATTCAGCTAAGAAGCTGGTGCAGTTTGATAGTTTGAAATTCTTAGCATTCTTGCCCAGCCTGGGCTCAGCTCAGGTGCCACCTATCCTAGCCTGGTAGACAGCATGATAAGAAGGCTCAGGAACTGAGTAAGTCCACAAAAAGCATACCTGTGCTAAGTCATAGTACCTCTACGCTGTCACCAGAAAACTGCAAGGCCACAGTTTTCCCAACAGACCAGCTACCTCTATCTTGTACCCAGCTAGAAATGCAAGCTCTTGGGGCTAGGGAGATGACTCAAGGGTAAAAGGTTCTTGCCTGCAAGGCCTGCCAGCTAGGGTTCAATTCCCCAGCACCCAAGTAAAGCCAGATTCAAGGTAGTACATGCACCTGTGGTCCCAATGCACCTATGCTAGATAATGGGAGGTGGAGCCGGAAGAATCCAAACATTATTGACAAATAGTCTGGCCTTTTATTCATTTATTTATTTATGTATGAGAGAGAGAAAGAGACAGAGAGAGAGAGAGAAAATGGGCACGCTAGGGCCTCCAGCCACTGCAAATGAACTCCAGACACATGCAACCCCTTGTGCATCTGGCTTATGTGGGTCCTGGGGAACTGAACCATGGTTCTTTGGCTCTGCAGGCAAGCGCCTTAATTTCCAAGCCATCTTTCCAGCCCTGACCTTCTTTTGCTACCTGGCAGTTCTTTGCAGTGACAAGAGAACTTGTCTCAAGAAGGTAGAGGGCTTGAGAGATAGCTTAGCGGTTAAGCGCTTGTCTGTGAACCTAAGGACCCCGGTTTGAGGCTCGAGGCTCCATTCCCCAGGACTCACCTAAGCCAGATGCACAAGGGTGTGCATGCACCTGAAGTTCGTTTGCAGTGGCTGGAGGCCCTGGAACACCCATTCTCTCTCTCTCTCTCTCTCTCTCTCTCTCTCTCTCTCCCTCTTTCTCTATCTGTCTGTCACTCTCAAATAAATAAAAATAAACAAAAAAAAATAAAAAAGAATGTAGAGCACAGACACTTTGAAGTTATCCTCTGACCTTTACATGTGTTGGACACACACACACACACACCCCCAAACTTTTAAAAAAGGAATGCAAGCTCTTGACCCCGGCTAAACGCACTGAATCAGAAGCTCTGTAGTAGGATGGATTCTGCAAGCTGTACCTCCTGGTGATTCTAATACAGGCTAGAGGATCAATACCAGAGGTAGAAAGAAAACAATGCACTCAATCCAACCTACATTCAAAACCCAGGTCAGCCATTACCAGCTGTGGAACCTAAGGTAGGACAGCAAACCTCCATAACCCTCGGATTCCTCATCTGCACGAAGAAGAGCATAACAGATGGCTACCAAAACCAACCAAACAAACAAACAAAACTCCACTTTGATTCTGTAAAAATGAGGGATAAAAGGACTTAGTAAATCTAAAGCTCTAGTTCCTGGAGTTATTGAAAAGGCAGGGTGACTACACTGTGAAATGAGCGTGTGGTGTGTTGTCCACAAGTCCACTGTGGCTGAGACCCTGGCTGTCCACTGTATGCTCTGCCTTCTTAGTTATCATTGCTAGCCCTATCATATGTCACACATTGCAAACCTCTATGCCTTGAACTGGCTGTTTCCTCTGCCCCAAACTACTTATCCCAAGAACCTCTGCAAGTTATTTCTTCTCTGTGATTTTTTCTGATTTGGATAGGAATCGAATTCAGTGCAAGGGACTGAGCTCCCCCAAAAAAGTCTAGCTTAAAACATACAGGGTTTATAGTCCCCCATGCAAGAAGCCTAGGGAGAGGCAGTTTGGAGATGTGCCACTATGCAGTCATCAAAGCCTCCTTTTCGTCCTGCTCTATCCTTCCAACACCAGCTTCATTTTCAAAGAACCATAAGGGATCAACATGGTTGCTTAAGGTCCAGTTATTGCATCCCCATTCTAGACTGCAGCAAAGAGAAACTGTATATGCCTAAGCTAAATCAGCTTCCTTTTAAGTAGCTGCCCCAGAAGTCTTACATGACACTTCGTTTTACATTCCATTGGTCCTGAATTCAGTCACATAGGCACATAGAGTCATAAGATAGTCTGGAAAATAATCTTTTAGCTAGTCGTTTTCCTCATGGGTAAAACAAGACTTTGTTAGTAGGGAGAAGGGGAGAGTGGATATTGGGTGGGAACTAACAGAGCTGACTGTAACAGCTCTCTTTCCCCTCCCAGCAATGCTTGATTGTCAGCTGGGCTCTGAGGGTCTCATGTTCCCTCCTCGGTTGCTCCTGTTATCACTCTGTATTGAAATCCAGCAGCAGTCTACAGAGGTCTGTAGCCAGGAGGGAGTGACTCTCCCAGTTGCCATTTTGCTCAGCTCAGCTCAGCTCAGCTCCAAAGAGATGCTGAGGGTCCTTGTTACTTACCCTACTGCTGAGTCAGTCTCTCTATAAACCTGCTAGGTGGGTTCCTGAGCCAGGGTGCAGAGGTCCCCATTTACACAGACTGTTGCCATGGATCTAATGCCATCCATCACACACATGAAAATACTTCCCATTTTGCCCAGCAGGATCCAGGCACATTCCTTTCTCCTCCCACTTCTGACAAGGGCCCAGTGCTGACAGGCCTAGACTCCCTTTAGATGTTTTGATAGTGTTATAACTCTCTAAACCTATGCTCATCTCTGTGTCAGGACAAAGCTATTGTCACAGGTAACCTCCACCCAGGAACAACCCAACACCCTGTGGTGCTTTGCTTGTTCTTTTCTTCCTTCTCTCTCTCTCTCTTTCTCACCCCTCCCTCACCCTGTTTCTTTTCTTCCTCTCTCTCTCTCTCCCCTCCCTCACCCTGTTTCTTTTCTTTTCTTTTTGAGACACAGTCTCTGTAGTTACCTTCTCATTGCTGGGACAAAGCAGCCAATGGGAGGAAAATTACTTATTTTGCCTTACAATCTTGATGGGAAGATTCATGATGCCAGGGAAAAGACGGCACAAGCAGAGGCTGGTCATCACCTCTGCCGTAGCAGGTGGGAAACAGCAGCAAGACAGTGAGCCACACAGCACTAGCGAACTGGGGACTAATAAACCACAAGGTCTGCCCGCAGTTTCATACCTCCTCCAGTAAGGCGCTACCTTCTAAATTGCTAGCAGCTAGGGATCACACATTCAGAACACATGAATTTAAGGGGTGCATCTGATTCAAACCGCCACATTCTGCCTCTAGCCCCATAAACTCACAACCATCCGTGAAGTAACATACCATGCATTCAGTCCAACTTTAAATGTCTCCATAGTTTTTAATCAATCCTAATATTATTCAAACATCTCTATAGTCCAATGTTAATTGTGAGTCTGTAGAGCCAAAAAGCACATAATGGTGCAGAGTACATATTTACACTGCAAAAATCAGCATTGCAAGAAAAGACTGAAACATGGTGTGGTGGCACATGCCTTTAATCCCAGCACTTGGGAGGCAGAGGTTGGAAAATTGCTGTGAGTTCGAGGACACCCTGAGACTACATAGTGAAATCCAGGTCATCCTGGGCTAGAGCAAGAACCTACCTCAAAATTAAAAAATAAATAAATAAGAAAAAGACTGAGTCAATGCAAGATCTAAAAAAATAGAGTAAACTTCAAATCCTGTAGCTCCAAGTTTGTAACCAGTGACAAAGTCTCTGCAGTCCCAATTCTACTCCTCTAGCTGGACTGTTTACATCCCAGGGAAAACTCCATCTCAAACCCTAAACCAGAACCCCTCCTTGGCAGCAGTGCCATAGACTTGGAAGTCCTGGAGTCTCCACTGAACTCAAGGTTCATCCTCATGGCTCCATCAAGTCTCCACCCAGGGACTCCAACAACCCTGGGACTTCACATTGCCCAGTGGCCATTTCTAAAAAAATCAAACTGCATTGCAAATCCAATAACCCTTTCTTTCCTGCATTTGTTATACTCCAGACTACTAGGTGAGCTACCAAATTGTTAATCCAGTGGAGAACAAAGTCAACTTTGAAGAGCAGGAAAACTCATTCACCATTCAGCCCCTCTACTTTCAAAAGAGTCACCATTCTTCCTGCTGTCCCAATGTAGAACAATTGGCCCAATCTCAATGGTGGTAATCTCTCAAAACATTGCAGCTTAATGGTTGCTTTCCCAGCCCCAAACTTTCATTTTTTCTGTACCATATCCATCTGTTTACACCAGTCCATTTTTTATAAACTGTATCATGCTCAGGTTCTATGACACATGCAGAATTCAGCAAGCCTCTCACACAAACTGCTTCCAGTCCAATCCACACAAAGCCTTTATCTTCCTCTCATGAGGCAAGCATGCACAGTCCATAGTTGTTTTTGCATTTAGATCTTTCATTGCTGACCAGAATGGTCCATCAAACTCTGCTTACAGCACTATAAGGAATCTCTTAGTTCAAGCTTTCAAATCCTTCCACATTCCTCCTACAAATCAGTTCCATAAGGCCAGAAACCCATACAATGAGGTTTCTAGCAGCAATGAGCCAACTCCTAGTACCACAATCTATACTAGACAGGGCTCTCTAGAGGAACAGAACTGATAGAATGAATTGGTATTAAAAAGTGAATTTGGAGTTGGGCATGGTGGTACATGCCTTTAATTCCAGCACTTGGGAGGCAGAGGTAGAAAGATCACTGAGAGTTCGAGGCCACCCTGAGACTACATAGTGAATTCCAGGTCACAATGAGCTAGAGTGAGACCCTACCTCTAAAAACAAAAAAAGTGAACTTAGGACTGCAGAGATGACTGAATGGTTAAGGCACTTGCCTGCAAAGCCAAAGGACCCAGGTTTGATTCCCCAGGACCCACGTAAGCCATATGCACAAGGTAGAACATGTGTCTGGAGTTTGTTTGCAGTTGCTAAAGGCCCTGGTGCAACCATTTTCCCTCTCTCTCCCCCCCCCCCCTTTCTCTCTCTCTCTCTCTCAAATAAGTAAAATAAAGTGAATTTAGCCAGGCAGGGTGGCACATGCCTTTAATCTCAGCACTTGGGAGGCAGAAGTAGGAGGATTGCCATGAGTTGAAGGATACCCTGAGACTATAGAGTGAATTCCAGGTCTGCCTGGGCTAGAGTGAGACCCTACCTCGAAAAAAGCAAAAAAGATGAATTTATTGGATTAGTTCACAGCAGTCCAATACTATCTGTCTGCTGGTTTGGGGGTCAAGAAACCTAGTAGCAGCACATTCCATGTGGCTGGATGTCTCAACAGTCCCAATCCAGCACTAAAAGCATAGAGGATTTCTGGACAGTCACTAGTCTTTACCCCACATTGGAAGGCTAAGGAAATTTGGTTCCAGTGTTGATGAAGGATAGCCAAACAGGACAGATGCACATACAAGTGAATGTACTCACCTGCAAGTAGCATAGGCAGTCAAGCAGAAAAAGGGACTGTTTCTTCTCAGAACTTCCTTATATATAGCCAACCACCAGAAAGGCTGCCCATTCTGGAGGAAGGACTCACTCTGGTGGAAGGACTTTCTCCTTCAGTCAATGCTTCCTGGAAGTAACCTCAGAGACCTTTCCAAGAAGAACGTCTGTGGATTCCTAATCACATCATCAGAACTTAACCATCACAAGACCACCCCTTGTCAATTTGATGCTAATGACCCTATTCCTGGTACAAATTTTATGTTGTACTTATCTTCTCATTGCTGGGACAAAGCACCCAGCCCAAAACGGCCAATGAGAAGGAAGTTTACCTTTTTTATTTATGCAGTTTGGCTTACAGTCTCATGATCACAGGGAAAAGATGTCACAAGAAGAAGCTGGTCATCATCTCTACCTTAGCAGATGGAAAACAATAGCAAGAGAGTGAGCCACCTACCATTGGCAAACTGGGGGCTAATAAACCTCAAGGTCTGCCAATGACACACCTCCAGCAAGGCTCCACCTCCCAAACTGCTACCAGTTAGAAACCAAGCATTCAGAACACTTGAGTTTATGGGAGTATCTGATTCAAACTTACAGTCCCACACTATAGCCACAAGCAGGTCCAAAACTTAGTATGTAGTGGAGCCTGGCCTGGAAGTTACAGCTATCATTCTGCCTCACCCTCCTGAGTGCTGAAATTTCAGGTATATTCCACCATATCCAGCCTCTCTATGGATCTCTCTTTCTCTCTCATTCATTCCATTTCTTCTCTTTTCTTTTCTTTTTCGAGATAGGGTCGGACTGTGTATCTGAGGCTAGTCTTGAACTCACAATTATTCTTTCCCATCCAACCAAGTGGTAGGATTACAAGGGTGAGCCATCTAGCTCAGCCTTGGTGTTTTATTTTAAGACAAATGGAGGGGATGTGAGGTGGGGCTATGACCTAACCCCACCTCACACAATAGATCAGAGGCAGGTCAGGGTTCCAACTAGCAATAAACAGTGCTCTCCTCTAGTGGATGGTCATTTCCTGAGAGCTCAGATTGCCTGGATCTGGAGGTACTCTCAGCTAGAATGTGGTGACATTTCCAATTTCATCTGTCACTTCCTCCAGGAAGCTATCAGTTCCCTCACCTCTGTTAAGTCACGTGCATGGCCACCCTGCCTTCTTGACACCATGCTGACCATATTGTCACAGGATCACTTCTTGGAGCTTTATAGTTGGGTAGGTGGCAGGGATTAGGTCTCATGGACTTCTGCCATGGGCCTGCCCCACAGTATGTACTGGACAAACATTTGAAGGCTGAGCCACTGAATGAATGAAGAACCAAGACAAAACTGACTGCAAGTACTCATTCCCTTTGCCTGCACCCTGGAGCTTTGTGTGGGTAGGTTACTACCTGGGACTAACACACCAAAAAAAAAATGTCTTTTCCAGAAGCCACAACAAAAATAAAGAGAGGGCTGGGCAAGATGGTGCATGCTTTTAATCCCAGCACTCAGGAGGCAGAGGTAGGAGGATCACAATGAGTTCAAAGCCACCCTGAGACTACGTAGTGAATTCCAGGTCATCCTGGGCTAGAGAGTGACCCTCCCTCCAAAAACCAAAATAAATAAATAAATAAAGGAAGGAAGGAAGTGACATTATGGGGAAGCCAGTTCTCCATGACATTGAAACCCAAGTGTTGCTGCAGGGGAGAGGCAGTGGAGAAACAGGTATGTGAACAGACAATATGGTCTTCCTCCCCAATGCCCTTGTCAGTATGTAGGGAGTGGCAGCCAGAAGATTAAATCCTTGGCTCTTCCAATGGTGCCAATCAATATTTAGTATAATAAGAGGCAAGGATTGCTATCAGCAAAGAAAATCCATAACACAGACATGCATGTGCAAAAGCAAAGCATAACTTTGTATTCCTACTCAGACACGGGGAAAACAAATAACAACATCACTAATAACAATGACAATTTGAAGAAGCCAGAATGGAGGAGGTTTGCTGATTTCTTTGCGGAGAAGATAGTTCCCTCAGCACAAGAGCCCAGCACGAGAGCCTCCCATAGTCTCCATGTGTCTATCCCGCTGAGGTTTTGATGTTCCACTTTCATCAAGAATATTGAGCATGAAATCCCCACATTATGTGGGCTGTCTGGCGACAGCTGATGAAGAGATGGAGTGTGGAGCTGAAGAGTGCCAGGGACACCCGCCTCTGCTGCCCAGGGACAAAGCGCTGGCTTAATTGGGCCCCAGGGAACAGCGACAGCCTGAGGAAGCAAAGCAGGGGACATCTGGGCCCTCTGCCACTCATCACCACACCAGCCAGACTTGGCAGTCAGTTTCAAGATTTGAGGGAGGCTAAAGGTGTCTCACCCCCAAGGGCAGTAAAGGGTCAGGGACTCCATTGCTGTTTACCCTCAGAAAGAGAGTGGGCCAGCACATGCCTAGGCTCTTAAGCTCAGTGGAAAAAGAGAACAGAGACTGTGGGATTCGTCTTCTAGATGCAAATTCTGAGCTCCAAAGAACTGTGTCATAGAACTTCCTGTGCTTGCAGTGAGAGCCCTCTTCCTTGGTCAGCATGGCTGCCTAGATGCCCAAACAGACATAAGACTTTTCCAGATTTGCTGACCCTCAGGTCCCTATGACACTAAAGTATCTCTGTGTCCCTCAGAACTCTTGAGGTTGGTGGCCAAGATTTGGGCCCCCTCTATATTGCTCTAGCTCAGGCTTAGGAGGTAGCTTTCTCAAGGGGATTTCTGGTCATAAAAAGTTTTAGGTGGGCACCAGGTCCACCCCCTGGGAGGGTGTTATATATGCAGAATCTCATGCCTGATTGGAATGAGATCTCCCCCAGGGTGTCTTGTCTTCACCTTAAATGTTTGAGAAGTTCTCTAGTCAATGGCTTTCTGCCTCAGCTGCACACTAGTCCACTCCTGGATGAAAGTGCTGGTACCCAGCCACATCTAGGGATAATCAAGTCTTTGCACTTGAGCATAAGCACACCCAGGTGATTCTAAGGTGCAACCAACGTCACCATCCAGGGCCAGAGAGCTTTGTAGGAGTACCAATATGGATGCACCTCAAGCTTCAGAGTCATACAGTCCTTCCAGGTGTCTAACCTTTAGGCCTTCCATTGTTATTCCAACACACAGGCTCTTCCTCAGCAGGGAGGGAACAGAAACACACCATTTCCCCCAAGAACCAACTGAGCACCACCTTCATGGTTGCAGCCTCTATTCCTCTGGTAGAATCATTTTTGTACCAAGTCTTGACAGCTTAGCTGAGAGGCAGGGAAACCAGATGCTTCATATCCCCAGAATTCATTTTGATTCTCATGTAAAAGGATACTGACCCCTTGCCAAGGGCTAGCCACACCTTTCATTGCTCCCAAGCCTGAAAGCACAAGGGATCACTGATCTCAATTGTCATTCTGTTGTGGTGACTTTCTTGTTGCTGGGATAAAGCACCAGACCAAAAGCATCTGATGGGAGGAAAAGGTTTATTTTGGCTTACAGTCTTGAGAGGAAGCTCCATGATGGCAGGGAAAAGCATGGCATGAGTAGAGGCTGGGCATTACCTCTGCCACAGCAGGTAGAAAACATCAGCAGAGAGTGAGCCAAACTCTAGCAACAGGGAGCTGGCTATAGCACTCCGAAACCAGTTCCAACAGCATATCTCTTCCAGCAAGACTCCACCACCCAAATTGCCATCAGCTGGAAACCAAGCATCCAAAACAGAAGTTTATGGGGGACATCTGATTCAAACCACCACACATACCCTTTTTTGTGCTCCCCTCTGGAAACAGATTCCTTGGGCTAGTGGGACTAAAGATGGACAGATCACTTCTACTGCTCTTCCATTTCTTTTTAAATATTTTAGTTTTATTTATTTATTTGACAGAGAAAGAAGGAGAGAGAGAGAAAGAGAGAAAGAATGGGTGTGCCAGGGCTTCCAGCCATTGCAAACGAACTCCAGACATGTGCGTTCCCTTGTGCATCTGGATAATGTGGGTCCTGGGGAATTGAACCAGGTTCCTTTGGCATTTCAGGCAAACGCCTCCAGCCCTGCTCTTCCACTTCTACAAAAGCTGCTCTGCTGGCTACAGTGTAGGGGTGTTAAGAGAGATGGGATGGTGTTGACTTAATTCTAGATCATGGTTGTCCAACTTGCAGCCCACAGGTCACATGCACCACAGCATAGCTATGAATGCAGCCCAACATATTTATAGATAATGTCATGTCACAATGTCAGATGGTTGAACACCCCTATCCTAGCTGTTTCTCTAGAAAATAACCAGGACCGAAGGGCAAATATTATAAAGAGGTAGAATAGTTACTTTTGTGTGGCTATAACTATAATTCCTGACCAAAATGCCTTATGGGAGAAAAAGTTTGTTTATTTATTTATTTATTTTGGTTTCTTGAGGTAAGGTCTCACTCTAGCCCAGGCTGAACCGGAATTCACTATGGAGTCTCAGGGTGCCCTCGAACTTATGGCAATCCTCCTGCCTCTGCCTCCCAAGTGCTGGGATTAAAGGCATGCACCACCACACCCAGCCTTATTTTTTTTTTTTGGATATTTTATTTATTTATTTGAGACACAATGAGAGACAGAGCCAGAGAGAGTGGGCACACTAGGGCCTTCTGGTGCTTACTGCAAATGAACTCCAGATGTATGCACCCACCACTTTTGTACATCTGGCTTGACGTGGGTACTGGGGAATTAAACCTGGGCCATCAGGCTTTGCAAGGAAGCACCCTTAACAGCTGAGCCATCTCTTTAGCCCAAAAGGTTTATTTTGCTCACACTTTCCCATTGTACCAGGGAAGGCATGGTGGAGCAGCTCAGTCATGGCAGCAGAAGTATGTGGCACAGGCTGTCCCCATCACAGTAGACTAAGAAGCAGAGAGTGGGGTGAGTACCAGGCTCTAGGGTACAACTTTCAAAGGCCTGTTACTCATAGTCATCTACTTCCTCCAGGTAGGACATGCTTCCTAAAGGATCCACATCCTCCAAAATATCACTACCAGATGGAGAACAAGCATTGAAAGCACAAGCCAGTGGGGTCATTTCAGGTTCAAACTAGAACAGGAGGTAACTTCTCACAATATTTTCTATTTATTTTGTTGTTGTTGTTATTTTGGTTATGTGAGATAGGGTCTTGATCTAGCCCAGGCTGACCTGGACTATGCAGTCTCAGACTGGACTCGAACTCACAGCAATCCTCCTTCCTCTGCCTCCAAAATGCTAGGATTAAAGGCTTGTACCACCATGCCAGGCCTTTTCACATTATTTTCTTTTCTGTTGGAAGAAAGGGTTAATTTTGGTTTACAGACTCAAGGAGAAGCTCCGTGATGGGAGTGGAAAATGATGGCATGAGCAGAAAGTGAACATCACCTGCTGGCCAACATCAGAGGGACAATAGCAACAGGGGAGTGTGCCAAACACCGGCAAGGGGAAACTGGATATAATACCCGTAAGCCCACCCCCAACAATACACTTCCTCCAGAGGCTTCAATTCCCAAATTTCCACCAGCTGAGGACCTAGCATTCAGAACACATAAGTTTATGGGGAACACCTGAATCAAACCACCACATTCTGCCCCTGGTTCCCCATAAACTGATAACCACACATGTTGTAAAATACAGTGATTTCAGTCCAACTTTAAAAGTTTATCAGTCCCAATGATGTTCAAACATCCCCATAGTCCAAGATCTTTTAACTGAGTTATAATACCAAAAAATAAAAATAAAAAATAAAAAATAAAAAACTCATGATGGCACAGAATAAACATTGACATTGCCAAAAGATGGCATTGGGCATAACAAAGAAATATTCAACCAGTACAAGATTTAAACAGGTCAACATCAAACTCTGTAGCTCCAAGTCCAACAATACTAGTCAGTGACAAGTCTTCTAGTCTGATAATTCTAACCAGTGACAAGACTCTGGAGTTCTAATTCTAATCCCCCACCCCCAGCTAGGCTACTCAGAATCCCAGAAAACCTCATCCAGTGCTAGAAGCTCTTCTTGGCAGCCATCCCATTGTCCTGGCATCTCCACTGGGTCTCTACCGCAACCCACAGTTCATTCTCATGGCTCCATTGGGCTCCACGCAGGTAATCCGAAAAGCTTGCTTCACACTGCCCATGGCCATTTCTAAAATACAAAACCATGTTGCAAATCCAATGACCCTCTCTTTCCTGCATTTGTTATAATCTGTAATACCAGGTGGGCTACCAACTTGTTAATCCAGGGGGGATAAAGCAGATTTTGAAGAACAGGACACTCCTTTAGCATTCAGGTCCCTTTAAAAGAGTCTGCATTTTTCCTATTGTCACAATGCAGGTCAGCTGGTTCAACCTCAAAGGTTGTAATCTCTCATACAAATGCAGCTGAATGGGCAGAAGTTTGGCCCAAAGATTTCATTTCTGTGGCATATCCCTCTGCTCACACCAGTCCATTTCTATGTAATGCAACCCTACACAAATTCTCAGGACACAGGTTTTAACAGCAAGTCGCTCACACAAACTGCTTCTAGCCCAGTCCAGGCAAAGCTCGTTCTCACCCTCAGAAGTGAAACCTCACAGTCCATAGTTCTTACTGAATTCAGGTCTTTCATCTATGACCAGAATAGTCCATCAAGCTGTACTTACAGCACTGTAAGGTTTCTCTCTGACCAAGATTTTAAATTCTTCCACATTCCTGCTGCAAAGCAGTTCCAAAAGGCCAAAAGGCACACAGTCAAGGTTCTAGAAGTAATGATCCTATTTCTTGGTGCCAATTTTACTTACTGTTGTGATCATGTTCACATTGCTGGCAGAAAACACCCAACCAAGAGCAGCTTATGGGGGAGAAAAGGTGTATTTTGGCTTACAGATTCAAAGGGAAGCACCATAATGGCAGGGGGAAATGATGGCATGAGCAAAGGCTGGACATAACCTCCTGGCCAACATCAGGTGGACAACAGCAACAGGAGAGTGTGCCCTCACATTATTTTCTTAAAGAGCTATCCTTAAGGCTATTACAGAGCAATCTACCATGTGAGGTAATGCGCTCTCTGACACTGAAGGTAATCAATGAACTGGTAAATAAATTAGAAAGAACATGTTTCATCCAATAGAAATAGTGGCAGGGACAGAAGTACCTCAAAGATTTCTAGCCCTGATCACCTATAAGGTCAACTGCCAAATAAGAGGATTAAGAGTAACCTAGTCTGACGGATGGTTCTAGCAAAGGTTGTGGCAAGGGTTCTTAATATCTGAAACCTGTCTATAGGAGAGAAAAATCAAATGTATTCTGGGTTCTAGTACTCACACCATCACTGACTGGTTGGGATGTGTGACCTTGCACAAGTGCATTTCTGTCTCTGGGCATCCAGCCAAGCAACTAAATTCTATTGGATTGAGAGGCCCTGGACACCAGGGACTCCATTTTGATTGCTTGGGTGGCTGTTATTTACATAGATCACAGTCTGGCCTGTGACTACATGCTACACAATTCACAGGGACGAGCACAGAATAAAAACTATGGGATTTCTTGACAAAAAAAAAAATCAAAGGTGTAGCAGCAGGGTTTAAAACCAACTGTGGTAGCATGGCTGTGAGGCTGGTTAGACCACCGTAGACTGGAGGGACAGCGAGAGGTGGGGCTTACACCTTAGCACTTTCCTTTCTGCTTGTGCCCTGTGGGCCTGGCAGCCCTTCCAAGAGTCCTTGACTGCTTACTTAGAAGGTGGGCACAAAGCCCAGGCAAGATGGGGGCCTGCTGACCCTGAGGACTGAATTAGGAGGAAATGATTAGAAATGTGATCAATAGGCTCCAGTGAAGTTCATTAACATCTAATGAGTCCTCTCACTCTTCAGCCAGCCCTGTTGCCTCTCCCTGCCCCTGCTCTCAGCTGTCATTTGTTCTCCCAGCATACATTCCAGGTGCCAGGAAGTAAGGAAAAGGGGGGCAAGGGCAGGCAGGATGGCTCCAGAGGGTTTTCAGAGACCTTCCAGCCCAAGCCCTTCAAGTAAGAAAACAGGCCCAGAGAGGGAAAGGGGTGTATCTAAAAACCATGTAAGGAGTCCAAATTGATCTTGGTGCCATTGGCCTTTGATCAGGGTTCTCTTCCTACTGATTTGACCACAAAACTCTAGGTGTACCCCAGCCAGGCCGCATGTTAGCTGTGTCTCTTTGCACAAATTCAATTTCCCCATGGGTAGGAAGTGTCCCTACCCATGGCCCAGGTCTGTGGAATGGGTTCCATGAGGTGAGTGATGCTTAAGCAACTGTGTAAAGTATACGGAGTAAAGGTGCACAGGGCTTTTCAAATGTGAAGTGGTCAGGCACCAGGCATTTCCCAAGGTTCAGTCAGGAGC
The DNA here is from genome assembly GCA_036346955.1 of Dipus sagitta. NCBI lineage: Eukaryota > Metazoa > Chordata > Mammalia > Rodentia > Dipodidae > Dipus > Dipus sagitta. The sequence continues at coordinate 58,431,116 of CM070776.1, read as the reverse complement.
AGAGTGGGTATGCTGTACAGCCTTCTGGGAAGCAAGAGAGGAGCAGGCGGGGAAGACATCATGACATCCATTCAGAGGCCAGAGGAATTTGATAAGTCATGGGGATCTGATTACAATAAGCACCTGTGACTCTAATGCCTCTTCACATCCTGGGCCTTTGCCACATGCCTTCTGTTTCTGGAATGGCAGCCAAGAACATGGCCTGGCAGGGCTGGGGCTTTAGCTCAGTTGGTAGAGTGCTTGCCTAGCATGCAGGAAGCCCTGAATTAATGCGGGGTCTCAATTGGGGGGTGTGATGGTGAGGCATTTGGCAGGACATACACCCTGTTCTAAGCACCTTCCCAATATTAACTCATTCAATCCTAGAGTAAATGAAGGCCAGAGGTGAAATAAAGCACTCGTGTGACCAAGCCTCCAAGTCACTACTCACCTAGGCATCTGTTCCTGTGGCAGCAATGGTACATGAAAGAGTTTCTAGTTGCAGACCCATAGGCAGGGAGGTTGGGCAAGAGGCCCTGAGAGGGCATTAGTGATGAAGAGCACACCGATTGGCAGACCAGAGGCAGTAAAAAGACACTGGTAAAAATTTCACTCGAGGGCTGGAGAGATGGCTTAGTGGTTAAGGCACCTCCGTGAGAAAACTAAGGACTCAGGTTTGATTCCCCAGTACCCATGTAAAGCCAGATGCACAAAGTGGTACATGTGACTGGAGTTCACTTGCAGTGTCTAGAGGCCCTGGAGTGCCCATTTTCTCTCTCTCTCTCTCTCTCTCGTAAATAAAATATGAAAAAAATTCACTTGAGCTTCTGCATGACCTTATTTCTCCATGGATACATTTCAATGAAGTTGCATGGGTTAGAGTGCACACTGAGAGCCCACCTGCCTTGGAAGTTTAAATATTTATTTATGTTTTTGAGATGGGGGGGGAGAGCATGAATGGGCATGCCCAGACTTCTAGCCACTGCAAATGAACTCCAGATGTATGCACCACCTTTTGCGTCTGGCTTTACGTAGGTACTGGAGAATCAAACCTGGGTACTTTGGCTTTGGAGGCAAGCAACTTAACCACTAAGCCATCTCTCCAGGCCCTGCATTAGAATTTTAAAAGTACTGTCTGTGTGGTGATCAGAGTCCTTACTTGGCTACAAGGGTAAACATGTGATCTAAGTTAATGACAGTTTTTGTTTTGCTTTGTGTTTGTGATGCAGATATTTCCAGGTTGCCCAAGCTGGTCCCTAACTCCTGGACTCAAGGGATCCTTCTGCTTAAGTCTCCCAAGTTGCTGGGATGACACCTCACCCAGCTAAACCTGTCAATCAGTCCTACCCTGAGGCTGTCTTCCTCACTGGGGAAACCCCCAGCTCCTGGTTGCTACCAAAGCTGTAAGAATACTCTCACTGCTTCCATCCTGTCACTGGCATGGCCCTGTGACAGATGGACCTAGAGCTAGGCCGCCTTGTTCTCCACGCCACTTGCTCCACCCACAGGTCCTACCGCTCCCAGATACCCGTGTTTCCCATCCCTCACCCAGTAATGTTTCCTGAACTTTCTAGGCTCATGTGTGCATCGCACATGTCATCCTAATAATGTTGGTCTGTCAACCAACCCTCTTCTTTTAACCTGAGCTTCATTGTAAGCAAGTCTTCTTTTTTTCCCCCTCCACAATCCACCTAAAATCCTCTCCAGCACAGACCTTCCTTTGGGGAAACACTGACCCAATAGCTAGCAGACTCCTTGCTTCTCAGAGTCTCTGCCCTTTCCCAGGGCTCACTGATGGCGGTCATGGTCTTAAATCCAGAGGGCCCTTCATGCCTGAGAACCTAGGCTCCTCAAACTTCAAGGCTCTTTTTTTTTGCCCTTTCTATTCTCATGCCAGGCCTGTCAGCGACCCCGCCCCACCTGTCCCCTTGCTGTTGCAAAGCCTAGTGAAAGCAAGCTGAAAATCATTTAACATCACAAGAGACTCCATGGAGATGCCTCCCAGGCCACCATGAAGACAGCCTTTTACATTATTAAACAGACCTCTTAACATCACTACCGCTTACAGCATCTGCATAAGGAGTCAGGGCCCTCCCCAAGACAATGAATAGGTACTTGAGGTACATCTGCATGACCAAGAGGTCTGCCAGCCTGTCCCCAGCACAACAAAGGCACTGTCTGCCCCAAGACAAATTTCAGGCTCCCTTTAGAGACCTGACCTATGTGCCACTGCAACTTAAAAAGAAGTACTCCTTTGGTCTGCAGCCTCCAGCCTTTGAGGATTCAGAAATGTTAATGTCCAGTCTGTGAGGTCTCCGCCGTGCGATCGGAACACTTTCCCTATTTGTTGAGGTTATTTGCTTTCATATGTAACACCCAGTATGGCACAATGACATTTAGCGCATACATTTTTACTCACCTCCACAATGATTTCAGTAGGACTAATACCGAGAAGTAGGGTTTCTGGGGCATACAATGTGCCCTTTTAAAAGGCTTTTCTTATCTCTTCTGAAAGCCACGGTGATTTGCTGCTGCCCAACACCCCACCCGGCAGTGAGCAAACCCCTGCCTCACAAAACCCTCTGTGGCATCAAGTGTTATCATTTTTAATCCTTGCTAATTTGATGGGCCAAATATGGTATCTCATTGTTGCTTTAATTTGCATTTCTTTGCATTCTAGTGCGGTTGAACATCTTTTCATATGTTTATTGGCCATTATTTTGTGAATTGCCTGTTCATTGGGGCCTTGTTTTCTTCATCTCCTGTCTTCCACAGCCCAGGGCTAGCCATGAATTAAACACACCATACATTATTTTTAATTAATCTTCCTTAAACACGGCTCTGATCATGTTATTCCCCTACTTACAAAACCTCTGATGGCTCATTATTGCCTACAGGGTTAAATTCACATTCTTTCACTGGGTGATCAAGGCTGGTCACAATCTGGTCCTCATCAGTCTCATCTCTCACCATCAGCACACATGCCACTTTCTCCTTTGCCTGGGTGGGCCACCAGGCACCCTAACCCACAACAGCTCCCATTGCCTTTCATTCATTCTACAGATACAACTCAATTGTACTTATTTTTCTGGTTTTTCAAGGTAGGGTCTCACTCTAGCCCAGGCTGACCTGGAACTCACTATGTAGTCTCAGGCTGGCCTTGAACTCATAGAAATCCTCCTACCTCTGTTCCCTGAATGCTGGGATTAAAAGGTGTGCACCATCACAGTGGGGAGAGAGGAAGAGAGAGAGAGAGAGAGAGAGAGAGAGAGAGAGAGAGAATGGGTGCACGAAGACCTCCAGCTGTTGCAAACGAACTCCAGATGCCTGTGTTACTTTGTGCATCTGGCTTTATGTGGGTACTGGAGAACCAAACTTGGGTCCTTAGGCTTTATAGACAAGCACCTTAACCACTGAGAAATCTCTCCAGCCCCTCAACTATACTTTTGATTTGACTGTTTCCTACTAGATCCAGGTTATAACTTTCCTCCCTTCTCTTCTCCCTTAGGTGGCACTTTGTACTGATTTCCTTTATAGCATAAGTTTAAGTGTGCGGTTTTTCCTTTCCCTCTTTGGACTGTGTACTCTTAGGTGAGATGAGGTGAAGCCAGGAGTCCACCTTTACCTGCGCCCTGTCCTTTATGCCAAGGAGACCACTGGAGGGCTGTCTGTCCCCAGAGACTAAGAACTCCAAGGCCAGAGGCCATCCCACAAATGGTCCAAATGAACTGAAGGGGCCTAAGGCTTCCCCTCCGCTCCCACAACTCAAGCCTCCATCACCTTCCAGGAGCCTCAGGTAATTCTAATTATGGAGGGAGAACTTGATAATCTCCTAGCCACTAGAGCCTCAATATAAGTCTTAATCTCTAAACCTGGCCAGTTCTTTTCCCAAACAGTGACTGTGGTAGGCATTTCTGGCAAGCCTGTGACCAGACACTTCTCTATGCCTCTCAGTTGTAAATAAGGGAGAATTACTTTTCTCCCATGCCTTTTTAATTATGCCAAAATCCCTCCCTGAAATTAGGGTGAGATCTCCTAGCTAAATTAGGAAATTCTATTCTCATGGCTCTTGGGCCAGAGTTATGTTTACCTCTAATGGAAGTAAATACTAACCTGAAGTCTGGGCCACTGAGAGAAAAATCAGTCAAACTAAAATAGCAAAATCTCTGTACAGGTTCACCTTAAAGACCTAGACTACCACCAAGAGACTCCTTTATGTGGCAGAATTCATAAAAAGACTTAGAATTCCTTTCCAAGTGAACTGGTAAGTCTCCCGATAGACATTGATCCTGATTCTCTCTTCCGTGCTTCTACTTAGAGTTCTGTCTCCTTCTAACAGGGCAAAACTAGTTCCTATTACCTTGAACCATTATGTTTTTATTGTTCCTAAATGTTTTCTCAGGGAAAAAGAAAAAGATCGATATACAGATTTTGGTGGGATGTCAGACTGGCTCATAGGTTTCTCTCTTGGGCTTCTAGATAGCTCTCTTCTGGGAGAGACATTAACTGCTACACCCTGTGACCCCATACAACTTGAAGAAGTTAAAGAGGCCAGTTCCCCATTTCCTCTAACAGCAGTAGGAGTTTCTCCTTAGTAGGGGTGAATGAAGGAGAAACAGGTGAAAGCTAGCTTCTTTTAGGAGGTTTTACTTAGGGACAGAAGCCCTAAGAGGGAATAAGAAAATGTGATTTTGTCCACCCTGGTAAAACTGAAACTTGAATGTGTCTGATCTTGTTTTATCAAAGACGGCTGCCAGTGACACACCCAGCAAAATCTAACTGCTTCTTCCACAGCTCAGTTTCTTTGGGTTAACCCCCTGAGTCCAGGAACTAATCAGCCTCCTGAACCCACCAACCAAACAGGTCTTCCCCTTACATACCTGAATCTGACCAAAAAATCCATTTTTAATTGACTATAGAGGCTTGTCCAAGCTGCGCTCAGTCCTCTCTCAGCCTTGTGATCTCTGGACACATGTAAGTCTGGCTAGGTGGGGGAGAGCAGAGCACTGCTTCTTGGGCTGGGTAATTTTCTGCTTGCCTTCTTTCTGCATTGTGCTTTGGGGCACCTTCTCACTTTGATTACATGTGTGCTTTTTCTCCAATCTGAGTTTACTGTGTGTGTACGTCTTCTAAACTTTGGATCTACTACGTGGGAATTTCTTCTAAACTCTGGGCCTTCTACATGTGTAATTTCTCTAAACTCAGGGTAACCATGGCTGTAACTCTCTTCACAACCCAGTTCTCATCTGAACTTCCTCATCTCTGCTTTGGAACTTGCTCTCTGCTATATTTCCTTAAGCCATCGCCACTCACTCCCTTAACTTTCTTCTATAGGGAGGCTCAGGGAGGATGCTGTGCCTCTCACATGCATATTTATTCTAAATCTCTCTACGTGGGCTCGTAGATCCTGTCTTCTACATGCTTGTGACTCTAGTCCAGCCTTTTCCTAGATTCTCGTTTCTCTTAAATGAACCTCATGAACTATGCAGTGCCTCCCATACGAGTGCCTGTGTCTTCTAAATCTCTCTACATGAGCTTCTAGATTCTGTCTTCCATATGCTTGTGCTTCTGGCCCAGGCTTTTCCTAGTTACCAAGTTCCCTTCAATGAACCTCACAATCTATGTTTTCTCTCTAAATAAACTCAATAATTCATAATTTGTTATTCTTTTATCTACTTATTTATTATTTTTAATTTTTTCTGATTTATTTTTATTTATTTATTAGACACACACACACACAGAGAGAGAGAGAGAGAGAGAAAGAGAGAAAGAGAGAATGGGTGTGCCAGGGTCTCTATCTAGCCACTGCAAATGAACTCCAAAAGCATATACCACCTTGTGCATCTGGCTTACATGGGACCTGGAGAATCGAACTTGGGTCCTTAGGCTTCACGGGCAAGTGCCTTAACCACTAAACCATCTCTCCAGCCCTAATTTATCCTTTTTAAGTCCACTTTTTAAATCAATTCTTTGTTTAAAAAAAAAAGGATAAGGAAGCTGGGCGTGGTGGCACATACTTTTAATCCTAGCACTCGGGAGACAGAGGTTGGATCACTGTGAGTTCAAGGTCACCCTGACACTACATGGTGAATTCCATCCAGGTCACTCTGGGCTAGAGTGAGACCCTACCTCAAAAAAACAAAAAAAAAAAAGGATAAGGACCCGAAATTGGGGTTCACAAGTTTGGGAGACTCCCTCCTGAATCCCCAAATCCTGCATCACTATAGCCTTCATATATATGTGCTTCTGCCCATGTGTCCATATACAGACATGAATACATACATGCACATCAACAGGTAGTGGAAAAAACAAATAGTTTGAACCCAAGTGACTGTCATCATTTCTGGAATCCATGGAGGTGAAGTAAAATTCCCATGGTGGGGCTATCTACACTGCCACCTGGGCCAATAAGAGAAAAGAAAAGTGTGAGAAGTAATCAGACCATCAGCACTGTGTGGAACACCATTGTCAGAGATGAGGAAGGTACAAAGGCAACTTCAGCTGCAGAAGTTCCTGGGCATAATAAAAAGGAAGATAAGAAAGATAGCTAACAACATATACATATACATACATATATATATGTGCAAAAGACACGTATTTTATTTATTTATTTATCTATTTATGAGAGAGAGACAGAATGGGCATACCAGGACCTCTAGCCCCTGAAAATGAACTCCAGAAACATGAGCCATATTGTGCATCTGGCTTTATGTGGATACTGGGGAATCGAACCTGGGTCCTTTGGCTTTGCCGGCAATCACCTTAACCACTAAGCCATCTCACCAGCCCAAGAGATAGTTTTTATTCTAGAGCCAAATATGAGTGACCATAGGCCTGGAACACAGATTTTGGTTACACCAATTCCATGTTCCAACATGTTAATAATTTCAAGAAGGTTTTCTAGTTATAGAACAAAGAAAGTCATAAATCAAGGCACGTTTAAAATATATTGGCTGACCATGATGTAGGTGGGTTACAGCAAAGGGGGAAAATCTCTGCTATAGGCTTCAGATGCTATCCCATGACATTCTTAGCCCTTGGGTTAGTAAAAGATGGGGGAGTGTCTCTTTGGACACTCCAAAAAGGTCACACTGGTTAATTAATACTCACCAGGATGTTAGGTCAGATACCGAGGTGGGGACTAAATGGCTATTAAGGGGTTAAGGATAGCCCAAGGTAGTTTGTCTCTGATTTTGCAACACTGTGACTCTGTGATCACAGGAATTCTATCAGTACATTCAGCCTTGTTGGAAGTAAGTGCACTTTTCAGGAACTTTTCTAAATATATATCAGATGGTAGCAAAGGGTAGGTGTGTAGGCCAGAGCTTACCTTAATAATGGCAATCACCTAGGAACCCAGGAAGAATTGTTTTGAAATACAGTCTCGAGCTGGGCGTGGTGGAGCATGCCTTTAATCCCAGCTCGGGAGGGAGAGGTAGGAGGATCACCATGAGTTCAAGGCCACCCTGAGATTGCATAGTGAATTCCAGGTCAGCCTGGGCTAGAGTGAGACCCTACCTTGAAAAACCAAAAATAAATAAATAAACAACAACAAAAAGAAAAAGGGTTTCTATATGCAGCCCAGGCTAGCCTCAGAACATGGGATCCTTCTTCCTTTGTCTCCCTGGTGTTGAGGATTACAAGTATGCACCACCATACCTTGCATAAGCTACTGCTCTTTGGAAAAACTTAGTGCAATACTAGTAGCTTCTCAGAAACTTCTTCTCTAGCCTAGGCTGACCTGGAATTCACTATGTAGTCTCAGGGAGACCTTGAACTCATTGCGATCCACCTACCTCTGCCTCCCAGGTGGTGGGATTAAAGGCGTGAGCCAACACCTGGCTTCTCTCCATCCTATTTTTTAAAAATATTTTTATTTGTTTGAGGGAGAGAGAGAGGGCACATGGGTGCACCATGGCCTCTTGCCACTGCAAGTGAACTCCAGACACGTGCCACTTTGTACATCTGGCTTTACATTGGTACTGAGTACTTTACGTGGGAATTGAACCTGGGCCAGCAGGCTGTGTAAGTGTGGTAGTTTGAACATGATAATTTAAATATATGGCCCCATAGACTTGGGTGTTTTATTAACATAAAGTTTGTAACTTGGGTCTCCTGCCATCCAGCTGGAGGAGGTGTCACTGGGAGCAGATTCTGGAGTCCAGCTCTAAGGTGTATTTTGGGGGTTGAATCTGAATTTCAGCCCAAAGGTATGGGGAGAAGAGTTTGAATTCTGACCATTGGCATTGTGTGGTGCTGGATATTGATGATGTCTCTCTGCTTAGATCTATAAAAGGGCACCAGTTTCTTCTGCCATTGACGTACTCTGTAAGCCTGAAATAAACCCCTTTTCTCTTATAAACTGTCTGGTTGGATGTTAGTTTCAGCAATGTGGAGCTGACTACAACAGTAAGCACATGCCTTTAACTGTTGAGCCATCTCCCTAGATCTTCATCTTATTTTTTATTTTCTTGAGATAGGATCAAGTCAGAGCTCACTAATTCAGCTAGATTAGTCACCCAGCAAGTCCCAGAGACCCTCTGTCCTTGCCTCCCCAGCACTGAGATTACAGGCACACACCTCCACATCTGGTATATATGTGGGCGTTGGGGATCTTAGCTCAGGTCTTCATACCTGAATGGCAAGCACTTTACCCATTGATCCATCTCCCCAGCCCAAAGAGGTTGGCTGCGATTCTGTGACATAAGGTCCTCCATCTATCAACTAAACACACACACACACACACACACACACACACACATCTGGCAGGAGTATGTGCTGTAACAGGGAACCTGGAGACAGCACGTGCTAGGCAATGAGATAATCCATATATGAACTTTTCTGGGCTCCAGGCTCAGCGTAGAGTCCAGCTAAAAAGCCTGTCTGGCAGGTTCCAATTCATGCATGGGAAAATGTTGGTTAGAACAGATTGAATTCAATCAACAGAATGCAAGGCACAGTGGCAGGTGCCAGCAGCAAAGTGTAAAGGAACAATACCAGCACCTGGATGGGGCACCCCTAGCTGCTGCTTCCTAGCCGTCTATGTAGGGTATATCCACTGACTGCTTCCATCTCTGCCCTTGATTTCAGTGTCTGAAAGATGGCAAGAACTTCCCCAACTTTTGGAAATTAAGGGGAAATGCAGGGAAAGCCTCTAGGCCTTTCACTAGGGAGTCGTACTGGTTGGAACTGGCTTTCCCAGAATGGACAGGAACTGAAGAAGCCAGGTCATCTGGCCAATGATGTCATAAGCTCAACATCCCCTGGGCACAATATAACTTCTCCTACCCCAAAACACACGGGGCCTGTAAAGAGTCCTGCTGTCCAATCAGACAAGCAAACTTCTCTCCTTCCCTTTTGAATAAATTGTCCTACTACCAACCACTGCTGGCCAACCAGAGAAGCAAGTTTGAGTTTACACCTCCTGGTCCCCTTGCAGGTAAACTGTACATTAGAGCCTTTTATTCTTTTATGTTTTATTTTATTTTTGAGGAAGGCTCTTTCTATGTAGCCCAGGCAGGCCTGGAACTCACATTCCTCCTGCTTCGGCTTCCTGAGTGCTGGGATTACAGGCATGTATTACCACGCTTGGAATAAGTTCTATTTTGTTTCTTTTTGCAAAAGCCCAATGTATGATTGGCTTTTATGTGAGCTTTTAATAACAATAACTGCAACCATTTCTTGAGACTTCCTTATAAACCATGTGTTATTCCAAGTGATTTTCATAGGTTATCCCATTTAATTCTTATAACAGCCCCACGAGAAAGAAATTGGGTCACAAAGAAGGTAAAAAAAAAAAAAAAAAACTTGCTTAAGGTCACCTAGCTAACAAGTAGCTAAACTGGTATTCAAATCCAGGCAGCCCAATTACAGCTTGGCACTTCTAACCTCTAACCTCAATGCTCTGCTGCTTCCCTAGGCAGCCTAGCTGGGCTCCAGGTACTAGATATCAAAGGGTAAAGGTAACAGAAAGTTGAAGTAGACTGGGAGATCAAGCAGATGGTATCTTATCTGGACCTTGAAGATGCGGGAACCTTGAGACAAAAGGGGAGGAGAGAAAGGGCAGGGCATACCAAACAGAGTGGTATAAAGAGAACCTAGCTCTTGCAAGACTGGTAGCCAGTGAGCAACAACCGTCGCCGATGATTCTGGCAGGGCCCAGCTCAAAATTTAATCTGAACTGACAACCCCAGAGATTATACTTTTAGTTTTTGGGTTCCTGGCTCCTCTGAATAAGTTGGAGAATCTAGGAACACTGGGTCTGACTGTAGTCTGAATGTTCATGTCCCCATCACCCAATTCCTAGTTTGAAATCCTGCCCTCTAAGGTGGTGCTATTAGAAGGCGGGGCCTTTTGGAGCTGCTTAGATCATGGGACTTGAGCACTCCTGAACGACAGTATTCTTATCAATGAGACCCCAGACAGAACCCTCTGCCACAGAAGACACATGGGGAAGATAGGCATCTACAGGCCAGACACAGAATGTGAATGAGCCTAGATCTTGACTTCCCAGCTTCCACCAGTGTGAGAAATTTCCTGTTTGTTTTTAAGCCACACAGCCTATAGTATTCTACCATAACAGCTCAAATGGACTACAATAGACTGTCATTTCCTCATGGACACAAGGGTAGGAGTTGAAGAGTGTCGCTGGCCACCTGTAAACAAGGAGTCCTACTACTCCCAACCCATATATATATATATATATATATATATATATATTAATATTTATTTATTTATTTATTTGAGAGACAAAGAATGGGCCTACCAGGGCTTCTTGCCATTGCATACAAAATCTAGACATATCCCTCACTTTGTGCATCGGGCTTTGTGTGGGTACTGGGAAAATGAATCTGGGCCAGCTGGCTTTTCAAACAAGTGCCTTTAACCACTGAGCAATCTCTCCAGCCTCTCAATCCACTTTCAATTTTACCCCCCACTCTTCTCACTTCTTTCCTTTACATGGCCTCTGGAAGAAGGTGACTTTATGACCTCCATAGAGACTAGGACTATTGGGGGATAGCAAGGAATCCCAGGTGTTCAAGGAACGTCAGGTGAAATCAGCCTGCCAAGAGAAGCATGTCTTCTGCAGGAGCTATGGGGAGAAGCTACAAACAGTATTGACACTCCCAGTGAAAACTCAACGTGTTCAGAGAGTGACCCATTGGCTTCAGCCTGTGGCATGGGAAAGAGATCAAGGATTTGAGGTTACTGAAGCTTTCTGAGCTAAAAGAACAGTGGTAAGAGCCGAGCTTTAAGATTCATTTTCATTTTAAGTCCATTTTGTTTTACCAATGTATTATGTTATACTGATGTTATTTATTAAATATCTCATTTCCATACACAGTTAACTAAAGAGCTTTTTCAAGCACTCATTTCTGTAAAAAAAAAATATATATATATATATTTTTTAAGTATTTTTTTGTTGTAGCAAAAAAGAACAGTGGTACCATGAGCAGAAGCTGAATAAGATGGCTAACAAAGGACACATGGAAGATGTAATGAATTTAGCTTAGATATATTAAATTCAAGATGCAGAGAAATTTCCAGATAAAGATGTCTACCTAGGGATATAGGGTTGGAGCTTGGTAGAGAGGGTGGGGCTGGAAAGGGATTGGAAATATGTCTTTGGAGACAACAGTAACTTGGCCACAGGAGTAGTATCTTAAGATGGGAACATTGGGCCAACCAAAACCAGAACCTGAGGTGTGAGGTAAGTGAACAGCAAAGGAGCAAGAAGCAAAGAAAATCCAGGCCTGGTGGCGCACGCCTTTAATCCCAGCACTTGGGAGGGAGAGGAAGGAGGATCAGATCACTGTGAGTTCAAGGCCACCCTGAGACTGCATAGTGAATTCCAGGTCAGTCTAGGGTTGAGGGAGACCCTACCTAGAAAAAACCAAGGAAAGAAAAAGAAGCAAAGAAGTCCCTGTATGTGTGTGTGTGTGGGGGGGGGGGGGAGAAACAGGGATAGAGACAGAGAGGAGCCCATCACCAAGGAATTTGGTAGATAGGAAGGAAAACCAGTATTCATGGAGGAAGAAAGAGTCCCAAGAATGCTCTTTAAATTTTTTTTTTTCAGTTGAAACTGCAGAGGAACTGGTGAGACAAGCAAGAGTGCTGCTTCCACAGCAAGCCTGACAATCAGCAGTAGGGTGAAGGAGACAGACCCTGAGGACACTCAATACATACCAAATCCAGAGGCTCCTAAGAGCTCATCACTGAAGTAGAGTTAAAACACCCACCACGGCTCAGGGAACTTTGCTAAAGAGGGAGCAGAAAGACTGTAAGAGCCACAGAGTGGGATGGAATATCCAGAGGCATTGCCCCCCCACCCTTTCACAATGACTGACTGCTGCTCTGACAACTCATAACCCCCAACTCCATGGTGAATATCAGCAATCCCATTGAGGGGGGCCCTTAGTGGAATGGGGACAGGGAGGAGACAAATGATGATACCAACATATGTTGTGTCCATACCAAGTTCCTACTTAATAAAAACATTATTTATTTATTTAGTTGTGTGTGTGTATGTGTGTGTATGCAGGGTGCCAGGGCTTCTTGCTGCTACAGGCAAACACATTCTTGAATCAGTTTTTGTATCCAGTTTATATGGGTATTGGGGAATTTAACCTAAGCTGGTAGGCTTTGCAAACAAGCATCTTTAACTTATGATCCATTTTTCCAGCCCCACCCCAGAAGGTTCTTGTTGTATCTTCAAGGCCCAGAGGTTCAGAATTAGGTGGAGAAGGAGTCAATGGACCAGTGGTCTCTAATTACAGCCTCACTTGCATTATGGTGGGGACTAATTCCTTTTCTTTCTTTCTTTCTTTCTTTTTTTTTTTTTTTTTTTTTTTTTGAGGTAGGGTCTCTCTCTAGCACAGGCTGACCTGGAATTCACTCTGTAATCTCAGCGTGGCCTGCAACTCACCATGATCCTCCTACCTCTGCCTCCTGTGTGCTGAGATTAAAGGTGTATGCCACCACGACTGGCTCCTTTTCAGTTTCTTAATGCCCTTAAAATCCAGCAGTCCTCATGGGTTTGTGGATCTGCATCACGCCTTCCTTGCAATATACTGTAAAGGCTTTCATGGAAGAAGACAGTCACATCTGAAGGCCACATAGCTTTGGTCCGCAAAGGGCCTGTGTCCTGGTTATACCCAGGACACAGAGCTTTCACTCAGAGCACTTAAGAGGGAGAGGCTGATGGGTCTGGAACAGGCTTTGCTGGCCATAGTTCAGGGGTTCTCAGCCAGGACTACCTAGGAGAACCATCTGAGGGCCTTTTGAAGACCTATGGATATCCAGATCCCACGCTAGCCCAACTAATCTAGAATCTCTGGGATGGGGACAATATACTTATATATTTCTCAAAGTTCCCAAGTACCGGAGCCAAGAGTCAGCCCTTTCGGTGGTCATTGTAGTGGGTTTGACTCAATGCTCCAATATTTGGCAGTGGAGAGACCAGGAAGTGGCTTAGTTTGAGTCACAGTACCCATTCTCTTGATTAACCAACTCCTTCCATAAGCATGTCTGCCCATTGAAAGGCATGCATTGCAGAAGACTATGGAATTATGAGATTATAGGATTGCCATAGGCCTCTGCCACAGGGACTCCCATAAACACTGCAGGCTTTTCTCACAGAACATCAGCTTCACTCTTATAAGAGATCCCTAACGTTAAACATACTTTTAATTTGCCTATAATGCTGTCAATGGGCATTCATTTATTTATTATAAAATTTTCAGATATGCCAAGATGCAAGTAAAAAAAAATATGTAGTAAACACCTATGCCCCCATCCCACCACTCTGTCAAGTTCACAGCATTCCACATTTGCTTCCCATCTAGATTTAGGAGCTAAGCAATCAAGAAAGCAAGATAAGGGCCCTTGGCACTTGTCTTCTGCTCCATTCCCCTCCTCCTGCCCTCTCCAGAGGAAACTCTGCTCCTGAAACTAGTGTGTCCCATTTCCATGCATGCTTTCACTGCATATTTATTCTCAGCCCCATTTAGACAGGAGGAACCTGAAGGGACTTGCCCCAAGTCACACAAATCAAGTCCGTACTAGGTAGTAGAGCCCAGAAGCCCAAGGACAAGGTACCAGGCAGTCACCTCCCAGCATGCTGGCCCTGCGATGCCTGCATCTGGGGACCTCCCACCCCATCATTCTGTCATCACCTCCTTTACAGGCAAGGCCAGGCCACACCAGGCCCAGCACAGCCCAGGACCAAGCAGAAATTGTGGCCTTCTCCTCACATCTCCCAGTTCCTGCCCTGCCTAACAGGCTAGGCTCCCCCAGGCCCCTACCCACCCTTTTTCTGTTTCCTCTCTGGGCCACTGCCCAGCAAAGCTTTATGCCTGCCCCCCTCACCCCTACCCCCTAGTTCTGAAGCAAAGGGCCTGTCTATGCAGCCAACCGTTCCCCTGCTAGGCCACTGGGGGCTGGGTTGATACAGGGGCCTATGATGCTGTTCTGTGGTCCTCTGGGCTTAATGAGCATGCTGCGTGCAGCGGTTGGCCAGAGGTGGTAGGCAGGCGCCCAGACACTCAACTAGGGCCCCAAACCAGTGCCTGCCTCCACAGCCCCCTCCTGCTTCTTGCCAGCAACAGAGAGGACTTGTGTGAGGTGGAAAGGAAGGCAATGGCCCAACACCTCTGAGTGAGGTAGAAACTGGGTAGAGAGAGAGAGAGAGAGAGGCAGGCAGCACATGCATAAACATAGGGAGAAAATTGCTCCCCTTACACGTGCGGAAAGGGGAGGGGGCAGTGGAGGAAACCGCTATTTATGAAGCATGCTGCTGCCTGTTATGCTAGCTAATCCTGCAGCACCTCATATGGGCACAGAGGAGCAAACTGAGGTGGGCGGAGAGAGATGGAATCAGGAGCTCAAGCCACACAGCTCACAAGTAGGTCCATCTGTCTCTAAGTGCCTTTCCAAGGAACCAGGTGACTCCACAAAAACCTGTCCCTTTCTGGAAGCCCTACCCTTAAGTGGAGAAATGGCAGTTTAGAAGGGGGTAGAAATGGTAGACAATGGATGGGAAATGGGCATCATGTAGTCCCTGTTCCAGGGACCCCAGCCACAAATGGAGCAGCTCCTACTCAGGAGACTATAGCCTACCAGCCTTCTTCCGCAGTCCCCAGCCCTATCCCAGGCACGCCTTGCTTATACCCAGGGACCCTCATCTTAGGGCACTACCTCTCATCTGATTTCACTTTGGATCCAAGGGACCCTGTCACCATCAGCTGCAGAACCAGAGGCCAGCCCTGAGTACCCTGAGATGTGGGCAATAGTACAAGCCAGAATACAGCCACTACTTACTTATAGAGAAATAACTAGGTACTGGGTGCTGAATGTAGAACTTGGCACGCATTAACTATTGTGATCACCACCATGGGGATAGTACCATTTCCCCACTTTAAGACCAAGGAATAGAGTGGGTTGTGGTGGCTCAGGCCTGTCATCCCAACACACAGGAGGCTGAGACATGAGAATCATCTCAGATTGGAGGTCAGTTTGGACATCACAGTGAGTCCACAAGATCCTGTCTACAGACAAACAAGCAAGCACTGAGGATGGAAGAGACAGTGGTAGTCAAAAGAAAAGGTGAGAAGGACAGAGATAGTTCCAGAAGAATGTTCCAGTACTGGTCCGAAAGCCTCCAAGCCTTGTGATGGGACTTGAGCTGTGACCCTCATGGGTCTGCCAGCTCATACCTTCTAGAGTTGTTTTTAGACCACTCTCTGGGGTTCAGTGATGCTCAGAGTCATCTGCAGTAGGTCCTTGTTGAGGT
Source organism: Dipus sagitta (assembly GCA_036346955.1). Classification (NCBI taxonomy): domain Eukaryota; kingdom Metazoa; phylum Chordata; class Mammalia; order Rodentia; family Dipodidae; genus Dipus; species Dipus sagitta. Next base: position 58,415,347 of record CM070776.1, on the reverse strand, counting down.
GCTGAGGCTGTGGGGTGACATTCTGCTCAGACCCAGACCCACTGAAACCAGCAGGTGGTGAACTCTTGAGTGGTTGGATCCTAGCTTAGGTGCTCCACTCTGCACCCCCATCTCCATATCTGGCCTGAGGCCTTTAGGCTCTTAGAGAAAAATTACTAAAATCAAATTGCAATTAGCAGAGGCAATTTTCTGCCTATTAGAAAATGTCCCCTGAGCCAGGCCTATGCCTTGAGCTGCCTAACTTAGTAGCTGGTCCCCAAAGGAGGCCCCAGAGCAAGGCATTATCCAGGGGTCAGTAGGAGGCAAGCAATAGGCTAGACCCTAAGTTTTGGGGGGGGGTGAGGTCAAGAGAAGCTTAGGTCTGCAATGTGCCCTGAGGAGACAGTGTTAGCTCCTGAGCTGGGATTCTGTCCCCTCTCTTCCCAACAAAACCCTCCCCACCCCCTCTTCGTGCATTAATCTGCATTAGGCCTTTCTAGAGGGCAGACCCGGGGCAGTCTGTGTGCATGGAAGAACAAAGGAAAAAAATTGTGCAGTGACCCTCCAGGGAGCGATGATAACATTTTCACTTAAAAATTACCAGAGAACAGATTGTCTTATGCAAATCATATGCAAATCACACTCTGGTTGGTCCTCTTCTAGCCTTACCCAGAGTTCTTCCAGCTCCTTCTCTGGCTGGGTGTGATGGGGGAAGGGGAGGACTCTCATTATGGAAATCAGGGGTTCTGAAGGGTCCTGCCTGGAAGCAGGCTGGATGAGGTGACATCTTGGATTTCTGTCCCATCTAGCTCTCTGTGTCTTAAGGCACTTGTGCAAACCCTGTAGCCTTCTCTCTGGCTGTACCTAGCCCCCCACATCCCACTGAGATTGGGTCTACTGTCACTGGAATTGTCCATTTGCAGAAGATAGCTGATGTCAGCTGGCCAGAGTAGAATGAGAAGCCTGAGACTAGGAATCAAGCAACCCAGCTGGAGCCGGGGAGATTGCTCAGTTGGTAAAGTGGTTATCTCACAAGAATGAAGACTTGTGTTTGAACCATAGCACCCATTCAAAAATAAAGAAATAGCCAGGCATGGTGGTGCACGCCTTTAATCCGAGCACTTGGGAGGCAGAAGTAGGAGGATCACTGTGAGTGCGAGGCCAGCCTGAGACTACATAGTGAATTCCAGGTCAGCCTGAGCTAGAGTGAAACCCTACCTTGAAAAAACCTAAATAAATAAATAAATAAATAAATAAATAAATGAAACCTCATGTACAGTGACAAGTGCCTATAATCCCAGAGCTGGGGATTTCTCTGGCCAGCCAGTCTAGCCTAACTGATGCTCCCCAGGCCAGTGAAAGACCCTGTTTCAAGGAGGTAGACAGGGCTCCTGAGGCATGATACCTGAGGTTGTCCTCTGGCTTCCACATGCATGCACACACATGTGCACACTCATAGGCACTAAAAGCAAAAGTAATGCAGCTTGACATGGTGGTACATCCTTGTAATCCCAGCCCCCCCCCCCCAGAACCTGAGGCAATATGATCCTTTGAGACCAGCCTAGGCCACATAGTGAGACCTGTCACAAACAACAAAAAGAAACCCTTTGAGAACTCACAGAGAGCTGAGAGCCATCTCTCTGGCCCATCCCTCGCTGCTGGACACTGTTTTGCAGTGGCCTAGAATTTAAACGAGCCCCATGTTTGCTCCTCTCTGTTCCTGCCTCAAGGCCTGGCAACCTCATTCACCCTGTTGCCCAAGTCAGAGTCTAGGCCCTCCACCCACTTCCGGCACTTAATCTCCTCACTGTTGATCAGCTAAGGCGTTGCGGTCAGCTCCTCAGTTCTGCCCTTTGTGGTCATAGTGCTCTCTATGAAGCCAGACTGGTCAGCCCCAGACGCTCAGGGTTCCCAGGATCACCAAGTCCAGTCCGCACGCATTGAGCTTCTACACAAGGCCTATAAAGCACAGCATGGGGGCTACCTCTCAATCTGTGCCCTACATCTTTTGTGGGCCTCACCACATGCTATCTTGTCTCTCACCTCCTACCCCAAACACCATATTCTGCAAAGCCTGCTCAAGTAATTTCCTCCCTTAAAACATCTTTCCCTCCTCCTTCCCCACTCTCAGTGAAATTATATTTATTCTTCAAGAAATGCTTTGTCTGGGAGACAGTCTCTGCCTGCTGGTACCCCACCCCCACATGGGTACACTTCACACATACACTCTTCCCAGTTGTCATGGGTTTCCCTCTCAGTTCTCCTTAGCCTTTTTGCCATAACAGATTCATATTTGTATCCTCAGTACCTAATGGGCAATGAATGAATGAATGAGAAATGTGAATGAATGGAGTTGGTGAGTGAATAGGGCCTGGGTTTGATTCTTGGCTCTGAGTCAGAAAGTCACCAGCCTGAGCCTCAGGTGCCCAGTAAAACTGGGGAGTATTCAGTATGAGGAGGTACCCAACGTGCCTGCGAGCAGGCCCTGAGATCCAGTGTAGATGCTGGAAAATACCCAGGCAAATTGTCAGCTGGCTGACCTGACAGCCAGCTTCAGGCACGTGTGTAAGCTAGCACAGCCCAATGGCCATTGCCTGTATGATCCTTAATTCAGGATCCTGGACCCAGCCACCATTGCTAAGGGTGGGCTGCATGCAGCCTGCATGGGTACAAAGGTGTGTCTCTTAGAGGAAGGTCTGCCACACCTCTTCAGGCCTCATCAGCATTTAGGAAAGGCCATTTCTGCACTGCATAAAGCCAAAGCCCAGTGAGAAAAAGAGCATGTCAAATGAGGGAGAGGGAGGAACTCTAGAAGCCAAACCTAGCTCTGCCAATAGACACTTATATAACCATGGGATATCATATGACTAATGTCTGCATCCTTTAAATGTGAGGGGTCATACACACACACCATGCTATGCTTATCATAAAGATTCAATGAAATACTATAAGCAACATGGCAGTCCAGTGCTTGGCATAAAAGAACAACAGCAGCTAGTACTTTGCATGCACTGAAACAGACGTAACATAAATGCTTCAGGTGCATGGGTTCATTTCATTTTCCTTTTTTATTTATTTTTTTGTTTTTTTAATTTTATTATTTTAGAGAGAGCTAGAGACAGAGAGTGACACAGAGACACAGAGACAGAGAGAATTGGCATGCTAGGGCCTTAGCCATTGAAATGGAACTCCAGACACTTGTGCCACCTATTGGGCATGTGCGACCTTGTGCTTGCCTCACCTTTGTGCATTTGGCTTACGTGGGATCTGGAGAATCGAACATGGGTTCCTAGGATTCACAGGCAAGCGCCTTAACTGCTAAGCAATCTCTCCAGCCCTCATTTTCCTTTTTTTTTTTTTTAATTTAGGCTCAGTGTGGTGGCACATGCCTTTAATCCCAAAACTTTGGAGGCAGAAGTAGGAAGATTGCTGTGAGTTTGAGGCCAGCCTTTGACTACATAGTGAATTTCAGGCCAGGCTGGGCTAAAGTGAGACCCTACCTCAAAAAACAAAACAAAAAAAACCTTTAAATATATTAGTAAATTCTTTCACTCAAGTGACCTAAAAGGCAAAGAAGGATTATTATTCCTTAACGTGAATATGTACAAAATACTTGCATATATGAAAGCACAGTAAAAAGAAAATTAGGTTCATTCATTATTCTGTCACAATGAAAACATAACCATTTCTTTTCAAACTCATAGTATTTCTGCTTCTACCTCTTGACTGCTGGGACCACAATAACCTTTGATACAGATTGGGTATCCCTTATCCAAAATGTTTGATATGAAGTGTTTCTATATTTCATATCTATTTTCTTTTTTCAGGTAGAGTTTCACTCTAACTCAGGCTGACCTGGAACTCACTCTGTAGTCCCAGGCTGGCCTCAAGCTCACAGTGATCCTCCTACCTCCAACCCCCCCACCAAGTCAAGGAATTAAAGGGTGGAAGGAGAGAGAGAGAGTATTGGAGCACCCAGAGCCTCCTGCCACTGCATATGAACTCCAGACACATGTGCCACTTTGTGTATCTGGTTTTACATGGGTACTGTGGGATCAAATCTGGGTCATTAGGCTTTGCAAGCAAGCACCCTTAACTGCTGAGCCATCTCTCCAGCCCTCATACCATTTTAACATATTGGAAGAAGAGCCAGCAAAATTTTCTCTCAACAATTAACATATGCTAATGCATTTTAAAAATATTGCAATATTTGCACATATATAATGAGATATCTTGACGATAGGACCTAAGTCTAAACATGAAAGTCATTTGACAAATTTATATGAAAATACACAGAACCTGAAGGTAATGTTTATGTTTGTTTCTTTTGAAATCAGATGCTGTCTAGGGCCATACCACCTGATCTTGTCTGAAATCAGGTGTCAATATGTAGCCCAGGCTGGCCTTGAGCTTGTTATCTTTCTGCCTCATCCTCCCAAATACTGGGATGACAGACATAAGGAGAAACATTAAAAAGTCAAAGAGAACTAGTGGTAATGGCAATATTAACCATATATTTTATTTTTTGTTTATTTGTATTAGCAAGGGGAGAGAGAGAGAGAGAGAGAGAATGGGTACACTAGGGCCTCCCGCTACTGCAAATGAACTCCAGATGTATGCACTACTTTGTGCATCTGCCTTTATGTGGGTCCTGGGGAATCAAACCCAGGCTGGCAGGCTTTGCAAGTGCCTCTAACCACTTAGCCATCTCCTCAACCATCTGTTCTTGAACCCAATATAAACATAAGGTTTAGGGCAAAAGGCCAGGCTTCAGCAGCCCCACCATTCTAGACTCAGGCACCTGTCCCAATTCACCAATTAAAGAGATGAGGAATGGTAAAAAAAAAATAAAATAAAATAAAATAAATAAAAAAGCAGGAAAAAGGAGACTTAATCAATGTGTCAGGAAGAGGAAGTAACCCCAATATCATTTTTTAAAATTTTTTGTCGCTCATTTTTATTTATTTATTTGAGAGTGACAGGACAGAAAGAGGCAGAGAGAGAAAGAGATAGAGAGAGAATGGGCACCAGGGCTTCCAGCCACTGCAAATGAACTCCAGACGCATGCGCCCCTTGTGCATCTGGCTAACGTGGGTCCTGGGGAATCGAGCCTCGAACCGGGGTCCTTAGGCTTCACAGGCAAGCGTTTAACCGCTAAGCCATCTCTCCAGCCCCCCAATATTGTTTTTGAGATACTGATATAAACCATAAACATTAGGCTTAAATAAAGGAAGAATTGGGGCAAGGGGCAAGATGCATGCATAATTAAGCAGTCTCTGTGAAGGTGTGGTCCTGCCCATCTTTGTCTTTGCTCTAATTCTGCAATTGTTAAGTGACGTCATCACCCCAAGGGTTCCATCAACCTGAGGATGCTCCACAGATCATCCTTCAAGCTGATCTGCACAGGAGAGCAGTCTTTCCATCATAGATAATTCCCCTCACAGGGAGGTGGTCTGTTCTGCCAGGCTTTGCTGTTCCTCAACTCCAGGTGACTGGGATTTAGGTCAATGACTCATCTCTGTTCCTTCAGGCTTGAAGGGAGATGATATGGGTTAGACAGATAGACACTGTAGTGATTAGCATGCCTATTCAGGGTCAAGCAGGAGAGTCTGAACCAAAGTAAAGGAAACAGACACAGACACACAATGAAGGCAGAGATGCCAGACTTCCATTCTGCTTGTAGCCACTTTGTAAGCCCAAATAAAGAGTCAATACTTCTTAGCAAAAGCAGTTTCTAAATGCCTGTTATGCCCATACAACTAAAGTAATATTATCATTATTGTTTTTCAAGGCAGGGCCTCGCTCTAGCCCAGGCTGACCTGGAATGCACTATGTAGTCTTAGGCTGGCCTCGAACTCACAGCGACCCTCCTACCTCTGCCTCTCTAGTGCTGGGATTAAAAGTGTGAGCCACCAAGCCCAGCAAGTAATATTGTTTTAACATGGAATCAATGTAATAAAATCATGGAAGTGCTTGATGTTCTTTTTCTATACTTAATCTTCAAAATCTGTTATGCATTTTTCATTGACATCACATCTAAATTTGGACTAGTCACATTCCATATACTCAGCCCCCATGAGCAGCCAGTGACTACTGCAATAATAAAGAAAGTAGAGACAGAGAAAAGAGTAGGGCAAGAAAGACAAGGTTGGCTGGGGTAACAACATGGGTGAAGTGAGATGTTAAGTGATGAGGAGATCCTGTCTTGCTTTGCTTTCATAAAAGTTGTGGGGGCTGGAGAGATGGTTCAGTGGTTATGGCAGTTGCCTGCAAACCCTGACGACCCAGTTCTATTTCCCGGTACCCACGTAAAGCCAGATGCACAATGTGGCACATGCATCTGGACGTTTGCAGTGAGTAGAGGCCCTGGTGCACCTATTCTCTCTCTCACTCTGTCTCTCTTCTCTCTATATCCCTCTGCTTGCAAATAAGTAAATAAAAATATTTTTTAAGTTGTGGTTTGCACATTATTAGGATTTTTTTTTTGCAGTGCTAGGGATGGAACTCAGGGCCATACATAAGCTAGGCAAGCTCCCTACCCCTGGACTATCTATAAGCCCAACCCACATTATTACAGTTTAACTATTAATATTTGTATCTTCGCTAGGTAATGTCTTTAAAAACTTGTAAAGTAGGGGCTGGGAAAATAGCTCAGTCAGCAAAGTGATTGTCTTGTAAGCATAAGCATAAGTGCCACGAGTAGTGGTATAATCTGTAATCTCAGCACCGGGGAGGCAGAGACAGGCAGAACCCTGTAACGTGCTGGCCAGCCAGTTTAGCCAACTTGGTGAGCTGTAGGCTAACAAGAGACCTTTTCTTTAAAATAGCAAAAGCTGGGCATGGTGGCACACTACTTTAATCACAGCACTTGGGAAGATTGGCATGAGTTGGAGGCCACCCTGAGTCTACATAGTGAATTCCAGGTCAGCCTCGACTAGAGCAAGACCCTACCTCAAAAAGACTAAAATATAAAAAGAAATAATATTTTAAAAATAAAGGCCGACTGTGCTCGTTAGGATGACACTCCAAATGGTTGTCCTCTGGCCTCCATATACACATGAACACATGCATACCTGAAGAATAAAAATAAGTTTAGTTTTTTTTAACTATTAATTTATTCAGTTGCAAGTTGAGAGTCTGAGGGAGAGAGAAAGTGAATGAATGAGAGAGGGAATGGGTGCACCAGGGTCTCTTGCCGGTGCAAACAAGTTCCTGAAGTATGTGCTATTTTGTGCATCTGGCTTTATATGAGTTCTGGGGAATCAAACTCAGGCTGGCAGGCTTTATAATTAAGCACCTTTAACCACTAAGCTATTTCTTCAGCCCCCAATTTTAGTTTTTTAAATATTTTATTTATTTATTTATTTATTTATTTATTTATTTAAGAGAAAGAGGCAGATAGAGAATGGGCACATCAGGGCCTCTAGCCACTGCCAATGAACTCCAGATGCATGTGCTTACATGGGTGCTGGGGAATTGAACTTGGGTCCTTAGGTTCCACAGGCAAGTGCCTTATCTCTCCAGCCCCCAATTTGGTTTTAAAGTAGAAGTAAGTCGATATTCAGTGATCACATTTCTATGCATTCTCTCCCTCCTTTATTTTACATAAAAGGTGTTATAACTACCATTGTTCATTTTACACTGCCCCCACACACACTCTGCCAAATTTTACATTTGGGGATTTTTCCATATCAGCACACAAAGTGCTTCCACGTTCCTTTGTCATGGCACAGGGTGTTCTATTGTGTAAGAGTCAACCAAGCTCCAACTGAGGGATGTTTAGGTTATTTCCAATCATTTGCTACTACAATGAAGCACTAAGGGACCTGTGCATATCATCCCTCATGTGTGCGTGTATAACTGTAGGATAAATTCCTGGAAGTAGAATCTGTGGGTCCCATTTTTCACTGGTGGTTTCCAGCAGAGGAGTGTCATGCTCAGAGCTGTGCTTGGAAAGATCCTTCTTGCCTTCGTGTGCTAAAGGCATTAAATGGGAGACCACAGGAGAGAGGACATCCATTGCTGATTCAGTGAGGACCCAGCTCATTGGTGTATTGGATGCTTTGCTGGTGAGCTACGCAGATGCAGCTCCTGTCCTCAAGCATCGCACAGTCGCATGAGAGGCAAGAGATATCAATGGCTGTGTGGGGAAGGGCAGATGCTTTAAAGCAAGCCTAAATGGGCACTGAGCCTGGGGTGGGACTGCCATGGTGATAGGCAGGCTTTGCAGAAACACCCTGACAGTTGGTGAGAGGTAGAAGGGCAGGGAGAACAGCAAGACATCACCCAGGTAGGAGCTCAGTGACTCCATGTGGCCTTAGGAACAGACTGGCTGCATTTGAATGCCCTTGAAGGACCAAGTTGGTGCCCAGGTACCTACCCTAGGAATAAGAGAGCATGCACAAGGGAGAGGAACATATGCTTCACCTTATCTAGTCTGCATGCTAGGCCTCATCTACAGCCATACCATTCTGAACATGCCCCATCTTATCTGGATGCTGGCCCTGGAAGCCTTGGGATGCAAAAAGGAGCAGGAGCGGGCTGGAGAGATGGCTTAGTGGTTAAGAGCTTGCCTGTGAAGCCTAAGGACCCTGGTTCAAGGTTCGATTTCCCAGGACCCACGTTAGTCAGATGCACAAGGGGGCGCACGCGTCTGGAGTTCGTTTGCAGTGGCTGGAGGCCCTGGCGCGCCCATTCTGTCTGTGTCTCTCTCTCTGCCCCTTTCTCGCTCTGTCTGTTGCTCTCAAATAAATAAATAAACCAAAAAATTATTTTAAAAAAGGAGCAGGAGCAAGTAACAGAGTGGGGAACCTCGGAAGAGTGAAGAGTCATGGAAGGAATGTAAGAGAGAGAAGAAGTGTAAGGAGGCAGGGGCTGGGGAGATAATTCAGTCAGTAAAGCTCCTGCCTCACAAGCATGAAGGGCTGAGTTGGAGCTCCAGTACCTATATCAAAATACCATTTGTGGGCTGGAGAGATGGCTCAATGGTTAAGGCACTTGCCTGAAAAGCCTAACCATCAGGGTTCAATTCCCCAGTACCCTTGTAAAGCACAAAGTGGCACATGCATCTGGAGTTTGTTTGCAGCAGCTAGAGGCCCTAGTACACCCTTTCTTTCTCTCTCTGTCTCTTTCTCTCTCTTTCTCTTCTTCTAAATAAATAAATAAATAAAATATTTTTTTTAAAAAAATGCCAGTTGTAATGGTGCGTGCTTGTAATCCTAGCATTGGGGATGTGGAGACAGAAAGATCCCTGGGGCTCACTGGCCAACCAGTCTAGCCTACTTGGTAAGTTCCAGGCCAGCAAGAGACTTTGCCTCAAATAAGGTGGACAATGAATGAGGAGTGACACCTGAGGCTGTCTTCTCTCCTCCACATGCACACATGTGAACATGCACCCACCCACATATATACATGTGCTCCCATATGCCTACAAAAACACATAAATGTCGGGCATGGTGGCACATGCCTTTCATCCCAGCTCTCCGGAGGCAGAGGTAGGAGGATTGCCCTGAATTCGAGGCCAGCCTGAGACTACATAATGAATTCCAGGTCAGCCTGGGCTAGAGTGAGACCCTACCTTGAGGAAAACCACCCTCCACACAAAAGGGGGTGGGGGGAAAACATAGAAAGTTCATCCCAAATGATTGGAGTAAACTCCATGGCATTTCTGGAAACCTGAAGTTAACTCCAGTCATGTTCTTCCAGCCTACCCTTGGCTCACCAGGACCTACGAGCAACTTCTACTACTCAGCTATTTTTACCTTTTTTTATTGTTTATTTATTTATTTTTGGTTTTCCAAGGTAGGGTCTCACTGTAGTCCAAGCTGACCACTATGTAGTCTCAGGCTGTCCTTGAACTCACAGCAATCCTCCTACCTCTGCCTCCCAAGTGCTGGGACTAAAGGCGTGCACCACCACACCCAGCTTCCTTTTTAATTTTTACAAATTTATTTATTTATTTATTTATTTATTTATTTATTTAAGATAGAGAGAGATAGTATGGGTGGGGTGCACCAGGGCATCTTGCCCCTGCAAAAGAACTACAGACCCATGTACCACATTGTGCGTGTGGCTTTATGTGTGTACTGGGGGATGGAACCCAGGCTGGCAAGCTTTGCAAGCAAGCACCTTTAACCACTGTACCATCTCCCCAACCCTGTTTTTACTTTTTAAATTTACTTTCATTTGGTTTTTGAGATAGGGTCTTACTCTCTAGCCTAAGCTGGCCTCAAACTCAGGATCCTTCTACTCAACCTCTTGGGTGCTGGAATTGCAGGCTTGTGACATCACAGCCAACCTGTTAACTCTTTATTAAAAGATTTACTGAGATGTTGTCCCACCTACAGCAAAAAGTAAATGGTGCTGGTCCTAGGGACCTCACAGGTCATTGCAATCCTTAGCCAGCTGGTAAGAAGGACAAAAAAAAAACCTTGCCTAGTTTTTCATCGCGTTTTCTCAGTGATCTCTGATGGCATGTCCCATGGTTCCCCTGCTCATTGGCACTCATTGCAGTTCAGATCAGGCTTAGGCAGGAGCTGAGAGCTTCTCCCTTCCTCAAACCGGGCCCCTGAGGTCAGCAGCTTTGCCACCAATGCGCCAGACAGTGCTGTCCTCTTTCCTCAAGTCAGCCTTAGCACCAGTTCCAAGCCAAGTGCCTGAGGAGCTCGGCAGGGCCTCTGACCCACCCAGCAGCCACTCTCCTGCCCACGCCTCCTTGGGTTTCTAGGTCAGGAAACATTTCTCAGATGAAACCCTCCAGAGCTCATGGCACTCTCAAAGGCAAGGTCTCCTATCTGTTGAGGGGATGCATTGCTGGTGAGCACTGGGACATAGAAGCGAGATCTTGGCTCTTAGCACTGCTTAAGTCTATTTCCTTATGAGCTGCTTTAGAAAATCCCAGAAAGCTAAATGAGTCACTTGAAAGCACACAGCAGATTGGTGTGTGGACCAGGCTCTTCTAACCTCCAGTGGCCTGGGTTCTCTAAGACCTGCAGCCATCTGCCACTCACTAGGTCATTACCATTTCCTCTCTGAGGTTTCTCTCCAGATGGTTTTGAAACTCAAAGAGGACCACTTGATGGACAGCACCTCTCTCCCATTCAGGCCAAGAGGCTCCTACTCCTCACCTGGCCCTGTGTTTGTTCCCTTAGCCCAGGGCCTACTGGTCAGCCACTTGTCACACCCTGGCCTTGGGTTCTTGGCCTTCTCCACACACCCCTTCCCACCTCAGTCTGACCAGCCAATCTCCTTTATGTGTCCCAGCTGATCCCAGCCACTTCTTCTCCCCAGCACCCTGGCAGGAAAGCATGCATGCCCTTCTCCAGTAGGCCCCCTGGAGGCTTAACCCCTGGCTGGCTGAGTCCCTGAACCATGAGAAGCAGCCAAAACCCTCAAAAAAGTTGAGATAAAACCTTCCAGAGTGGTCAGACTTCTCTGAGGGTAGATTGGGCTATCATCAATGCCCTCCTTTGGGGCAACTTTCTGAAGAAGACCCAAGGAAGGGTCTCCAGCTAACTAATTCCTCCCATACTTACAGACGCAGTGCCGTTAGCAAGTCTGCTCCACATCTCACTCTGAACTTCCTTATTGCTACATGTAGTCCTCTTCCTTTCCTTCCAGATAATGCTGGGGCAAGAGCAAGTATGGACTCTGATAGCAGTCTGTGTGGTTTTAGAGCCTGTGGTTGTCCTTTGCTAACTGGATGGCCCTGGACAAAATATGTTATCTCTCTCTCTCTCTTTTTGATTTTTAAGTTAGTGTCTCACACTAGACCAGGCTGATCTGGAATTCACTCGGTAGTCTCAGGATGGCCTTGAACTCATGGTGATCCTCCTACCTCTGCCTCCCAAATGCTAGGATTAAAGGCACTACCATGCCCATCTCCTTAAAATGAAGCACCACTAGTTACTTTTTTAAATTTATTTGAGAGAGAGAAGAGGGAGAGAGAGAGAGAGAATGGGCCCGCCAGGGCCTCCAGCTGCTACAAATGAACTTCAAACATATGTGCCACCTCTTGTATCTGGCTTATGTGAGAATAGAACCTGAGTCTTTCAGCTTTGCAGGCAAATGCCTTAACTGCTAAGCCATTTCTCCAGCCCCATAATGCTTTATCTCTCAATGCCTCTGTTTATTCAGTTGTAAATAGCAATAGGACCTATCTCACAGCCTTGCTAAGGTATTATATAAATTAACTCACACAAATGCCTTAAAACAGTGCTTAGCATAGACCACTCCATGTAAGTCATGTGATGTGAGAGCACTGTGAATGGTGATTCTGTGCCCTGTGTCGTCAGGAACAGTATTGTTCTCATCCTTGAGTTCCCAACACCCGGCACAGTTTCAGGCACAAAGAAAATGTGCAGTACATGACAGGGACATAATGAATCAAAATATAATATAGAGGCATGTGGTGGTGCATGTGGGAGGCAGAGGTAGGAGTATTGCAGTGAGTTCAAGACTCCATAGTGAATTCCAGGTCAGCCTGGGCTAGAGCAAGAGCCTACCTCCAAAAACAGAACAAAACCTTCATGTCTATAGCTGGGTATGATGGTGCATGCCTTTAATCCCAGCACTCAGGAGGCGGAGGTAGGAGAATCACCATGAGTTCAAGGCCACCCTGAGACTACATAGTAAATTCCAGGTCAGCCTGGACCAGAGTGAGACCTTACCTCGAAAACAAACAAACAAACAAATATATAGACAGCTGAGTCTGACATTTTCACATGCCTATTTCAGCTGGGACCTGGATGTTCTTGTGACTGAATCACAGTGGTGAGTGCCAAGTAGGGCCTCTATTCGCTTGCTAGGAGACCTAAGTCCACCCTGACCTCCCCAGGCCTGTATGCTCCCAGACTAGTGGCTCAACAGACAAGCCAGTAGGTCCCATAGGGGCTCTGTTTAGAAGGGCCATCAGGAGATATCTTCCAGTGAGTTTTTGGCCAGGGAGATCCCTGATGCCCCCAAAACATTAAAGGCCATTGACAAGTCTCTTGGTTTCCCACCAGAAATAGACAGTAAGACCCTATTACTGAAGACTCCACATGCTTGGGCTGCAAGGTCACTGAGAAATCAAGCTGGAGATCAGCTGAAAACCTCCTCCCTGTATGCCAGCTGCTAGAAGGCTGGAAAAAGCTACACTGCATGCAGTTCAATGGGAGAGTGAAGTCAGCAGCAGTGATAAACAACAGTGGACACTGCAAGCCTTAAGTTTGGCCAGTCAGACCAAATGAGCCAATGGGTGCAATAGTTGCATCTCTGTTAGAGGGAAACCAACTACTCTCTAATTGGCCTGGAGGCCTGTTCCATGGGAGGGAATGCATGCCTGGTACTGAAAATCTACTCAAAAGCTGTCGCGACCACCTCGACCAGCAAGGAAGACGCAACACTTGGATTCTTCTTTAAGCAGTTTATTCAGGAACCTTGAACAATCTTCTCACTGACTGACTGACTGACTGACTGTCTGACTGACTGACTGACTGACTGACTCCGAGGAAAGCCAGCCCATCGTATATAAGGCCTCTGGTCGACCAACCCCAGTACGCCACGTGGTGATTGCAGATAGGCCCACATATGCGGAGGCAAGCCAGATCATCAGCCCCAGCCAAATATGGAGTTGTTTACCACAGAGAGCACTCACCATCGGGAAGGTGGAAGGCGGCAACCAGCGCCATCTTTAAGGCGCGGCACTACGCAGCTCTCTACAAAAAGCCTATGATGGGGGAGGTCATGAGCCCTAGGGGTGAAACACCTGCTGTTGTCTGGCTGAAAGTATATACTATGCTCATCAAACTGCCCAGTAAGCACTTCTCGTAATGTTCATACCCATATATTAATGCTACTCTCACTTTTGGTTAGAGAAGCTTCTCTTTTCAGATGGCAGTGACCTTGGGATGACTCAGAAGGCACAATGGCGCTGAGAAGAAGTGACAGAGGAGTGCTCAGCACTGAAACAATTCTATCACACCTTCCAAGGCTCAGGGTCCATTGCGGAAGATGTGGCGGGAAGAATGTAAGAGCCAAAGGAAGGGTAGGACTCCTTACAACGCGCTCCTCCAGACACAAAATGGCCTGGATATCCATGACCTCACAGTGCCTGACACCACCTACACAAGATTATCATAATAGGAGGAAAAGATGATGACATCAAAATAAAAGAGAGGGGGAGGTGATATGATGGAGAGTAGATTTGTGAAGGGGGAAGTGGGGAAGGGTTTTATCATGGTTTATTGTCTATAATTTTAGAAGTTGTCAACAAATTTTTTTGAAGTAAAGGGCCATCAGGCAAAGCCATCCTACCTCAGCCATCCCAGCACTCAGGAGGCTGAGGAAGGAGGATCCCCGTGAGTTTGAGGCTAGCCTGAGACTACATAGTGAATTCCAGGTCAGCCTGGGCTAGACGGAGACCCTACATCAAAAAACCTGTAGGGCCATCAGGGCTTGGAATGTAGCTCAAGGGTAAAGTGTCTGCTTAGCATACACAAGGTCTTGACTCCCAGCACCACAAAGAAAAAGGAAAAGCCTCCATCATTCAGGCCCAGCGGCTTACGCAGGTGATGATGGCTGGTCAGTGGAAGGTGAGAATTCCTGATACAGAGCACAGATACAGTGCGCATGTCATGGCCTTGGAAATCTGATTGACCTGGATTTGAATTCTAGTTGCCATTTTCTTTAATGGCCATAGAGTCACAGGAAAGTCATAGTCCTTTCTTGCCTCAGTTTCCTTGCTTGGAAAATGCAGGTGGTGACCTCTCCTTTCAGCATGGTAGGGGCTCACCAAGGAAACCATGGCAGTCATGTAGCATAGTGTCTGGCATAGAACTGGCACTAAGGCAGTCACTAGCATCCTTGCCTTGCTCTGGAGTCCTTAAAGGGGTTGCTGACTGAAGCGGGGGAAGGCATGCATGAGGGCCCTTATGCCCACAGGGGTTTCCAGATGGTGAGTCAGAGAAAGTTCCAGGCCAAGGGGCCACAACTGGGGCTCCCAGCCACCCATTCCCTTCGCCTTGGCATGGCAGAGTTCTTGGCCTCCTGCCACAGCCGACTATGTAAATAAACCAGCTTTTTGCTGGCTGGGAGCTAGACTGCCCTAAGTGACATTTCAAATTAGTTCTGCTATATTGGGCCTGAGCTCTGAAGGGCCTGAGCATTTTTTCTCCTCAGCTCATCCCTTTCTCTGTGTGGTGAGAGCTCTTAAAGCACACCCGGTGTGGGCCGAGGGCCAGGGCGGGTGGGGGCAGGCCATCTGAGGTGACCTGCTGAAGCACTTACCAGGCCTGGGGCCACAGCCTCTCTTCCCAGGGGGGTCAGCAGCTCTGCACTAGGGTGGCCCCCTCCACACCAGCCCTCCATGGCTGCCATGGCAACCTCTCTTCCTCACACAGGGCTCACACACCAGCTGGCAGGAATGCTGAACGGAAGGAGGGCTGTGTGGTTGGCTGAGGAGAGGGGGCTGGGCACTGGAGGGGGCATATGAGGGTGGGCCAGCTGCGGCCTGGCAGTGCTGAAAGGGAGATGTGCTAGCCACATGGCCTGCCCGGCTCTGGGACTGTGCCAGGAGATGAGACCATGGCAGGAGAAGAGAGCCAGGATCATGGACACATGCCACTGTCTTCCTGGCAAGGCATAAGGCTTCCCTGCAGGGCTGGGGGCAGAGGGCACTGTATTCAGCTCTCTTCTTTCTGGGCAAGTCGCCTTATTCCAGTTGGCCTCTATGGCTGCAGGCTTGAGGCCTGAGAGTGAAAAACCTCGGGTGGCGGAGTTGGTGAGAGCTGAGGTGCAAGCTCGGCTCTCGCACTTGGGCCAACTCACATTGCTGAGCCTCACTTGCCTCTTCTGTGGGGATAATAGTAGCACCCATGCGGGAGCCCGCTGATAACAAATAGCAACGAGCTTGCAAAGCACCTAGCACAGAGCCTTGGACAGAGTGAGAACTCAGCAAATGGTGCATGTTATTATTTCTACTGCTGCTCTTTTCAGTATATTATTTAAAGTGACAGTTTCTATATCTCTGTCTGCATTAGACTGAGAGGCCGTAGAGAGCAGAGAACAGGACTTACTCCTTTCTAGGCGGTCTGGATGGGGCAGGACCAGAACAGATTCTGGAGTGGTAGCAGAGTAGGGGTGGGGAGAAGACAAATGCAAGCAAGGAACGCCTTGTGTTAAATCTCTTCAAAACTTACCCACAGCATAGACACTCAGCACTTGTAATTTCATAAATTCCAAAGAAAGACCTCCCCAAGAGAATGTGAAGTCTGGACCCTTCCTGTAGAAACAATCTTTGTCACCTTCAAGTGAGCCTCTTAGCACCATTCTGCGTCCCAATCCCTCCTGTGATCCTGTATAAAAGTTACCACGTCAGCCAGCAAGAGCAATCTGCCTGCCAGATCATCTCCCTGGAACTGGGCCTGGCCCTGAAGCCTCGGGAAGGTACCATACACTTGAGTCCTGGAACTCTTCAGGGCATCTGCCTGACCCTAGACCTGCCAGTCAGAGTGCCCCAAAGAAGAGAAAGAAACAGACTGGACCTGAGGTGAGCCAGGTTTGAGCTCTGAGCCTGTCACCTGGGTGGGGGGCGGGGGGCGCAGTTAGCCTGGGCAAGTGCCAGTAAGCAGAGAAATGAGAAGCACTTGTAGGAAGGCCTCCAAAGCAGAGTCCCTGAGGTTTAGGGCTGGGGCAGGAGCTCTGCTTGCCTGAAGCATAGGACATATTACTCTAAGGTGATGGTCACTGAATGGCTCTAATCTGAATCCTAGCCAAAGCAGCCTTGGCTCCTCATACTGCAGGTTGTTTGGGGCTGGGATTCGAATTCTTTCTGTGTCTTCCACCATAGTCAGCCAAGCTCACCAGCTGGAAGTGCCAGGCCGAGCAAGAGACCCCGTGGCTGGTTAGTGGCTTAGATGGTAGGGCAAGAGGCAATAAATTTAGCATTTCAGGCAGTGACACAGGGGCTCCTGCCACATGAGCAAGGGGTTTCTGTGGGTCCAATGGCTCAGTCACTCATAGATAAGCACTAGGACAAAGCATCCTGGGACTCTGAGGACTGCCCATAGCAATCAAACCAAGGAGGTTCCCCGGACCCCCAAATCACAGGCAGCCACTGAGTACCACCCAGAGCCCAGGGAGGATGAACAGTTACTCCCTGCAGCCGCTGCCATGTCAGCCTTGGGAACCTGGCAGGAGTGAGTGAGCAAGGGCTATGGAAAGAACTTGAGGTTGGATGGTGGAAGGCAGGAGCCAGGCTGCTTGCTGTTGGAGAGGAGTGTACTTATGGCTCAGCAAGGGGGAGACAGAATGATCCATGTGGCAATGCAATTGAGTGGACAATGGTAGTATGAATTATGGCAGCTTCTCAGAGCTATAGATGGCTATACAAAGGCTTATTACAGGCCTGCACACAATACTAGGTAGTATAGACACATAGACCTGTTAGCCAAGTGGATCCCTTAACATCAAACACACCTAGTACCCAGATCTTGGTTTCTTTTTCTTTTTTTTTCCTTTTCCTTTTCTTTTTTTTTTGTTTTTGTTTTTCAAGGTAGGGTCTCACTCTAGCCCAGGCTGACCTGGAATTCACCATGTAGTCTCAGGCTGGCCTTGAACTCACAGCAGTCCTCCTACCCCTGCCTCGGGAGTGATGGGATTAAAGAGGTGCGCCACTACTCCTGGTTCCTTTGCTTTTTAAAAAATATATTTTTTATTTATTAGGAGAAAAGGAGATTGAGAGAGAGAGAGAGACTATGAGTGCACCAAAGCATTTTGTCACTGCAAATGAACTCCAGAAACTCCAAACACAGACACCACTTTGTGTATCTGGTTTACATGGGTACTAGGGAATTAAACCCCAGGCCAGCAGGCTTTGTAAGCAAGTGCCTTTAATCACTGTACCATCTCCCCAGTTCTTTCTGTCTTTCTTTATTTTTCTTTCTTCCTTTCTGGCATGGATTCATTCTAGTCCAGGCTGACCTTGAACTCCTTGGTGATCCTCCTACCTCAGCCTCTGGAGTGCTGGGATTATAAGTGTGTGCCACCACTCCTAATCCAAGACTTTGGTTTTGGTTTCTAATACCATCTTCCAATAAAAGAAACCAGGATTCTTTGCAGGAGTGGTTGATCCCAGGGCTAGAGCAAGAAACATACACGATGAGCCTGGAGTATCTCATAATACCAGAAAGGAAGTGCTTAAAAAATAAATCTTGCTGTGATGGAGGATATTTTAAAAAGAAAATAGGATACAGCTAAAGAGCTTCCAGTGGCCAAGCTGGAACAACTTGAGCAACAAAATAAATAACAGTACTGGATGATAACCCAAAGTATACAGCAAATGTCCATGACTCATAGTGATAGAAATAAATAGAGAAATGGTGAATTCCTGGAGCAGAATTGCAAATAAGTTGTGTAGCCCCTCCTCCCACAAGGAGGGGGGGGATGTCTACCTATTCCCTATTCCTTACGTGTAGTAATGTATGATGGTTTCCCCTCAGAGTCATATAGAAAAGGAAAAAAAAGAAATAGTAACTTGACAGTGGAGAAACCCAGTAAACACTTCCTCTGCCTTGTGATCAAGTTCAATGTCAATAGTGATAAGTCACATCAATAGGATGCACTGTTGATAAACTGTGATAAGAATGACACTTTACCTCTATGGTCTTCCTTGATAAAACCCAGAACCCTGGTTTAATCCTGAAGAAAAACATCAGACAAATTTCAACTAAGGGCCATTGTATAAAATGTCTGGCCACTACTCCTCAAAACTGTCAAGTTGATCATAAAAAAGGAACAATTGAGAATTTTCTGTGGCAAAAAGAAGCCTAAGGAAACATGATGACTAGAAGTAATGCCATTCCTGGATGGAAACTGGAACAATAAAGGACAGTAGTAGAACCTAATTGCATCGGACTTTACCTAACAATAATGTATAAATTTTATTTTATTGATTATGGCAAATGTATCATCCTGATACGAGATGTTAAGAGTAAAGGAAACTGGCTGGGCATGGTGGCACATACCTTTAATGCCAGCACTTGGGAGGCAGAAGTAGCAGGATCACTGAGTTTGAGGCCAGCCTGAGACTACAGAGTGAGTTCCAGGTCAGCCTGGGCTAGAGTAAAACCCTCCCTCGAAAAAAAAAAAAACAAAAGAGTAAAGGAAACTGGCTGCAGGGTATATGGGAACTCTTTGTACAGTAGTTTCCCCAGTCTATGAAATGAAATGAAATGAAAATTCTAGAAGCAATTCAAGAGATTTAAATTGTTCACTGTTCTAAGGAGCATGGAATCTTGAATTCTTCCATTATGTCTTAACCTGTGTCCAGTGTATTCATGTTGTATATGCTACCCAGCGACTAGTTCCCTGGTAGCTGCCTTGGTTATTAGAGCCACTGTGTGGTCTCACAGCACTTATGTTAAAATAACCCTTGTTTTCCTTAACAATGGCCCCAAAGGAAAGAGTAGGGATTGTGGCAACTCACATATGTCAAAGAGAAGCCTGAAAGTGCTTCTTTAAGTAAAAAGGTAAAAAGTTCTGAGCCTATCTACAAGGTTCAGTACTAGCTACAGTTTCCTCCGTGAATCTTGGAGTGTACCTTCACAGGTGAAGGAGGGGTGCTGTACTATTATTTTAATTTTTTTGGAATCTCAAGTTACTTTAAAATAGTTTATTTAAACAAAAAGAGCATAGAGCCTTGAGTTTGAATCTTGTTTGCACTTCTGATTCTGTGGCTGTAGGGAAGTCATTACCTTTTCTAAACATACATAAAATGGGATAAATAAGTTTTCCTTCTAGGCTTCTGGGAAAATCAGAAGGGAAAATTTAAGGCAATATGCCCCCCCATATACACAGCGTTATCCAATTCATGCTAATTTCCATCCTCTCTTGGTCCTCACAGACCCCTGTGTCAATAGGTTCAGAGAGGCATAGAAATTCACTCATGGTCACATAGTTAGGACATGGAGGGCCCAAGAAGTTATACTTCCTCTAAAGGCTTCTACATATTGGTAAAGCTTGGCCTACGACGGGATCATTTGGGCCATGGGTGGACAGATAAGCTGTCTGCCACATGGGTCCACAGCCTCTGAGAGGTAGCTACTTACTCTGAGGAATGAAAAGGTAATGGCTGGTAAATGGTTTTTAGAATCAGGTTGCTGAGTCCACACCTCAATGCTACTGCTTCTGCATTGTATGACCTGAGCAAGCTGCTCCACTCCTATGATTGGTGGTTTTCTCATCCATAAAATGGACATTGATAATAGCATCTGCCTTTTGGTTCCAAAGGTTAAATTAAGTAACTGTTGGGAAGAAAGTGTTTAGCACAGTGCCTTGCATATGCTATGTGCTGAAGTAAATCTTGGCTGTATTAGCTGCAAAACAAAGGTCTTAAAGTCAATTTTCCTAATGGACCTTCTAAATCTTCTACTGTGATGGATAGGTCGAAAGGATGCCACTTACTTTGAAAGTACCTAAGGGGCTTGCCATGAAATAATAAACACCCTTGAGTGTATCAGTCAGTGAACAAGCCCTTTGAAGCCTAGCATTTGAACGAGGCTTTGAAATCATCAACGTCATTCTAGATTGGTAAACTAAGTCCAGAAAGAGCAAGAGACTGGCTAGAGGTCCCTCTGGAATTGGTGGCTGAGCCAAAATGTAGAGCTCTTTTCTCACTGGCCTAACATCCTGCCATTCTATTAAGCTGCTGCTGTGCATCTTTAGGAAGTGCCTCTACTGTCCCCAAGCCTATGCCTGGCACCGTGTGGAACAGAAGAAAAGACATGCATAAATCATGTCCCCGTATTCACAGTTTAAAGCAAGCTTCTTGTGTGCACTCGGAGAAAGCACAGAAATCAATATATAGAAATTCTGGCTTGGGGGCTTCAGCTTAGCTGCTCAAAGGCTGCCAGGGGGAGTAGGGGAGTCAGTGCGTGAATCTGAGTCTTTCTGGCTGGCATGGAAAAGATTGGCCCGGGTACTTTGCTAGGGCTGGGAGGTAGTAGGAGTGAAGCTTGCTAGCAGTGTACCGCCAAAATGGCTCACTGGAGAGCCAGGAAAAGTAGTCCTGATTGGTACTGTTTGCCAATTTCCCTGGTGTAAATACTCCCACCATGGGTACTCTCAATTGACCAATAATTTACCACCCACAACCAGCTCACTACCCTAGCACAGCCTCACCTATGGATGAGAACAGGTTGTTTCCAGGGCAATCAGAGCTGGGACTTGTGGGAAGCGGGGTGTCAAGAAGGAGGACTTGCTGGCTAGGGTGAGGGAGCAGCTGGGTGCCAGCCCATGGGGCGCATGCACATTCCACCATGAGCTATTGAGCTGTGCTCTTTGCTGGGCTCCCTGCCAGACATTTAACATACATTAGGTCATTTAATCCTTACAACAGCTTGAAAATACATCCATTCAGTCATTGCTGCAACTATCAATCATCCATCTGTCTATGTGACAAGTCCAGATTGGGGTCCTACTATGTGCCAAACACTGTCTGAAGCACACTTGTGATGCAAACAGTCATTAACCTTCTATGTGAGTGGAAGGAAGCAGTCAATAAACACATTTTAAAATGGAATGAAAAATAATTACCAGTTGTGGTGTTTGGAAAGCACCCAAAAGAGTATTGAGTTGAGAACAAAGAGGATACTGCTGTCTCTGAGGAGGTGATATTTAAGAATGAGAGGGAAGCCAGGCCTCGTGGTGCAAGCCTGTCATCCTAGCTACTATGGAAGCTGAGGCAGGAAGATCAAAACTCAAGGCCAGCCTGGGCTATAGAGAGTGCAAGGCCAGCCTGTATAACTTAGGAAAAACGTGTCTCAAAAAAAAAAAAAAAAGAGGTGAGTATATAACTCAGTGGTTGAATTCTTATATCACATGCTCAAGGCCCTGGGTTCAAACTCTAGCATCACACACACAGAAAAATAGGAGACATCAATTCAAATGGTTAGGACAAGAACATTGAAGTATTAGGGACAGCAAGTTCAAAGGTCCTAGGGTAGAAATGAGGTGAATTTCTTCTATGTAGTATTAGAAAGCCTAATGTAGTAGATTGTGGTAAATAAAAGAATGTGTCCTTTCAATGAGGTCAGAGTACTAGACAGAGCTCCAAACATGCCAGCCTCTTCACAGGTTGTGGTGAGCTCTTTGAGGTGCTTAGTGGTATATGGGGGGCAGGGAATACTATCACGGACCTGCCTCATGTTCAACCAGCTCACATTTCACCACCACAGTGTGAAGAACAGATATCAGAGGAGCAACATGCAAACAACAAAACAACAGTAAAGAGACTGCAAGTCCAGGTAAGAACTGTGGGGCCAGGTCCAGAATGGTGGCAGTAAAAGACGGGGGCAGAGAGGGGCTTGCCCAAGGTCATACAAACTAAGAAATGGCAGAACCAAACCGAACATGGCTTCATACTTATAGTCCTTTGTGTGCCCCAAAAAGTCTCATAGGAAGACATGCAAATTTACTAATGGACTCTCAAAACCTAGCAACCTTTCCAAGCAGAGTAATAACAGGTCAGAAAAGGGATATTGCTCTTTATTTACATAGCCCTGGCTGGTCGGGACCTTATGATCCTCTTCCTCATGCACCCTCACATTCAGCTCACTTTATGTATTTCTTGCATTCAAATGGCATGATCAGTTGCTCAGATGCCCATAGACTCCCAGGGAACACAACCCCTTGAGGACAGGCTTCTGACTCCAGCAGAGAAGGGCCTTGACTCACGCTGAGAGGATTCCCTGATTCTAAACATGATCAACTCTCTCAGCTACTGTACCAATTCTGGCTGCTGCCAGTTTAGTTTATCATGGCAAACCTCCTTTGATGCAGTGCCCCTGAAGCTTCATCACAGCAAAGGGACATCTGCCTATGACAGTCCCTCCCTCCACAGCCTCTCTAAGCAGCCCCCTTAGAGGAGTAACAGAAGCCAGACAGCATACTTGGCCCCGGGACTGGATCTAATTGGACTCCTTCGCTTTCCTGTGCTCGACTTCACTGTACCTCATTTTCTCCACCTATAAAGTGGGGATACAACTAGTCACAGGTCACTGTGAGCATCACATGAGATCCTGCAGAGAACATGATCAGTACTGTGTGTGGCACACAGTAGCTTCTCCAGGTTGGGCAGGGAGTTAAAAAGTGTCTCTACTGGGGAGCCCCAGGCCAGGCATGGGAGGGCACTTTGAGAGGGTGAGAGAGAGATGGAGGAGGCAAGGTCCATTTCACACCCCTTCCCCACCTGTCTTTCACTCCTCCAGACCCTTATCTCCACCAATCCTCTCTATCTTAAGCACCTGGGAGTTGCCTAATTAGAGCTAATTAGCTTCTCCTGCAATAAAACCCCAAGGACAGAAAGGCTCTGTAGCTCAGGCCTCTGACAGTAATCATGTTAAGTAGATATTTATTTATCCCTTTATTAAGCAAGCCAATTAGCATGTAATATCTGAGAAGCCGATTTGAGGGCCTGGGAGCTGAGCACATGCTCTCAAGACTTGAAGGCCCCACTCAGGACTCTTGCACACCTTGTCCCCCCTGACCTCCAAAATCGGGTCATAGAATGATAGGGTTGGGAGAGTCACTGGATGCATGAGAACAGATTGGAGACAGAGGCCCAGAACAGAGGCAAGACTTTGCCCATGGTCACATGACAGGTTGCAAAGGACTCCTAGAAGGTAAATGATATCAAGCAACACAGCAAATGGTATCAGTCTGCAATGCAGACATATGGGATGCTGTGGTCACCTTTGGTGGTACAGAGGATGGGTGGTCAGGAAAGGCTTCACCAATGAGGCAGTGTGCATCCTTTGACAGGAGAATATTGGGGAGGAAAGGATATTCCTGTAGAAGCCATGCTGGAAGACAAGGCATAGGAATAGGGAAGTGAGGGGCTGGAGAGATTGCTTAGCAGTTAAGCATTTGCCTGTGAAGCCTAAAGATCCCCGTTCGAGGCTTGATTCCCCAGGACCCATGTAGGCCAGATCCACAAGGTGGTGCATGCGTCTGGAGTTCGTTTGTAGTGGCTGGAGGCCCTGGCGTGCCCATTTTCTCTCTCTCTCTCTCTCTCCCCCTCCCTGTCTTCCTCCCTCCCTCCTTCTTTCTCCATCTGTCTGTCACTCTCAAATAATAAAAACAAAGAAATAGGGAAGTGAATGTATATTCAGGAAACTGAAGTATGCCATTGGATTAATACCCTGGCAGTTTGAGGGCAGTAGAATGGCAGGAAAGTCTTCAAAGGAGTAGCCAGAGCCACCTGCTGAGGACTGAGGGCCAGCTGGCGGAGGTCGGCATGTGATCACAGGTTGGAAGGAAGATGGCTAGTGGCCAGTAGCAGGGAGGAAGTTGGCCTGTGTGGGGAGAGTGGGAGGGAGGATCTGGAGCATGGGTAGAAAAGGGTGGTGGTGGAGGACTCTGATGGCTTTGAAAGAACAGGGCTAAGGAGAGCTGTGTATCAGCCAGCCATTCAAACTAAGCTTTGTGCAGGGTACCACAGGGCATGCAAGGGGCCCTGGCCTGGGCATGCTCCCTGGTGGATTAGGCAAGCCAACATGGCTGAAGAAGGGCTTCCAGGGGCTTGGGGCGGATCACTGGTAGAGTACTTGCGTTGCATGCACAAGGCCTTGGCTTCCATCCGTCACTCCACTACCCTGCATATATGTATATACACGTGTGTGCTTGTGTGTATTGCAACTCAGGGCAATAAGAGCTGGGGTGGAAGAGAGCTCTAAACTGAAGGAAGTCCAGGGAGCTGACTAGGGTTGTGATGTTATGATTCTTAGTGTCTACCAGCGTCTTTTGGATTTTTGGTTTACATGTCACATGTAGTATATGTGTAGAGGTCTTTATTTACATTTTTATTGTGTATTTTGTATTTATGTATTTTATTTATGAGTGAGAGAAAGAGATAAAGAGAGAATTGGCATGCTAGGGCCTCTAGCTACTACAATCGAACTCCAGATGTGTGTGCTATTTTGTGCACAAGCATCACCTTGTGCATCTGGCTTATGTGAGCTCTGGGGAGATGAACCTGGGTCCTTAGACTTCTAAGGCAAGTGCCTTAACTGCTAAGCCATCTCTCCAGCCCTACACTTCTTTATTATTTTAATTAATGTATTTATTTATGAGAGAGAGAGAGAGAGAGAGAGAAAACACTAAGTCCAGTCTGGGCAAGAGCAAGACTCTACCTCGAAAAATAAAATAAAATAAAATCACCAAGTTCTAGCAGTGGCTGAGGTCTTGGCATGCCAATTCTCTTTCTCTCCAGCTCTCACTCTATCTAAAAAAGAGAGAGAAAAGAAAAACTGAGGATGCACAGTGAGGCAACTGGCATCACCATAGGCTGGAAAGAACTGGGTTTTTGGAATGTTTCACTCCAAGTTCATCTGTAGCTCTTAGTTGTTGGACTGTGAGGAAGAGGCTCACCCTTATGCAGCCTCAGTTTCCCTACCCATGAAATGGGGATAATGCCTCTCTCAGAATAATTTGACAAATTAGCATGGGGCATCTAGCAAAAGATCCACAAATGTCAATTCACTTACCCACTGCCCTCAAATGCCTTGTTCCAAGTCACAGAGCTTGTCAAGATTCAAATTCGGTCTGAGTCAAAACTCCACTGTACTGTCAAGTCATCCATGTCTCTTTGGAGGTGATGATGGCAGGAGGGGCTTGACTATATAAGGAGAATAAGCTATGCTTTGTCACCTCCAAGGGATGCCAGGAGGAGAAGGGCTGTGCTGACTCAGGCTGACAGCAAGGAGGATGGCAGCTAGACAATGGGCTGATTTTGCTGACAATGTTGTGAATCATCAAGCAGAAGAGCTCAGGAGACTGGGATCCCTAACTACAGGGGTAACCCCAGTGAGAGTGACTGGACAAGGCAGCCCCACACAGAGGAAGAGGGAACGGTGAGATCATCAAGGAAAGAGCCCAAATAGGTCATCTGGTCCATCCTCCTGCCTCTTGGCAGAATTCGTTGGAACAGGCATAGGAGTCTTCCTTGCTTTTCCAGATCTCCAGAGGAAGAGATTCCTCAGTCTTCCTTGGTTATTCTAGAATATTCTCACAGTTCATGATGGGAACCTTCTTTCTTTTGGATTATTGCACTTTCTTCTTCTGCCTTCTGGGCCTCCTGTGGCAAACTAACAAGGCTGCTGGGCTATTTGGGGTACCAAGCAGGAAGCAATGACAGTGGCTTCTGTTTGCTGCTGGGTCTCTGCAATCTCCAGAGGGTCAATTCCAAGGTTAACAGCAAAGACCCTCCACAATGGATCCCACTTAGCTCTGTGGTTCACCTTCTTTCCATCCTTCTTGCCTGGAAAGCCTGTCTCTGGCTTTCAGCCCACTGCAGAGTCCACCCTGTCCTTGAAGACAGTCGAAGCTGGCTTTCTCAGTGGAGCTGGCTGTTATTCATCGAGTTACAAATCTTTCCCTCCTCCAATCTATTTTGTGCATGCTTTGCTTTCTTTGCTGGATGTCAGAGTAGTATTGGGTGGTAGGTCAAAATGGTTGAATGTTGGCAATTTCATATAGTTTGAACCAAATACTTTATCAGCTATTGCTCCTCTGCATTAAAGACTCTGTTCCCCTCCACACTCAGCACCTCTCTTCTCCATGCCCAAGTGCCTGGAACACTGCCTTGTGCACCAAAGGAGCCAAAGTATGTTTATTGAACTGGTTGCATAGTCACGATTATGAAATGGCAGTGTTTGGATGAGCCCGCACCAATGTTCATTCACACATTTTCTCTCAGTGACTCCTCAGAACCACTGTTGTAAAATGGGGAAACCAAGGTGCAATGAAATTTCTTGATCAGGGTCAGGCAGCCACAGTGGTCCAGTACCCCTGATCTTACCAAATATGGAGAAACTTGGTCTTAACCATGACAGATTACCAAGGGCTTTTTTTTTTTTACAGGTTTTTTGTTACACAGACACTTTGTGGCCCGGACACTGCTTATCCAGCCCTCCTCCTGCCCCAGACCTCTCATCATGTGCCTTAGGCCTTCTGTAAGGGGGTCACTGATAGGGGCTGGAGTCACACGAGGGGTTACTTAACAGTATGAGGGTTCACTCAACCTTGATCAGTCTTCTTTTTCTCCCTCCTGCCCTCTAGGGTGTACCACACAGCCTTCTAGTGGGGCATTTCTGGGCCCTGCAACTCAGGGTCTTGCAGAGGGGTGGTCACCAAAGTTGATTCTGACAATGGTGAGAAGATGTTCTCCATCCATACTCTCTCTCCTTCAAGCAGCAGAGACACTTAAATTTTCTATACCTATGTTTCCCACAAGTGTGCTAATGACTCCTATAGCTGGCATTAGAAGATTTTTAAGGAGCACATAAGTGAATATTTATATGGCATGAGTGACATATTAATTTTTGGGTTTTCTTTGGTACGGTACTGGGAATGGAACGCAGAGACTTGTGGATGGTAGTTAAATGCTCAACCACGGAGCCAAGCACCTAGCCAGATATATTCCTTTTAGGTGTTTATTAGGAAAACAATGTAACCAGCACAGATGATGTTATTGATCTCATTGCTTAGTATGACACAAAGGTAAGTATTAAAAAACTTTTTTCCCTCCCAAACTAAATCTATTTAAAGAAAAATAGCTGCCAACCAATGAAATAAGGATGAAGAGATGGGCAAGAGTCATGACGATGCAATGTGAGCAATGCTGCTGCTCACAGTTCTAGAACCACCAGCCACAGGGCTGGCAGAGAGCCTTCATTGAAGAGGATCTACACATGTGGAGAGGATGGGGAGCAGAGAGGGGCAGGACATATGAACTCAAATGGACTTGGCCTGCTAGCTCAGCCCAAACACCTTCAAGAAAGTTCCTTCTGTGCTCAGGGACAGAATGGAATCTTCAAAAAAGGATGGGTCTCACTCACTTCTGTTATCTTCAGCACTTAGCAGAGTGTATGGTGCATGTGTTCAGTAATTTTTTTTTTTTTGAGGTAGAGTCTCACTCTAGTGAGGCTGACCTGAACTTCACTCTGTAGTCTCAGGGTGGCCTTGAACTCACAGCGATCCTCCTACCTCTGCCTCCCGAATACTGGGATTAAAAGTGTGCGTCACCACGCTGCGCACCACCACACCAGCTGTTCAGTAAATGTTAGTTATATGAGTACATGAGTTTTAGTTTTTTTCTTTTCTCTTTTTTGGTTTTTTGAGGTAGGGTCTCACTGTAGCCCAGGCTGACCTGGAATTCACTATGGAATCTCAGAGTGGCCACGAACTCATGGCGATCCTCCTACCTCTGCCTCCTGAGTGCTGGGATTAAAGGTGTGTGCCACCACATCTGGCAAGTTTTAGTTTTCTTATTCCTCAGGTTCAATGTGAAAAGTACACACTACTGTCAAATGTCGTTGTGAAGATTATATGAACTATCTCAAAGCATATCACTTTGGGCCAAGCATATAGCTGGTGCTCAATCGGTGAGGGTGTTGTTGTTGTAGCCATTGTGAAGGGACAGGAAGACCTGAGCCTCAGACAGGTAAGGAGTCCTCCCAAGACCCCAGCTCCCCAGCTCACAGCTGAACTGGGTCTTCTAGCCTGTCACATATGTGTGTACTTGCTCACATTGCAGGGGACCAGCAGCTTTCCTCTGCTTGGGCCTCATGCTGAAGGCCAGGCTTGGCCTGCCTGTGTAAGCACTCCCTCCTCAGTCTGAGCCAGGCCTCAGAGTGCCCCTGGCAGTTGTGTTTCCCAGGCACCTGGGGGTCATCTCTGTGGCCTACTCCTCTGCCAGATCCCCTAGTCGGGTTCGAGTTCCTCCACCACATGGCCTGCTGGACAGGCCTGGCATTGGCAAGGCCAGAAAACAGGGTGATGGATTTCAAGCTCCACTGAAAGGGGACCTGGAGGAAGGAGGTGGGGGAAGGGCAAGGAGGCCCCTCCCCACCCCGACCTGGGGAGGCCAACACCAGCAGACCTCTGCAGAGGTGGGGGAGAACCCCCTGCGGTCCCATGAGCACAAGAGGGGTCTGTTTCTGCGGCTAATGCAACAGGTCCTTCTTGGGGTGTGAGGTCTGGCTGTTTCAGGGCATGCAGAACCAACTCTCTCACAGAAAGGGGCTATGTGCAACTGTTTACAGGTACCTCTCATTATAGATGGGGCAGGGCCCAAGAATGGTAGAGCTGGTCCTGGGGTTCCCAAACCCACTGCATCTGAACTCCCCCGGGGGTGTGTTAAATGCGCACACTTTCATGCCCAGAATCACAGGAGGGGAGCTAGTTCTGGAGTTGTTGTGATTCTGCCAAGTTGATAAATTGCTGCTATCGTTCTTTTTTATTTTTTTTTCAAAAAAAAGAGATATGATTCACATGCCATCAAATTCAACCCTTTAAAGTCTACAGTTCAAAAAGAGCTAGAGATGTAGCTCAGTGGTAGAGCATGCACAAAACCCTAGGTCCACTACCCAGCACCAAAAATAAACAAATAAATAAATAAAGTATACAATTCTGTGTTGTTTAGTATAGACAGGCTCCACCATTTGTCTAACTCCACAGTACTTTCCACCCCAAGTGATTCTGTTCTGTTCATCTCTGTCCCCTGTTAAACTCTGACCTGTTGGCTGCCTGCATGATGTTTATTCTGGACACTCCATGTAGGTGAAATCACATATGTGTGCCTTTTTATATCTGTTTTCCTGTACTTAATGTAATGTTCTCAAGGTTCATTCATGCTGTAGCCTGCGCTAGTGCTTCATTCCTTTCTAATGCTGAATAGTATTCTGCTGTATGGATGTACAGTGTTGCTCCATCCATTCACCAGTGGATGGGACTTTGGGGTCATTTCCATCTCTGAACTGCTATGAATAATGTTGCTATGAATCTTTATATACAACTTTGTACATGGATGGGTGCTCCTAGGTATGTTCCTAACTGTGGAAGTGCTAGATCATATGATAATCCCATGTTTCACTTTTGCTTTGCTTTGTTTTGAGACAGGATCTATGTAACTCAGACTGGTCTCCTACCTGGGATCCTCCTGCCTCTGCCTCGCAAGTATTGGGATTACAGGCATGTGCCATTACGTATGTTTAACATTTTCAATTTCTATTGCTATTAGCAATGCACAAAGGTTCTAATTTTTTTCTGCATCTGCAACAACATTTATTACTTGCCAAGTGTTTTTCGGTCAATTCTAGCTAACCTTTTTATATTCTAGCTAGCTGCGGTGAAGCTATATGGGTATGGCTGTGGGGTAGAGCATCTTTCTGTGTTAGTGGAAATTTATGTCTCTTCTTTAGAAAATGTTTCCTTCTCCAATTTTCCCTTTGCTCATTTTTTTTAAAGCCTGAGTTATATTATTTTCTTTTCTTGAGCTGAAAGAGTGCTTTATACATTCCAGATACTAGACTCATCTCATATGTGATTGGCAAGTATTTTTTCCCATTCTGTGTGTTGCCTGTTCATTCTCTTGCTCTCCTTAATCTACCCTTTTTACGGATGAAGAAAGTGAAGCTCGGAGAAGAAAGGGGCTTGCTGAAGCCACATGGAGTGAGTCAACAGCAGAAAGCGTTCTACTTCCCATATAAGGGGCACAGGGAGGTGGACTGGGAGGGTGGCCAAAGCAGCAGCGTGGATAATTCAAACCAGGGCCAAGCCCACCAGTCACTTCTATTTGCCTTTGGAATGCACAGTCCCATTTTTGGTAGATAGCTTCTCTTGATCATTATTTCCTACTCAAGCTACATCAACCATTATATTCTTTTTTGGAGGGGAGGGGAGGGTGGTTGTTTTTGAGATAGGTTCTCACTCTGTAGCCCAGGCATGTTTTGAACTCTTGGTAAGCCTCTGCTTCCACAGCCATAATGCTGGGACAACAGGCCTGTACCACCATGCATGGCTAGATTTTTTTTTTCTTTCTGATAGTCCATCTGTGGTTGAGGAAAGGAAATAGACTGGGATCAAAGTGGATAATCCACATGAGGCTGAGCAAGAATCCATGCGAGGGTTCACCTGCATGCTACTCTGTGGTACATGATGGTCCAGAGAGAGCTAAGGGAGGACCTAGAGTATCTGAGCCATAGTCTGGGGAGAGTGAGGAATCCCATATACCCAAACTACCTGTTAACTTGTGATTGTATCTTTGTGTTCATATCTGCGTCCTGTACATATGAACCTCAAAGCAACTGAAGGCTTTTCCTTTTTTCACTTCATGTCAAACATTAATCAAGCTAATATTAAACTCATGACAGAAAAGAAGCAAAATGTACTCACACATACACACACACCCCTCCCGGCTTGGATACTAGGCAAGGGCAATTTAACTCATTTCAAGAACTATTCCTTTGCTTATACCTGAAGTTGACGGTGGTTTTAAATATGATTTATTTATTTATTTGCAAGCAGAGAGAGACAGAGACAGAGAAAAGAGAGACAGAGAAGGTATCACAGTGATTTTAGATAACTGCAGATATTTCAGCAAATTCCCAGCTTTCTTCATTCTTGTTTATATGACAAGTTATCAGATAGCTCAGGATAATTCCAGGTCTAGCCAGGCATGGTGGTACACACTGATAATCCCAGCACTTGGGAGGCTGAGGCAGGAAGATTGCTGTTTTGCAAGCCAACTTGGGCTACATAAAGCACAACAAGCCAGCCAGTGCTACATGACAACACCTTGGCCAATTCCCTCATCCCTGCAACCTTCAAAGAAAAGAAGATGGCAGGAATTATAGCATGGTAATATATAATTGAAGGGGAATTCAATTTATAAATTTATAACCTCATTTGCAAATTTCATGGTATTTAATTTCTCGTGTGTGTGTGTGTGTGTGTGTGAGTGTGCGCGCATAGGATGTGTGGCAATGTGTGTGTGGTGCAGGCATGTGTATGTACTGACACAGCTGCACCCTGCGCACTTGCCTGTGGCAGCCAGAGTGAAATATCAAGCGTCCCCCTCCATCACTCACCTACTTGTTTTTACCTTGCCAGAGCCTCTTACTGATTCTGGAGCTTGCCATTTGTAAGCCCCAGCCATTCTCCAGTCTCCACTCCCCCCAGGACTAGGGTTACACACATTCATGGCCACTCCAAGCTGTTCACATGGGTTCTGGTGATTCAAATACAGGTGATCTCAGGCCCCATTAGGCTCTCATGCTTGCACAAGAAGCGTATGTAACCATTGAGCTATCTCTCTAGCCCTCATGTGCTGTTTTTACAAGTGTTTGTTGAGGACTTTGGGGGTATATGGCTCTATGCCAGGTGCCAAGGCATGTTAATTTACTTTTCTGGGAGTCAGTTTTCTTGTTTGTTATATGCGGGGATGGCTTAAATTAATGCTTTTATGCCTCTTAGTTTTCTTTTCTTTCACAGGCTCTGGATAGAACCCAGGGTCTCTGCATGCTATGCAAGTACTCTACCACAGAACTACACCCCCACCCTGTCCCCAAGTCCCATGTGGCATGGAACTTCTGCTAGCACTCTGAGCACCATAACCAACTAAGGACAGCAGTTTTGGGACAGGGGCTGCCTCTTGAACACAGCACCTCATCACAAAGACCTGTGGTCCTGAGCACTGAAAATCCCTCAGAGCTGAGGAGCAGCGGAGCCCTGCCCTTGATACTGTGGATCCATGTTGCTGGTGTTGATGAGCACCCCCTTCCTCTAGCCCCGCTGTCTCCTCAGTTCTCGCCATTCATTGGGAATTTCTGGATCCTTAAGCCAACTCCAGACAAAGCAGACTCTGGGCTCAAATTCATATCCTCCCTCTTGCTCGCTCTCTCTCTCTCTCTCTCAGCTGGAGGAAGCTGGAGCTGAAGGTGGCTCCCTTCATTGTTTCCTTCATTGACTGCTTCAGCCAGAGTGGATTCAAAGTCCCCGTCCCCCCCGCCCCCCGCTCCCTGTGGAATGAAATGGGGTGGAGGACAACTTTAATTTGGAAACCAGAGTCACTCTGGTCACCATTTCTTTTACTCCCTGCAAGTCTTGAAGAGAAACACGGGTGGCTTGTAGCTCCCAGATAACTAAGCAATCGAAGGTGGAGGCAGAAAGGACATAAAAGCAGAAGTTTGTACCAAAGAAAGCAGCGGTGGGGAGGGGCAGAGCTATTTCCCTGGTGTTCAGCCGGGGCTGGTCCGCACCTTGTGAATCTGCAGGCAGTGATTGAAGACTAGGGAAGCTGGGGAGATGGGGAGATGGCTCAGTGGTTAAAGGCACTTGCTTGAAGTTTATGGGAGACATGGAGTTTGGTCAGAACAAGTTTTCTTAGCCGGGCATGGTGGAGCACTCCTTTAATTCCAGCACTTGGGAGGCAGAGGTAGGAGAATCACTGTGAGTTCAAGACCAGCCTGAGACTACATAGTGAATTCCAGGTCAGCCTGGACTAGAGCAAGAACCTACCTCAAAACAAGACAACAAAAAAACAGAAAAAAACTACCCTAGTTTTCTCTTCCCTAACCTGAACATCCTTTGTTAGGGCCCTGGCACGATGGTGCCAGAGCCTTCTCTTACGGTCCAGGTGGCCAAGTCAGTAGACTTGGAGGACTGCCTGGCCTATACTCTTCTTCCAGCCCACAAAAGCTAGGCCCCACTCCCCCAGCGCACTAGGAAGAGCAGAGGGTTCCTAAGGAGCATCCCGCCATTTCCAGATGGAGAAAAGTGAAATGTAGGGAGGGGAAAGACCTGGCCCATGGCAACACAATTTGCAGCAGGAACAAGAGCCATTGCCAGCTCCAGGCAGTGAGCTCCGGCATAGGGAAAAGGCGTGGGTTTGTGTGAGGGGAGGTGTGCAAAGGGTTGGGGCAAAATTGAGCTGAACTGGCTCTTTAGCTTTTATTCCGAAGCAGCTTAACTAATGAAATTCCACCCGTGGAGAGGGTTTCTTTGGTGAGTACTCAATGGCGGGCCCAGAAACTAAGTAAAAGGCTCTACCCCGGGAAAGATTGGCATAGAGCCCAGGAAGCCACTGGGTGGCGCTGTCTCTCCATCCAAGTTGTTTAGGCGGGTTGCAGATGCCAGGGCAGAGAAGTCACCCCATTCATGCCCTATCCTGCCAGGGTCCTAACAAAGGCCGCTTGGGTTAGGGCAGGGAAAACCAGTTTTGACAAAACTCTGTGTCCCCTGGCACGTGGGTGGAGAATGGAGGATCCAGAGTGGCAGAGCTCAAGAAACCCAGGGGAAGAAACAAGTAATGTATTGGGGCCCCAGGGGCCACCGGGCCTCTCCACCACTCTTGAGGCTACGTCCAGAGCCTAGAGAGAAGAGAAAGCAGTTCTTCCCATGTCCACAGCGAACCACGAGCGAGCGAGCGAGCGTGCAAGCGTCAAGTGTATAAAGCTAAGGTATCTTAGCGCCTAGGAAGCACATTTCCCAAAACGTGGGTTTCAAAGTGAGCCCCTTTTGCTGGGTCTTAGCAGCGGCTAGAAGGCTTTAGAAATGCTAATGCAGGGCCTGAATGACAGGCCTGGACAATGGAGGAGGGCGCTATGAATGGGGTAGCCCAGGCCTGGGAGACGGGCTCCCCACGTGGGAGCCGGGTGGGGGAGGGGGCTGGAGGCCAGACCTATCCCCAGCATGGGGCTCCCAGACGGGGCAAACTGGAAGGGACTGGACCTCTGTCTGCTACCGGGAGGGGGAGGGAACTACCTGCCCAGGCCTCCGTTGGGGCGGGGCTGCAGGATGGGAGGAATGTCTTTCCAGGAGGGAGTGGGGTGCTGGGTAGTGGAACCCTGGGCATGGAGCCAGGGGGTGCAGACTCGCTGACCTGGAGACCCAGAGGAAACCGGTGGGGAAGCTGAGAGGTGACTGGGGGTCAGCTCAAGCCCAGAATTAAGGAAGGCAACAGCAGGTGTCTTGGGACAGTGAGTTGTCGGGCTCCCTCACTCATTAGCAATGTGCTTTGAAGCATAAATCCGGTTGGAATGAGAGCATCTGCCCCATAAGGTCCTTGGGAAGATTTAAAAACAATGTTGGGGGTGTTGCCTAATGGTAGAGCACTTGCCTAGCATGTATTAAGTCCTAGGTTCGATCCCCAGCACACAGCAATAACAGACTGAGGCAGCCAGGTAATGCTTAGACCTGTTGGTCAGAAGTGCTCTGTAGTAAACTGGGTATGCTGGCACACAACTGTAATCCCAGCCCTTGGGAAGCTGAGCAGGATGATTTTAATTGAAGGCCAGCCTTCGACAATGGTTAGCGCTCATCAGTTCTTCAATCAATAATGACTCATGCCACCTGCGAGCCTTGAGCATCACTTGCTGGCTTTGAGGTTCAGAAGATGGTCCGGTGAGCCTGGCTTTGCCTAGGGAAAGAGGAAAATCTGGAGGCCTGAGGGCAGCATAGTCTAAAGGTTATATGGAAGGGTCCCTGGGATTGTGCTGGCCCCCAGGGTCTGGTGGAATAGGGCTCCCTCTGGACCTTCAGGTTGGGTGGGAGAAGAATCCTGGAGAGATGGCACAGCATCTGGTTGTGTGCCAAGGGACCTCCTGGTCAGCCCAGTGAGCCCAATCTAAAACTCAGGTCTCTGATAGAAGACACCTAGAGATAGAATGCCATCTAAACAGTAGTCACCTCCAACTCCAAGTGCACTAAGAAACTCATCTCTGGGCAGAGTGCACTGTCTGATCTTTTGTAATCCCAGCTTTTGGGAGGCTGAGGCAGGATTGTTGCAAGTCCCAGGCTAGCCTGGGCTACATAACAAGACCCTGTCTCAAAAGACCAAGAAGAAAAATAAAAAGGAAAGAGGGGCCTGGAAGATTGGCTTAGCGGTTAAGGCATTTGCCTGCAAAGCCAAAGGACCCCGGTTCGATTCCCCAGGACCCACGTAAGCCAGATGCACAAGGGGGCGCATGCGTCTGGAGTTCATTTGCAGTGGCTGGAGGCCCTGGTGTGCCCATTCTCTCTCTCCCTCTCTCTCTGCCTCTTTCTCTCTCTCAAATAAATAAAATAAAATTTAAAAAAAGGAAAGAGGGCTGGAGAGTGGAGAGATGGCTTAGCGGTTAAGGCACTTGTCAACAAAGCCAAAGGACCCAGGTTTGATTCTCCAAAACCCACATAAGCCAGATGCACAGCATGGCACAAGTGTCTGGAGTTCGTTGGCAGCAGCTGGAGGCCCTGGTGCGCCCATTCTCTCTGTCTCTCTATCTTTCTGTGTCTCTCTTTCTCTCCCTCTCAAATAAATATATAAAATAAATAAAAATTTTAAAAGAAAGAAAGAAAAGAGCCAGGCATGTTGGCACATGCCTTTAATCCTAGCACTTGGGAGGCAGAGGTAGGAGGATCACCATGAGTTCAAGTCTGCCCTGAGACATCATAAATTCCAGGTCAGCCTGGGCTAGAGCGAGACCCTACCTCAAAAAACCAAAAAAAGAAAGAAAAAGAAATCAAGAAACCATCTGCAGTGTGTGAGAAGACGAAAACGTATGAGACTATCTATTTGACTTATTTTTCCTTCCTCCTTTAATGATGCTGACATTTGCCCTGTGTTTTGCTGCACTCAGAATCCGGGAATACAGTGATGTGTGGACAGCAGCAGCAGCACTGTTTAGAAGCTGCACATAAGAACTTGCAAGGTGTGCACAATACCTCATGGCGGTAAGCAGTATTACTGTCCCCACTTTCTCTAGGGGGCATCGAAGGAGCAGACAGATGGTACCTGCCCAGCATTAGAGCCAGCATGCAAACTCCCACAGGCTCTCCACTGTGTGCACTCAGAACCACCACATTACCTATACGCAAATCCTTGGGCTATATTGGGTTGGTATACACAAAATGCTCCAGTGATAAGACTCTAGAATTTGCAAAGTGTGGCACTTACTGACCTGTAAGAAGGTCTGTCAGCTCTGCAAGGGCCCTTAAATATGGTGTGGGTGAAAAGACTGAAGCCCAGAGAGGACAGAACTTTGCCCTAGATCACACAGCAGGTATGTGGCATTACTAAAATTCACAGCTGCTCAGTTGCTCTCATGTCCCTCGCTCCGGCTCTCCCCTCCCCTACTGGGGAAACACTCCCTACTTTCCTGCCTTCATCATCCCCAGAGATGTGGGCAAGGGCTTCTGCCTTTGCAAGGGTAGCATTCTGGAGTTTGGCCAGGATCCTTCCAGTAACCCGTTGGCTCCAAACTTAGGATGGCCACTGTCCTGTGGGAAGGACAGTTAGGAGGGCAGTCCCTACACAACTGCCATAAAAGCAGGTGGTGGTCACTGAGCCAGGCAGCTCAAGAAGCAGGGGTTTCAGCCCCCAAGGGCCCCATCAGCTGCTCCTAAGTGAGAGAACCAGTCTTATATAGAAATGTACTGGTGCAGTATAGAATGTCGTGACACAGAAACGCATAGATGCGTAGCTACTGAGATGTAGCTGTATGGAGATGTGGCGATAGGCAGATAAGGCACAAATGCAGAAATGTAGGGTACAGGGCCATAGAGACTGCTCTATGAATGTGGAAAAAATCTTCACATTGAAGAGTTTGATGTGAACATGAGAATAAAAGCCTTGTCAAGATTCATGGCTATTTAAAGCACTACAGCAGGGTTCTCTCCTTTGCACAGGGAAGACCTGGGGCAAATGAAGCACTGGCAGCGAGCAGCCCCTCTCTTGTCTCTGGAGGGAGGCTCCTCCCCCACCCCCAGCACCAAAGCCTCTGCAGCCTCCCTTGGCCAAAACTGTCTGGGAAGAGCCTCTGCCCCTCTCAGGTCTTCCTTCAGAGACTAAAGGCAACCTCCACTCAAGCTGGGCCTCCTAGGCCACCAGCTGCTTCCCAGGGCCTTTTTGGCCTCAGGCGTGTTCCCAGACTCTGACCAGCAGAGCGGGCACAGCTGCCCTAGGGGGCCACTCCCCCATCTTTCAAGCAACTTGCTGGGGCTGCAGTTAGCTAAAGAATAAGGCCCCTCCGAAACACCCCAAGCTGCCAGGGATAAGGACAAAGGAGAATGAAGTCAGGGAGACATTCTTGGTCCCCAGCTTCCTTCCTGGCCTGAAGGCTTCTAACTGTGGTTTCTCTCCCTGTCCTCTTCCCTGCTCCCTCCCTCCCTCTTTCTCTTGCCTTTGTGTCTCCTTTTCTGTTTGTGTCTCAGTCCCTTCCTCTGTCCCTTGTTTTTCTCTGTTGATTACTGGCTCTCCCTTCCTTGGCACCCCCCCCCCCCTTGTCTCTTTGCCTCCTCTAACCACACCTTGGAATTGCTCTTGACCTTTTTGTTTCTGTCTTCAGCTTAAGTACTTGCACAAGTCGTCTAGTGAGGAGAGGGAACCTGAGGACAAGCATCCCTTGGGTCTGTGGTAATTGCAACAAAGAAATAACCCACAGAAAGGGGTTGTGAGGGCAGAAAGCCCCGTGTCTTTCGCCTGCCCTCTTATATCACTTCTTGTGGCTGTCCGCACACTTCACACCTTTGGACACGCAGGTCTTACTTTACCTTGGAACCACTGTCTCCCTGCAGAACAGCTCAACCTGACAAGAAGTCCCACCTGAAGCGGACCGAAATTTCCCTCCCTGTGGCTCCCACCCACAGGATCTAGCCATAGTCCTTGGCGTGAGCTGGGTTTCCTCAGCTTTGTCAGAGGATTGCTCTTCAACAATCCGGAGGTCTCCCTTGAAGAAGTAAGCTCCTCCTCTGCCTGTCTCATCAGGTGAGCCCTCCAGAGCGGTCACTGTACCACACACTGGTAGAGGGCCTTCCTGCCCAAACCAAACTGGGCTGAAGCATCTGAAATATTCTGGGAAGGAGCTGGTCACAAATGAAGCCTGCCGCCTCGGTCATGTCCATCATATCTGAGCCGCTCAATCTCACACAGGTGTGTGTGTAGAGGTGGGGGGTGATGCAAACTGGCCCAGACTGAGAGCACAGGGGTTGGGGGCTGGGAAGGAAGCTGGAAAGCAGGCTGGCTCATCTTTTCCAAGACCCAAAGCCCTTATTTCCTGGTGCCCAGGGAACATGGCACATGGGAACCAGAGGGCAGAAAGGTCTAACCCAGGAACACTTTTCAGACTATCTGCCTTCTGGAAAGTGATAGAACAAGCCAGTCAGCCCCCCCTCAGCCTGATGCTTGGAGCAGCAAGAATTCCTGTCAGCCCCTTCCCTCCCCAGGAGTAGACGTGAGGTCTTGAAATCTTTCCAGTCTCAACTCCTGGGCTGCAGCAAGCTAGAATAGGGTCTGCTCTTGCTGGGCCTGACCAGTTCTGCATATCCCCTCAGCTTCTGTGCAGACGCTGGTCTCAGGTGTTTCCCAAGTCTGTGGGGTGACAGGCATCTCATGTATGCTTCCAGGCCTCAAGGGGAGATTTCAGGCCTCCCTGGAATGATTCCCAGAAGCCAACCAGGATGCCTCATGCTGCAGCTGTTGCTCTGGCCCTTGCTGCATATTTCGGGAGTGCCTTCTTCCTCCCTGCCAGGCCCAGAGCTTGGCTTTCTGCACACATATCGCTGATGAAAGAGTTAATACCATGTGCACCACCAGAAATCCTGCCCCCTTCCTATAGCCTGCTGCACCCCTCAGGCAGCGGGAGTCATATTCTCTAAGGCAGCACTTGGCAGAAAGGGGCCTGCTCTGCCCAGCTGGCCACATGTCCCTCCTGTCCCTCATGCAAGTGTCAGGAAACAGGCTCCAGGAGAAAAGCAGGCACCTGTTCCTGGAGTTCCTGACAGCCCCCCCCCGCCCCAGCCCCTTGGTGCCCCTAAGGCCTGATGAGAAGGAAATGCCTCAAAGGCACTAGCCACCTCCTCATAGCTATAGTTTTATTTGGCCTGCCATATTTGGTCAACCCTGTCAAAAGCGAGGGAAGGGGACAGTGGTAGATTGCTGCTGTTACCAGCATAACCTCCAGAACCAGGTTGCTTGGGTGAGGCTCAGTAACAGCTCTATGAGTCTCAGTTTACCCCATCTATAAAATGGGCACCATCACCCCATTAACTGTTTCAAGAGTGACTTGAGCTAATATATGAAAAGGATTCTGAATAGTACCAGAGGTATAGTCATTAAGGAAATCCAGTCCTTGTCCATAGGGTCTCCCTCACTCCTACCTTCCAGGACTTCCAAGTATTTGCTCTGCCTCATTTCTCTGATCTGCAGGTATGAGAACTTGGCCCTTGACTCCAGGCTTATGTTCCTATCCCACAGTTCCTGAGCCTGGACCCCAGTTCCGGGAGCTCAGATGTCCACTGGGGAGGCTAAGGCCTGCAAGGGAATGGCCTTCCTCCACCTGCGGCTCCACAGGGGCCTGCCCTGGGGAGTTCCTTGTCTCCTCCTCCCCAGAGTGGGGCAGCTGCTCTGCCTCTTTAAGGCCCTAACTAGGTCATCGCCCAGCTGAACATCCCCTCACATTCCCCTCACACTAAACAATCTGATCTGATCGCTGGTGATGAGGTCAATTTCACAAGGCTTTGTTCCTGCAGTGAGCTTGTCACGACCAATCATTTCCGAGCGAGGAGCCCATAATCCCTCGCTGGCTCCCTCGCCCCCAGAGGCCATGGCCCCTTTCTTGCTCACCAGTGTGAGGTCCCTAAGGGCCAGTTCAGCACCAGTTTCTTCATGGCCTCTGTGTGCCCTCGTGGCTCTTGCTGGCTACAGTGGAAGAGGGTCTGGGTTGGGGGGTCAATGATGAGGCTGCCAGGAGGGTGCAGAGTGGGTGCTCAGTAACATTGGGTGAAGCCAGTCTCTAGGGAAGAAGATGGGTGGGCTAAACAAAAGGGCAGGAGCGGCTTACATTCCTGAGCTCTGACTGCAGGGATACAAGGCCTTCTTTGGGGATGATCAAGATGCAACTTCATGGCCCGGGGACAGGAAACATGGGTCAGAGTTGTGAGTGACTGGGAACATTTTCACAGGGAACTTTACCTAAAGCTCAGGGACTAGTGGGGACGTGTTTGCTCAAAGGCCATGTACAGCTGGCTACCATGCAGTCACAAATACACTAGCAACAAAGGTATACTTTTGAGAGGAGGCGCAGGATTTAATCTTGTGCCTAAACCCTACCCTAGCTGTGTGTTCTGGGACAAGTCTCTCAGATGTAAGCCTCGGCTTTTCCAGGTATATGGAAAGAATGTTGTGCTAGCCTGAGCCCCAAGTTTCCTTGGAGCATGGCTAGTCCCCCTGGAAGAGGCCGGGACACTCAGAATGAGAAGGGATCTCCCCTTTGCCTCCCAGGGGGCCTTATGGAACCTCCCCAGAGCGGGTGTTGCTTCTGTCTGTTTGGAGAGAAATGAGCTTTTCTTCTGTCTGCCACATGATGGGATGCCTCCCATCTGCCTGAGCCTGGAGGAGTGGACAAAGAGAGCAGAAGTGGCCAGCCAGCCCCACTGGGCCCTGCTTTGTGTTCCTGCTTCTGAGGGACACTGGAGCAGGCAGCGAATGCCAGAACCTCCAGGTCAGCCTTCTGGGATTGTGGGCTTAGGTGAACCCTGAAGCTAGGAAGGAAGAGGGGAGGCAGTTTTCCATACTTCCTTGTTATGCTTAGTCCTCACTTTGCCATGGAGACAATCGGCTCGTCCTGCAATGTACAGATGATCACACTATGGCTGAGGGAAAAGAATGAGGCTGGCTAGGCAGGCTTGGGCTGCGTTTAGAATGTCTTTTCAGAGTGGGCTGATGGGAAAGGAGCACCCAAAGGCTGGGCCTAGCTTAGGCCCAGTGCAGTGGAAGGAAAGCACAGAACCTTTGCCTCACACAAGCCTGGCTCCTAGCCCAGCAGCCACTTCCTTGCTAGATGACCTAGGGCAAGCCACTTGCCTCTCTAAGCCTGTTTCCTCTTCAGTCCAACAGAGATATATGAACTTGACCTCAGAGGTCAGTTAGGAAGATTTGATGAGGTGATAGGTACACATACTATAGATGCCAAGTATATGTTTTTTTTAAAGAAAATTGTGTGTGTGTGTGTGTGTGTGCACACGCCCGCATGCACGCGCCTCTGCAAACAAATGCCAGATGCTTGTGCCGCTTTTGTTGCATCTGGTTTTTGTAGGTAGCTTGGGAATTGAACCTCAGGCTGTCCAACTTTGTGAGCAAGCCCCTTTAACTGCTGAGCTATTTTCCCAGCCCCCCCTTTTTTTTGAGAGAGTCTTACTATATAATCTGTGCTGACCTTGATCTTGCTGTGTAGCTGAGGAAGACCTTGAACTTCTGATCCTCCTGCCTTCACCTGTCTAGTGATGGAATTATAGGTGAATGGCACTATATCTAGTTGATGAGGTGCAGGGCTTTGTGCATGGTAGACAAGCACTCTACCAACTGAACCACTTTCCCAGCCCATCAGTTCTTTCTTTAAAAAAAACCTTTTAATTAATTTTTTTATTTGAGAGAGGGAAACAGGCAGAGTGAGAGAGAAAGAGAGAGAGAGAAAAAATGGGCGCGCCAGGGCCTCCAGCCACTGCAAACAAATTCCAGACGTGTGTGCCCCCTTGTGCTTCTGGCTTACATGGGTCCTGGGAATTGAACCAAGGTCCTTTGGCTTTGCAGACAAACACCTTAACTGCTAAGCCATCTCTCCAGCCCCTCAGTTCTTTCTTATTCCAGATCATTAGTGAGTCCATCTTCACCTCTCAGTACACCCCAGTCCAGCCATCTCTTCACACCTCCATGGCTGCCAGCCCCAAGTAGGCTCTCTCACTTCTGGCCTGGCTCAGCAGCCTCCTCCTGGTCTCCGTGCTCCCAGGCTGGAGCCCTCTCAGTGGTTATCCAAGCAAAGGCCAAGCCATCTGCTTTAACCCTAAATCAGTCATGTTGTTCCCCTGCCTATCCCAGGACTTCCATGTCACTCAGAGTAAAATATGGAGTCCTTATCCATGGCCTACAGGACTCTCCACAGTCTGGCCCATTCCAACTCCTCTGGTTTTGTCTGAAATCACTTTGTCCTTACCTGTCCTATTCCAATTCTACTTACCTGTGCCTAGAAGTCACAACCTACTTCCTACTTCAGGACTTTGCATGTGCTATTTTCTCCATCTGGAAAACACTTTGCATACATTTTCTCCTGGTCACTCCCTCCACGCCATAAATATTTCAGCCCAGATGCCATTTTCTTAGAGCATCCCTCGTATCTCACGTTTGCTTGTTTATAAGGCCTCATCATGTCGGTTCTTCCTAATGTCTAACCTAGAGCTATGCTGCAGTCTTTTAACCTTGCTCCTTAGAGCCATGTCCTTCTCATGAGGTGCTCCTTTATGAATTAGTTGTTCAAGCTGAGTGTGATGGTGCACACCTTTAATCCCAGCACTCTGGAGGCAAAGGGAGGAGGATTGTTGTGAGTTCAAGGGCAGCCTGACACCACAGAGTGAGTTCCAGGTTCAGCCTGAGCTAGAATGAGACCCTACCTCAAAAAAAATTAATATATAAAGAGAATTAATTGCTCAAGCTGGCCCTGAATATTCAGAAATCAACTTGGATTGGATGAGATTGTGAGCTTCCCATTGGGCCTGGTAGTTTCTTGGGGTGCCTAATCGATGGCAAGCCCTTGTACACACATGCCTTTGTCTGGTCTTCACATCATATTCTGTGCTTCTCAACAAGCCTCACAAAGTAGAGATCACAATTGCCACACTAGAGGAAGAAACTGAGGCTCAGAGAGGCCAGGTGACCTCTTATAGCTTATTCCTGACAGTTCCCTGATCCCATCACCTAGTTTCTGTCCCTGCATTAGAGAGTGTCCATACTCAAGGGCCCAGATGAGCTCATTCTTGCTGGCTGAATGCCCTTTGCCCTGGTGCATCTCATGTTTGCTGTACCACCATATCTGTGCCTGGATAATTTATGAGGAGAAGAGCTTAATTTGAGCTCATGGATTTCTGGTGAGGGCCCTGCAGCTCACAGTGGAATGTGGAAGGTTGAGTGCGCATGTATGAAAGAGGTAGAAACAGCTTTATCCCAAGTCATTTGCCAGTGTGAGGAGAGCAAGGCCTCCCTCTCTACCAGAGAGGACATCAGTCCTTCCTAAAAGTGGAACCCCACAGCCCCTAACACCCTAGGCGCCTGCAGCTGTCACTACACTGAAGCCAGCACCTTATAGTCACCTCCTCCCAACCCTTCCAGAATTCTTCCTCTATTGGCTGCTTCTGTTTCCTCCAAGGGAAAGATCACCTTTTCTGGCCATATTCTGCCTGCTCAGACCAAGTGATCCCATCTGCCTTCCTGTCTCCCGTACAGACCACCATGATGCCATGCTTCAGTTCCATCTGACTGGCCAAAATGCACCGGGGGGGGGGGGCTCCAGGAAGACCACATGGGATACAGCATAAGCCCACAGCTCCCTTTGACACCAGAAAAAGGCGACCCATGAAGTCCCTGGGTATGAAAGCTTTAGAGAAGGTTCCATGCTTATCAGGCTCCCAGTGGGGAGTAGAAATGGAGTGCTGACGGAACAGTGCAGGCAGGATGTGGAGTAGGAATGAGGTGAGCCACTATGGGTGGCAGTGGAGGGGAAAGATGTGAGCAAGGAAGAAGTGAGAAGGGTGCGGGCCGTGGGCTGGTCTCTTCTCAGCTCCTAGCAACCAAGGCTGCCGTCAGTCAGTCACCCACTATGCCTAGTCACTCCCATGTCAGAGCCCGTGGTCTCCTGTAGGCTACTGTGTGCCGGCTCCAGGAACTACAGATGATATAAGGCTCTGGTGGAGTTAATTTCAGGCATTCTGACAGACCCCACTGAGGCGAGAAGGGCCAATAGCAGGGATCAATTTGGGTTTGGGGACTGGGACCAAAAAGGGACTGAGGTATGAACCCTGTGAAGCATAGAGAGCTTCACCCTTGGCTAGAGATGTCATACCGTGAGGCCCATTAGCAGCCTGGAAACTGAGCAAGCATTAGCACGTTGGAAGAGGCCTGTGGCATGGCCAGCAGGAAGGTGGGCCCACCAAGGCTAGGTCTGGATGAATCAGGTGTAAAACTCCTTATTGCCCAT
The DNA here is from genome assembly GCA_036346955.1 of Dipus sagitta. Lineage (NCBI taxonomy): Eukaryota > Metazoa > Chordata > Mammalia > Rodentia > Dipodidae > Dipus > Dipus sagitta. Next base: position 58,370,552 of record CM070776.1, on the reverse strand, counting down.
TGTGATCCTGTGAGAGAAAGGGTGCCTGGGGGTGAACTGTCTGGAGGGTGTATCAAAGGCCCAGCCATATATGCTTCCTCACTGAATTCTCCTGAAAGCTCTGGGGTCTGGCTGGCTGTTCTTAGCCCCATTGTACAGAACGGAAAATCAAGGTGCAGAAGGGCAAGAGGCCTATCTGAGGTCACTCAAAAAGACTGCTGGGCAGGAGGGCTCCAGTATAGATCTTGGCTTCTGGCAAGAAGATCTGCGAAACTCACTATCTTTTACGACACCAGCTTGTCTTGTCCCCTGTTTAAGCAAAGAGGCCCAGGAGCTTGCCCAACAACAAAAGCCACCTACCCAACATAAGGGACTTGAGGTAGTCAGTGTCTAGTAGAGCTGAGGAGGGAGGCATGTGGCTTGCCCCATTGAAGCCATTCAATTATGTCTTCCCAGAGTGAAAAATAATTATCTGGCTGACTATAAAGCAAGACTCACTTGCACACACTTCTGGTAGCCTCAGTGCAAGAATGTAGTAGAGAGTGTCGAAGATCTAATTGCTTCTGTAATCTCTATCAGATTTGGTCTATTGGGAAATATCTATTATAAGTTTTTATCACATCCCATGTTATAAACAGCCAATCTCAGCTTTCTCTTCTCTGAGGGTGCTTTGGGGGAGAGCTTGGCTGGGCTGGGGTAAAGAGGGAGGAGCCATGGTAGGAAGCAGGGATAGGGGTATAAACAAGAGGTTCCTCAAGCACAAACTCAGAACAGCCTACTATCTGGAATTAGCACCACATGCCAGAGGCAGGGGTCTTGACATTGATGGGAAGTAACCTTTTTCAGCCTCTTTCCCAATTGAAAGAAGACATGAGACATCAAGAGGAAGATGGGAAATGATGTGATCTTCTGCAGTACCAGCTTCCCTATTTTCCCAACTGGGAGACTAAGGCTCAGGGTGGGAGTGACTGGCATGTGGCCTACCTGGGTCCAGAGCTTGGCCTCTCTATGCCCCCCCACCACACACCACCTTGACCTTCTGCAGTGTTGCATTTACATTCTCATTGCTGGCACAAAGTACCTGACCAAAAGAAGCTCATGGGAGAAAAGGGTTTATTTTGGCTTATAGACTAGAGGGGAAGCTCCATGATGGCTGGGGAAAATGTGGCATGAAGCCAGGCTTGGTGGCGCACACCTTTAATCCTAGCACTGGGGAGGCAGAGGTAGGAGGATCACTGTGAGTTCGAGGACACCCTGAGACTACATAGTGAATTCCAGGTCAGCCTGGACCAGAGTGAGACCCTACCTCGATAAAAAAAAAAAAAAAAACAAAACCAAAAACAACAACAACAAAAAAGAAAATGTGGCATGAACAGAGGGTGGATATCACCTCCTAGCTAACATCAGGTGGACAATAGCAGCAGGAGAGTGTGCCAAACACTGGCAAGTGGGAGCTGGCTTATAGCACCCATAACCCTACCCCCAGCAACACACCTCCTCCAGCAAGGCTCCAATTCCCAAAATGCCATTAGCTTGGGATCAAGCACTCAAAACACTTGAGTTTATAGGGGACACCTAACTCAAACCACCACATGCACCATGGAGATTGGAGGTACAAGGTGCCAAGGAAGGGGCAGGAACAACTTGGCAAAATAAGGCTTTTCACCCACACTGCCCCCGTCAGCCTCTGCCATCTCAGTGTTGTCTGGTGCCCAAATGCCACAGTCCTGTGAGCCCTGCCTCTGCCTTATGCCCAGTCCCTTCCTCCCACTATCCCTTGAATGCCAGATCCAGACATGTCTCTCCCTGAAGTTTGTTGTCAGTTTCCCTGTTTTCCTCAGTCTGGGCCCCTCACCTGCTTGCTGATCGCCCTTATACCTCAGCCAGGTTCCAGATTGCTACTTGAGAGAAACAGAAATCAGAGGCTGGGGATGGAGCATTTGCCTAACATGTGTCACGTCCCTTGCCTTTCTTCCCTACCACTGCAGAAGTTGAGCCTCTCCCAGATGCGTACACCCAAAGCCCAAATTTAGTATCACTGCTCTTAAATCAGTGTTGGCCAGGCCACATCCTTTCTCGAGGCTGTAGAAGAAAATTCTGTCCTTGCCCCTTCCAGCTTCAGGTGGCTAGCGGTGTTCCTTAGTGTGTGACCACTTCACCCTGATCTCTGCCTCCTTAGTCACATTGACCTTCTCTTTTTCTGTTCATGTTGATCTTCTCAGCCCCTCTCTTAAAGACACCACCTCTTAAGCCAGGCATAATGGTGCACGCCTTTAATCCCAGCACTCTGAAGGCAGAGGTAGGAGGATCGCCATGAGGTCGAGGCCACCCTAAAACTACACAGTGAATTCCAGGTCAGCCTGGGCTAGAGTGAAACCCTACCTTGAAAAAAAAAAAAAGCCTTTAATCCCAGAATTTGGGAGGCAGACGTAGGAGGATCACTATGAGTTCCAGGCCAGCCTGAGGCTACAGAGTGAATTCCAAGTCAGCCTGAGCTAGAGTGAGACCCTACCTCAAAAAAACAAAAACAAACAAACAAAACAAAGTCACCACCTCTTTTTTTTTTTTTTTTTTGAGGTAGGGTCTCACTGTAGCCAAGGCTGACCTGAAATTCACTATGTAATCTCAGGGTGGCCTTGAACTCACAGCGATCCTCCTACCTCTGCCTCCTGAGTGCTGGAATTAAAGGCGTGCGCCACCACGCCCGGCTTCACCACCTCTTATATAAGTACATTTAGGGCAACTGAGATAAAATCCAGGATGATCTCCTCATCTCAAAGCCCTGATTTAGTCACATTGAAAGAGCCTTTTGCACAGGCTGGAGAGACTGCTCACTTGTTAAAGGCACTTGCTTGCAAAGCCTGTTGATCCAGCCTCAATTCCCCAATACCCATGTAAAGCCAGATGCACAACATGGTGCATGTATCTAGAGTTTATTTGAAGTGGCAGGAGGCACTAGTGCACCTATAGTGTCTCTTTTTCCCAAACATTTTTTTTTAAAAGATCCTGTTGCCAAATCAGGTAACACTGGAGGGTTCTAGGAACTGGGACTAATATCTTTAAGGATCATCCTTAAGCCAACTGTGTGACATCAAGAGCCTCCCTGGTCTTCTTTTTGAAAGACTGGAAGCTCTCAAAAGGCAAGAGCTATGGTTGCTATATCCAGTTGTTCTCTGTAGTATCCCCAACACTCAGAGCTTCTGACTGTCTTAAGGGAAGCTATCTGGCTTCATGATTGGTGTTCTGCCCCTCTTCCTGATGGATTCTCATCAGATCTTGGGCTTCCTTCAGGCTTGGGATCACTAACATCCAGGCATCGTTTATTTATTTATTTATTTATTTATCAGAGAAAGAGAGGGAGAGAGAGAGAGAGAGAGAGAGAATGGGCATGCCAGGGCCTCCAGCCACTGCAAACGAACTCCAGACATGTGCGCCCCCTTGTGCATCTCACTAATGTGGGTCCTGGGGAATCGAGCCTGAGTCCTTTGGCTTTGCAGGAAAACACCTTAACCGCTAAGTCATCCCTCCAGCCCATCCAGGCATCTTGACAAGTTCTTGCACAAAGGATTTGCAGAGACCAGTGCCTCATGGTACCTGTGCAAATGTGGCTGCTTAGTGACCACATTTGGAGCACTGTCCACATGTAGGTGGGAGGAGATCGATAATCTCACTGACTTTTGTTGACTTTTTGTTTGTTTGTGAGAGACAGAGAGAAAGAAGGAGAGAGAGAGAGAGAGAATGGGAGCACCAGGGCGTTCAGCCACCCTGTGTATCTGGCTTATGTGGGTCCTGGGGAACCAAACCCGAGTCCTTTGGCTTTGCAGGCAAGTGCCTTAACCACTAAACAGTTTCTCCACCCCTCATTGGCTTTTTAAGAAATTATTTATTTGCAAGGAGACAGAGAGAGAGAGAGAGAGAGAGAGAGAGAATGAGTATGCCATGGCCTCCAGCCACTGCAAACGAACTCCAGTCACATGTGCCACTTTGTGCATCTGGCTGTATGTGGGTACTGAGGAATTGAACCCTGGTTGTTAGGTTTTGTAGGCAGGTGCCTTAACCACTGAGGAATCCCTCCACCCCCCTCACTGGATTTTATAATCTGATTTCCAAAATATTCCTGAAAGACTAAAAGAGGGACTTATAAGCTTATAAAATAAATGTGACGGGGAAAGATGTGAGGTCTTGCTCTTGTACCCTAGCACTCAGTTCCCATTGTAGGCTGGCAAGGTGAAAGCAGGTGAACAGACAGAGGAAGAGCCCTGGACTTGTTTGGGGCTGATTGGAAGAGTGGAGAAGTAAAGTTTCTAGAGCAAGGAGGTTACAGACAGACCTACAATTCAGTATCATTTATGGGTGCCACACATTAAGGTGCTACCGCCACACTACAACATGACCAGGACAGCCCAAACCAAAAGGAAAGGAAGGAGGAGCAATAGGAGGGGCTGGGCCATGTGGCTTAGAGAAGTTTTGGGGTTGTGGTAATCATGGTACTGAGACCTCTAAGGGTTAAGTGCCAAGCAGGAGGGAGAAGAGAGACTAGGTGGCCTAAAGGCGGAAGCCACACAGAGATAAAGGTCAACCTAATTCCAAAAAGAACTCTCTGGGAGCTAGGGCTATCCTGATCTGGTAGCGCTCTTGAGAAGGAAGGGCCCCTGCCCTGCGGGGTAGGAAGCAGAGGTTGGCTAACCATCTGGCTGAGGGATCATATCCTCATGGGGATTTGACAAGCAGGCACAGACCCCCCCCCCCCGCCCCGCCGGAAGCCTGGAAGACTTTTGCCCTTTCTCCTTTGCTCCATGCCTCTCCTGGGAGGCCTTTCCTCACTCGTCCAGCCCATCCACCCCACGCAGACATACCCTCTCCCTCCTCAGAAGATGGGAAGCATTGGCCACACTGTGTTGGAGCAAATGATTGTAGTTTATCTCTCCCCCCATGAGACAGGGCAGAGAGGGGTCTTCAAATGTGGATTCACTCCTTACCTTCTCCCAGGCATTGTCCACCCAGCACCTGGGCTCCAGTAGTCACCAAAGAAAGACAAGAGTGCTAAGGAGTGGTGGGGAGGGAGAGTGTTCACTTGTCAGCCCAGAGCATCTCAAAACTCCAGAGCTTCCACAGATTTATAGTATAGCCTGCGGAAGTGCACCCTGGGTAGAGATGGGACAAGTGGAAGTAACCTCTCAATGTTCTTCCAAGCCTTGGAAGGTGTTCAAAGACATCAACTCAGATAGCTGACTTTTTCTAATCGTCTCTGTGCCATTCTGAGAGAACCCCCAGCCCAGACTTCAATTCCCAAGGGGTTCTTCCTCCCTGCTGGCCCCTCTGGCTCACTCTGAGGTCCCTCCAGATGGGCCCCATCCTCTTTGAAACCCCCAGCTGGACTCGCCAGCTGGGCCTTCTCAGGGAGAGAGGCCCCAGGAAGGTCCGGAGCCCACCCAGCAGGCTAGAAGGAGAACAGCTGCCTGTGGGGTGAGAAGACTGAGAGGGGGGTGAGGCTCCCCCATAAGATATATGTTGGAAATGGATTAGCTAAGAATGGGAGGGGACGTAGGGGCAGCCTTATTGACTATTAAGTAAATACAACCAGGGCCAGGGATCCTAGGCATGAAGTGGTCATCCCGCACAGCTCCGTGGACTGGATCCATGCCTCCTTCAACACTGCGTGCTTGGGCTGGTCAGCGGTCCATACTGTGCGGTCTGAGCTTGAGGCTCTGTTTGGGTTCGACTACTGGTTTTCTGTATGACCTCAGGCAGATCCTACACCCATTTACCCTGAATCTCACTCAGGCCTCTCTTCCAAAATATTACTGCTGCCTACTGAATTAACATGGGGCTAGATACAACCCTGTGCCCCAGCATGGTATCTATGCCTAAGTGTAGGTATTATGGTGGTTTACTCACTGATGCCACCTAGAGGCAGAGATCTCTAGTGTCACTCATCACTATGTTCCCAAGTGCCCAACTTAGTGCCCTGTGCAGAGTCCATATTCAATCATTTGCTAAAGAGAAAACAAACAGTAAAAGCTATGGATAGCCACCCTAGAAACATCACATCCTACTATTGTGGTCTAGAATTCTAGGGATTTCAGAGACAACAGAAACCTGTCTCTCAAGATCCATGATCCCAGGTAAGGAGACCTAGGAAAGATCAAAAAAAGTTTGTGTTCAATGTCATGAGTTGCCATGGGCCTAGTCAGGAAGGGAGACGGGACATTCTGGGACCTAGAAGATGTAAGGATGTTTCCAACATGGCTGGGACTCAGTAACCCTGAACCATGTAGCCACCAGAAGCATCTGACTCTTGCTGTCTAGGCTGGAACCCAGAACGTCTTTGATGGCTTGCCTCCAAATGCATAAATGGGCCTTCTGGTTCAGTTCTCAGCATCTTAGGCTTTGGGCCAGTAGCACTCAATATCCCTGAGTCTGACAACTTTGGATGAATCCTGATGCTCACAGAGCCCCGTGAGGGGTCATCCCATAGGAAAGCCAGAGGACCTTCCTTCACGCACAGCTAGCTAGCACACATAACCCAATAGCTCTCAGTCCTCACCAGGCAAGTGGAAGCTAAGCAGGTTCCCTAGACTTGCCCAAGAGTTATGCCCAGAGAATGACTTTTGTGGTTGCTTTCAGAGCTGTATTACAGTCTTCTCTCAGTGGGACAGATGTCCTATGGGGGATGCCAGGCCACAAGGAAGCCGTTTGCTAGAATAGGGAAAGACAAGGGTTGGAAGGCAGCCAAATCTGAGTTCACATCCTACCTCAGTGTTATAGTCAGGTTGGCATTGCTGGCAGAAATCACCCAACCAAGAGCAGCTTGTGAGAAAAAAAAAAGGTTTATTTTGGATTACAGACTCAAGGGGAAGCTCTATTATGGCAAGGGAGAATGATGGCATGAGCAGAGGGTGGACATCACCCCCTGGCCAACATCTGGTAGACAACAGCAACAGGATAGTGTCCCAAACACTAGCAAGGGGAAACTAGCTATAACACCCATAAGCCCACCCCCAACAATACTCTGTCTCCAGGAGGCATTAATTCCCAAATCTCCACCAGCTGGGAACCTAGCATTCAGAACAGTTAAGTTTATTGGGGGACACCTGAATCAAACCACCACATTCCTCCCCTGGCCTCTATAAACTGATAACCATCCATGATGTAAAATGCAATGCATTCAGTCCAACTTTAAAAGTACCCATAGTTTTTATCAATCCTAATGATATTCAAACATTCCCATAGTCTAAGATCTTTTAACTGAGCCACAATACCAAAAAAAAATTTAAAAAAATTAAAAAACCTCAAAAACACATAATGGCACAAAATAAACATTCACACTGCAGAAAATGGCATTGGGCATAGCAAAGAAATATTCAACCAATACAAGATTTAAAGCAACCAGGGCAAACATCAAACTCTGTAACTTCAAGTCCAACAACTCTAGTCAGTGACAAATCTCCAAGTCTGATAATTCTAACCAGCAACAAGTCTCTGGCAGTCCAATTCCGCCCCTCCAGCTAGGCTACTCACAGTCCTGGAAATCTTCATCCAGGGCCGGCAGCTCTCCTTGGCAGCTCGTGGTCCCAGCATCTCCGCTGGGTCTCCACTACAACCCACAATTCATCCTCACCACTCCATCGGGTCTCCATGCAGGCAACCAGCAAACCTGCTTCACACTGCCCATGGCCATTTCCAAAACACAAGACCATGTTGCAAACTCAATGACCCTCTCTTTCTTGCATTTCTTATACTCTACAATACCAGGTGGGGTGCCAATTTGTTAATCCGGGGGGGAGTAAAGCAGACTTTGAAGAACAGGACACCTTCAGCATTCAGGCCCTTTCAAAAGAGTCTACATTCTTTCTGTTGTCACAATGCAGGTCAGCTGGCCCAATCTCAACGGCTGTAATCTCTTGTACAACTGCAGCTGAACAGGCAGCAGTTTTATCCCAAATATTTCATTTTTTCTGTTGTCATATCCCTCTTCTCACACCAATCTGTTTCTATGCAAAGCAACCCTGCATAAGTTCTCAGGACATAGGCATAATAGCAAGCCTCTCACACAAACTGCTTCTAGCCCAGTCCAGACAAAGCCCTTTGTCACCCTCACAAACCAAACCTCACAGTCCATAATTCTTTCTGTATTCAAGTCTTTCAACTCTGACCGAATAGTCCGTCAAGCTGTACTTACAGCACGGCAAGGCGTCTCTTAGGCCAAGGTTTCAAATCCTTCCACATTCCTCTTGGAGATCAGCTCCAAAAGGCCAAAAGCCACACAGTCAGGTTTATAGTAGCAGCAGCCCTACTCCTCTGGTACCAACATTACTGTTGCAGTCAGGTTCACATTGCTGGCAGAAATAACCTGACCAAGAGCAGCTTGTGGGAAAAAAGGTTTATTTTGGCTTACAGACTTGAGGGGAAGCTCTATGATGGCAGGAGAAAACGATGGCATGAGCAGAGAATGGACATCACCTCCTGGCCAACATAAGGAAGACAACAGCAACAGGAGAGTGTGGCAAACAGTGGCAAGGGAAAAGTGACTATAATACCCATAATCCCACTCCCAACAATACACTGGCTCCAGGAGGTGTTAATTCCCAGTCCTCCATCAGCTGGGAACTTAGCATTCAGAACACCTAAGTTTATGGGGACACCTGAATCAAACCACCTACACTCGGCTACTGCAAATTCTGAAATATTTTATTTTACTTAGTCGAGAAAGAGGCAGATATATATAGAGAGAATGGGCATGCCAGGTCTTCTAACCACTGCAAACGAACTCCAAATGCATGCAACACCTATGTGGCTTTATGTGGATACTGGGGAATTTAGCTCAGCCATCTCTCCAGCAATGGCTACTGTAAACTCTGTGACCTTGAGAAAGTTGTGATCTTCCTGAGCCTCAGTTTTCTCATCTGTAAAGCAACATGTGCCCTTCAGGACTATTGCAAGGATTCAGGGAGATGGTGCATGTGGAGTGTCCTGTACAGGCTCTGGCACTCCCTAAACACTCCACATTCAGTGTCTGTTCATGGTAGTTAACACTAGAAAGAGGTGCTCCAAGTGCAGGGCCTTGTATCAGCAGCATTGCCTGGGAGCTTTTCAGAAATGCAGTCTTATCAGATGTGCTAGTGCCTACTTACAATCCCAGTATTCAAAAGGCACAGGATTGCCGCAAGTTTCAGGCTAGCCTTGTATACCTAGTGAAACACTGCCTCAAAACAAACTAGGGTTGGAGAGATCGCTCAGTGGTTAATGGTGCTTGCTTGCAAGGCCTGACAGGCCGGGTTCAATGCCCAAGTACCAATATAATGTCATATACACAAAGTGACACATGTGTCTGGAGTTAGTTTGGCAGTGGCAAGAGGCCCTGGAATGCCCATTGTGTGTGTGTGTGTGTGTGTGTGTGTGTCTGTCTGTCTGTCTGTCTCTCTCTCTCTTAACTTTCAAATAAATAAATTTTAAAAAATTAAAGAAATAAAACCAAAAACAAAGCAAAACTCAGCATGGTGGTGCATGCTGTTAGTCCCAGAACTTGCAAGGCTGAGGTTGGAGGATCACAGAGTGCTGGAGGCCAGTCTGGGCTACAGTGTGAGTTTTAGGTCAGTCTGGGCTAGAGTAAGACCCTGCCTAGAAAAAAAAAAATACATAAGCAAACAAACCAAAGAATTGAAGCGTTTTGGACTGGCAGAGTAGTGCAGTCCTATACTCCCAGCACTCTGGAGGCTGAGGCAGGAGGGTTGTGAGTTCCAGGCCAGCCTGGGTTACAATGTGAGACCCCTGAAAAAAATAAAGCATAACCCAAATTAATAACAGAACAAAATAAGAATTTCACCATCTCCAGGTATACACCAGACCTACTGAACAATAAGCAAGTCTTATGCAGGAGCGAGTTTGGAAAGAGTTTGACGAGTACCACATCTTCTAGCCAGTTTATTATATCCCTCTTGTGGACACCAAACACCAAATCTGCCAGCTTTTGCATTCTTTATATAAAATAGTATAATATTTTCACATAACCCACATACATCCTCTCATACAAATCACCTGTATTTATTTATTTTGGAATATATACATATATATGTATATATATATATATATATATATATATATATATATATATATATATATATGTTATTAAGCCAGGCATGGTGGTGCATGCCTTTTGAGGCAGAGGTAGGAGGATCACTGTGAGTTCAAGGCCACCCTGAGACTACATAGTGAATTCAGGTCAGCATGGTTTAGAATGAGACCCTGCCTCAAAAAAAAAAATATTTAGGCTGGAGGGGTGGCTTAGTGGTTAAGGCATTTGCCTGAAAAGCCAAAGGACCCAGGTTCAATTCCCAAGGACCCACATTAGCCAGGTGCACAAGGGGCACATGCGTCTGGAGTTTGTTTGCAGAGGCTGGAGGCCCTGGCACACCCATTCTCTCTCTCTTTCTCTCAAATAAAGAAAACTAAAAAATTTTTAGGTTGGAGGGATGGCTTAGTGGTTAAGGCATTTGCCTACAAACACAAAGGACCCAGGTTCAATTCCCAACGACCCACATTAGCCAGGTGCACAAGGGGCACATGCGTCTGGAGTTTGTTTGCAGAGGCTGGAGGCCCTGGCACACCCATTCTCTCTCTCTTTCTCTCAAATAAAGAAAACTAAAAAAATTTTAGGTTGGAGGGATGGCTTAGTGGTTAAGGCATTTGCCTACAAACACAAAGGACCCAGGTTCAATTCCCAACGACCCACATTAGCCAGGTGCACAAGGGGCACATGCGTCTGGAGTTTGTTTGCTGTGGCTGGAGGCCCTGGCACACCCATTCTCTTTCAATCTCTCTCCCTCTTTCTCGGTCAAATAAATAAATAAAGATAAAATATTTTAAAAATTATCTATTACAGAGAGAGAATGGGTTCACCAGGACCTCCTGTCACTGCAAACTAAGTTCAGACACATGTGCCACTTTGTGCATCTGGCTTTATGTCTGGCTTAATCTGACTTTATGGGAAATGAGCCCAGGGCCTGGCAGGATTTGCAAGCAAGAGCTTGTAACCGCTGAGCCATCTCTCCAGGCCTGCAGTTTTATGTTTGAGATTGAGTCTCAGCCTGAATCTCAGATGGGCCTGGAAATCACTATGTAGCTCAGGCTAGTGATCCCTCTGCCTCAGCCTCTAAAGTGCTGGGATAGTGGATGTGCAACACCACACTCAGTTTAAATTATCACTAGATGATTTGTAATAAGTAATATAGCAGGGCATGTGGCTCAGCGGCAGAGCTCTTGCCCAGCAAGCATGAAACCCTTGCCTCAATCCCCAGCACTGCAAAACAAAACAAAACACTAATATAATGCAAATGCTATGTAAATAGTTGTCATGTTGTATTGCTTAGAGAATCATGACAAGGAAAGGAAAGTCTTTACATACTCAATACAGATGCAATTTTTTCCAAATGGTTTTGATCTGCTGATGTGGCATTGGCAGATAAGGAAGGAACTTGTAGACAGGTAGGGTCAACTGTATGAGGAACAGTTACTTCTGGAAGCCCACAAAGCCCGCTCAGGAACTAGCTTTCCACATCCTGCCCATGAAATAACAGCGGGAGTGGTTGCTGCAGACACTTACCTCGGGATGTCAGTACTCTACCCATGGATATTTTACCAACAGAAGAAGCCACGGAATCAAACGGGTGGGTTGGTGAGAGATGGAGCCACAGCACGAACCCAAGCCACCTGTACCCAGTGCTCAAGCACGAGGGCATGCTGGGAAGAAACCACCTTCAGTGAGTAACCCAGCTGAGTCCATGTCCCAGGTGCTTATTGGATCGCGCTTCTGTGTCTGTCATGGCCAGTCTGTGCAAGAACCCCCAGTTCAATACCAGAGAGATAGGCATATGCACAAGTGAAGAAAGGGGTCAGGTGGTGCCCTCTGTTGTGCCTGCGTGGAACCTAGCTGTGGGTGCCCAGAGAGGCAGCTTTCCAGTAAGCCAGGTCCTTCTCAGGTATGGATGGCTTGTGTTGGAAATCTTCTGACCCTTAGCCATGAGCAAAGTGTCTTCCAGACCAATAGGTGTTTAGGGAGAGGAGTTATTGGAACTTTCCTTGTAGCCTACAACAATAGGGCCCCAGGTCTCTCCAAGTCTACAGGAAAAAAAGGTAGGTGCTATGGATGGAAGTTTCAGTCCTCACTGAGGAGCCAGGAGCTTGCTGTAATTGCTGTCAGGGAGAGGTAGCATTCATGTTACCCATGTCTGTGTCCCAGGTGCTGAGCCTGTGACTAGGAACTGCATGTTCTTGTGGTCTCACCTCATTGGCCTCCCTGCCCCAGTTGAGAGCCCCCAAGGCCAGGGCACAACAGAGATTAGCAGGTGACTAAAGAAGGGCTTCATGTGCACAAACAATGGCTTTTGAAAGCCTTGAGGACTCTTGGGTCAAGCTGGAGATGATCAGAAGGGTTAGCACTAAGGACAAGTTCCTCACCTGAGAGGCGGGAGGACAGAAGCTGCAGCTGGAATGTTCAAGAGCCCGGTTCTCGCCTCCCACACTCTGCTCAGAGGCAATGGAGAGGGAAGACAGAATGTGAAGTCCAGGTGAACTCATGATGTGGGGACATGCTGGTAGTAGCTCCCCAGTGTCCACAGTGGACAGCACAGGGCACAAGGCCTTCTTCCAGGCTAGAACCCAATGTATTTTCCCAGCTACTGTGCTTCAATAACCTCAATCCATTGGCTTTGAGCCAAGCATATTTAGGATTGAGTCTCTAGTGTTGTTCTTATGAGGCAGTGGGATCTTCCCTAACTTACTTCTCAGAGCCTGGGTTCCCACAGCTCTACTTTGGAGAACCTGGCTTCTGCTTTGCCTTCCTCCCTGAGCAGAGACCCACCAGGAATGTCTTGGGCTCCTGCCTTCCCATGGCTGGTGGAAAGGATCAAAAGTCCCTTACCTCTTTCTTTCCCTGCATACAACCTGGCATGGGGACATGGAAGCCCTTTTTGTTACAGCCCTCTGCCATGCTAGTGCCTCTGGCCTCTCAAGCCCCCCTCCCCCAGCCATCCCACATGGCCATCTGAGCAGACTTGTCTAGCATGCAGCCATGCAGTCACTGTCTCCAGCACATGCACATGCAGGCATCTGTACCCACTGCTCCTCAGATGCTCAGGCTGAGCAACAGGAAGGGTCTAGACTACCTGTGAGCAGTCCCTCTGGACCAAGGCTTCCTCTGAGGGCTTGCTGGGTGTGGTCTCACCATCTGTTGCCCATTGTCATAGGTGGGTTGTCCATGGTCTCTTCATTTTGCAGATAAAAAGACAGATCAAGGGCTGGAGAGATGGCTTAGCAGTTAAGCGCTTGCCTGTGAAGCCTAAGGACCCCAGTTCGAGGCTCGATTCCCCAGGACCCACATTAGCTAGATGCACAAGGGGGCACACACGTCTGGAGTTCATTTGCAGTGGCTGGAGGTCCTGGCACGCCCATTCTCTCTCTCTCTCTCTCCCTCTTTCTCTGACTGTCGCTCTCAAATAAATAAAAATAAACAAAAACAAACTATAACAGAAGACAGATCAAGCCAAGCTCTGTCACAGAGAGAGAGAGAGAGACAGACAAAGAGAGTGAGAGAGAGAGAGAGAGATGAAAGTAGGAATGTGATTAGTTGAGAAAAAGAAGAGGTTTACTGGAAGACAAAGGGGGATAAGAGAAGGTAATGGTGGGTATGAATATGATCAAAATACATTATATACATGTATGAAATTATTTAAAAAGTTTAAAAACAGTTGTAACGGCCAGGCATGGTGGTGCACACCTTTAATCCCAGCACTCAGGAGGCAGAGATAGTGGGATCTCCATGAGTTCGAGGCCACCCTGAGACTACATAGTGAATTCCAGGTCAGCCTGAGCTAGAATGAGACCCTACCACAAAAAACAAAAACAAAAAAAGGAATTATAAAAAAAAGACACTAGGGAACACCTTGTGTCAGACCCCCAATTTCAACAGTGGCCAAGCCCACATTGTACCCACAGCATTCAGACACCTGATGTCTTATGCTGCCATCCCATGCTTGAGGAGGAGACAGGGAATCAGGTCATTAGCAGTAAAGGAACCTCAGAATAGTCAGAGAACGGAATATCACACAGCAGTGAAAAAAGTGGAGTCCCTCAACATGCAATGATTAGGATGAATCTTCTAGTTGCTCTGTTGAATGAAAGACATCAAAGAACTATGGTGTGCTCCATTTCTATTTCATGTAAATGATCCTCAAGAACTGGGCAGAGCTTACCTATGGTGATAGAAGTGGAAGTAGCAGTTACCCTTGGGACAGGAGGGGGATACCTGTTTTCAAAGAGATGAATGAGGGCCTACTGAGGTTCTGGAAATGTCTTAGATCTCAGTTTAGGGGGTCGCTACACAAGCTCACACATGTAAATATTCATGGAGGTACATACTTCATGCCAGCACACTTTACTGTGTGTAAATACAAAAGGTATTTTGGGGCTGGAGAGACGGCTTAGTGGTTAAGGCACTTGCCTGCAAAGCCAAAGGACCCAGGTTCCATTCCCCAGGATCCATGTAAACCAGATGCACAAGGTGACACATGCATCTGGAGTTCATTTGCAGTGGCTAGAGGCCCTGGTGCACCCATTCTCTCTCTCTCTCTCTCAAATAAATAAAATAAAATAAATAAAATAAGGAAAAAGAACCAAATGTGATGGTGCATGCCTTTAATCCCAGCAATTGGGAGGCAGAGGTAGGAGGATCACCATAAGTTCAAGGCCACCCTGAGACTACAGAGTGAATTTCAGGTCAGCCTTAGTGAGAGTGAGACCCTACCTCAAAAAAACAAAAAAAAAAAAAAAAAAAGAAGAAGAAAAAAGAAAGAAAACGTACTTTGGACCGCCTGAAGTGAGCTGGGCATGGTCATCCCTGTAATCCCAACACTTGAAGGATAGTAATTATTTTTTAATATTTTATTTTCTATTTATTCATTAGTGATAGAGAGAAGAAGAGATAGAACGTGAGAGAGACAGAGAATGGGTGCACCAGGGCCTCAAGCCACTGCAAATGAACTCCAGAAGCATGCACCATCATGTGCATCTGGCTTCCATGGGATCTGGAGAATCGAACCTTAGTCCTTAGGCTTCGCAGGCAAGCACCTTAACCACTAAGCAATCCCTCCAGTGTGAGGATAGTAAATTTGAGACCACTCAGGGCTAGTGAAGTCCTATTTTTTAAAAAGTAGTACTAAAGCTTCCCTAAAATCTGTGCATATCTGGTTTTTTGGCATTTGGACCACCCCCCGAGTGTCACCTCTTCAGATAGGCCAACCCTCTCCGCCCCCTCCCACCACTGTGCTTCTGTTACTCCATGGTCTACTAACTGGCTTTCTTTTATACTGGCTGTGCCCGTGGGCTAGAGCTAGCTCTCACTGGCTCATCTCAGCACTGTGTTCCATGACCTTGCCACGGACAGGAATTCCCCCACTCCCAAGCATCCAGCCAGCGTTCCAGCCCCCCTTCTCCAGAGCTGACCCTAAGCATTTGCCAGCCCTCTGACCCTGCACCTGTCACTGAGGTGATCTTATTTGCTACTTTCTCACCTGCAGGAAGCTCTGTGAAGGCAAGGTCTGTGGCTTATCAATTTTATCCATGTATCCCCAGAGCCTAAAACAATATTTAGTATACAGCAGATGCTTAGTTAATGCTGGTGGACTGACTAAAGACTTGGAAGCACAGGAAAGGAAACAATTGAATTTTTTTTCCCTTACAATGCTAGGGACAGGGTCCCAAGAACCATAGGAGGGCTGTCCATGGGCCTCTTCATTTGGCAGATTAAAAGACAGAGAGAAGATAACCAAGCACTCTACCACTAAGCATCCTTGCCAAATACTTTTTTTCCTTCTTTTCTTTTCTTTTCTTTTTTTAAAATGTTTTTTATTGTCGGGCATGGTAGCCAACGTCTTTAATGCCAGCACTTGGGAGGGAGACCGAGGTAGGATTGCCATGAGTTCAAGGCAAGCCTGAGACTACATAATGAATTCCAGATCAGCCTGGGCTAGAGCAAGACCCTGCCTCAACAAACATACATACATACATACACACATACATACATACATACATGTATATTTGCAAGGAGAGACAGAGAGCAGGAGAGAGAAACAGTATGGGTTCACCAGGGCCTCTTGCCTCTGTGAACTTTGTGCATCAGGCTTTACATGGGTACTGGAGAATTGAATCTGGGTCAGTAGGGTTTGGAAACAAGCACCCTTAACAGCTGAGCCATCTCCCCAGCACAGTTCTTTTATTTCTTCCTTCCTTTTTTTCCCTCCCCTCCCTCTCCTCCTCCCTTTCTTCTTCTCATAGCCTAGTCCGGTCTCACATTCCCAATCTTCCTGCCTCTGCCTCTCAAGAGCTAGGATTACAGGCCTGCACCAAGACACCTGGTAGCGAATTGGAAACCTTTGAGCTGGGACATCAGCAATAAAGAAGATTTTTGTCAAACAGACAAGAAAGAATTGCTCAGGCAGAGGCAACAAAATGGAGGCCTGACACCGCATTGGAGGTCTAGGGGAAAGCCCCAGCTGGCAGCCATTTGTGGGGTGTGTAGGGTGGAAGAGCACTTAGGAGTGGTACAGAAAGGTAGGCTGGGGCCACATTGTTAGGGGCCTTAGATTCTTGAATAGGGGGCTGGATTTTCCCCTGGTGGTGACAGGGAACCATTGAAATGTTTTAATTAAAGAAATCCAATCAAACCTTTGCTGTCAAGATGCTTCTGGTGGCAGCATAAAAGGCAGAATGTGGGGTGGGGTGGGGGGTGAATGGCTGGAGGGCTGGTCACTTCTCCACAGTAGGCAGAGGCTAGAAGGCTGGTCTTTGGAGACCTCAGCCCCTCTTCGCTGTTTTTCCTGCCTGTTTCCTTTCCCTTAGCCTTCAGGGAAGATGGAAAGCAGCTGGCCCTTCCTTCAAAGCCCAATAGGCCCTCTGGCTCCAGGCCTGCCTTTGCACTACCTCGCTTCTTGCTCTAGCCTAGCTCTGTGGGACAGTCCCTGCTAAGCCTCTCAGAGGACAAATGCCCACTATGGGCTCAGGGACTGGCTGAGCCTGTCTAGCGTCCCAACTTCCCCACTGCCTGCCTGACCTGGGCCTCATCCCGCTGAGCCCCATAGTGGCAGAGCCCCCACTGAGACGCTGCTAGAAGAGGAGAGTTAGGAGCCTTTGTTGTCTGCGGTGTTGCTATGCAGGGCCGGCCACAGGCAGCTCTGAGGTTGGCTTGTGGTCTGGTGTGGGGCTTGTGCTTGGCAGCTGAGGCAGGCCACCCCAGCCTGGGCTCCCACTCCAGGCAAGGAGTGCTAAATGAGGGCCTCCAGCCTTCCAATTTAGAGGACCAAAATAAACCCAAGCACATTCCTGATGGGGCCCCAGCACTCCAGCCTGTAGGCAGCAGCTATGCTGTCTGCAAGCCCTCAGCCAAGGGCACTAGCTAGCCGGGACACCAGGTAGTTGAAGATGGCTCAAAGCCGGGCCACAGGACGTATAGGAAGCTCACAGGGGCTGGGTAGGACATTTGTCTAGAATTTCTGCCATCTGGCTACTGCAGTGCAGTCTGAGTCCAGTTGCCATGCGTGTGTGCTGTGTGCATGTGTGTATGTATGTTCACATGTATGTGTGTGCATATATGTGGAGGCCGGAGAGTAAATAAAGTTGGATGTCTTCCTCGATTGCTCTCAACATTATTTACTGAAGCAAGTTCTTTCACTTAAAACCAGAGCTGGCTGATTTGGCTAATCTAACTACCCAGCTTGCCTTGGGAATCCTTTGTCTACACCTTCCCCAGGCAGGTCTCCATGCCTGTGACATTCACAACGGTGCTGGGGCTATGGACTCAGGTTCTGTCGCTCATGCAATCACGTGCTTTATCCACCAAGCCATCTATGTCCCTAGCCCTGGCCGAGCTCAACCCTGGGATGGCAGTGGCAAAGGCTATAAGTATGTACCTGCCCCACCTGGGAAACTGGTGCCTTAGAGAGACCGTCACTGACACACTGCCTATGTGACAGATAGATAAGTCAGACATGAAAACACAAAGAGCCCAGGTCACAAAGCAAAGCAAGGGACAAAGCCAAGGCTCTAGTACAGAACTGACTCCCTCAACATGATGATTAGAAAAGTTAAGTGTGTGTGTGTGTGTGTTCATGCCACAGCATACTTGTGGAGGTCAGAGTCTGTGCTCTACCTTCTTTGAGGCAGAGTTTCTTGCCACTACAAAACAGGCAGGTCTAGCCTGCTGTACCAGGGTGCTGGGGAATTGAACCTTGGCTAGCAAGCTTTGCAAGCAAGCCCCTTTAACCACTGAACCATCTTCCCAGTCCTCAGGACTTAAAAAAAAAAAACTATCTTTTTCAGCTCCACACTCATACAGGAAATATCATGATGAGAGGAGAGACAGTAACCAGCCCAAAGCCCTGGCCCTGGGGGGGGGGGCAGTAAGATGCAATAAGAACCCAAAAAGCTAAAATCATCACCTTTGAGGCTCCTCTCCCAGCTCCATTAACTGTCCCACAGCCTAATCTCCATATGTGTAGTTCCTAGCTTTTGTTCTATTCTTTCCATAAATTCTAATGCTCCGGTTTTGGTCAAATCTATAAATAAGCAGGGCATGGTGGCACATGCCTTTAATTCCAGCACTCAGGAGGCAGAGGTAGGAGGAGTTCTGTGAGTTCAAGACCAGCCTGAGTCTACACAGTGAATTTCTGGCCTAGGCTGAGACCCTAACTCGAAAAACCAAAATAAAAAAAAAATAAGTCCATTTTTCCATTTTAATATATTTTATGTAATTTTCTGTCCATGTGAGTTACCAGCGAGGCTCACAGTAGGTGCTTATGCCCAAGGCTAACAACTGCACCCCAAGATGATCTGGAGGAATATCTGAGGGTGCATCAGGGTATGATGTAGGTAGGGCAACCGAGGCCATGAGATGAGCTTGCTCAAGATGGCAAAGAAGGGAATGGCACCAGCCAGAGCCAAGAGCCTGGTGGGGCTCAAATATTGCGTGGAGACATCGACTCCCTCTCTATCATAAGCTTCAGGTGAAGCCTCCTGATAGCCCCACTGCCCCTCTTTCTCAGTGGCCAGCTTCATCCTCCTCACAGCTGATGTACACGTAGTGTTCAGAGCCTGGCTCTATGTGAGGGGCTTGTATGTGCCACCTCCTGTGATCTTAGTAACAGTGTGGCAACCTGGGGCCTCTGATTAGCTGCCCTTTAAAGATGAGAAAATAGGGCTGGGGGGGGGATGGCTCAGCAGTTAAGGTGCTTGCTTGCAATGCCTAACAACTCGGGTTTGATTCTCCAGTGCCCATGTAAAGCCAGATACACAAAGTGGTGGCATACATCTATCTGGAGTTCGTTTGCAGTGGCTAGAGGCTCACTCATCAGCTCATTCATATTCTCTCTCTCTCTCCCTCTGTCTCTCTCTTTCTCTCTCACTCTTTTTATCCTTGCAAATAAATTTTAAAAATATTTTTAAAAGATGAGAAAATAGAAGCACAGAGAGGTTAAGTGACTTGACTGAGGTGACACAGGGTTTGAACACAAGAGTATAGGGAGTCTTATTCTGGAGTCTGTGCTCTGCTACATTACCACAGTGTTACTGATAGCTCTGATAATGAGCCATCCCTCAGGGTCCTCAGGGTGTTGGTTCCAAGATCCCTGGGGATACCCAATTCTACAGATGTCCAAGTCTCCAAGTCCCTTACACAAAATGCATATAGTTTACATATTGTCTATGCATACCCTCCAGTGTACTTCAAATCATGTCTAGCTAATTCCCAATACCTAATACAATATAAATGCTAGGTAAATAGTTGTGATGCTGTATCGTTTAGGGAGTACTGATCTAACAAAATGTCTGGGGCTGAAGAAATGGCTCAGTGGTTAAGGCACTTGCCTGCAAGGCCCTGGCACGCCCATTCTCTCTGTTAGCCTCTTTTCTCTATATCTCTCTGCTTGCAAATAAATACATAAAATATTTTTTAATGTTTGTACCTATTTAGTACAGTTACATTTTTCTCCCAAAATTTTGTTCCGTCGGATTGCTGAGTCCTTGGTTGCCGAACCTGCCTATGTAGAGAGCTCACTCTATTTGCTGTGGGCCAACCACTGTTCAAATTGTTTCAAGATAACTTATAAGAGGTAAGTATTATCATCACCCCCGAGCTATAGATGAGAAAACTGAGGCAAAGAGCTAGTACTGCCTCACAACTGCTTGTCAAGTAGATGTGGAAGAAGGGTCCTTCCAGGCAGAGGGAGCACAGTGCAGGCCTGAAGCTCAAGGGAGGGCAGCAGCAAGTCAGCCACCAGAGTGCAATGCAGGGAGGGGTGTGTGGGAAGAAACACGCGTGGTCCTGAGGGGAAACGAAGGGTTTCCACTGGGTTCAGGCTGCGCTGGTAAGAACTTCCCCTGCTTCAATGGGTCTCCTGGGGGGGCGAGGGCAGATAGAAATGCAGGGAGGGAGCAAAAGGTTTGGGACACAGACCATGCCCTAAGGGAAAGCAAGGCCAGAGGGATTGTCTGTGGGAGCTCTGTCTCCTTCACTGATAACTGGGGGAGTCGTGGAGAGTCAACTAATTGTGAGGCACACAGAATGTCAAGGTCACAAGAGAGCCCCCCCCCCAAGTATGTCCTCTCTCTTTTTTTTTTTTTTTTTTTTTTTTAGTTTTTCGAGGTAAGGTCTCACTCTAGTCCAGGCTGACCTGGAATTCACTATGTAGTCTCAGGGTGGCCTTGAACTCATGGCGATCCTCTTACCTCTGCCTCCCGAGTGCTGGGATTAAAGGCGTGCGCCACCACGCCCGGCATATGTCCTCTCTCAAGAGAGTGATGAGACTCCGAGGGTGTGAGGGCTCCTCCTGTGTCACAGGCCTTCACCTTGCTGTCTCCAGAGTTCCTGCCTCCTTTTGAGCAGGGCTTTGGAGTCACAAGACACCTGGGTATGAAGGCTGGTGGGTTTCATGGCACGGAGGCTCACAAGGAAGTGCCACAATATATTTTAAATCCCAGAAGAAAAGCGCTATCAACCCAGAATTCAATCTGTAGTGAAAATGTTATTTAAGCATGAACTGGAAGACAGTCTCAGATGAAGGGCAGGAAAGAGAATTGCTGACACCAAATCCGCTTTCAAACAAAGTTTTCAAGATGAGAGACACTTGGGATAAGGGAAGATTTGGTCTTTTTTTGTCATATTGGTCTTCAGTACCCTCCCCCATGTGCAACCTTGTCCTACTAAAGTCCCTCCTAGGCTGCATGCCCTATGCCCATTGCCTCCTAGATGGGGTAGTGGTCAGGAGCCTGGGTCTGGGTCCATAAGCACGACAAGAATCTAAGGGGCAAATGAATGGACCGTGGAACCCTGAATCGCAGAGTGCTGCCCCCATGCCACCACTGACTTGCTGTGCAGCCTCGGACAAGCTTTCCTGCACTCTCTGAGTAGCCATCTGGCCAAGCAAGATAATTCCCAAGCCGTTTGTGTGGGGGATGTAAGAGGAGGTGAGGTGGGAAGCCCGTCAGTGGTGTGTGAAAGGACTGTCCAGATGGGAGGGATGGTTATTATCATTCCTCAGCAGCCCCCCCCACCCTCCAGCCAGCCAGGCAGCTGAGGGGGCTGGGGCATGGCACTTAGCAAAACAGCTTCCTTTGACTTCCTCCCTGGGGCCTTTGTAGTTCTGGAGCCCAGAGCTTTGATGGAAGATGTAGTTGCCTCTTCCCTAAGCAGCCTGGGCTGCTCTTCCTGGGCCCACCTCTCTCCGTGGAAGATAACTGGCAATAATAGCTTCTTCTCCACACATGCTATTGAAAGAAAAGCAAATGGGCCAGAGGGTTTTCTCCCACTGGAGGTGGCCGCTCTGTGCTCAGAGAGTGAGTTGGGGTTTCTCCGGCAGGAGGCCAGACCCTGAATGTAACTCTTGGTGGCTGAGGAGAGAGTAGCAAATAGTAATGGTTGCTGTTGCCAGTTCCAAGGGGAGAAGGACAGGAGTGCCACCAAGCCTGTACACAGCCAGAAGACCCAAAGATTTGCCTTCTAGACTGATCAACTTGCTAGCCAAACTTTCCCTCTGAAAGGCTTGATTTTCCATCTATACTCCATGGATGCGTGCAAGGGCATATGTGCGCATGCATATATGCCGCACAAGGGAGGGCTAGACTACCGCCCTCTGACGGCTCGTCAAGATCTGACATTGGTTCTAGCTGAGTGAAGTCAGATCCCAGGCTGCAGGCTGAGAGGAGGAGGCAGAGCCGGTACAGCGTGGTCTTCGCTAGAGCACCTGGGTTCTGAGCTGAGCCAGGCCCTGGGAGATAGAGCTCCATTCACATTCTCATTGACAGAACCTCAGGGAGTCCCAGAACACCCCTGATGTCCTAAGGGTGGCCTATTTTTTCTTTTCTACCCCCATGTTGGTAGGATATTATTGCTACCTCAGTGGGCCTCATGGAGGACAAAAGGTCTTCTCTTCATGGGATGGGAGTGTGGCTGAGAGGGGTCTGCAGCAGGAGGTCCCCAGTACAATTCTACGTCCAGCCTGGCCACCTCCCTGCACAGCCTGGCTCCCTGGAGCCTGCCACAAGGTCTTTTGGCCTTGGGGACTGAGCAGATTGGCCTGCCTCTGACTGATTTTCCTAGGGTGATGGAGGATCTGGATGTGATGCCCCTCAGCAGATGGCTGACAGTTTGGGCAGCCCACTTTCATTATTGACCCTGAGATGACACTGTGTGCTAGTTCATAGGGCTTTGAATTAGGCCAGGACCAAGCACAAGGCCATCAAGTCCAGTGTGAGCCACTCCAATCGGGATCCTAAAGGACTCACATGGAAAGGAAAAGACTGTGTTTGTAGATCAGCAAGTTTAGAAAGCCCAGAGGCATTGTTGTTATTGGGAGAGTTCAAAGAGCTTGGTAGATCAAAAAATATTATCGGGTTGAGTCTAGACTGCAATACTGGAGAAGGGGCAGAGATCCAGGAAGGTCTCTGTGAGGGGAGGAGGCCAGGAGCTCAGTGTTCCCTTTTGTACCTGCTAACAGCCTATCAGTTGCTTTTCATGTAAAGACGCATATAAGACATGACTCCCAGCCAGGCGTGGTGGCACACGCCTTTAATCCCAGCACTCGGGAGGCAGAGGTAGGAGGATCGCCATGAGTTTGAGACCACCCTGACTCCATAGTGAATCCCAGGTCAGCCTGGGGCTAGAGTGAGTAAAATGAGACCCTATCTTGAGAAACCAAAAAAAAAAAAAAAAAGAAAGAAAGAAAGTACTCACAAACTAGGTGTGCCTATAATCTCAGCATTTGGGAGGCTGAGGGAGGAGGATTATGAGATTGAAGAAAGTCTGGGTTATATAGCAAGACCCTGCCTCAGAAAAACCAACAAAGGAAGGGGAAAGGAAGAGAAAGAGAAATAAATCATATTCAGGGCTGGGGCATAGCTCAGAGATAGAATCCTTGCCTAGCTGTGGGTTCCATTCCCACGACAAACACATACAGAAAGAGAGCAGAGAGGAGAGGAGTGGAGAGGCTAGGCAAGGCGAGAAAGAGAGGGAATGGAAGGGAAGGAAAGGGGAGGGGAGGGAAGGGGAATCAAGTTGGGCAGCCAGCCCTGGTGGCACATGCTTTTAGGCTCAGCACTCAGGAGGCTGAGGTAGGAAGATTGTCATGAGTTTGAGGTCAACCAGGGGATACACAGTGAATTCCAGGTTGGCCAACACTAGAGTGAGACCCTGCCTCCAGAAAAAAAGAAAAAGAAAAGAAAAAAGAAGCATAAATGATATCAGTGTCCACTGGTGTGAAGAGGGACCAGTGCCAGAGGCTGACTGTCCCTCGGCTCTGTGACATTCTTCCCTGCTTTGCTGTGCGCCCTGCCCTTTCTCCCAGCTTGGTTCTCCAGCTTCCACAGCATGACTGTGAGCCTGAGAATGCATTTTTTTTGCAACTCCTTTTGTTGTTTAACTTGGCTGGACTCAGCCGCACCCCTGCTGGCTATGGCCCCTGATGAATGAGTTAAAAACCACTGTGGCCATCCCAGCTCTAAAGCGGAGCCAAGGTAGAATGAGGGTTAGGCCAGTTCTTTATCTAGGCCCCATAAGTTGTGAAGCAGTATGTGAGGGTGCCCTTCTTCCAGGGCCCTAGGCTACGGACTGCAGTGGGTGCCCCATGAATGGGTAAATGAATGATTGAACTGTCCCCACTCCAGCTATCCCAACCATGCTGTCCTACCCCTTCACCTGGCCACTGCCTGCCCTGGACTTCATTGCCCACCTGACCACCAAAAGAAGTTGCAGAGTCATAAGATGCCAGAGCCAGCCTGGCCCTTCCTCAACCAAGTTCATTGCCTTTCTGGTCCAGTCGGGGAGGCCAAGGCCCACTGAGATTAAAGGGCTAGACAAAGGTGGCAAGCTTCAGCTCTCCTACCTCCATCACACCACATGTCAAGAATACTTTAAGCCTGTGTTTGAGAGATCCTGCTCTGGAGCCAGCCCCTCCCCAGAATGAAGTGGGACTTCAAAGCCTGGCAGGATGGCATCTGGGCTGGGCCCACTCCCCTTCGGCCCAACACTCCTGGGGCCAAGAGGGTGGGAGTGCCTTTGATCAGTGAGGCATGCTGACTGTCCTTCACTGGGCCTGACAGCAGAGATGAGCCAGAGGCTGGCCCATGCCCCCGGGATGCCGAGAGAGCACACCACGTCACCAGAGAGAAAGTCCAGCCTCCAGCCTTAGGCCTCCCACATCTGGGGCACGCCACCCAAAGCCTGCACAGCTGGCCAGCAGGGAGGGCTGCAGCTGGGGGATGTTTGTGCTAATCCTCAGCAATGGAAGTGGCATGATAGCTGGGCTGATGTCTCCAGGGTGGGCCGCTACTCAGCACAGTGGCTTTGCTTTCCGGCCACTTTTCAATCCCACATTCCTCCCCTCCAGTGCCTGACTGCTGAAGCTTTCACCCCAGCTTTTCTCATCCGTCACCATCACTTCCGTACATAGGATTCTGTGTGTAGAATGGCCTGAACCCTGATGCTGTCTGGCTTTGTAACTTTGAAGGGGATCCATGCGCTCTGTGGCTCTCAGCCTGCTGAGCTGTGATGCAAGGGGACTGAGGTAAACGGAACCGTTTTAGCACAGTTCCTCCACAGTTCTCTGAATTAGAGAAGGGGGATGACTGATGATGGACAGTGACCAGTTCATATGTAAAGACACTTATTCTTTGTCTCATTAGGCTCAGTTGATTTGTTCCAGCACTCTAGGACCCGTGGTCATGGCTTCTGAGCCCAGGGTAAAAGGAGCTGGGGGGGCGGGGGGCTGGAGACATGACTTAGTGGTTAAGGCAATTGCCTGCAAAACCTAAGGACCCAGGTTCGATTCCCCAGTATTCATGTAAGCCAGATGCACAAGGTGATACATACGTCTGGAGTTTGTTTGCAGTGGCTGGAAGCCCTGGCATGCCCATTCTCTATCTACCTCTTTCTCTCTCTGTCTCTGTCTCTCAAATAAATAAATAAAATATTTTAATAAAAGGATCAGGGCATGTCAGGTCCAGGGGTGAGCAAGGACAGGGCTGAGAGAAAATAAAGTGAAACACAGATTGTATGCTCAGAGCCAGAAATACCCCATCTGTCCCTGGACTTGTAGCCAAGGGAACAAAACCAAGAAACCTGATGGCTTAGAATTACAGCCCCAAGTTGCCCAGGTCTCCTTTAAGAACAAGTCCCCCACGTTCTTGCTCCCTGAGCCCAGAACTGCTCAGGCAAAACACCCCATTGTGGGGGAGAAGACCATACCATGAGATCTTCCAACCAAGAAAAGATGGAGGCTTATACTGGGCCACACAGGCCTCACATGTTAAGACTGGGAGAGCCTATCCTAGCAGGTTCTAACTTGAGGCTGCCCAACTTTCCTGCCTCGGGACCCCTGAGGGACACTGAGTGGTATGCTTGGGGAGCAACGCAGTAGAAAGACTCCTGGGGTGGGGGTGGGGTGGGAGTGAGGACTGGAGGCCTGTGGGTCTGAAGGCAATGACTCACATGGCCTGCTCATGAAGGACTGAGGACTTCACTTACCACTTCTTTTTGTTTGTTTGTTTGTTTGTTTGTTTTTCGAGGTAAGGTCTCACTCTAGCTCAGGCTGACCTGGAATTCACTCTGTAGTCTCAGGTGGCTTCGAACTCATGTCCATCCTCCTACCTCTGCTTCCTGAGTGCTGGGATTAAAGGTGCGAGCTACCACACCCGGCTACTTACCATTTCTTAATTTGCCCTCACTTGCCACCCAGAACAGCAGAATTCATGGCTGTATTTGATAAGTGAGGACACTGAGGCATTGGGTAGTCCATGGGCCTTCCCAGCTGTATATCCCACAGTGCAGAGTCAAGAGTCAGGGCCGGGGCTGGAGAGGTGGCTTAGCAGTTAAGCGCTTGCCTGTGAAGCCTTAGGACCCCTGTTCGAGGATCCATTCCCCAGAACCCAAGTTAGCCAGATGCACAAGGGGGCACACGCATCTGGAGTTCGTTTGCAGTGGCTGAAGGCCCTGGTGCACCCATTCTCTCTCTCTCTCTGCCTCTTTCTCTCTCTGTCGCTCTCAAATAAATAATTTTAGAAAAGCAATTAAAAAAAGGAGTCAGAGCCAGGCTGGAGAGATAGCTTAGTGGTTAAGGCACTTGCCGACAAAGCCAAAGGACCTAGGTTCTACTCCCCAGTACCTACGTAAAACCAGATGCACAAGGAGGTTCATGCTGATGCACTCATTCTCTCTCAAATAAATAAATAAAATATTTAGAAAAAATAAAGTCACGGCCTTCGTTGGCTCCTAATCGCATAGTTGTTCCCAATGAGAAGCAGATGCTCAGAATGGATGTCCAGACTGGCGTGTGGGAAGGATATATGCCAAGATGTGGAAGGGAAGGAGGTAGGATGGGAGCCACCAAAGACAGATCCTCAGGCATGGAAAGGTACATCAGGAAGACAGCAAGGAGGCTCAATGGGTCCGAGTGAGTGCGGGAGGGAAGGGAAGCAGCAGCTGTGGGAGGCCTTTGTCCCATGGGTCCCAGGAGCCATGGAAGAATCCTGAGCAGAGCAAGGGGAGCGGCCCTCTTGGTAGCAGACTAGAAGGTACATTGGAGGGAAGAAGATGAGACCAGAGACAGCAGCAGGTAAATAAGACCTGAAAGAGGAAAGGAATACTGTGGAAGGAGAAGAGTAGGAGGCTGAAGAGATGATAGCACTTGGAATACAGCTCAGTTGACAAGAGTGCTTACCTAACATGGACAAAGACCTGGTTCGATCCCCAGCACCTCATAAACTGGACATGGTGGTGCTCACCTGTAATCCCAGCCCCTGGGAGGTGAAAACAGAAAGATCAGGAATTAAAGGTCATCTTGGGCTAACTAGCAAGTTCTAGGACAAGCCTGGTCTACATGAAGCCCTGTTTCAACACATAAAAGAGAGCTGGAGAGATAACTCAGTGGATAAAGTGGCTGCCATCCAATTCCGAGTACCTGAGTTGGGACCCGCAGGTCCCACGTAAAAGTAAAAGCTGTGACAGGTTTCTGTCATTCCAGTGACCTACAGCAAGCAGAGAGACAGAGACAGGAGAATTCCCCCCAAAGCTTACAAACAAGCCGAGTGATGAACAACAATGAGGTGGAAGGCGAGAGCTGACCTGAAGGTTGTCCTCTGTCGTACATACTCATGTGTACCTGCACACACACACACACACACACACACACACACACACACCAAATGAATGAATACATATTTTTTTTAAAAAAGAAGAAAAATCCAATGGGCAGGACTTGAAGACCTTCTAAGTGTGGAGAGGAATAAAAAGGAGCAAGAGATAGAGGCCAGGGCTGGAGTGGGTGGGAGCACCACCATGGAGAAGGGCGTCTGGGAGAAAGAGTGGATTTGCATATGGGGCAGGACAGGGACTTACCTTTCATTCTGTCACGGTGGGTTGGTAGACCCTGTTGGTGCCAGTCAAGGTGTGCCAAACCAATGGAAAGAAAGGAGATGCCAGAAACTAGGCAGCCACAGACAACTTGGGAATCACCAGCCACTTCCTACCTGAGCAACCACAGGCAAGTTTCCGAACCTCTCAGACCTCTGTTTCTATGTCAGTACAATGGGATAACAGTAGTGGCAGCCTCGCTGGGGGCGGGCAGTGAAGGGCTAGTGAATGAACACATGAGAAATGCATACACAGTGCCCGGCATATGTCAACACACCAGCCACCTTAACTCTCCCTGTCATTATCCACACAGAAGTAGGGGTTGCAGTCTGAGTGACGGGTGAGGTCACACAGGAAGTGAGTGAGGGTAAGACGAGGAGACCTGGCTTAGAGCTTCAGTGACATTCTGAAGGTGGACAAAGAGACCCTGAGGAGTACACCAGTGACTGGGCTGGAAGGGCCTGGGTGGGCTGGACGGACCTGCATCTGCAGTTCTAATCTCACCAGGTCCTTGTCATGGAGTACTGCTGCCTATCTTCAGCTACTGGTTTTAAATTGTGGATATTTTGGACTCAAAGTGTCCCTGCCTGACCTGTGCTCACTACCATCCCTGTCACTCACACTGAATTGAAATCAAATCTTATCAAGGGCCATAGGAATACCCCACTGGGCCAGGCTTCCAGCCTATATAACTGTGAGACTAAAGTTGGTCTCCCTAGCCTCTCATTTTTAGAGTGGGTGCCATATGTCCCCACAGGGCAAAGGGGGCAGCCTAACCCCTGGTCTTGAAGTGCTTGGGACAACATCATTCCAAAGGTAAGAAGGGGCTGAGGAGATTGCTCAGCAGTTAAAGGAATTCTTAAGACAGGCCCAAACTCTAACTAACCCCTAGACACAAGGCAGGCTCTATGTGTGGAGGAAAAGCCATTTCTTGCTTTCACAATCTTCCAAACGGCCCCAGCAGAGGCCCTGAGAGAGCAGGGAAGAACTAGGCAGGGGGCAGCAAGAGGAGCCAGCAGTTGTCTCATACTTGACCTTGTCGTTACAACCTTTCCAGGGTTGAGGGTGACATCTTATGGAAGTACACATCTGGGCTTATACCAAAGTGGGGTCCAGGGACACATATGGAGCTTCCCAGGGTGCCCCTCAGAGGCAGTAAGTACTGAGGGGGCAGGCATAGCTTCTGGCTATTTGTCGGGGAAGGGTAGCATCATAGGATAGAAGAACAATGAAACTAGTGACCGAGGAAGGCTAGGACACTCACATTAAGAAGAATTTTAAGGGCTGGAGAGATGGCTTAATGCTTAACCGCTAAGGTGAAGCCTAAGGACCCGGGTTAGAGGCTGGATTCCCCAGGACCCATCTTAGCCAGATGCATAAGGGGGCGCACGCGTCTGGAGTTCGTTTGCAGTGGCTGGAGGCCCTGGCGCGCCCATTCTCTCTCTCTCTCTCTCCCTCTATCTGCTTCTTTCTCTCTCTGTCGCTCTCAACTAAATAAATAAATAAAATAAAAATGAACAAAATTTTTTTTAAAAAGTAAAATATTAAAAAAGGAAGAACTTTAAATTCAAAGCCAGGGCAATGACACTTCGCCTGATTGGCTAGGTGGGTACTGATGTGTGACCTTTCGTCTTTGTGCTTGGAAACAAGCTTTATCTGAATCTCTTGTACATGCCAGGAACACTTGCTTTCACTTTCATGTCTCTCTAAGAGAGATCACATCAAGCCCACTTTATAGATCTGGAAACAGAGACCCAGGGAGTTGAGGTGACTTGCTCTAGGTCAAGCAGCAGACAAATAGCAGAGCTAGTATGTAAATCCAGTGATCCTTGGCTAGGGAGATGGCTCAGCAGTTAAAGGCACTTGCTTGCAAAGCCTGCCAGCCTGAGTTAGAGTCCCAGTACCCACCTAAAGCCAGATGCACAAAGTGTCGCATGTATCTGGAGTTCATTTGCAGTGGCAGGAGTCCTGGCTTACCTATACACACTCTCTCTCTTTTTCTTTCTTTCTCTCTCTCCCCCTCTCTCAAATAAATAAATAAAAATATTAAAAAAAAAAGTCCAGTGATACTGTGTGCTTTCACTGTCCCCAGCTGTTTTGCATCCAGACACAGAAGAGAAGCCCGTTGCTACCTAACAAGTGAGTACCTGAGCCCCAGTGGGAAAGCCAGTACTTATCACCTTCAGAGTGCAGGTGACCCTGGAGTGCCTAAGCCCTAACAGCAAAGAGCTGCCAACAACCTTTGCATGTCATGGGCCCATAGAAAGGGCTAAATTCCTAAAGGCATAGCTCTGAGAAGGTGAAAGGTCTCCCTTCTCCAGCATAGCAGACTGGGAAGTACTCCATTTTTCCTCTTCCACTTCATGTGGACTTTTCCTCTGCCTAGTGAGAGCAAGTAGTCATCTTACCTCTCTGAACCTTGCCTTCCTCCTTTTGCAAAATAGGTTATCACCCTCCCCTATATGAATGACAGGAAGAGTCACTGAAACACTCATGGGAAGGAACTGGACTTCCAGAACTGGGAACAAGGAAGCACAGGTCTACAACAGGCTTTCTAAAACTCTTTTCACTTTTGACCCCCAGTATATAGATATATAAAATAGGTACACAATAGCCAGGCGTAGTGGCACATGCCTTTAATCCCAGCACTTGGGAGGCAGAGGTAGGAGGATCACTGTGAGTTCAAGGCCATCCCTGAGACTACATAGTGAATTCCAGGTCAGCCTGGACTAGAGTGAGACCCTACCTCAAAAAAACACAAAATAGAAATAAATAAATAAATAAAATAGGTACACAAATAAGACATTTACTGGTAATCTGGGGAATCGAACTGGCTCCTTTGGCTTTGCAGGCAAATGCCTTAACTGCTAAGGCATCCCTCCAGCCTGAGAAATCTATTTTAAAACAATTCTCTGATATTCATGTAATTTTATTGTATGTTGAAGACAAAAGCAAAATTGGACACTAATAAAATGAGTGTTTATTTTTTTAAAAAAATTTATATATTGTATTTACTTGAGAGAGAGAAAGAGGTAGAGAGAGAGAGAGAGAGAGAGAGAGAGAGAATGGACATACCAGGGCTCTAGCCACTGCAAATAAACTCTAGATGCATGTACCACCTTGTACATCTGGCTTACATGGGTACTAGGGAATCAAACCTGGGTCTTTAGGCTCTGCAGGCAAGCGCCTTAACCACCGTGCAATCTCTCCAACCCCAAGTGTTTTTTTTTAAATTTTTTAAAATATTTTATTTTTATTTATTTGACAGAAAAAGAGGGAGAGAGAGAGAGAAAGAAAGAATGGGTGTGCCAGGGCTTCTAGCCACTGCAAACAAACTCCAAATGCGTGCTCCCCCTTATGCATCTAGCTAATGTGGGTCCTGGGGAATAGAACCTGGGTCATTTGGCTTTGCAGGCCAATGCCTTAACCGCTAAGCCATCCCTCCATCCCCCAAGTGTGTTTATTTATTTTATTTTTAATTTTTTAAATATTTTATTTTATTTGTTAGAGAGAGAGAGAGGCAGATAGAGAACGGTCATGTCAGGGCCTTCAGCCACTGCAAACAAACTCCAGACACAGGTGCCACCTTGTGCATCTATCTGGCTTACATGGGTCCTGGGGAATCAAACCTGGGTCCTTGGGCTTTACAGGCAAGTGCCTTAACCTCTTAGCTATCTCTCCAGCCCCAAGTATGTTTATTTTTATGTAAAGAATTAAATCTTGGCTGAATATTTGATGCTGTATGACACATAAAATCAACACTTTCCAGAGATAACTATCTATCTTTAATTTTGATTCATTTATTTGTGTGTATGTGTGGGTGTGTCATAGCCTCTTGCCACTGCAAACAACTGGACACCTACACCGTATTTTGCATCCAGCTTACATGGGTGGCTTAGGAATTGAACCCAGGCCAGTAGGCTTTGCAAGAAAACACCTTTAACCACTGAGACATCTTCCCGCCCCCTGTTTTATAGCAAATCAGAGTTGATAAGAACACAGTGTCATTTATTTCCAGAACTTCTCCTTGCTCCACTCAACAGACCAAATGCTGTTGATGGTGGGTTGGTGATGATGGTGGCGCCATACTGGTACCAATGATACGGTATATGTATTAAATAACTTGGCTGAACCCTTTGACCCAGAAATTTCATATTATGAACTAGACAAGTACATTCAAGATGCTGTCTTCTTGTTTGTATTTGCTCCAAATGGA
The DNA here is from genome assembly GCA_036346955.1 of Dipus sagitta. Taxonomy (NCBI): domain Eukaryota; kingdom Metazoa; phylum Chordata; class Mammalia; order Rodentia; family Dipodidae; genus Dipus; species Dipus sagitta. Next base: position 58,338,411 of record CM070776.1, on the reverse strand, counting down.
AAATGTCTTAAGTGTCCAACAATAGAGGATTGGCTAAAGAATTTCTGGTTATGATACACAGTATATCAATAGAATGATAAAACATTTGAAATTAATAGGTAACAGAATTCTTCTGTGCCTAACAAAGTGATAGATGTTCAATACTGTGTAAAAAGAGGAAACCTCAAAGATATCCAGCTCAAATAGTGAAATATAGAGCCCAAAAACAAATGCAAAGTAATGAGTAGAGTTGAGGCTTGCCAGGCTGAGTCAAAACCAGGTGGGAATTGTCAGAACTCAGCTTCCATGAGTGCTCTGTTGTGGGATTGTGGGGCAGGCAAAGCCAGGGGGAGGAGACAGAGGGCTCTCTCCATATTAGCAGGAGAAGACTGCTATCAGATATGCTTGGCCTATGTACTCCATGCAGCTTGGGCCATGGCATGCTGGGAGGATTCAGATTCTGCCTCATGACCAGGAAGTATCCTGAACCTCAAGACTCCCAGCTGGAGCAGAAGTAGGTCCCCAACATCTCCACTAGGGTAGGAGTACTGAAATGTTATTCTAAGACGTGACTCTGGCTTAGGGAATCTTGGGGGCCAGTGGAGGCCACCACAACGCCACCAGACAAGGACAGGTAAATACTGATATATAAACACAGACAATAAAACACAAACAAAACAATACCTCTCCTTCTCCAGCTCCAAATTCCAAAATACATAAGGAAATGTAATGCTCATGGAGAACCAATGAAATCTACAATCAACCCACATATAAATTTGCATGTGATGATGTTTAGGAGAGCAGCTAACAGATTTTGAAAATGAGCATATCTAGGAGGTGAATAAAAATAAGTGAAGGGATGAATTCTTAAAAGGACAAGGTATTGAGCCAGGCGTGGTGGCACATGCCTTTAATCCCAGCATGCAGGAGGCAGACAGAGGTAGGAGGATCACCGTGAGTTCGAGGTCACCCTGAGACTACATAGTGAATTCCAGGTCAGCCTGGGCTAGTGTGAAACCCTACCTCAAAAAAAAAAAAAAAAAGAAAACAAACAAACAAACAAAAGACAAGGTATTATTGCTCAAAATTGGAAAGCGAAATAAGAAAAGAAAACCTGCTAAAAATCTCAGAGGCTCTTAGGTGGACATGTGGTCAGCTGTAGAGTGCTTGCCTAGAATGTACAAGGCCCTGAGCTCCATTCCCAGAATTGCAAAGTAATGAAAAATAATGAAGGGAAAAGAGAGGAATAGCCCACCTACGCTCACGTCAGCGTTAACACACCCGATCTCATCTAAATGGAACTGACCTGCCTTGGATATAGTCATAGAAATAATTAGAGTGAAGTCATACAAGTGTAGACAAAATTTTGATGAAGATTGAACAGGTATGAAGTCTGTCATTGACAGCTACCACTCTAACCAAAGTTCCAAACAGATAACAAGGGTAAGAAGTGATGGGGCAAAAAGGCAACCATTGTGAGATAATAGCTGGAGACATTTCTGAGCAGAGAGACATGAGTTCTCAGAAACAGAACTCCAAGGACAGAGTAGAAAAAAAAAATTTTTTTTAAGTCTCTGCCTAAGCACTTTGTGGATTAGACTATCAAAGAATGAAAAGAACAGCCGCCGTATAGGCTATAGCAAAGAAGACACTGGTTCTATGGAAAGAAACTGTTAGAACATAGATAAGGTCACTCGAAGAATCCCCCTCCTGCCAGAGACCAAGGCCAGGAACAAACCCAGCCTCTCTGCTGACTGAGCTGAGACAACCTTGAATTGGAAGTTTACTCTCTTATCTACGTGCCTTCCTGCCTCCTCCCAACTCCCACCAGCAGGAGCAGAACAGATCCTTTCCCTGAAAGACCTTGAAGGCCAGAGGCCTTCTTTATCTCCCACTCTCTCCTCCATTGTCTCCGTGACTTCTCTCACAAAGTCTGTGCCAGACACATACTGCTTCCCGCACCCCCCCCCCAAACTTGTAAGAAAGACCACCTCACTTTGTTCTTTGGATTTTCCAGTGTCCTGTCTCTCTCTCGCTCTCAACCCCACCGTGGCCAACCTATAAGAGAGTACTATAACTCCCCCGATAAAGCGTTAACGCTAAAAGCGCAGTTGCGTCAGTGGCCTCTCGTGGAAAGGGCCTGCTCTCCCACTGCTTTCTATCAAAAACAACTTGACAAAATAAGCCAGAGCCAAGCCTGAGAGATGACAGGATGTGACACAATGATAGGGAATGGTTCTGTGACTTGTTTAGTAAGTCACCTCTGAAGATGGTCAACGATACGATTTCCATAGCTTGGAGCTGTACCACCTCTGCATTCCTACAGACCTTGCTCACTGTCCAGCCCCTGTTGTGATCATACTCTCCTTCCTCCAAGACAGACAGCCAGTTGCCTTTCTCCATTGCTGCCTCCACAGGGTGAGAAGAGCAGGGAGAGGCGCCTAATAAAACTGGGGCCCCGAGGAGAGCCTCAATGTGCCACTGAGTCTTGCTTTGGAAGAGGTGGCCAGCAGAACAACCCCTTTATAAGAATGTCACCGTTTCCTCCATATCTGATACACAAGGACAGACGAGTGTGACCATATGGAGGTGAACACTCGGGGATCACATTCACCCTGTTTGGAATTCCTCCCTCGTGACTTGCAAACTACTGCCTTTGGTTAGCAAATTCCCAACTTTCTCATTTATGAGAGAGACAAGAACTCTACCTAGCAAAATGGTTGGGCAGAATAGAGGGGAGCCTTGAGATGGATGGCAGCATGTTGTGTGATATGCAGTGTGGAGGAGCATTGTGATCCCAGAACTAAGCTCCTTCCCTGGGGATGGTTGACAATACCCTACTTTACAGAGGAGGGCCCTGGGCTCAGAGACAGTAAGTACTCTTTCAGGCTCGAGTAGTAAATGCAGAAACCAGGACTTAAGCCAGAATCTACATCTCTCCAAGTCTGTTCTTTCCTCTGGCTGGGCGAGGGAAGGAAGAACTAAGCTGAAGTCTTCACTTTCAAGGACACTGAAGAGGCCAAGCCCACTCCCTACACTGAAGTTCAAGGTCAGCTATGAAACAGAGAAACATGGTAGATTGCAGAGGAGGGGGTTGGCAGGTAGGCAGTTTCTTTTTTACATATTTATTTTACCTTATTTATTTATTTATCTGAGAAAGAGGGCCACTGCAGACAAACTCCAGACTCATGCACCCCCTTGTGCAACTGGTTGACGTGGGTCCTGGGGAATTAAACCTGGGTCCTTTGGCTTTGCAGGCAAATGCCTTAATTGTTAAGCCATCTCTCCAGCCCAGGTAGGCAGTTTCTTATTGTTTGCTTCTTTGTGCTTTTAAGACAGGGTCTCACTATATCCCACAGGCTGGCCTGTAATTTGTGATCCACCTGTCACGGGTGGCCTTGAACTCATGGCAATCCTCCTACCTCTGCCTTCCAAGTGCTGGGATTAAAGGCGTGCACCACCATGCCCGGCCTTCTGTCTCAGCTTCTTGAGTGCTGGCAATACAGGTGTGTGTCATCACACAGGCAGGAGAGAGCTTTTGACTATATCCCAGCCAGAAACCACACTAAACAGCTGGGCCCCCTTGCCAACCCCTGAAAGAGGCTGTTTAAAGTGAACACCACTCCTTGATGCTTGTGTGACCCTAGGACAAGGAGTCTCTGTGCCTCAGTTTCCTCAGTTATCCAAGTTGGACAAGAGCAATCCAACCTCCCTGTTCTGAGGAAAAGCTGAAATGAGAACTATATAAAACTCTTAGGGTCATGCTCATACACAGTGGCCTTACTGGGCCTCTGAACCACTACCCCAGGGAAGAACTCCAGGCTGTGCCTTGGCTCCTGATTCTAGCAGGCCTCTTTTGCTCCTTGATCCACCATCTCAGCTAGGCAGAAGTCTAGACTCCCAGGCTCCTTGGAAAGATTGTGATGTCTGCGTTGGGCCAGTCTTGGTCAGTGAGAGTAGAATACTCATTACTCATTGTTTTTTTTTTTTGTTTGTTTGTTTGTTTTGGTTTTTCGAGGTAGGGTCTCACTCTAGCTCAGGCTGATCTGGACTTCCCTATGTAGTCTCAGGGTGGCCTCGAACTCATGGCGATCCTCGTACCTCTGCCTCCCAAGTGCTGGGATTAAAGGCATGTGCCACCACGCCTGGCCTACTCATTGCTTTTTAAAATTTATTCATTTGAAAAATAAAAAAAAAATATTCATTTGCACATGGTGGAGGGGGAGGCAGGGAACATCAGGGTCTCTTGCTACTGCAAACAAACTGCAGACGCTTGTGTCACTCGTTGCATCTGGCTTTATGTGGGTGGATGTGGAACTGAACTCAAGCTGGCAAGCTTTGCAAGCACGTACCTTTCACCACCGAGCCACTTCCCTAGCCCCTTACATTGCCTCTGGTACTCGTTCTTTTGTTCCAGTGTTTATTGGTCACCCACTGTGTGCAAGGCACTGGTGATAGAGTATTGTACCAACCAGAGAGGGGTTCTTTATTTACAGAGCTCACATCCAGAGGAGAAGATAGACACACCCTCTGTGGAGACCCCAAATCAACTCCTACCCCCAAGTCAGGTGGCATGTTAAATGTGACTTTGTTCTGGGACAGGGTCTTCCTATGTAGCCCAGGCTGGGCTAAACTTGCCATTTTATTGTGTTCATCTCCTGAGAGCTGGGATTACAAGCTTGTGCCACCACTCCCAGGTAGGCATCACTTTCAATGACCTCTGAGCTGCCTGACGCTTATGAGCACATGTGAGAACTCAAGAGGTGGCTTCATGTATCCTCTATTCCAGTCCACTCTTCTATACTACAGTGTGACAACCTGCTCCTGTCCCTAAAATATGGTTTCTAGAGACCAATGACCTAGGATCAAAGCCAGACAGCTGCTCTGTAGGTTGGTGATCTTGGGCAAGTTCCATACCTGCTGTGAACCTCCATTTTCTCATTGATAAAATGGGCATACTATTAGCACTCTCATCCTAGACTCATTGTGAGAATGGACTGCCATAGCACATGGGCAGGCTTGGGATAATGTCTGGAATATGGCTTCATTGCTACTATTATTAGACTGTTGTCATTATTACCTGATCCAGGAGGGTGTTATAGGCTTTTGGTTATGTGTGCAGCCTGAGTTTCAGCAGACATGTCTTTTCCTATCCCTGTTGTCAGGCCAAAAGCCAAAGGACAACTTCCCATGAGGCTTTCCGACCATGGCCTGCATGAAACAGGTGTAGAGGCCAGGCCCACTCTAGGGAGTCCTCATAGTGCAGTGAAGAGCTGCCCATCCTTCCCTCCCTTCGGGTTTTGTGCCAATGGCCTCTCTTTAAAGAGCCCCTTTCTGGTCACACCTTGAAAATCCCACACCCAGCATGTGTGTTCCTCCTTCACTGCTCTTTTTCTCTTTAACACATACATATTTTACTTATGTATCTTCCCTTAAGTTGTGAGCTCCCTCCGACCTGTAGAATGTAAGCAGGGAGACACTGGGAACCCTAGTGGACCAAAGAGGCCCAAGGCCACTCCCCAGAGTAGGAGGCTTCTTAGTTACAGGACAGTTTCTGCTTTGACTAGCACTTCAGTTTTTCTGTGAGAACAAGATGGGTAGAAGTAAAACCTGCCCAGCTATGACCTAGAAAGCTCTGTTCTTTTGTGCCACTTCTTATGGCTGCCAGGACAGGGCTTTGGCCTGCATTCAGATTGGCCTGCAGTGGGAGACTGCCCCAGGCAGCATGGCAAAGCACAAGCACAATCCTTCTAGCTTCTCTATGGGCCTTCCTGCATTCTGATCATGGCTCAAAAGGCCCTGGCCCTGGGAACAAGGTGGTCTAGTCCCTCTCCAGATGGTGCTGGCAGGTGGGCTTCCACCTCATGCCCTTCCCCTCTGGCAATACTGCCATAGGCTAGGACCGGCTGCTTCCCCTTTCAAAGCTACGGGGCTGGACATGATGTGCTCACACATGTTCTCTGTGCACAGATCACTCTCCTCTCCAGGGCTAGCTCTCTGATGGCTTAGACATGATATGAAGCAACCTAGGAGGACAGTGTGCTGATTCAAGGCTACTGGCTCCTCTTGGGTGCAAGTCCTACCTGGACATTGGATTTTTTTAATTTATTATTTATTTGCAAGGAGAGAGATAGAGAGAGAGCATACTAGGCCATCTTGCCACTGCAAATGAATTCCAGATGCATGTGCCACTTTGTGCATTTGGTTTTATGTGGGTACTAGGGAACCAAACTGATGCCTTCAGACTTTGCAAGCAAGTGCCTTTAACCAATGAGCCACCTCTCCAACCCTTGGACTTTTATCTTCATTCATACCCTAACTAGGAAATATTTGACATGGCCCAGCACAGGATAAAACAGGCCATGGCTCCCAGCTTTATTTATCCCTGCTTGACTGCCCTGCCAAGAAGAAGGTCCATTTTCAAGAGGCAGCTGTCCCCATCTTACCATGGGGGCCCTCCATTTATGCACTTGACACACTTGACAATATGAATTGTGCCACTATTGGGTGGCAAACACTGTTTCGAGTGTAGGGGCACTGTAGTAAGCAAACCCAGATGTAATCTCTGCTCTCTGGTTTTGCTTACATTTTTGAAGCAAAGGCTGACATTCAATATGGGGGCCTGGGACAAATTACAGAAACCTGGGAAAGAGACTCACCATCTTCCCAAACATGATGACAACAGCTTCCAGCACAGATGAGCTGTCCAGAGAGAGAGAAAGAGAGTGATGTGTGCAATGAGAAGCCCAAGGGCCTGAGAGAGACCTGAGAAGCCTAGCCCGAACATCTCAGGGGTAGGCGGTGGCCAACAAGGCAGAGAGGCGGCAATTGGGGGAAAAGGCTCTTGGGACATCAAACCAAGATAAGAGAGAGAAATTTCAGGAAGAAGGAGTGAGCAACCATCAAATGAGTCACATTAAGGAGTGGGAGGCCTGAGTAAAGGCCGTATGGTTAGTGGTTGCAGAACAGACCATTTTAGGAGTGTGCATGTTAGACAGCCAGGCTTCAGAGGAAAAATCCGACAGTACAAACAAGAAAGAAGGAAGCAACATTTGCTGAGCATTGGTCCACTGCTGGAACCCCTAGGTGCTTCCACCTTGCATTAATTCAGTCAACACTTTTCCCAAATGCAGAGTCTCCATGGTAAGCAGACAGGCAAGGCCCTGCCATTGTGGATCTCAGTCTACATGGGAAAGAAGAGCTACATGTTAATCAAATCATCTTCCAGGAAGCATGGCATTGCCCCTGGGCCTAAGGTCATGAAGAAGAGGCATGCTGGACTCACAAGATTCTGGTGGCCTTCAGAACTTTGGCCCAACAGGGAGGTCAGTAAAGGCTCCTAAGGGGTATACAAGGAAGCTGAGATCTGAAGGGCAAAGCACAGAGCAAAGCAGAGCAGGGACAACATATGCAAAAGAACCCCAAGTTGGCCAGCAGGAGTGTTGTGGGGAAGACAGGCAGAGCAGAAGGGAATGGGGAGAGGAGGGTGGGGTAAAGCTCAACAAGATTCCAAGGGCCTTAAAGAGTTATCTCAAAGCTGGAAAGCCATAGAAACAGAGGAATAACAATGATCTCCATTGTGGTTTTATTTTATTTATTTGCAAGGAGAGAGAGATAGAGAGAAGAGAGATATACAGAGAGAATGGGCATGCCAGGGCCTCTAGCCACTGCAAAAGAACTCTAGATGCACGTGCCACTGGCTTTATGTAGGTAATGGGGAATTGACCCCTGGGTTGTTAGGCTTTGCAGGCAAGTACCTTAACCGCTGAACCATCTCTCCAACCCTCTATTGTGTTTTGATAGTTTTTTTTTGGACAAAGCTTTTGTTGCCATGTAGCCCAGGATGGCCACAAGGGCACAATTTTTCAGCTTCCGAAGTGCTGGGATTGCAGGTGTGCACTACAATACCCATTAACAGCTGTGTTTTGAAAAGAGCACTTTGGCTGTTGAGTTGTGAGACAAGGGAAGATTTCAGTAGCAAACTTAGGAAGCTATTTGGCTGATTCCAACAAAGTATGCACTATTTTGCCTTAGCGTGGACACTAAGAGACTGAACCAAATAGGTTTTAAATATGGCAGCAGGGCATGGTGGTGCATGCCTTTAATCCCAGCACTCGGGAGACAGAGGCAGTAGGATTGCTGTGAGTTCGAGGCCACCCTGAGACTACATAGTGAATTCCAGGTCAGCCTGAGCCAGAATGAGACCCTACCTTGAAAGACAAAACAAAATCTGAGTCCAGGATGGGGAAGTGGCTCAGTGGTAGAGAGCTAGCCTACTGTGCATGAGGCCTCGGGTTCTATAACTAGCATCACAAAAAAAAAAAAAATGAAGAATGAAAAAAAGTACATGTAGCCGGCGTGGTAGCGCACACCTTTAATCCCAGCACTTGGGAGGCAGAGGTAGGAAGTTCACTGTGAATTTGAGGCCACCCTGAGACTATATAGTGAATTCCAGGTCAGCCTGGGCTAGAGAGTGAGACCCTACCTCACAAAAATAAGTACATGTTTCAGCATTGTGTGTAATAGCAAAGGACCACATATTACTGGTGCTGGTAAATACTGCAGCAAAATAAGCAAGGCAAGGTGTACCCAAGAGAATACTATGTACAAAAACAGTGAAGAGGGCTGGAGAGATGGCTTACTGGTTAAAGCACTTGGCTGTAAAGCCAAAGGACCCAGGTTTGGTTCCCTAGAATCCACATAAGCCAGATGCACAAGGTGGCACATGTGTCTGGAGTTCATTTGCAATAACTGAAAGCCCTGGTGGGCCCATTATATCTGTCTCTCTAACTGCTTCTCCTCCCCTCTCTCTCTGTCATAAATAAATAAATAAAAAATAAAAGATTAAAAAACAGTGAGGAAGCTGTCTATGGACTGAGGAAAGAGATTGACAATACACATTGTTAGAGGGAAAATGCAAGGCACATAACAATGTGTTCATCATTGTATGTTTCATGGGAAGATGGGGAAAATAAGAGTATACAATGTGTCTGCTTTCCCATGAAGAATACACTGGAAAGATATCTGCCTCCCAAATCATAAAGATAAAAATCATTTGTCTTTTTCGAAGCTGTAAGTGTGGAAGTTGATGGAGTTGTGTAATTCTCAACCATATACATACATACATACATACATACATACATACATACATACACATATACATACAGACTTTGGTGAACCTATATATACATATATATTTGTTTTTTGTTTTTAATTTAATTTATTTATTTCAGAGAGAGAGAGGAAAAACAAGAATGGGTGCAGCAGGGCCTCTAACCAATGCAAAGGACCTCCAGACACATGCACCACCTCGCTATTCATGGGTACTGGGGAACTGAACCTGGATCCTTTGGCTTTGCAGGCAAGCGCCTTAACTGCTAAGCCATCTCTCCAGCCCATCTTTTTGTTTTTTTATGAGGTAGGGACTCACACTATCCCAGGCTGACCTGGAACTCACTCTGTAGTCCCAGGCTAGCCTAGAACTCACAGCAATCCTCCTACCTCTGCCTTCTGAGTGCTGGGATTAAAGGTGTGTGCCGCCATGCTTGGCTATGATGGATGGATAGATAGATAGATAGATAGATAGATAGACAGATAGACCCAACAGGTTGGCCTTTTATGCAAGAGAGAGAGAGAGAAAATTGGCTAGGGCCTCCAACCACTGTAACCAAACTCCAGACGCATGTGCCACCTTGTGCGCAAGTATGACCTTGCATGCCTGCATCACCTTGTGCTTCTGGCTTATGTGGGACCGGGAGAGTTAAACATGAGTCCTTAGGCTTCACAGGCAAGCACCTTAACCACTTAGCCATCTCTCCAGCCCTGTGTTATATATTCTTGAGTTGTGAATATATTGCCCAGTTAAAAATAAATACTTTGTTATGCTGTGGATGGAACCCAGGACTTTGTACATGTTAGACAAGTGCTCCACCACTGAAGCACTTTTTAAATACTTTTTAAAGACAAAGTTACTTGAGTAAAATGAACAGGATTGCACATGGGGTTTGGCAATGTGAGGATGTCTCTCAGGGATGTAGTTTGTATAACAAGATTGACAGGGTCCCAATGCCATGATAAGGGACAGAAGAAGATCCCACGTTTGGGGAGAGGATCATGTGCGAGCTTAGGACAAGCTGCGTGGGAAGGAAGAGAAAGGGGTAGCAGCTAGGGAAGGAAGTGGCAGATTCGCAACAGAATACTAAAACAGATAGTTTCTTGGTTTTAAGATTTTATTGTGCCTGGAGAGAGAAAAGAGGGAAGGAGAGAGGAAGAGAAAGACAGCAAGGTTTTATGTAAGGTCAGGTGAGAAAGAGGCAGAGTTCATAACAAGGGGACAAGGGACTTTTACTAGCGACCACCTAGTAAAAAGATAGGTTTGAAAGCCCTTTGGGGGAAAGGAAGGAAAGGAGGGAAGATCCTGTACTGCTCTACATGAGGTATGGGGGGCAACTACTGAGCCTGCTGTAACCACCTTAGCTGGACCCCTCTATTGAACTATTGGGGGAAGTTGTTTAATCCTCCCAGTTCAGGTACAGAAGGGCTTAGTCAATCACTACAATAGTAGGTAGGAATTCTAAGATCTCTGACCCAGTTTGGGCACACGGGGTATATGTCCATATGTGTGTGGAGGGGGCAACTCTCTTTGAAATCTCAATTACCTTAACAGGAGGTAGTTTCAGAATCCAAGTCTTAGTTACAGCATGGTTGGGTGGAAGAGGGAGATCTCTGGGACTCTTATAGGAACTGTCTAGGTGTTAGCTTCAGTGAAAGAGACCTTGGGAAAGACGCAGCTAAAGGAGAGAACCTGGTTATCCTTGAGCTGAGGAAAATGAGATTCCAAAGGCCCAAATCACAGAACTAGCAGGTGACAGGAGTAGTATTATTGGAAGGCCCCATCTCCTAACTTCCCAGACTAATGGAGTCCTGCTGAGGCACTGGTAGAGAGCCATGAAAGGGGGGGGGCTTACTGAAGCCACCCAGACCAAAGGCTCAGGAGACACCTGTACCTCCATATTGGAAAAAAATCCCTTTAGAATACTTGTTCCCTACTGGGTGTGATTTGGGGCTCCTGGGGACATTTCATACTGTCTAGAGATGTTTTGGTGGTCATAACATAGGGCAAGGGTGTGCTGTCCTCACCTGGGAGAAGCCAGGAGGTTGCTAACTGCTCCTAATCACCCCGGCCCTCCAGCCGTGCCCCGGACAGCAGTAGAGACAAAGGAGAGTAGGTAGGCCCCAGCAGGGAGAGAGTGGAGTTTGGGAAAGCCTGCTGTGGAGCGCTCAGGCAGTTTATCTTTCTGTCTCCTCCCTCCTTACAAATGCAAGTAACTTCATTGTTTTGAATGAGTTTTAACTTCTGTGATGTGGCACTTTGTAAAACATACAGACAATGCCTAAGTGTTTAAAGTATTAGGTAAAGGGCACATCTCCTCCTCATAGAACTCCCCCAGAGCTCCTCGCTGGTTTTGTAACTTCCAGGGAACAGGCTGAACTCCATAAGCAGAAAACAACTTACCTCCCTCCTGTTTCTTCCTAACCTCATTTGTGACCTCTTTTTCTCCTGCTTCTTAGACAAAATGTTAGTTAAGAGCTAGAATTTTTTTTTGTTGTTAAATAGAGTGGAGGGTGTCAGCCACAGGGCTTGACGGTTAGTTTATTTTTATTTATTTATTTGAGAGCGGCAGACAGAGAGAGAAAGAGAGAGAGAGAGAATGGGCGTGCCAGGGTCTCCAGTCACTGCAAACGAACTCCAGACGCGTGCGCTCCCTTGTGCATCTGGCTTACGTGGGTCCTGGGGAATCGAGCCTCCAACCGGGGTCCTTAGGCTTCACAGGCAAGCGCTTAACCTCTAAGCCATCTCTCCAGCCCAGAGCTAGAACTTTTTCAATGCTTTCTCAGAGAATTTTTTAAAAATCCTCTGATTGCCTTCAGGATTAATATGGTCAGTGTAATGTAATAGCCAAGCCCCCAAACTTTACTGAAAGGCGTGCTTCCCCTCTCCTCTGTGTACCCAATGACTTCTCTTCCTTTTGTGTGTGTGTGTGTGTGTAGTACCATGGTGTAGTATATGCTGTGTGTGTGCTCATGTGTGTATATGTGTGTGTGCAGATGCACCCACCCCATATACACACATGTAAAGGCCAAAGAAGGATTTTGGTCTGCCTTATTTCCTTATTTTTTATGTGAGTGCTGTGAGTCACACTCAGACCCTCACACACTTGCACTCTTACCTGTTGAGCCATCTCACTGACCCCCAGTGTCATTTCTTGTCCTACATTACTGGTGGCAAAGTAAACGTAGCACACAGGCCCTATAACATCTAGTGAGTCCCCTAGTAATGCATACTGAGGTCATGTCCAGGATTTTCTCTTGCAAACAATACCTTGACCTCCTTGTACATATGTCTGTCCATATATAGTTGACACAAAATTTCATTATGATAAACTTCTAGAAATCAACTTGCCAAGGTGAGCATATTTAAATCTAGATCATTCTCCAGTTATGTTCCTAAATTCGCACTAGCAGAATAAAAGGGCTCATTAAGGGTTCAGGTTCTCTCTCTCTCTCTCATATCCTAGGCTTAGGCTGACATTTGCTATTGAATGAGTGACTGTTGAGAGAGTAAGCCAGGAGGAAAATTCAAACTTTCCCAACTTGTTCATCCCTCTTTAATCCCTTGCAACCATGTTAATGTCTCAGCCTCCCTCATCCTACAGATTCATGGATTCTATGTCCTGCTTTTAAGGTGTCTTTCCATTCGTGACCAATGCTGGAGTTCAGGCGTCATGGCCAGGTGGGAGTAGGGAGACAGGGAGATGGGGAAATTGCTGTGGGACTCTTGTAGTTTCCTCCTGCGGACATGCCCTGCTCCTTCTTTCTCTGCAGTCAAGCTAGTCTTCCAGTGTGTGACTGTGCAGCTTTCATTGCTTCTCCTTCCTTAGGTTTCTGGTTTATTTCAGTGAATGAGTCTGCCTAACTGGGAATGAGGTTGGAGTCATAGTAAATCCATGCATGCTTCTCAGCACAGAAACTGAAGGGACATTGCCTTCCTGTCCCCAGCCTAGTCTAGCCAAAAGGCAGGCATGCACAGTCACTGGACACTCTCTCTGGACCTTTAATCTGGAACAAGTCATAGGAAATACACTGTCCCATTTTTGTGGCATCTTGATTGAACCTATCCTACTTCCTAGCCTTCCCAATCCCTCCCTCACAGCTAGCTGCCTTGGCTTAGTGTCCCAGATCTGTCCTTTAGCCTTCTTCTCCTTTTTCACAGATTCCCTTCTCCTGGAACATACTCAGAGATGCTTTCTGTTACTTGCAACCAGCTTGTTGTTATTTTTTGAGATAGGAGGATAGCCTTGAACTTGAGATTCTCCTGCCTTCCAGATGCTGGCCTTATAGGAATCTACCTTCATACCTGGCACAGCACAGATTTCTGGTAAAAGCCTAGCACAAATCTTTCTCCCTCTGTGAAGCCTTCCCTGGTTCTGCACAAGCGTACTGCTCTGTACATTCCCGGAGCACTCCCTGCAAAGTGCAGATCATGCTAGCTTTTTGTTCCACGGTCGCGTCATTGTGAGATCTGGGCTCGTTAGCTCAGTGCCTAGTCCAGAGTCAAACATGTAAAGCAACCAACATTTAAAGACTAAATTAATGGACGGGTAATTCAGCCTGCTCGCCTCTGGGGCCTTGGTGACTTTTACTCTATCGTGCCACAAAAAATGTGTGCCTGGCTGGGAATAACATGGAATAATTTCTGTGGGGGATCCTTGTTCTGTCTGCGCCATGGAAAATGGGAAGGAGGAGGGAGGGAAATGGACAGTAAGGGGGGCAGGGAGAAGACTGTTGGAACAGCTCAGGTGAAAGATGGTGGGGAGTTGGACTCATGAGATTGCAGTGGGAATGGAAAAGGGAAGAGGCCAAATTTCAGGATGGTGTGCTTCAGCTTTAGAATCGAAAGGAAATCCAGTTGCTCTGGATAATTCTCAAAGCAAAAGCTGGCCATTTGTGATGGCTTCCATTAAAAAGAGGTCGTGAGTGAGTATGGGTGTGGAAGGTGTTGCACCATCTCTCGCATCCCCCTCCTGCCAACAGCCATGGCTGCACAGGCTGCTTTGCCTGTTTTCTAAAGAGCTTCCCCAGGCAGCAGGGGAGAGAGAAGGGGGGCTGGCCACCCACACCACTCAGCAGAGGTGAGCTGAGGAGCACCGCATCCTCAAGTCCTCCCTCCCCTCAGCCACTACAGGCTGCCAGGTGTCTTGTTTGTGATGAAAGCTTTTAAAAACCTATGTGCATGGATGGTCATGTATTCATTTTTGTTCATTTAACTAATACACACTGAGCCCAGAGCAGCGCAATAGTGAGCAGAGCCTGCCATGGACCCTGCTCTCAAGAAGCTCTGGAGCTGGCGGGGGAGAAGATGCGTAATCAGGCAATTAGGAACCAGTGTGAGCGGGAGGTAAGCACTGGTTGCTATGGGAACAGGAGGAGAGGCCACAGCTGCTGCTCCTCTCCCTTGGAAGAGTGGCAGCAGGCAAAAAAGGAGGCGCGAAGCAGGCAGATCTGCTGCCAGGCCCGACTCCACACTAGTCCAGGACAAAGATCTAGCAGAACAAAACCTGTCACCTCTCTGCCCCTCAGATTCTGTACCTGTGAAATCAGAATGGGGGACTGTATTCCCAGGAGCAAGTGACATTCTGTCTGTCTGGCTTCCAGTAGGTCTACAACACAAGAGAGCTGTTAGGGATTTTTCTTTTCAAGAAATATTTGTTGGTAGAAAATTTCCTGGTTGCTGGACAGCAGAGGTAGCACTGTGAACAAGATAAGCAAGGCCCCTGCCCTCACAGAATTGATAATTTCAAAGGGACACAGAGACAAAGAAATCTAGATGGCATCGTTTTCTACCATTGTGATAAGTACCGTGATGCTATTAGAGTGGTTGAGTAGAACCTGGCCTAAGCTAGGAGCCAGGAAGACTCCTTGGAAGTAGGGTCATTTCTACTTAGATAAAAAGATACAATTGTGCCAGGCGTGGTGGTGCACGCCTTTAATCCCAGCACTCGGGAGGCAGAGGTAGGAGGATTGCTGTGAGTTCTAGGCCACCCTGAGACTACAGAGTGAATTCCAGGTCAGCTTGGGCCAGAGTGAGACCCTACCTCAAAAAAACAAAACCAAACAAACAACAAAAAAAAGGAAGAAATGTGGTCACTCACATTAGTAATCCCAGAATAACTTGGGAGGCTGTATGAGTTCAAGACCAGCCTGGACTACATAGGGAGTTCAAGATAGCCTGGGCAATAGAGTGAAACTCTGTCTTGAAAAAAATAAATAAATAGAGGACAAAATCTGTGTCTGATGGCACAGACCTATAATCCCGGCCACTAGATGGGTTTGAGGCAGGCGGATTACAAAATCAAGGCTTGTCTTGGGTATGAAGTGAGATCAAATCCAATCCTGGCCACTTAGGGAGACCTTATCTCAAAATAGAAAGTAAAAAGTGCTGTGGATATGGCTCAGTGGTGAAGGGCTTGCCTACTATTCCTGAAGCCCTGTGTCTATTCTTCAGTACTGAAAATGAACTGGACAGCAAAAAGAAGGGGCAACTTATTATCAGTATGGTGAACAACGTGTGTGAAGGTGCTAGAGAAAGGAGTCTAGTATGTTCCAGGTAAGGAAGGGAGGTCAGTGGAAACCAGGGTGGGGAGGTACAGTACGTGTGGTTAAGAAAGGAAGCTGCAAAGACAGAGAGGGCACCAATCAACCCAAGCCTCTACACCATGGTAAGAGATTTGCCCCAACTTGTGGGGTGCTCCCAGTTCCCCACTCCAGTGTTCCTCTGCCTCTCACAGCACATCAGTCTCTAGAAATAACAGTCAGTGACTGAAGCACAACCAAACTCAAATGGTCAGATGCAGAGCAGATTTGTAAACGTTTCTGGAATACGAGAACTGCTAGAGTTCTTGGAAGGCATTTAGGTTCAAACTTACATTACAGATGGCAACACTATGGCCCAGAGAAGAAAAAGTGTTCAGAAGGGCACAACCAGCAGGGTTATCAGGCCTGGAAGTAGTTGTTGTTGTTGTTTTGTTGGTGGGGGCAGGGTCTCACTACACCTACCTGGCCCAGAACTCAACACGTAGCCCTGATCTTGAACTTCCAATAATCCTCCTACCTCTGCCTCCTAAGTGCTGGGATCACAGGCATATGCTACTACTTTTGGCATAGAGCTCCTCCGAAGAAGCCCGCGGTGCCCCAATGCCTGTACAGAAATCAGAAAATAGGCAAGTAAGCTTTTCACTGGAGGAACATGTTCTCTTTTTTTTTTCCCATCCCTGTCAGGGCAACTAACAGAGTATTTCTAGCCCCTTCTTGCCTTCTTATACCACCCCTAGTGTTCCCTTTTTCAAAGGGCCTATTTTCCCCAATCCCAGCTTCCAGCCTGCTTCTCCACCCTTCCGTTGTGAATGGGGCAGCCAGAGGCAGGATTTCGATCCCAGGCTGCTCCTATGGGGCTATTCTAGTGCCAGCAGTTGATCTGTCTTCCAAGGGTACCCTTTCTCCTGCCCTTGCCACTCCCCAAGCCATGCTCTATGAGCAAAGCTCTCCCACGGACATGGTCACAGTTCTTCCCTGCCCAGGCAGGCTCTACCACACACACATTGGCAGCTTTGTCATAACTCTCAGACATCAGCTAATACAAGCCCTGCAGTGCCAAGATGGGAACAGTGTGGCCCTGGGGCAGCCCACAGTTCTTGCATGTGAACCAGCTGTGTTGAGGCCCTTGAACTCTGCCTAGCTCCACCCCACCATATTCTCAACTAGCTCCCTTCAAGAGCTTCAGACAGAGGCCCAGACATACTGAGGGCAGAGGGCAGACCCTATGGAAAGAGGGCGCCCCTGCTGCCTGGGAAGAGGCTGTAGAGGGAGTGGGTTGGGCAATCTGCTTCACCACCAGCCCAGCCTGGCCCATGTAGGCCTCCTTAGCCTGCTTATGACTTACTGCTCACTCAGACCAGGTGCTCAGCTGGGCTCTGGAAGCTGCTCTCAGCCTCCACAAGGAACCTTCCCACCTGGTAGACACCCCTTTTAGGCAAAAGGTGAGGCCTTTGCCTTCCACTCACCTCAGGCTTTGAAGTAGTTAAGTTTGGAATGGACAGTTCTAGGTTCATACCTCAGCTCTGCCTTCTGTAGTTGAGTAGCCTTGGACCAATCCGTTAAAGTCTCTGGGCCTCAGTTCCTCATCCGAATAGAAGTAAGGAAATGTGAGCAAAGTACCCACCTGGCAAATGTTAGTTCTCTCCCCACCTTTTTGGCTGGTCCCTTTAACTCACCCCCCCAGCACCCAGAAAGTTCTGTATAATTCCTTTTAGCATTCCTTGATTTAATGCTGGGACCAGAACTGGCAAGAGCGTCCTGGCTCTTGGGAGAAGACAGGGGAGCTGCACCCCACAGAAGAAAGTCCTAATCCCTGAAACTCAATGGGAAGCACGCAATGGGAAGCTATGCCAGGAAAGAGGAGGGGAGGGAGGTGGGAAGGGAAGATAGGGGAGGCAGGTGGCTTTGGGCCTATGGGAAGTCAGGACAGCTTGGATAGGGACAGGGAGGCTTGGAGACCCATTGGGCCAGTCCAGACAGTGCCAGAAGGTTGAGAGACAAAGGAGGAG
This sequence comes from Dipus sagitta, assembly GCA_036346955.1. Lineage (NCBI taxonomy): Eukaryota > Metazoa > Chordata > Mammalia > Rodentia > Dipodidae > Dipus > Dipus sagitta. Next base: position 58,320,769 of record CM070776.1, on the reverse strand, counting down.
GCCTTGAACTGCAGGCTGCCTGAATTCTACCTGGAAACTTCTTCTGAGCTTATCCTGAAGGCATAGGTCCTGTCTCAGAAGAACCCACCAAGGCCCCAGCCATGGATTCAGTCCAGCCCCATTTGATCCCATTTGGCTGCAGACACCTGACTTCCTCTCGTCTCTCCTTTGTCCCCATTACCTTGAATCAGGCTCTGAGCTGCCTGCTGCCATTCTCTGCCTCCATCAACTAAACCCTTGACCTCACTCCAACCCAGTTCTCTTTGGGTGTTATTTCCTGAAATCCACATGCCCTTCACTACCTCAAACTTGGCCTTTACCAACATGGCTTCATGAATCCCTTTGCAGCCAGGAATGCCCCTACTGAGAAGCCAAGCAGGACTCAGTGGAGTGTGGGGCTAGGAATGACCCTTGGTTTCTAACTTGGCCTGGATTAGAGTTGTATTTGTGGATAGGAATGGGTTTTGGCTTGTGACTAGGTGCAGTGCTCAGTCTTTAAAAGAGTTTCTAAGTTTCATTTGCTTGCCAGCAACAAAATTCAAATCTGGTCAATTTGGGCAGATGTAAGGATGTGCTTTTCAGAACACTGGGCTGGTTTTCTGAAGGAATTGGATCAGCCAAGTGAGCCACGGTGTAGGGACATACATGGCCAGTGCAGATGGGAATTCTCCAGCCTTGGATAAAGGTAATCTGGTAGTATTTAGTAAAATTTAAAAAGCCAAGGGCTGGAGAGATTGCTCAATAGTTAAAGGCACTTGCTTGCAAATCTTTTTTTTTTTTTTTTTTGGTTTTTTTTTTCAAGGTAGGGTCTCACTCTAGCCCAGGCTGACCTGGAATTCACTATGGAGTCTCAGGGTGGCCTCGAACTCATGGCGATCCTCCTACCTCTGCCTCCCAAGTGCTGGGATTAAAGGCGTGCGCCACCACGCCCGGCTTTTGCTTGCAAATCTTGATGGCTTGGGTTCAATTCCCCTGTATCCATGGAAAGCCAGATGCACAAAGAGGTGCATGCATCTGGACTTTGGTTGCTGTGTCAGGAAGCCCTGGCATGCCCATACTCACTCTGTCTTGGAAATGAATATTTTTTAAAAGATCAAGGCTGGGGATTTAGCTTTCTTGGTAGAATGCCTGGCCCTGGGTTCAACTCCCAGCACAGGAAAAAAAAAAAGAAAAGATGACATTCTTCATCCTAGAAGTCACAGCTGAAGTCATAGGACAGGTAATCTGCGAGTAGGGCATGGTGGGCTGTTGGTTAATTTGGCTTAGGTCAAGTCTGAAGGCCTCACAACCATGGTGTCACTCTCTGTTGGAAGACTAACGCTTGAGAATCTCAGAAGATAATGGTATAAATTCTAAGGTTTGGAGTCCAAAGGCCAGATGGCCTAGGGCTCACAGGTACCACGTCAGGAGAAGAGTGCCCCAGCTCTGGGAGACAATGGAAGAGAGAGTAAGAGCAAGAAAGTAAGAGAGCCAGTGCACTCATGGGAAGGGTATCCTCTAGACCTCATCAAACCCTACGTATTTCCCAAAGGCCTTATCTTGAAATACTCTTAACATGAAGTTGAGGATTAAGTTTTTTCAAATATGAACTTTTGGGATACATAATCAAGCCATGGTACAGATATTACAAACTTACCTACTACCAAAGCTCTACCACCTCATGCTCTCCCTCCACCAGTGCTGTTGGAGGGAGCCTGGGGCCCTATCCCCTCAATAACACAGTGCCATCCAACTGTCTCTTATTGCTTTGTCTGCCAGGTGAAATGGTATCTCATTTTATGTTTATTCCTGAGGTTGAGCATTTTCTTACTTAAGTAAGTGTCATTTGTATTTTTTCCCAATAAACTGTATGGTAGCATTCTTTATTTATTTTCAAATTGATTTGTTAGATTATTTGTGAGGCAGGGTCTCATTCTAGCCCAGGGTAACCTGGAACTTCTTCTATAGTCCAGGCTGGCTTCGAACTCACTGTGAACCTCCTACTCCAGCCTTTTGTGTGCTAACATTAAAGGTGCCTAGCTCAATTTGTTAGACTTTTGTTGTTTTTGTTATTAGACTTTTATTGATTTATAGGACATCTTCACGTAATTGGGAAATCAGCCTTTTGTCTGAACAAATGGCAGCAAATAATTTCCCTTGGCTTTCATTTATCTTTTACTTTGGATTGTTTAGTTTTTGTCTCCCAGTTGATATTTTTTATGCAGCTGAGCCTTTTTTGTTCCTTTATATTACGCAAACTTGCAAAGTTCTCATTTACTTCAGGATTATGAAAAACACTCCCCTGAGGTTTATTGTAAATACTCTCAGAATTTCATATTTACATTTAAAGAAGACACCATGATTGTAGAGATGGCTTAGTGGTTGAGATGCTTGCCAGCAAAGCCAAAGGACCCAGGTTTGATTCCTCAATACCCATGTAAAGTCAGATTCACAAAGTGAATTCACATGCATCTAGAGTTCATTTGCAGTGGTGAGAAGCCCTGGAGCACCCATTCTGTCAGTCTGTCTCTCTCTCTCTCTCTCAAATAAATAAATTAATTAATATTTTTTTAAAAAGAATAAAAGAAGATACCAACTAATAGATACATGTAAATGTTACAAATATAATAGATATCTTGTGTTCTATATATGTAGAGAATGCTTAGAAATCAATAACAATAAGAAAAATAACCTCAATAGGAAAATGAAAATAAATTATGACAGAACATACAATTCAGAAAAAGAATCTAACAGCCGGGCATGGTGGTGCACACCTTTAATCCCAGCACTCGGGAGGCAGAGGTAGGATTGCCGTGAGTTCGAGGCCACCCTGAGACTCCATAGTGAATTCCAGGTCAGCCTGGGCTAGAGTGAGATCCTACCTTGAAAAACCAAAAAAAAAAAAAAAAAAGAAAAAAAAAAAGAAAAGAAAAGAAAAGAAAAAAAAGAAAAAAAGAAAGAAAGAAAGAAAGAAAGAAAGAAAGAAAGAAAGAAAGAAAAGGAATCTAGCTAGTCAACAAATGTGAGAAGGAAGACACTCAAAGAAGGGAAAAAACAGTGTTCCAAGTTCATTAGATTGGCAACAATTTAAAAGTCTTAGTATCAGAATGGCAAGGATTTTCTAGACAAACTGCAGATGGAAATACAAATAGTCACAACCAGTTTAGGAAGGAAATTGGTAATCTCTATGAAACTGGAAATGCTTCTTCCCCCTCCTGCCCACCTGTAGACCACCACTTCATGGATTTTACACTTGTGTGTAATCCCCTCCCCTTGAATATAGTTTAGTAGAATATGGAAAAAGGGTTAGAATGGCACTACCAAGAGCTGTCTCACAAGGAATGGTAAAACAAAATCTTCAGAGAGAGGAAATATATATAGGTCACAAAACGGGATTTACATTAGAAAGAAAAGGGAGAGCATTTGAAAATGAACAGAAGATGCCGGGCGTGGTGGCGCACGCCTTTAATCCCAGCACTCGGGAGGCAGAGGTAGGAGGATCGCCGTGAGTTCGAGGCCACTCTGAGACTCCATAGTGAATTCCAGGTCAGCCTGGGCTAGAGTGAGACCCTACCTCGAAAAACCAAAAAAAAAAAAAAAAAAAAAAAAAGAAAAAAAAAAGAAAATGAACAGAAGAAAGTATGAATAAAATAGCTTGATCTTGGTCTGAGGAAGTAGTTTATTGGGTGAAATGTGTGAAATGCAAGCATGAGGACCTGCGTTCAGATCCCCAGAACCCATGTAAAATGCTGGGCATGGTGGCACATGCCTGTAACCCCAGTGCTGGGGAGATGAGACAGGGAATCCCTGCGACTCACCAGCTAGTAAGTCTAGCCAAATTGGTGAGCTCTAGGTTTAGCAAAAGATCTTGTCTCAAAGAATAAGATGGAGGGCTGGAGAGAAGGCTTAACAGTTCAGGTATTCATCTGCAAAGCCTAAGGACCCAGGTTTGATTCCACAGAACCCACTTAAACCAGGTGCACATGGTGGCACATGCATCTGGAGTTCATATGCAGTGGCCACAGGCCCTGGCTTGTCCATTCTCTCTCTGTCTTTCTCTTAAATAAATAAATAAAACTTAAAATCACTTTAAAAAAAAGAATCAGCCTAGCTGGGAGTGGTGGTGCACACCTTTAATCCCAGCACTCAGGAGGCAGAGGAGGAGGACCACTGTGAGTTCAAGGCCACCCTGAGACTCCATAGTGAATTCCAGGTCAGTCTGGGCTAGAGCAAAACTCTACCTTGTAAAATCAAAAATAAAATAAAATAAAATGGAGAGTGAAAAGAGGAAGATACCTAAAGTCAACATTTGGCCTCCACATGCACACTCACCCACACATATATGAAAACACATGCATGCACACTACATATGCAAAAACATAGTTTTATCTGCCTATTCAAAACTAATGTCACAAATAGCTGCTCAAAAATAATGGAAACAATACTGAATCATGCCATCTATGGATGTGTAGACATTGAATGATACCGATTTGGAGGATAGAAATATGATAAGGCACAGAAAGAAGGATTAAGATCACTCTGCTCTAAGGTGCCTGCACTATTTGTGAAGTGCTATAGTGCTACTTGAAAGTGGACTTGGCTTAATTGTAAATGTTTGTTGGAAGCTCTAGAGCCACCTCTCATGGAAATTTAATAAGTATAAGTGATATGCAAAGAGAGGAGAGAAATCATATAAAGTGCTAAATTAAAATCAAAGAAGACAGGATAAAGAGTAGAAGAAAAAACAAAACAAGGGCTGGGAATATAATTTACCCATTAAAGGCACTTGCTTGCAAAACCTGTCTGCTCCACTTCTATAGCCAGATTCAAAAAGTGGGTTTCACTTGCCGTGGCAAGAGACCTTGGCACACCCATAACACACACAAACAAGTGTACCAGCATGCACACACACACACACGCACACACCACACAGTGTGCATGCACAAATAAACAAAATAAATTTCCATTAAAAAAAAGAACCCAGCGTGGTGGCATACGCCTTTAATCCCAGCACTCAGGAAGCAGAGGTAGGAGGATTGCTACTAGTTCAAGGCCACCCTGAGACTACAGAGTGAATTCCAGGTCAGTCTCAGCCACAGTGAGACCCTACTTCAGAAAAAAAAAAAGATAGTAGAAATATCTCAAAGGAACAAAGGACAAATTGGGTGGGGTAGCACACACTTATAATGCCAGCACTTAGGAAGATGACAGGAGATTGACAAGTTTAGGGCCACTCTGGACTACACAGTGAAATCATTTCTAAAGAAATAGAAAACAAGAGCAAGAATAGGAAATAGTTTCAAGTATGATAGATACCAATCTAACTACAGTATTTCAATAATCATTTTGAATGTAGTCTAAATGCATCAATTAAAAAACCAAGTGCTCTCTAATTGAACTGGAGGCCCGCTCTATGGGAGGGAATACATGCCTGGTACTGAAAACCTAATCAAAACCTATCGCAGGGGAGGTCATCATGAGCCTTAGGGATATTAAGCCCACTCTTGTCTGGGTAAATGCATATATTACTCTCACCAAACTGACCAGTAAGCACTACACTTAAGGTTCATATTCATATATTAACACTACTCTCATTTTTGGTTAGAGAGGCTTCTCTTTTCCAGATGGTGGTGACCAGTGGGATGAACCAAAAGGCAACATAGTGCTGAGAAGAAGGGACAGAGGAGTATCCAGCACTGAAACATCTCTATCACACCCTCCAAGGCTTAGGGTCCATTGCAGAAGAGGTAGCTGAAAGAATGTAAGAGCCAAAGGAAGGGTAGGACTCCTTACAATACAACTGTCCAGATAGAAATTGGCCTTGATATTGATGACCTTGCAGTGCCTAGCAATACCTTCACAAGACCTTCATAATAGGAGAAAAGACAATGACATCAAAATAAAAGAGGGAAAGAGGGAGGAGATATGATGGAGAGTGGAGTTGTGAAGGGGAAAATGGGGGAGGGGAGGGAATTATCATGGTTTATTTTCTGTTAGTATATTAGAGGGCTGGAGAGATTTCTCAGTAGTTAAGGCTCTAGCCTAATAGCCCAGGTTCGATTCCCAGGATCTAGGTAAAGCCAGATGCACACAGTGGCATGTCTGTCTTCTATCTATCTATTTCTGCTTGCAAATAAATAAATAAATAAATAAATAAATAATATTTTTAAAAATAATAACTATTAGAATGGACTGAAAAACAAGGCCCATGGCTATGGATGAAACTCAGTGGTAAAGCTCCTAGCATGTGCAAGGCCCTGGATTTGATCCCTAGCCCTTCAAAAAACAAACAACACAAGACCAACAACAAATTACCTATATGAAATCTACTTTAAATATAAAGACAAGAGCAGGGCGTGGTGGCACATGCTTTTAATCCCAGCACTCAGGAGGCAGAAGTAGGAGGATTGCCGTGAGTTCGGGGTCACCCTGAGACTACATAGTGAATTCCAGGTCAGCCTGTCCAGAGTGAGACCCTACCTCGAAAAACCAATAAATAAATAAATAAATATAAAGAAAGAAATTAAAAGTAAATAGATGGAGAAAGGTATGCCATACTAACATCAATCAAAAGGTTAGAATCACTATGTTAATTTCAAATATGATGGATTTCAGAACAATAACATTATCAGAGATAAATAGGGGCATTATATAAAGATAAAAGGGCCAACTCTCCCAGAAGACATAACAATCCTTAATGTGTATATTCCTAAAAACAAGTGTCAAAGCACATGGGACAAAAATTGACAGGACTATGAGGAAAAATAGATGAATTCACTATTACAGTTGGAGACTCCAGTACCCTTCTATCAATAATTGACAGATTCAGTGGGCAGAAAATCAGTACAAATATAGTTGAACTAAGTAACATTATCAATCAACTGTATCTAATTGACATTTATAGACTATACCATCCAACAAAGCAAAATTCACATTCTTTACAAGCTTCTGTGGAATATTCACCAAGGTAGATCCCATTCTGGGCCATAAAACATGCCTTAACAAAATTTAAAGAACAGACATCATACATCAGACCACAGTGAAATTAAATTAGCAATCAATAATGTAACAATAGTTAGAAAATCCCAAAAATTAAACAATAAACTTCTAAGTAACACATGGCCAAATAATTAGTCTCAAGATTAGAAAAAAATGTTTTAAAATATTTTATTTATTTATTTGAGAGTGAGAGAGGCAAGGAGAAAGAGAGAGAGAGAAAGACTGGGTCAACCAGGACCTCTAGCCATTGCAAATGAACTCCAGATGCATGTGTTACATTGCACATATGACTTTATGTGCGTACTGGAGAATTGATCCTGGGTCCTTGGGCTTTGCAGGAAAGCGTCTTAACCTCTAAGTCATCTCTCCTGCCCTAAAAATATGTTGAGGGCTAGAGGTATACCTTGATGGCAGAGCATCTGCCCAGAATGCATGAGGCCCTATGTTTAATCCCTACCACTACAAAAAAAATATCTTAAGGGCTGGAGAGATGGCTTAGCAGTTAAAGCGCATGGCTGTGAAGCAGAAGGATCCCGGTTCAATTCCCATGTAAGCCAGATGCACAGATGCCCCCCCGTCTCTAATAAATAAATAAATAAATAAATAAATAAATAAAATAAAAATCTTTAAAAATATCTTAAGATAAATAATATAAGTTACTAACGTGTGTGGAGTGGCTGCAAAAACAGTGCTTAGAGGGAAATTTGTAGCTTCGAATACACATATTAGAAAATAAAAAAGATGAGCCAGGTGTGGTGGTGCATGCCTTTAATCCCAGCACTGGGGAAGCTGAGGTAGGAGGATTGATGTCAACGTGGGATAGAGTGAGACCTTACCTTGAAAAAAGAAAAGGAAAAAAAAAATAAGAAAGGTGCCTAGTATGATGGTGCATGCCTTTAGTCCCAGCACTCGGTAGGCTGAGGTAGAAGGATCATCCATGACTTCAAAGCCAGCCTGGGGCTACAGTGGGTTCCAGCTCAGCTTGGGCTACAGTGAGACCTTGTCTCAAAAAGAAAGAAAGAGAGCCGGGCGTGGCAGTACACGCCTTTAATCCCAGCACTTGGAGGCAGAGGTAGGAGGATCGCTGTGAGTTCGAGGCCACCCTGAGACTCCATAGTGAATTCCAGGTCAGCCTGAGCTAAAGTGAGACCCTATCTCGAAGAAAAAAGAAAAAAGAAAAAAGAAAAAAGAAAGAAAGAAAGAAAAAGATAGATCGGAAATCAATCATCTAGGCTTCCACATTAGGAAACTAGAAAGAGAGGAATAAATTAAATCCAAGGCAAGTAAAAGAAAACATATAATAAAAATTAGAGTAGAGGGTTGGAGGGATGGCTTAGTGGTTAAGGCATTTGCCTGCAATGCCAAAGGACCCAGGTTCAATTCTCCAGGACCCATGTTAGCCAGATGCACAAGGGGGTGCACGCATCTGGAGTTTGTTTGCAGTGGCTGGAGGCCCCAGAGCACCAATTTTCTGTCTCTCTCTGTGTCCAATATATAATTAAAAATATTTTTAAAAAATTAGAGCAGAGAAGCCGGGCGTGGTGGCGCACGCCTTTAATCCCAGCACTCGGGAGGCAGAGGTAGGAGGATCGCCGTGAGTTCGAGGCCACCCTGAGACTCCGTAGTGAATTCCAGGTCAGCCTGGGCTAGAGTGAGACCCTACCTCGAAAAACCAAAAAAAAAAAAAAAAAAAAAATTAGAGCAGAGATCAATCAAATTGAATGCCAACCATAGGGAAAAACAAACCGAAAGCTAGGTCATTGGAAGAGTAATAAGATGGAAAAGATGAATAAACAAAATTAAGAGTATCAGGGATGAAAGGAGAGTTATCATTACTGATCTCATGAACATTAATAAATAATTAAGAAAAATTATGAGTAACTACGTGGTTACGAATTTGATACATGTAAGGGACACATTCTGTGGCTTGCTCTTAGAGAATACGTAATGACAAAAGTGTTGGGATAGCACTTCCGGGAGTAGATTATGAAAAGAATATTATCTTGGTATCCCTCCCTCCCTGTCCACCACCCTCCCCTGCTGCCATGCTATGAGGCTACTCAAGAAGATCCACATGATAAGTAGAGCCTGCCAGCAACCACATAAGTTTGCTGGGACATGAACCTTCTGAGACCTGACAACAGTCACTTAAAAGAGTTCAGATATGGTATCAAACCCCAGTCATAACTTCAAATGAGACTGCAACCTCAGATGAGAGCTTGAGAGCATCCTCATGAGAGATCTTGAGCAGAGGCATCCGACTAAACCGTGACTGGATTCATTCCTCACAGAAATTGTGACATAAATGTCTGCTGTTTCAAAGGCTAGGTGTTTGGGATAATTTGTTATGCTGCAGTAGATAATGACCAAGAAACACCACATCAATGTACAGACAGTAAAACAGAGTAATTTTTCTAAGCCCCCCTTGCCCATCAGAACATCTGTTAAAAATGCTAATACTTGGACCATCTTACTGGAATAAACTGACATCTATTTTTGACTAGAGGCAGTGGTCACTAGACATAGTAGCTGGACAAAACCAGGCTGGTCTTCCTGGAGGGTCTAAGAAGATCAATGGGGCCAGGCATGGTGGCCTTTAATCCCAGCACTGAGGAGGCAGAGGTAGGAGGATTGCTACTAGTTCAAGGCCACCCTGAGACTACAGAGTGAATTCCAGGTCAGCCTAGGCTAGAGTGAAACCCTACCTCAAAAATAGAAACAAAAACAAAAGATCAATCTATCACTAGAATATTCATTGAATTCTCATCATAGCACAAGGCAAAGACAACCAAAATACATCAGTAAGGAAAGAAATACATAAAATTTATAATTTGTGCAACAGAGTCCCATAGTATTATTGGAGTTAAATCATGTTGGCTAATTGATAAAAATAAATTTAGTAGTTAAGTCTATGACCTAAATCCACATGTATCAATATTGCCAAATTTGCAAAGATAGTATTTAATGAAAATGTAAGTTGTGAAAGGATAGATAGATACGGCTTACATAACTTAAAACAAGGGACAATAATGTATACTGATTATAGATTATATACACACACGGGGTGTGTGTGTGTGTGTGTGTGTGTAGAAAGAGAAAAATAAACAAAGAAAGAAACACATAGACTTCCAAATGTTCATTTGGGAAAAGACGTTTAGGTAAATGGGATAAAGTAAGGGTTTCAGCTGTAAATTTCTTTCTTCAAAAACAGAAGGATCTGTGGGCATGGTGGCACACTCCCTTAATCCCAGCACTTGGGAGGCAGAGGTAGGAGGATCGCCTGAGTTCAAGGCCACCCTGAGATTACATAGTAAATTCCAGGTCAGCCTGAGCTAGAGTGAAACCCTACCTCAAAACCCCCCCCAAAAGAGAAAGAAAGTTATGCATCATATTTATATTCTGTTCTGAACCTTGAATTTTTTCCTCTATTATACATTGCATTCCCAGTAAGAATAGATCTCACTGCTAGAGTTGTCAATATAGCAACTCTACATTGGCTGCAAATACCAATACAATTTAAAGAGTTCAGGAAAATTGTGTAAACTAAGAAGGCATACCTATGACATTTTTCACTGTGGTGCAATGAGCAGAATGTGAACTCACGTTGCATTTCAAAATTGATCATTTCTTTTGGTTTTGTGATGAACAGCAACAAATTATATTGCAAACAGCTTCAATTTGCCTCAACCACCAGGTTAAGAAAAAAATAAGCTTATTGCAACCTTGAATATTTTAATATTCCCAGACAAACCATACCATGTAATATAGGATGTGATATAGTAATGTAATTGATGTAATTTTGCAATTAATCAGAGAGAATCTGCCGGCTTCATTTTATTAAAGAAAAAAAAAAAAAACGAACCGAAGGGAATGTGGCTACATGTTTAACAGTTGTCAACACTGTTTGTTACAGCTTTCGCTGTCGTCTTCCGTACCCTTGATAATTTCATATTTTAAATCAACTAATGCCTGGGAGCCCACCCTGATTTGCGGAGAGCAGCTGCCACCCCCGCCACATCAAGGGGGCGGGCTCCAGCTGACATCACAATCACTTCCGCCGCCGCAGTCCCTGCCCGCCCTACTGCTATCTGGCGGGGGAGGAACCCCAGACCCGGGAGCAGCGGCTCGGGAGCTGGCGACGGTCTTCCGAGGTCCAAGAGGTCTGCTGCTCTGAAGATCGCGCGGCTGTGCAGACTGGGTGAGTGCAAGGCGGCTTGTGGTGGCCGAGATCCGGGCGGGGGAGGTGTCGGGATAGTGGTCGAGTCCGGGGGGCGAGGATGGGGGTGGAATCCCTCGAACCCCTTTGAGGGTTCCCTGCCGGAGAAGGGGTGGGGCGGAGGGGTCCTGACCGCTGCGTGAGGCTCGTGTCCTCCACCGGTCTCTTCGGGGCTTGTATCCTCCGTGGCCGAGCCCCTCCGTGCAGTGCGGGCCTAGCTCGAATGGCTTTAATGGCTATTTGAGAGGGGAGTGGTGGTCACGGCCCTGTGCCACTTCTCCCCACCTCTCCTGGCAACACTTTTGGCCCTTTTGCAGAGCACCCTGTGGCCTTTCTCTCCCCCATTTTGCTGTTGTTTTGCCCGAGTGACAAATGGTTAAGATTTTTAGGTACAAAATATGCTCCCAGGAAAATAAAATCATCCCCCCAAAATATTCTAAGGGAAAACATATGTTCACACACACCCATTTCTTTCTTTTGCCCTGCCAATCGATCTGGGTTTGCCTTTTGAGCTGATAACGTTTTCCCCTCTCTTATGACATTGCACCCCTTCCTCAGTGTCGCACACGAGTAGAGTACGTGAGCACTCACGCACACAGGCTGGCACACAGAAACCTTCTTTGCGGGCCAGGTCCCGGCCTCTGCATCTTCTAGGTTCCAGCAGATCCTGCGCATGCGCAAACAGGCAAGCACACACCCTCTCACACACCCTCCAGTGCTTTCTCCCTCCCCTCCCCTACCTCATACCTTTAGTATCTTCCCCTCCCCCTTCCCTGGCGTTCCTTTGAGTGCACACACACTCGCCCGTACTGACACTCATGCCAGGCCCCGTCCTTTCTGCCTGCTATATACACATATAAAAACATCCTTGTATTGCTGGCCACTGACACGTATCTACACCCAACAAGCAGGTTCACACTCTTCTCAAATGCTCTTCTGTTCTCTGCCTGTGCATATGCGTGTCCTTTGATGATCCCTGTGGCATGCACTGTCACACTCCTAGAAATCCGCTGTCCCCCACCCCTTCCTGCTTGCCATATTGACGAGTGTAGACATTCTTTGATTGCTGGCCTCTGTTCCATCTGCCGTGCTCATCTCTCCCCAGTGCTTTCCTCTATCTATTGCCATTGCCTCCCATTTTGACTCTCATACAATCTTCTCATCACCGCCAGCACCCTCCCCTTCCCTGCATGTAGCATACACATAAACACAGGCCTTCCCTCATAGTTCCAGCCTCCATGCCTGTAGCTACACCACCCCTTCACTTTCTCGGGTGCTTACACACAGCCCTCTGCTCTGTTACCCATGTCTGTCACTTTCATACTCATATCCAGATGGCTCTCATTCTAACACCCACACCTAGCACCCCTATACCCAACCCTCCATTGCAGGATTACTGGGCCCCTATCCACTTGTCTGTCTGCTGACACACATACACAGTGATCTATATTTTTCATTCTATTTCCAGTTTTCATTTCTCCCCAGTATCTGCAGTGCTCAAATGCAGACATCCCATAAAGGCCCTACAGCAGTCTTTCCTCTTCCCATGTTAGCACAGTTCCACAGTACTTCACCCACCTCCTGAGTATCCAGTCACCCCCACCCCCCCACTTTCTGTCACATTCTCCACTGTCTGGCTTTCCTGCAAACCCAGTCTTGTAATCATTTTGCCAACATTAAAAATGTGTTCCAGGTCTACACTTGACAGTCACTTGAATGCTACTCCAGGCCTTAGAAGAAAGTGAAACTAATTGTAAAGGCCCCCTATCCCTGCTGAAGTGAAAATAGATCTCCCTGCTCTTTTGTTCTGAACTGATTTGACTTCCCAGCGCTGGGAGCAAGAGCCTTTGCGCCTGTGCCCCAGCTGTATTGGAAACACTTCTAAGGCAGAGCCATGGGTCAGGAATCTAGCAAGCCTGCATGGCCCAAACCAGCAGAAGGGTATCAGTCTAATACAGGCAGGAGGTATGGAAGGAGGCATGCTTATGTCAGTTTCAGGCCATCGATGAGCCAGCAGGAAAGGATTTCCAACCAGAGAAGGACGACATCCGAAGTCCCAATGCACAGAGCAGCCCCCAATCAAACCACCAAGAGGAGCCGGTCACCATTTGCCACCACGCATCGTAGCTGGGATAACAGTGAGAGCTCGGGAACCAGCTTAAATGTTGAGAATGAGGACTATTCCAGGTATCCTCCAAGAGAGTATCGAGCCTCCGGGAGCCGAAGAGGAATGCCTTATGGACACATTGACACTTTTGGGGCAGATGATAGTGAGGAGGAGGGGGCTGGGCCTGTTGAGCGACTGCCAGTGAGAGGGAAAACTGGCAAGTTTAAGGATGATAAGCTGTATGAAACAGAGAAGGGGGCAAGGTCTCTGGCAGGGGTGTCTGCCCACTTCTCTAGTTTTAACCATGATGTGAGAGAGGAGCTTGGAAAGAGAGAGCCAGCTTCTGCTGCAAGGTGCTCTGCTAGCCGACCTGAATTCCTGAAGCAAAGTGTTGTGACCTCTAAGATGTCTTCTGCAGAAGGCAAGGTGGCTGCAAAAGGAGACCGTTTGGAGAGGGAGAGACGGGGCCAAAATTTACCAGCGCCTACCAGCAGGGCTCCTGTGAGTATTTGTGGTGGTGAGGAAAACACCCCAAAGAGTGCAGAGGAAGCCGTGGTGAGGCCAAAAGTCAGAAATTTGGCAACTCCAAACTGCATGAAACCAAAAATATTTTTTGATACTGATGATGATGATGATCTGCCACATAGTACTTCCAGGTGGAGGGATGCCCCCAATGCTGATGAAGTCCACGTGGATGGCCTTGCCAGAAGAGACCGAGGCGAGAGCACCAGCAGCTACTCAGAGCTGAAGTACCCTGAAAACAAGAGGGAAGCAAGGAACGACCAGGTGAAACCAGAGAAAGTGCCAAGACGGCGACGAACCATGGCTGATCCTGATTTCTGGACGTACAGTGATGATTACTACAGATACTATGATGATGACTCTGACAGTGACAAAGAGTGGATCGCTGCTCTGCGCCGGAAGTATCGAAGTCGGGAACAGCCCCAGTCCTCCAGTGGTGAAAGCTGGGAGGCTCTTCCAGGAAAGGAAGAGCGGGAACCTCAGCAAGCTAGAGAGGTTGTGAGCACCGCTGGAGCCAGTGCTGGTGGGGTCACTGCCAGCGCCAGTGTCGGCAGCAATGGAAGTGGCTGTCTTGAAGAAATCCAGGAACCATCTCTCCAGGAAGAGGAGCAGAGCTCTCTGGAAGAAGGAGAAATTCCTTGGCTACAGTACAATGAGAACGAGAGCAGCAGTGAAGGGGATAATGAGTCCAGTCATGAGTTGATGCAGCCTGGGATGTTCATGTTGGATGGAAACAACAACCTCGAAGATGACTCCAGTGTGAGTGAAGACCTAGAAGTGGATTGGAGCCTCTTTGATGGATTTGCGGATGGCTTGGGAGTGGCTGAAGCCATCTCCTATGTGGATCCTCAGTTCCTCACCTACATGGCTCTGGAAGAGCGCCTGGCTCAGGCGATGGAGACTGCCCTTGCACACTTGGAGTCCCTTGCTGTTGATGTGGAGGTGGCCAACCCACCTGCCAGCAAGGAGAGCATCGATGCTCTTCCCGAGATCCTGGTCACTGAAGATCATGGTGCGGTGGGCCAGGAAATGTGCTGTCCTATCTGCTGTAGCGAATATGTGAAGGGGGAGGTGGCCACCGAGCTGCCATGCCACCACTATTTCCACAAGCCATGCGTGTCCATCTGGCTTCAGAAGTCCGGCACTTGCCCGGTGTGCCGCTGCATGTTCCCTCCCCCACTCTAAAGGTCACGGTTCTTTACTCCTGGTCTGGTTATTTTCCTCATCCAAAATCCACAATACTGCAGGAACCCTGTCAAAATTAACAATGGAAACGAAACCAATTAGACTAAACCTGTCGATTCCTTGTGATTATTTCCAATGTGAAAATGGCTGTGTACAATTACATTAAAAAAATCATACTGTCTTTTAGAGGTTAGAAAGGGAAAACTAATCTTTATAAATGCTACTTGAAATTTCAGTAGGCACATACATTTTCTAACCTGAAAGTTAAGTAAATCACATCTGTTCAGTAAACTATTGCTCTTAATTGTAATGTCAAGTTTATCTGTTATGTATGTCAAAAAGGCAAAATCACTTTTGTTGCATGTTATAGATTAATGTTCCTATATTTGCAGTGCTGTAAAAGCTTATTAAAGTTCTTTTGGTTTGACATGGCATAATGGAATTGTCTGGGTTGTGTCTGAAATTATAAAACCAGGTAACTTTATAATGAAACAAAAGTTCACTGTTGCCAATTGTAGAAAATATTAGTTTTCACTGGAAACATTCACTTGAAAGACAAAAAAATTCATTTTTAGGTAGAAATACGGTATATAATTGCCTACTAGGTGGGAAAGGTAGAATTGAGAAGGGAAGACAAGAAATAAACCATAATAAAATGGCAGTGATAGAAATAAATTCAAACTTCAGTGTAGGAGCGGGTTAAAAATCACCTTTGAGAAAATTGAAGTTTTTTGAGAGAACCAGTTAAAAAAAATAAATCTGTATGCCAATTATACATCTTAACACAGAAGCAAAATGGAATGGCAGAAAAGTGGTACAAGGAAATAGAGGTGCCCACCTATGCAACGTCAACAGGTTTAACAGTTGTCTCTATTTGCTTTAGATTCATCTGTCTCAAAAATAAATAAAAATTGTCAGGCTCAGGATTCTTCACACCAAAGTTACCTTCACCATCCACAGAGATAAGCACAACCTGGTAAATGGTGTGTTTCTTGTCTATGTCTTTAGATGTGTAGGTAGGAGAGTTTATGTATATGTCTATCCACAACCAACAGAGTTTATATTTTTAGAGTAGACACAACCAATAGAATGCATGCTATCATTTTTTTTCACTCAATGTTATTTTGGATATGGTTGATCTATTGCCCTTTGGGTAGACACTTAGGTTCTAACCAGCATTTCATGGCAATGAACATGCTATTAAGATGTCCCTTTATGCACATGTATGAGTGTCTGTAGCCATAAGTACATAGAAATTAAATGTCTGAGTCCCAGGATTTAAGCATCATCACCTTAACTAGGTATTGCCAAATTGCTAGCTTGTGTTTGCACTAATGCATAGTTCTATCAAAAATTTTGGGGAGGGCTAGAGAGGTGGCTTAGCAGTTAAAGCACTTGCCTGCAAAGCCAAAGGACCCAGGTTCAATTCCCCAGGACCCACATAATCCAGATGCACAAGGTGGCACATGTGTCTGGAGTTCATTTGCAGTGGCTACAGTCACTGGCTTGCCCATTCTCTCTATATATCTGCCTTTCCCTCTTTCTCTCTCTAATAAATAAATAAAAATAAAGTTTTAAAAATTGGAGGGCAGATTCCCTACAACCTGAGGAGCCAAGCCTGGTTTCTGTTTGCATTCAACCTTACTGGGAGTTGGAATAAATCAGCAAATGAATACACCAAAGATACATTGCCCATTAGAAAGTGACAGTTTTTCTTCCTAACCACCCCTAGGGGTGAGAAGACAAGCAATTGGTATGCATATGAACTAACAGCCTCTTTAGGGACCAGTTTATCTAGTAGCTAATTGTCATGTTAAGTTAAAAAAAACAAGCAGGGCTGGGAGATGGCTCAGTAGTTAAAGGTCCTTGCTTGAAAAGCCTTGCCAGCCTGGGGTTCAATCATTGAGTACCCATGTAAAGCAGCAAAGCTAAACACACAAAGTGGTGCATGTATCTGGAGTTTGTTTGCAGTGACGAGAAGTCCTGATGCATCCATACTCTCTCAAATAAATGAATGAAAATATTTAAAAGACGCATAGTGTAGAACACAGAGTTTTAACACAAAGTCTTTTAAAGACAAGCTAAGAATTAAAATGCTTTAAAAAAAAAAAACATGTCTTGCAAGACTACATACCTGATGGCAAGTATCTCCTGAGGATCTCTGGAGGATCGGGGCAGAGGAATGAGGAAGGGAGATGTTTTTTTAATATAATTAATATAATGCATTTTCTCTGTATTTTTTACAGTATTACTGTGTTTTCATGATTATTAACATAGTTAGCCTGAAGGCATAATCAAGTTATCCAATTAAAAAGATTATTTTTCTCCACTGTATGTACAGAAACATGGATAGAAACAACAGTGTTTTGCTACAACTCACTGAACTGAACCCCATGCCTTCATTTCTCACTAGCCATTCTGTTTTCTTCCTGTGTCTTTTAAAAAATATTTTATTTATTTATTTGACATAGAGAAAGAGGCAGAGAGACAGAGAAAATGGGCATGCCAGGGCCTCTAGCCGCTGCAAATGAACTCCAAACACTTGTACCACCTTGTGCATCTGGCTTTAGTAGGTACTGGGCAATCGAACCTGGGTCCTTTGGCTTTGAAGGCAAGCGCCTTAACTGCTAAGCCCTGTCTCCAGCCACTTCCTGGGTCTTTTTGACCAGCAGCTCAGCTGGTTGTGCAGACTTAAAATCGGAATCCTTACTGGCCTCTGTTCATTTACTCAGAACCTTTCCTATGCCCTGACTGGCATCATACAAGGAATTATTTGTGAACTATGCTTGGATCCTGATAATCTTTCTTTCTTGCTCCCGTGGTGTGACAGTAACCCTAGCTTCCCTTTCAGCCTTCTCACACTTTTTTCATTAAGTTAGCTAGAGTTGCTTTCTGCTGTTTGTAATGAAAACAGGCACACTTGTCAACATTCTATGCCATTTTTGTACCTGTGTTCCTTTTCATATGAAGTATCCCAAACTGCGCTAGGGAGATGGCTTAACAGTTAAAGGCACTTGCTTGCAAAGTATGCTGGCCCAGGTTCTATTCCCCAGTATCCATGTAAAGCCAGATGCACAAAGTGGCCCATGTGTCTGGGGTGAACAACAGGCAATAGTGGGCTCTAGACATGCAGTAGCTGTTAGTTTTTTTTTAATTATTTTCATTTATTTATATTTATTTATTTGAGAGCAACAGACAGAGAGAGAAAGAGTCAGATAGAGAGAGAGGGAGGGAGGAATGGGCACGCCAGGGCCTCCAGCCACTGCAAACGAACTCCAGACGCGTGCGCCCCCTTATGCATCTGGCTAATGTGGGTCCTGGGGAATCGAGCCTCGAACCGGGATCCTTAGGCTACACAGGTAAGCGCTTAACCGCTAAGCCATTTCTCCAGCCCAGCTGTTAGTTTTTGACACAGTCTCACTCTGTAGCCCTGGTTGGCCTGGACTCATTACATAGCTCAGCCCAATCTTGCTGGGATTTCAAGCATGTGCCACCACGCCCAGCAAAACAGTCACTTTTGAGAGTTGGTTATTTGGTGTCTTCATTGATGGTACCACCCATACTTTACTTCTTGGCCTTGTTTCCTGATTGTGGAATAAACAGCCCTATAAAGGCTCTTTTTGAGGAGCTGAGGGCCCAGGAGATCACATCTGTTCTGGACATCCATGTCTGGTTTCTCCATTTTGTGTCAACCTCTTGTCCCATACTCCCAAAGCTGGTCCTGCAGTGTGCCAGGAAGGTCATTTCACATAGATCTTTAGGTACATCGATGGAAGGGTTTCAGTGGAACAGAGGACTAAAACACAGCTGAGCCTTAGAACACAGAGGAAGGGCCTTATGGTTGGGTAGCTGTGGTACCAGCCAGAAGGTGGCACCTCAGGGAACCTAGGGTGCTCTCTGGCAAGAAACCCTGATTTGTGATCCAAGTGAGTGACCAAACCCAGGGTTATTTATTCCATACTCAGAGAACAAGGTCTAAAAACTAGTCTGAAGGCAAGTAGACACTCAGGCACAAGCACGCAACCAATCTTCAGGGAGCTACTCAGTCACAACCATGTGTTCAGCTGACGAGCATTTTTGAGATAAGGTGTATGTATTAGAGAAAGTACCTTTGTTATTGCTGAGACAAAACTCCTGATAAAGACACCTAAGGAAGGAAGGGTTTATTTCAGTGTATAGTTCATGGTTACAGTCCATCATGGCAGCCGGAGCTCGAAGAGGCTGGTCATACTGTGTCTGTAGTCAGGAACTAGAGAGCTAGGAATGTTGCTTCTCAGCTCCCTTTCTTCTTATTCAGTCCAGGACCCCAGCCTAGGGAATGATGCTGCCCACAGCTAGGATGGATCCCCCCACCCCACCTAATCTAGAAACTCCCTCACAGACATGCCCAGAGATTTGATTCCATGGTGATTCGAAATGCTCTCAAGTTGACAATGAAGATCAACCATTCCAGCATCTATATAGTCCAGGCTGACTTTGAATTCACTGAGATCCTCCTGCCTCAGCCGCCCAAGTACTAGGACTACACACACAGTCACCACTCCCATGGCCAGCTTTGTTTAGTTCAACACATATTTACTGAGCTTCTTCCTATGGTGTGTTCAAACTGGGCCTGCAAAAGCTGAATGAGTTCGTTTGTGTTTTGTTTCGTTTCTGAGGTATGTTCTCTAGACCAGGCTGACCTGGAATTCACTATGTAGACCCTGGCTGGCCTCAAACGCCCAGCAAACCTACCTCTGGAGTGCTGGGATTAAAGGGGTGTGTGACCACGCTCGGCACTGAACAAGTTTTAGTCCTTTTCTGAAAAAGCTCATGGTCTAGCTAGGCATGGTGGCACATGCCTGTAATCCCAGCACTTGGGAGACAGACGTAGGAGGATTGCCATGAGTTTGAGGCCACCCTGAGACTACAGTGATTTCCAGGTCAGCCTGAGCTAGAGTGAGACCCTACCTCGAAAAAGAAAAAAAAAAGCTCATGGTCTAGTGTGTGAGACAGGTTTGGAAGGACAACAGCAATGTTCTGGGGAAAGTGGAGGCATACGCAGGGTACACTGGAAGCAAAGAGTCTCATAGGCAGGGGCTGGACAGCTGGCTCAGTGGTTAAAGGAGCTTGCTTGTGAGCCTGACAGCCCAGGTTTGATTCCCCAGTACCCACCTAAAGCCACATGCACAAAGTGGCCCATGCATCTGGAGTTTGTTTGTAGTGGCAGGAGGCCCTGGTGCACCATGCTCACTTTCTCTGCTGAAATAATTTTTAAAGAAAAGAGTCTGGCAGGCAGAGTTGGGAACAGGGACTGGTCTTTGGGAACATTTAGAACGAGGCTGCTCACTTATAAAGTATACACAGGCACTGGCCTGGTAAAGAAATGACAGAGGAAGGGTAGGTGGATCATCTCAGTGCTATCATCATTGTCAGTTCCCGTTTTTTTTTTTTTTTTTTTTTTTTTTAGTTTATGTGAAGGAGGGTCTCACTGTCTGTACTGTTTTTTAAATTATTTATTTGATTGAGAGGCAGATAGAGAGAATGGGTACGCCAGGGCCTCTAGCCACTGCAAAGGAACTCCAGACATATGCGCCACCTTGTGCATCTGGCATAGGTGGGTACTGGGAATTGAACCATCATTCAACTAGGTGGGTACTGGGGAATCAAACCATCGTTCAGCTCCACAGGCAAGCACCTTAATCGCTAAGCCATCTCTCCATACCCAGTTCCATTTGCTTTTAAAGGCCTTTCATGAAATGTGTTAATATTTCAAATCCACACAAACTCACCCAGCAATTGCACTAGTCAGAATTATTACTATATGTGAAAAGCACAAATTGTTTATACAAGGGAATTCATTGTTATGTTGTTTGTAGTTAGCTGCAAGAGGGACAAGCATTTAAATCAATTATGGGGACTGGAGAGATGGCTTAGCAGTTAAGACACTTGCCAGCGAAGCCTAAGGACTCAGGTTCAATTCCCCAAGACCCACTTAAGCCAGATATACAAGGTGGCACATGCATCTGAAGTTTGTTTGCAGTGGCTAGAGGCCCTGGCATGCCCATCCTCTCCCTCTCTCAAATAAATAAATAAAATATTATTTACAAAATCAAATATGGAACAGCCATCAGAGGTTTTACTAGATGGCCTGTATCCAGTGCAAGGGTATCTTGGGTGACTACTGTACAATAGTTTCCAAAAGTCAACAACTTACCAAAGCTAGGTGCAGAATAGTGGGTCCAGTTATTATTGTGTTCCACAAATTATGTTTCACTATATATATATATATATATATATATATATATATATATATATACACACATATCTTTGGAAAGATACACAGCCAGAAGTAGGGATCAACGTAGGCAGTGAGAAGGACATTTACTTTTCACTGTATATCTCTTCCCTCCCTTCCTTACTTCCTTTCTTCCTCCTTCCTTTTTCCTTCCCCCTCTCTCCTCTGTCTGTCTTGTCTGCAGGGCAACGAGGCAAATCCAGGGCCTGACAGATGCTAGGCAAACACTTTACCACTGAGCTATACACTCTCATCCCACTGTATGCTTTTTGTTTCTTTTAGAATTTTTGATATTTTATTTGCATTTGGCTTTTTTTTTTTACCCCTAGCCATAGGAATATATGACAGAGGTAGAGAAAAGAAAAGGGAAGTAGTAGGGCACTGACTCCAGGCAACGGAAACTGAATGAACAAAGTCCTGGATATATGGAAAAGTATGTGGTATGTGTCTGCACTGTGGAAGAAATTCTTCCAAGTGATTTCCAATAATGCTGTGGAGAGTGAATGGTCTGGATACAAGGAAGAAAATGGCAGGCCACAAGGCCAAGTCCCCTGTGAACTATAAATGGTGGCACATATAGGCCTTCTAGAAGGGAAGAGGAACCCATCTCGGCTGCCCTCATGAAGACACAGGGTGAAGCCAGGCGTGGTGGTGCTCGCCTTTAATTCCAGCATTCAGGAGGCAGAGGTAGGAGGATCGCTGAGTTCTAGGCCAGCTTGGGATTACAGAGTAAGTTCCAGGCCAGCCTGTGCTAGAGTGAGACCCTACATAGTGAATTCCAGGTCAGCCTGGGCCAGAGTGAAACCCTACCTTGATTAAAAAAAAAAAAAAAAAAGAGAGAGAGAGAGAGAGAAGATAAGAGCCAGAAAGTGGCCCAGTACCCAAAGTAGGGCCACTAGGGTCTCAAACTGTCAAATAGATCTTTACCTTGTATATATCCACAACACAAAGGCTACTAGCAACCTAGTTGATGCCAATTTTCTCTCACCAGTGGGATTATAGGTTATTTTAATTTTATGTTTGGTAGTGGGGGCACTTCAATTCTTTTCAACCAGCACATAAGCAGGGAGAAAAAGTTGCAAGGAAATAGGAATATTGATGAAACATCTGACTCAACCTCACAAGACAGAACTTTCCTGAGGGAAGCTGTGCAGGCCCTCCATGGCCATCCCAGGCATTTACAGGGATTGCCAAGAAGCTTTGTTCTCAGGTAGTGTGGCCTAGTGGAAAGATCTCTGCATTTTATTTGGAAACCCAAGCCTGAAATCACTTTTTTAAATATTTTATTTTCATTTATTTATTTGAGAGAGAGAGAGAGAGAGAGAATAGGTGTGTCAGGGCCTCCAACCACTGCAAACGAATTCCAGACACATGCACCACCTTGTGCCTCTGGCTTACGTGGGTCCTGGGGAATTGAACCTGGGTCCTTTGGCTCTGCAGGCAAGCACCCTCTCCAGCCCCCTGAAACAGTTTTGATGCTACTTGTGAGTCTTGAGCAAGGCACATGACCTGTCAGCCTTGGTTTGCTTGTTTATAAAATGGGATGGAATGGAACCCATCCCACAGGGTGGTTGGGATGCACAAATGTAAATGGCAGATGTGTAGAAGCCACTGCAGGCACTTTATAGGCTTACTATGGTTATCTTTTCTCCTAACTCTTTCCTCTGGGCTTGTAGGAGCAGGAATCCAAGACTCAGAAGAAAATAAACCACTGCTTCTTCTGTAGAAAAAACTCTGCACCCCATCACTTTCCCATAAGAAACTTAGCAAGGCTGACCTTCTGTTGCCTGGCCCTGGTTTGGAACAAAGCACTGAGTAGAAATCCAACCTTCCCGTTGGAAGGGAGTGTGGTGGAGAGATAGGGGAGGAGGAGAGGGAGGAAGCAAAATATTTGCTAGGGTTTTTGTTTTTTTCTGTGCAATTGACTGCTGGCTGAAGCCCTTTGCTCACCACTGTCTGCAAGCACAGATGGCTGCTGAGGCCCCTGGATGCAGGGTTTGGCTTCCGGTTGAGCATGCCCACCCCACCCCAGCCAGCTGAGGAATGTGGGCTGGTCCAGGCTGGATGGGTCCTGTGTCTCCTTGGGCCCCTCCCAGAGCCCCAGACTGACCCCTCCTCATGCCCCAATGAAGGAGCCTCTGTGTCATGGGGCCCAGCTGATTAGATATGGCTGCCACAATGGCTCCTCCCTCACAGGACAGGCAATGGAGGAAGAAAGGTCCAAAGCCTTCAGGCTCAGACTAGCTGGCCTGGTGTGTCATCTGGGGCGGGTTGAGTCAGAAGTCCCTGATGTTCTCTGTTCCCAAGAGGAAAATCTCCCTGGGTCTTCAGGCCCCTGAGGGCGGTGCTTCTCTGGCCTAGTCCCTGGGGTTGTCAGTGAAGGCTCAGGCTACGTAAGCAAATCTGATAAATTTCTAGTCCCATCCAGTGCTGCTTTTGCAGAGGTTAAAATTTTTCACTGGGCTGGAGAGATGGCTTAGCAGTTAAGGTGCCTGCCAGTGAAGCTTGAGGACCCGGGTTCAATTTCCCAGTACCCATATAAGCCAGATGCACAGGTGGTGCATGCATCTGGAGATTGTTTGCAATGGCTAGAGGCCCTGGCATGCCCATTCTCTCTCAAATAAATAAAAATTTTAAAGATTTTTTTATTGACTGTGACTAGGTGGCAGAGGTAGTGAGGCCATAATCACCAGAGAAGTGGCTAATTGGAGTGCTAAAATGTAACTTACAGCTCTGCCCCAATGGGAATGGGAGGAGGTCTTGTTCTTTTCTAAATACATATTTACGAGAGAGAGAGAGCTACAAATGAACTCCAGATGCATTAGCCACTTTGGCCGTATGTGGAACAGAACTAGGGCCAGCAGGCTTTGCATGCAAGCACCTTTACCAGCTGAGACATCTTCCTAATCCTCTTTGTTCATTTCTGTTCTCTGGGCCACTTTGGCAACTTTCCATCTATGAGTCCCTTATGAGGTACTTCACCTCTCTGAGCCTCAGCTCCTCTATCAGGAAAACAGGCACAAAAATATCTGGGAGGGCCGCAAAGAGGATGTGAGGGCCTGGGACAGTATCAGTCCATAGGAGGCCTTCCATAAGGGCAGCTTCCTTCCTGTGTTTAGTAAGCACTTCCTTTTTAGAGCACTGGGGAATCCTGAAGTGACTATGACAGTATCTGATTTCAAGACAAGTCATGGGTTTGAGTTCACTTGGCCACTAATTTGACCTTGCTTCTGACCAGGGGAATTCTGGCCTATCCCAAGGACTCTGGTACTGCCTCAGGGCCTGAATGGCCTAAGGGTCAGTGCAGTGCCTGGAACCCACAGACAGAAGACAGTCCCTTCCTGGGTGGCCTGGCAGCCAGCTGAGCACTTCTATGGGTATCATGTCATGTAATTTTCACAACACCTCTGCAAAGAAGGTGTTCTGCTCATCATTCTCAAAGGTATCTCCTTTAGGTCTCAGCCTCATGTTTCTTCTTGGGTAAGCACTGAAATCTCCCTGTGCCTTAATTTTCTCATCTGTGAAATGAGTTAAATAAAAGTAGCTCCCTTTTCAGGGAACAATTTAAGTGCACCTTAATGTGTGCCTGACACATAGTAAGCTCTCAAAATGTGTTAACAATTATCCTTAGGAAAATGAGGGTCAGTGGTCTGGAAACATGGCTTAGCAGTTAAGGCACTTGCCTGAAAAGCCAAAGGATCCAGGTTTGATTCCCCAGAACCCATGTAAGCCAGATGCACAAGGTGGAGCATGTGTCTGGAGTTCATTTGCAGTGGCTGAAGGCCTTGGCATGCCCATTCTCTTTCTATCTGCCTCTTTCTCTCTGAAATAAATAAAATAAATTTTAAAAATTAAAAAAAAAAGAAAATGAGGGTCAGAAGAGGAACTGACCTGCTCATGTTGACCCAATAGGAAGCAAAAGCTAGGCATTGAACCCAGGACATTACGCAGGCATAATCAGAGTTTTTGTTGCTGGCTTCTTGGCAGGACAAGTGTAAGTGCCTGTGACCATACTCTTGGGTACCTATAATTAAGTTTTGTTATCAGGCCCTGCCACACATCGATATTTTAAATAATGAAATTAACACCATGCTACCTGGCACTTTAAAATATCAATTTATACAGCCAGGAGTGCTGGTGCACACCTTTAATCCCAGCACTTGGGAGACTCAGGTAGGAGGATCACTGTGAGTTCGAGGCTTGCCTGAGACTACATAGTGAATCCCAGGACAGCCTGGGCTAGAGTGAGACCCTACCTCAAAAAATAACACTAAAACATCAACATATTTAATCCTGTGTTTAACTCAAGTGCTTTCGGGATCCTCATTTTCCACACCGGAAGATTGAGGCACAGACAAATTAAGGGACTAACACAAGTTTCTTCAGATATAAGTGGCAGAGCCAGAATCTAAACTCAGGCTGGCTGTCTCCAGAATCACTGCTCAAATTGGGTGTGGTTATGCATGCCTATAATCTCAGCAGTTGGGAGGTTGAGGAAGGGGGATTGGCAGGAGTTCAAAGCTAGGCTGGGTCTCCATAGCAAGTTCCAGACCAGCTTATACAAGGCAATCCTCTCAGAAAAATCACAAAACAAAATCCACGAAGTGATCATCCCTCTAAAACAAATCAGGATCATTGCTTATAGCTAGTATGCTCCAGCTTGGCCAGTGGGAGGGTAACAGGTTGGATGTGCCTACAGTGGAAGCCTTAGTGGGGGGCTTGGTGCTCAGCACAAGGTAGGTGCTAAATATAGAGCTGTTGAACTAATGAATGATTGAATCAATGAAACAAACTAAAACAGGGTGATGGCCATGAAAAAGGATGAGAGAGATCTGAAAGCAAACTGACCAGATTGGGAGCCAGAGCCAACTGGAATATGAAGCAGCGTTGTATGACTCCCTGGAGTTTGGCTTGGGTGACTAGATGATGAGGTCATTTACCAAGCTGGGAAGCCCATAGGGGACACAGCATGCAGGGCTGCAGAGAGTAGTCTGAGTGAATTCAGTTAAAGATGAGTTCGAGGTGCCTTTGACATGGGCAAGAGGATGGGCAGGAGACTACAGAATGGCAGGTTTAGAGGAGGGATGTGGGCCTCCAGCGCACCCGCTTCCCATCCCCCTCTTCCATCTCACACGAAGCCGCTGGCCCCAAGGCCTTTACTCTTCCCACTGGGAAGGAAGGAGAGGGATCTTTGATGGTGGGAGTGGGAGGAGTGGACTTTTCTAAACCAAACAAACGCATACACAGTGCCTGCTTGTTGCCGATTCGCTTGCCTGGCTCTGGGCACATGTAGGCTGCCTTCCAGGGCAGACCTCCCTCCACCACCCGCCGGCCCCTGCCGCCTGCTCCCTGCCAAGGTGAGCTCTGACAGGGCGACTTGTCATCTTTTCAACACCTCATTTTTCCCTCCTTACTCACTGCCCGGGGAGAGGTCCTTCCTGTTTGCACACCTCAGGGGCTAGGCCCTGAGGAGGAACAAAAACAGCCTTCATGGTGAAGGGGGAGGGGAAGACAAGGGAGAAGGCTGAGGGAAGAGGAAGAGAGCAAAGAGATTGTCTGAGGAGGAGGGGAGAAAATTACAAGGCTGAAGACCCCTCTCCAGCCCCTCCTCCTGCCCCAGGCTCCTCACACAAATACATATGCACACCACCCGCACAGCATCCTGAACTGGGGTGGCTGATTCCCAGGTCAAGCCATGGGTTCAGGCACTAGCTGAGTCTAGACACTAGCCACTATCTAGCCTTCCTACCTCCAGCAGAGGCTTGGGCCTAGAGTTGCCCAGCCCAGAGGCCTCGGATCAGTTTCCACCCCCAGTCAGCTTAGTTCCCAGGGCCTTCTTTCGCGGCTTCCCCATCGGTTTCCTCTGGGTCTCCAGGTCAGCGAGTCTGCACCCCCTGGCTCCATGCCCAGGGTTCCACTGCCCAGCACCCCACTCCCTCCTGGAAAGACATTCCTCCCATCCTGCAGCCCCGCCCCAACAGAGGCCTGGGCAGGTAGTTCCCTCCCCCTCCCGGTAGCAGACAGAGGTCCAACTCCTTCCAGTTTGCCCCGTCTGGGAGCCCCATGCTGGGGATAGGCCTGGCCTCCCGCCCCCTCCCCCACCCGGCTCCCACGTGGGGAGCCCGTCTCCCAGGCCTGGGCTACCCCATTCATAGCGCCCTCCTCCATTGTCCAGGCCTGTCACTCAGGCCCTGCATTAGCATTTCTAAAGCTTTCTCCTAGCCGCAACTATGGCTCGGGCTGGGCAAAGGAACTTAGCCCTATAGAACTAGGAACAATTAGGACGAGCCTTCAAGAGCACTTTAGAGTATATAATTCACTTTTCTATATAGCCATTTCATTTACTTCTCCCAACAGCCTTTAGTGGCGGGACACTGACATACAGAGAAGTTTGTGAGGTGTCCAAGGTCATGAAGTGCTTTTCCAAAGCCAACTCAGGTTTGTCTGATGCCAGGGGCGTCATTCTTTCCTCTCCCCCACCTTGCCTCGGTCAGGCCCAGCTTGCTTCTGCTTGGCTGGGCCTCCTTAAAAGGTGGATTCAAGTGATTGGGCACTACTGGAGATGGCATGCTGCTTCCAGCCTGCGGAGGGGCTCAAGGTGACTTTCCTGGTGCCACTAACTGACCAGACAGCTCCGAGAGGGTGTTTCCTTCGGTCTGCTGCCGGGGCAACACAGCCTGGCCTATAAAACAGCACCGGAAGTGGGAAAGGGTTCCTGAGCCAGATGGCTAACTTCATATCCTAGCTTTGCTGGATGGCGGCTAGGTCGCTTTAGATAAATGTCTAAATCTCACTGTGTCGCTGTTCTCTTCTATAAAACAGGAGGGTAATGGTGTCACCTTAGCGTTATGTGAGTTAATAGACAAAAGGGACACACAACAGATACTGGACAGCACTATCAGAACCTGCTATTACTATTGCTCACCCACTGTTCCTAGAGTCTGGGTGATGAGTGGAGTGCAGCTTTATTATCCAATAGCTTGGAATTCAAATGCAAGCTCTACCACTTACTAGCTGTGTGGCTTTGGCTAAATGGCTTATCTTCCCTGGGCCTCAAACTCCTTAGCAGGAAAATGGAGCTAACAATTTTCATTTCTCAGCCTTGTCATGGATGCTAATGTGTGTGCAAGTGTTTCTCTAAAGGTAGAACTATATTGACACTCTGTGATTCCAGTGAAGTCTCTTGAAACCTCATTCCAGACCTTCACATCTTTCCCCTCTTCTGCTTCACTTCTGACTCTCACCCAGCCTGGGTTCTAGTTGCTTCCCAGTGCCCAGTGTTCCCACGAAGCAGAGTACACATTTGGTGTGCCCCACCTTTGACACGGAAGATGCAGAGGCTAGCCAGCAGACAAGCATTCCCCAAATTTGTATTGCTTTCTCTGGGTGAGTAACCCCTCACATGGGCTCAGCACTTTGAAGACTACCAAGTCTGTACCTTAGATGTCTCATGGGAGCCTCCTCACCACCAGTATGATGCTTGGAAGGACAGGCTCTGTGAATCGCATCTTACAGAGGGAGGCACCGCGGCTCACCAAATGGAAGAAACCTCCCACAGTCCACCATACAGCTACGAGCTGAGACTAGTCTTGAGACAGTGCTCACAGGGCCAATGTCCAAGCAAAATATGCATTTAAAATATTTTTATTTATTTGTTTATTTATTTAACAGAGAAAGAGGGAGGGAGGGAGAGTTAGAGAGAGAGAGAGAATGGACGGGCCAGGGCCTCCAGCCACTGCAGACAAACTCCAGATGCGTGTTCGCCCACTTGTGCATCTGGCTAACGTGGGTCCTGGAGAATTGAACCAGGGTCTTTGGCTTTGTAGGCAAACACCTTAACCGCTAAGCCATCCCTCCAACTCTAAAATCTAAAATATGCATTTTAAAAAATATTTGTTTATTTATTTGAGAGAGAGTGTGCATATAAGTGTTCCAGGGCTTCCTGCCCCTACAGAAGAACTGCAGACACATACACTACTTTGTGAGGCTGGCTTTATGTGTATACGGGGGAATTAAACCCAGGCAGTCAGGTTTTGAAAGCAAGTACCTTTATCTGCTAAGCCATCTCTCCAACGAAAATGTGTATTTTAAGGTAAAGTTTTGCCACATAGCCAAGGTTGGCCTAGAACCTATACTCTTCCTGCCACAGCCTTCTGAGATGGATTAGAGATGTGTACCAACATACTGAGCTAAAATGTCATTTTCCTGTATTCTGGTACTCATTAGTAAGACCTTGCCCTGTAGAAACATACAAGACCATCCTACTTTCTTTCATAAAGTCTAGAATTACCAAGGAAAATTATTTCATTTTATGGACTTAGAAATTCCAATATTTGGGAGACTAAGGCAGGAGGATCATGAGCTCCAGGCTAGCCTGGGCCACAGAGTGAAACCCTCTCTCAAAAGCAAAACAAGCTGGACGTGGTGGCGCACGCCTTTAATCCCAGCACTTGGGAGGCAGAGGTAGGAGGATCGCCGTGAGTTCGAGGCCACCCTGAGACTCCATAGTGAATTCCAGGTCAGCCTGGGCTAGAGTGAGACCTTGCCTCAAAACAAAAAAAAAAAAAAAAAAAAAAAAAAAAAAAAAAGCAAAACAAAACAACAAAACTTAAAGCCTAGACGATATGATACCCTTTTGTGTATATGTGGGTGAGGTAGGGTTTCACTCTAGCCCAGGCTGACCTGGAATTCACTATGTAGTCTCAGGGTGGCCTCAAACTCACAGCTATCTTCCTACCTCTGCCTCCTAAGAGCTGGGATTAAACGCATGCACCACCACTCCTATTGCTTCAACTAGATTATAATTAGGCCAAATCACTTGAAAACTTTCTTGTCTCTTCAAATCCCTGAGTTGGAACCCTAGGATAAATATGCTTCTAATGGAGAAAGGTTTCTAGTTGACCCCTGACTAAGCTAGGCTTGGAAGTAGGGACATGGTGGTCACTGTAGATGAGGTTTAATTCCTAAGGGTGTGGTGTGTGTGGTTTGTAAAAGCACAATCAAGAGACCTATTTATCCAGATTCTCTGACCTCCAGAAAGTCAAGCTTGTATCCAAACCTCTCTGGTTGCTGTGAGAAACACAGACCATGGAGGCAGATGTGCATGAAGGAAGCCCGAAACATAGAGCCAGCACAGCTCCCCAGGAAAGGCAAGACGGTCTGCCTGGTATCATCTGGGCTTGCTTCTGCTTAAGCTGCCTCACCTGTGCCATATGAACAGGTGACCTGACTCTCTTTGCTCAGATTTTGGTATCTGTCCATAACAGTCCAAGGCCAAGTCTCAGCACCCCACTGTTCATAAGGAAGGAAAGGCAAAGTTCTATCTCATCAGATATATTTCCATGAGGGCCACTAGACGCTACAGTTTGATGGAGAAATGGGATTACACCAGTGCTCACCATGCTTCTTAAGTACTGTCTCCCATTCTAGACTTCTCCGTCTTTACTGATAACTATACTCCGTGGTTATGGGCAGAGACAGGAATTAGCTTGTAACAGAATGTTCCAAATGGAAGAGTCATTACGCCAACCTTCTCACTGAAATGTAACTGTGATATCTAGAGGAGAGGATTTATGGAAACACTCCAGTGACTTAGCATCAGCACCCAGAGTGCCCTCAAGTCCCTTGCTCTCGAGTCAGAATCTTTTCTGGGTCCCTTGCACAGTTCAGGGTCCTGCTCCCAAGCTATTTGAGTTCTCCTCTGCATCCTAGACACCTCCAGGGTCACAGTCTGCCTTTGGATCTGTACTGTTCAATAGCGTAGTCACTTACCTCTTGTGGCCATTGAACACTTGACTTGGAGTTGAAACAGCTAGGGGTATAGCTAAGTAGTAGAGCTCTGGGTTCGATCCCTCACACCACAAATAAAAACAAATGACAGGGCTGGAGAGATGGCTTAGCAGTTGAGGTGCTTGCCTGCAAAGCCAAAGGACCTCACTCGATTACCCAGGACCCACGTAAGCCAGATGCACAAGGTGGCACAAGTGTCTGGAGTTTGTTTGCAGTGGCTGGAAGCCCTGGCGCGCCCATTCTCTCTCTCTCTCTCTCTCTTCTTATTTCCCTCACTTAAATAAATAAATAAAAATAAAAAAATCTTAAAAAAAAACAAATGACAGTGGGATTAAGATGTGTTGTACATGCTGGGAGTGGTGGTGCACACCTTTAGGCCCAGCACTTGGGAGGCCAAAGTAGGAGAATAGCTGTGAATTTGAGGCCAGCCTGAGACCATATAGCGAATTCTAGGTCAGTCTGGATTAGAGCAAGACCCTACCTTAAAATAAAAAAAAAAAAAGATGTACTGGACAGATTTAAGCAGTGCTGTGGTTTAGTCTAGCTCTTCACTCCCTTGCAAGGGACTCAAGTGTTTTTCCAAAAAAAAACAAGTTCTGAAATTCTGAAAGAAAAGATATGCACTGGATTTTATAGATTTTGTGTGGTACAAAGAAAGTTTTATATTGGTTTTGTGAAGATCTCTGTGTCCTCAAGCTAGCCACCTGCACAGCACCAGATACAGGATGATTTTTGGTTTGTGTTTTGGCTGATTAATTTTTTGGGGGACAGGTTCTCACTATATAGCCCAGGTTGGCCTCAAACTCACCATCCTTCCTCACCCTACCTAGTGCTGGTATTACAGGTATGAGCTACCATGCATAAAAATAAAATTTGGGGACTTAGATGATACCTCCATTGGTAAAGCGCCTACCTTGTAAGCATAAGGATTTGAACATACATAAAAATAGCAGGCACAAGAAGCCAGGAATGGTGGCACACGCCTTTAATCCCAGCATTCCGGAGGCAGAGGTAGGAGGATCATCATGAGTTCAAGGCCACCCTGACACAACATAGTGAATTCCAGGTCATCTTGGACTAGAGTGAGACCCTACCTTGAAAAACCAAACCAAACCAAACCAAACCAAACAAAACAAAACAAAAATACCAGGCATATTGGCCTGTGTTTGTAATCCCAGTGTTGGGGAGGCAAAAACAGGAGGATACTTGGGGCTTACTGGCTAGTCAGTCTAGCCTACTTGGCAAGCTTCAGGCCAATAAGAGACCCTGTCTCAAAAAGATAGATGATGTTCTTGATGAACAACACCCAAGGTTGTCCTCTGACCTCCATATACATGCACATGTACACACATGTGCACACACACACACACATGTGCACGCACACACACATACAAATAAAATTTTTATATTGATTTCCTATTCAGATAATACTATTTTGTGTATATGGACTGAACTAAAATAATAAACTTAATACCACTTGTTTAAACTTAGTTTCTCAAAAACTTTATATGTGGCTTGCATATTTATCTTATACACCACCATGCTAAATCTCCAGCAGAAGTAACAATGTTGTCAGCTCTGAAGAGATTGCAGGGTAAGTAATAGGGGAGGAGGCCAGCAGATGGCAAGAAGGCAGGGATTGGACTGGCAGGCAGAAGCCAGGCAAGCCTAGTTTCAGAGAACTAGGCAGACATCAGGGTTGGTGGAAGATCTGATAAGAAACTTTCATAGGCAGCCAATCAAAGCACAGCCTCAGGGTTTGGAGACTTGAATTCAGCTGTGGGAGAACTGGGGAAACTGTCATGATACACTTGAGGGCATGGTCTTCATACCGGACTGTACTTGCCCTCTTTGTGACATTGGACAAGTTGTTTAACTTCCTTTTCAAAATAATTTATTTATTTATTTATTTATTTGCAAGGGGAGAGAGAGAGGAGAGAGACAGAGATTGGGCATTCCAGGGCTTCCAGCCACTGTAAACAAACTCCAGATGCATGTATCCCTTTGTGCATTTGGCTTACGTGGGTCCTAGGGAATCAAACCTTGGTCCTTTGGCTTCACAGGCAAGCGCCTTAAGCATAAAGCCATCTCTCCAGCCCAAGTTGTTTAACTTCTCTGTGCTTCAGATGTGTTTCATCTATGAAATAAGAGTCATGGTGTGATCATATGGCATGGGGTACAAGTCAAGCTCTCCACACAGTGCCTGGCATAAAAGTAATACTGTAAAAGTGATAATCACCCACCTTGATTTGTACTTGTCACAAAGCAAGCAGTGATTATGTTCCTTAGGTCTCCTCCTGTAGTCCTAGGATGGGCCCCGGACTCATGTCTTAGGGTGCTAGCTGTTGGGTGAGGTATATAAGGCAGAGACACAAGTTGGCATTAAAGCAGTCGCAGGTGGGATTCACTCCCAAGCTAGGGCTCCAGGGTCTCCAGTCAAAGCTCCAGCTGAGGTCAAGGGCCACCCTAGGGTTTGTCTCTATGGTGACAGATGTGGACACGAGGCAACAGGCCCATGAATCCAGACAGCTCAGGCCAACTGTGGCATCACTCTTCTTTCTGGAAACATCCCTAGATGTGAGAGGCTTTGTCCTAGTCCAGCCTTATGCATAGGGATTGTGGGCCTTGATGCTGGAGGGAAAATCATATGGAGACATAAAAATCCCTCTGTCTATAGCTCAAATAACAAGCCCCGACTCTTGCTGCAAAGTGCAAAGCCAGAAGCAGCACTCGAGGGCTCAGAGAGCTGGATCCGCGTGCTAACTTCAGCCTGAGCCCGCTGGTGCAGGCAGACACCACACCACTCTATTGGTATGCCCAGTCATGCCCAGGGTTCATTTTTCTTCCCTAGCAGAAGGGGTTTGCAGCCTGGGTCTGCCCTTCAGATGCAGTGTAGTCCTAGAGAATGTGGCCCTCCCCTCCCCCTCACTGTGTTGGCGGCTCAGAAGAGAGGAAAGCAAAAGTGTCAATAGTAGTAGACACAGAACAAAAGGACTAAGGAAACACTTTTTAGTATATGGCCTAATCCAGTGAGGCAAGAGACCCTGGAAAAGTGGTTTGGGTTTGGAGAGGCTGGGATGATCCAGTCTGAGGAAGGGAGTGATTTCTTGTCTCTCCCCCACCCCCACCCATGGCTGATATTCCCTCTCAACTTCAGAAGTGGAAGAGATGACTGGACCATCTGTTTGGAATTTACTGCAAAGAAAAAGAGAGATGGGGAGGGGAGGGAGAGCGAGGGAGGAATGGGAAAGATGTGTGCATACACAAGAGAGAGAGTGAAAGAGACAGACAGACAGAGACGGTGACTAATCTTGCCACTGCTCCTCCAAACCTGTTCCTCAGTATTGATCCATAGCAGTAGTAGCATTCACATAGCATGGTCAAGTTTCCAAACCTCCCTCTGGGGCAAGGAGTTTGATGTGACAATGGACTACCTAGACTGGTAGTGTTTGTCATGGTGGGACTTGAGCCTGGGATCTCAGGCATATTAGGCAAGTACTCCACCACTGAGCTATATTTCCAGCACTCATTTTATGTTTTGACATTGTTTCAATGAATTGCCCAGGCTAGCCATGAACTCACTCTGCAGCCTAAGCAGGCCTTGAATTTATGATCCTCTTATCTCAGCTTCCTGAGTAACTGGGATTATAGGTATATATATGCCACTAAGCCTGGCTTAGGCTGGTAGACTTTTTGTTTTTTGTTTTTTGAGGTAGGGTCTCACTCTAGCCCAGGCTGACCTGGAACTCACTATGTAGTCTCAGGCTGGCCTTGAACTCACAGCAATCCTCCTACCTCTGCCTCATGAGTGTTGGGATCAAAGGTGTGCACCACCGTGCCTGGCCATGCTGGTAGTCTTTTTTACATTATGTGTATGTGTGCATGTGCATGCGCAGGCCTGACATAGCAGAGCAGGCATGTGGAGGTCAGAGGACCACTTTCCAGTAGGTCCTGTATTGTCCACCTCATTTGAGGCGGGGGTTCTATCTCTAAATTCTTGCTCTGCTGTTCTTTGCTGGGATTGCCACAAGCTTTGGGGAAATTCTCCTGGCGTTGCTTCCCACCTTGCCATCAGTATCAGAATGCTGGGATTTCAGAAGCCCTCCTTCTAAAATGGTTGGCTTTTTATGGGGTCTGAGGATAGAACTCAGGTACCCCAGCTTAAGCAACAAGCACTTTATCCACTGAGTCATCTCCCCAGCCCCAGGCTAGTAGTCTTAATGGGTTGAGATGCTTCTGTAAACAGTATATGTGTACATACACAGAAAAGTATGCACAAGCGTGTATATGTCATGGAGCCATCTCCTGCCAAATCTCTCCAGGAACTCAGAGAACATCCACAGACAGCTTTGGTGTGTGCTACAGGCTACACCAGGAATCTCTGTTCTCTCTGTCTGTCCTCTGGTGGGTATGGGTAGAGATGGGGCATTGAGCAGACCTGGCAAGGAGGAAGGCAAATGTGAGAGGAAGGAGGGGCCAGGCACAAAATTATTGGTACCCTGAAGACAACTTACCCAGCAGCCCAGTCACCTTTGTCCAGGTGCCTCACCATTCTACCACACAGTCCACAACCAATTGTGGGTGCTTGCCACGGGCAGGGAGGTTGTGGTAGAAACCAGCTCATAGGTGGCTGTGGTTGCAGATCAAATGCAGAGAGAACTTTCCACAGATCCAACGAAACTGACTTGAACTGTGCTGAGACAGAGGGGGGCGGGAATCTGCTTTTCTATAAAGCCAAAACATTAAGAAAGGGGAGCAGTGGAAAAATGAAAGAGCACTAGACCAGGGGCCAGGAGGCCTGCATTTGCAGCTGCATTCTCAACCTGATCGCCTGCGCTGCCCTGAGCAGTGGCTGCCCCACTCTGGGCCTCAGAGTCTCTCAGGGAGGGGCTGGGCTCTGGGATCTCTACTGCCAGTTCTGATTAAGTCAGGACTCATTGAATGCAGATAGAGAGAGTCTATTCATGTCGGAGGACATCTCTAAATCCTTTGCATCTGAGATTCGGTGGGACCTCCCAGAGCAATCATCCTTCGGGCAGCATCCCCCCCTAACCGCCTTACCAAAGAGGAATATTTAGGAACTTGTGTTTGGGGGAAGGGGCGAGCTCTCCCCATCTTTCCCATCTCACCTGCGCCTCCTCCGGAAGTCCTTCCTGTATCTCTTTCATCCCTTCTGTATATTCGGGTTCTCCTGAAAGCACTGTCTCTGGGGTCCCATTTTGAATTTCTTTTGTTTCCCCCAACCAAGAAGAGGAAGAATCTAACTGCACATCTGTTTGGAATTTGGGGTGGGGGTAGGGAAATGAGGCAGCTCACTTCTCCAGCACTCCATGAGTTCCAGGGTGGGGGGAACCTGGGAGAGACAGGGCCTCCTACCACCACTAACTCCCCCCCACCCCGCCCCCATGCACCCACGGTCCTTGTCAGCTGCCTCTTTGGCC
Organism: Dipus sagitta; assembly: GCA_036346955.1. NCBI lineage: Eukaryota > Metazoa > Chordata > Mammalia > Rodentia > Dipodidae > Dipus > Dipus sagitta. Next base: position 58,284,254 of record CM070776.1, on the reverse strand, counting down.
TTTCCCATTTCTGAAACAAACAAACAATCAGGAGACAAACCTGAAACCTTGTGCTGAGACGGTAAACAGCAGGGCAGGCTGGGCTCCGGCCTTAATGGGCCCCAGCCTCGGCCTGTCTGCTCCCGCCCGGCCGGCCTGCCTCCAATGTGTTTCTGATTTGTACTGAGCTAGCGGCTCTGCCACGCTGAATGTGGCAGCTGCCTCAGCCCCACCTCTCGGGATCCAGGGGTGGGAAGGTTGGGAGAACTGGGAGGAAGGGACCCCACCTCCCCAGTCAGTTTGGTGCAGAGGCCGTGGCAGGAACTTTGGAGCCATATACACAGACGTGGTCAGGGAAGGGGGTGGCAGTACGGATGGATTTCATCTGGCTATAAACAAACATGCTTCTCATTTAAGGACCCAGGGGTGCCAGTCACCAGATCCTTCTTCCCCATTTTCCAGGGGGCAGACAGAATAAGAATTGAAATGGGGATGCTTGGGGACTGGAATGGATTCTTTTTAAGGAGTCCTGCCTCCCAAAAAGTGCTGGGCATTTTCCGAGGGCGGGAAGGGTAGAAATGGGGAGGAAGAAAATAAAGTTCCAGAAAACTCTGTCTCCAGAAAAGATGTGAGGTTATGGACACAGGAACTTCTGTCTGAGATGCTCAGGCCAGGGAATGTGATATTTGCGACCTCCTATCCCAAACCCAGAGTGGGAGAATTTTGAATAGTTGAAGGTCACGGAGCATGGGGTCTGGTTGTCCCAGGGACCTGTGAGGGTAGAGTTCAAGTGGCCGGGGGCTGAGGAGATGGTTCAGTGTTAAAGGCACTTTTTGGCAAAGCCTGTTGTCTTCAGTTCGATTCCATAGTACCCACATAAAACCAGATGCACAAAGTGGCACATGTATCTGAAGTTTGTTTGCAGAGGCAAGAGGTCCTGATATACCCATTCTCCCTCCTTTCCCTCTCAAATAAATAAATATTTTTAGAGATTTATTTTTATTTATTTATTTATGAGAGAGAGAGAGAGAGAGCGCGTGAATGGGCGCTCTAGGACCTCTAGCCACTGCAAACGAACTCCAGACGCATGCGCCCCCCTTGTGCATCTGGCTCACATGGGACCTGGAGAATTGAACCTGGGTCCTTAGGCTTTGCAGGCATGTGCCTTAACTGCTAAGCCATCTCTCCAGCCCCCATAAATAAATCTTTTTTTAAAATAAGAAAGTAGCCTGACTCCTGGGTAACAAGGAGAGGCATTATGCCATCTCTGCTCACCATGGGTGTCTCCTTGCAAGCTCAATTTAAGCATTCTGGTCCATTTTTCTTGCTCTTTTCATCCAGGCCCTCCATTTAAAGGTAACATCTATACATTCTACAAGGCTGGGGAAGGGGATGCTGATGAAACAAAGGAGTTTGTCACTTTGGACCAAAGGAGTCTTCTAGTCAAGTGTGGTAGTGAATACTATAATCTCAGCATGCAGAAGGCTAAGGATGTAGGATCAAAAGGCCAGCCTGGGCTACATAGTGAGACATTCTCAAAGCAAAACACTGGGCTAGGGATATAGCTCAGTTGATAGAGTGCTTGCCTAGAATTGTGTAAAGCCTAAGATTCCACCCCTAGTACCTAATAAAACTAGGCATGGTGGTATATGCTTGTGATCCCAGCATTTTGGAGGATGAGAAGTTCAGGGTCATCCTTGGCTACTGCATAGTGAGTTTGAGGCCAGCCTGTGATACATGGGATCCTGTTTCAAAACAAAATCAAAACAAAACATTTTCCAAAATTGTGATAAAATTGATTTTTGGCTCATTTCTTCCATGTTTCCCATATCAGGGACAACTTTGTGGTTGGAATTAGGGCTACGACTGAAGAAGACACACACACACACACACACACACACACACACACACAGAGAGAGAGAGAGAGAGAGAGAGAGAGAGGAATAATTTCACTGTGTAGACCTACTCAAGTATGTGGTGACATCCTTTAACCTCTGGTTGTTATCATCATCCAACCACTGCTCTCCCAGCCTGTAGATTGAATCTGACCAGAAGCCAAGCCCAGAAGGTAGCAGGCTATGAAGGTCAGGCCTTCTGCAAAGAGCAAGACATGTGTGCCCAGTGGGCCACTCTTTGCTGCTCAGGGAGAGCGAGGGCTCCACCCTGGCTGCCTCCTTTCCAGACCCTCACTCACAGGAATGTGGGAGGTAAGGGAGCAGGATGTCCTCCCCAAAGCAGCCCCTGGGACCCTGTGGCTTTGTGGCTATTTATTCCTCCTCCTGCTTTTTCTCAAGCCCTAAATGGTTCTCACAGTGTCTAGCCAGTTCCAGTTATGCAAGCAGCATTGTGTGTTAACAAGAAAAATATCCATCACTGGTGTACACAATCCAAGGCCTTTTGTCCCCCCAAGCCACCCATATTCCCTTCTAGCTGCAATGCCAGGCTCTGCTTCAAGGTGGAAGGAAGATCCAGTCTGTCACACAATGGGACAGATACCCTGAGGATATATGTCTGTGAGTCTGTATGTGTACATACTTGCATGGGGGTATATTCGGTGTAATATGTGGGGAATACAAACCTTGCCCTGTATGTATCGCCCTGTATACTTTCTTAGAGTGAGGAGCAGTTGGATTAATCTCTGCAGCATCAGAGTGGACATAAGAAGGCTGTCACCCATATGTGCCTCTCATATATACTGCCTCTATTCATGACCAGGTGGCCCTTCCCCTGCTTTCTCAGAAAAGCTTGCTTCTCCTCTTCCTTTCCACCTGCTCCGCACTTCCTGGTTCCCTTGGTTTCACAGAAGCCACCAAGCCCAGACACTCAAGCTTCTGATTGCACACTAGAGGAGCTGCAGGGGATGCAATAGGGACAGCCGAAAGGTGATATCTAGGGCACCAGCAGGCAGCCCAAGCCAGAGACACAAGGCAACTGTCACCAAAGGCTTGCAGGATTGGAAAATTCATCCCCCAAACTGATGTGAATCTCAGTTTCTCACCTAAGACCTAATGGGAGGAGAGGGTAGATTAGATGGCCATGAGAGCCCTCACCTGCCACCTATTGTGCCCCACTATGCCAGACTAGTAGTGCCTTGAGCTCCACTACTTTTCGGAAGGTTGCCATCCTTTAAACCCTTCTCTTTGCAATCAGTCCCATCAGGCTAGCCCAGGTTGCATCATAGAGCTAAAGAGTGGCAGAACTGTTGGTTCATTCATTCATTCACTCATTCATTCTGGAATCATCTAATAATTATGTATTGGCCAGCACTGATCAACTTCATCCAGCCCAAGAGACTTATCTGCCTCACACTTCTCTGGTTTGAGAATCTTCCCAAGTCAGTTCCAGAGCAGCTGGCCACAAATACCACCACCGCCTTCCCCTCTGCCTGCATCCACTAGTCCCAGAAGTGACACTCTGGATGGTGGCTTGGCTGCTCTTCCAGTCCCTCTTCTGTCTCTACCAAAACAGGCCTCCATTCCTGAGCTTATCTAGCTCAAGCTGTGTAGCCACTCTTCTTTTTACGCCTCCTAAACACTAGAAAATCCTCTTCTTGTTTGCTTTATACAGGGTGTGTCTGGACCCCAGGCCTCCTAGCCAGAGCCTTCTGGATCCATTGTACATTCACATCCATCTCTAACCTCATCCAAGCTCTGTGTCACCTCCCCCAACCCCAGAATCTCCAAGTTCTTCTGTGAGCAGCTGTGTGCCAACAACAAAATCAACAAAGAGAGACCCAGGACAGCCAACAGCGAGGAATCAGTGTGGATACACTTGAGCAAGGAGAGTGGAGGGGTGGGGGTGGAGGGAAAGGGATGGGGAGATGCCAGCGAGTGCGCATGGTGGAGTGCGTGTCGGGGGACAGCCAGCTGGGGTATGTGTCAGAGTGAATGGGCCGGTGTGTGGCTCCATGTGTGACCCTCCCAGCAGCCGTCAACCTGCATTAATGCACACATGGGTGAACCTGCACGTGTACACAGGAGGCGGCAGGGTGGAGAAAAACATTGGCTGTGGAGGCAGAAGAGGTTTCTGGTTTGAGCTCCGCTGCCAGGTTTCTGACTTCCTGCCCCTGCTCTGGGCCTCAGTTTCTCCATCTGTAACCTGAGAGAGTTGAACTGAAGATCTCTAACAGCCTGTGGCAGCTCTCGCATGCTCCAGTTCCTTAATGTTTTGTGTACTAGGGCAACCTCAAAAAGGCTTCTTTCCAGAAGACAGAGTAGAGCAGGGAAAGGCATACAGAGTTACCTCTGAAATATGGATGAAACTTCTTTTACTCTTTGATAACTTAGAGTCCACATGCCACATACTTCTTCCTAGAACCAAAGAAAAGGGAGAGACAAAGCCGGGTGTGGCAGCGCACACCTTTTATCTCAGCTCTTGGGAGGCAGAGGTAGAAGAATTGCCAGGTGTTCAGGGCCACCCTGAGACTACATAGTTGATTTCAGGTCAGCCTGGGCTAGAGCGCAACCCTACCTTGAAAAGCAAGCAAACAAACAAACAAACAAAAACAGAAAAGAAAGAAAGAGGAGAGGAAAAGAAAGGAAAGAAAAGAAAAGGCAGAGACAAGGAGGGTGGCCTGTGTCTGAGAAATCTCCCCTAGTTAGGAGGAGTGAGGCAAAGGACCCTGGGCATCGGCCCTAGGCCCAGCGACGTCCCCAGAGATGCTGAAGATGCACAAGGCAGAGGCTGCTGGGCAGTGCAGGGTCCTTGCCTTCCAAGTCCAGCATCTCTGTTTAGCAGGGACTTAACAGCAGCGGTGGAGTGGAAGGTTGGATGTCCCTGGAGGCTGTATTCGTAGAGAACGTCATCATATAAGCTAGACGACAAGCCCTACAGAATACATACACGTTACAGGTTTCCTGAAGATACTTTTTATTTGTGATTTCCATAAGATTTTCAACCTGCAGAGATTATTCCTGCTGTTATAGTGGGAGTAGCTTAAACGTGTTGACAGGAAACTATGGGGGGGGGGTTAAAATCTCCCACTTTGTCCTTACTACTTCCACTGTTGAGCTGGATTTTTCAAAAATATTTTTATAGTTATTTATTTATTTTCAAGGAGAGAGGAAGAGAGAGGATGAGAATGGACATGTCAGGGCCTCCTGCCACCGCAAATGAACTCCAGATGCATGCGCCACTATGTGCATCTGGCTTTATGTGGGTACTGGGGAATCGAACCCAGACAGTCAGGGTTTGCTAGCAAGTGCCTTGAACCACTGAACCATCTGTCCAGCCCCTGAGCTTTCCTGGACTCGGGCTTTCCTGGACTATCTTAGGTAAGTAACTCCTATTTCCTGTGCCTCAGTTTGCCTATCTGTACAGCGCTGGAGAGGCAGGCACACGGGATTGGCAATGATTTCCGCTCAAGGGCCTACCTAGTAAGCTCTCATATGCAACAGTTTCATTGTTCTTACAAGACCTTGAGCTGTGGAGAAGCTTCAGAAGAGGTCAGCTCCATTCATGTTCCAGTGAAAACAAGAGGCCCAGCTTTCAAACTGACTCAGGAAAGCATTTTCTCAGCCTTCATTTGAGGTCAGAGAGGCCCAGGGAGATCACCGAGAAGGTGGAAGAACCAGGCTTACACACAGGGATTCGTGAACCTAGTGCAGTACTCCTCTACTGCCACCTCCCCACCCAAACACAAGTAATTTAGGTCTGGAGGTTCTAGGAAAATGGGTGGGAAGTAAGAGAGCTCTCAAGATCCACAGCTGGGTCTGAGAAGGTTAAATTCCCAGCTGGAAGCATTCAGCTAGGCTTCCAAAAACCCGGCAGTCCTTACAACTTGCAAATAAGTACTTCAGGCCACAGGAAATGATCCTAGACCACAAGGCCCAAGGATTGCACCAGAACAGTCCTGCCTGCATTGTGAGCAGGTTGTGAGCTTCGTGTTGGGAACAACAGCAGCTTGGGGGTGGGAGTGGATGCAGGGCATCCTACAGATCTGGGAGTCTAGACCTGCCTCCGTTGGAGTTTAGGCCCAGCTCCGTTATTTTGCTAGTCTCTCCCACAGTGCCACTGCGAACTGATAGTGACAGACAGTAGCTGCTGGTGGCTTCTGCAGACCCAACTGCCTGGTGGACACGCAAAGGCATTGAAGACTAAATTGGCGCTCATGTTCTTGTATTGCTTCTTGTACACATGACCTATGAGTAACACAGACAGTAACTGCTTATGCTCAGTTCCATGACTGGTGTCTCCTGTTTGGGCAAAGTCAGTGTTGGGGGTGGCGTCCTTGTGTCGGGGACAGTGGGGAGTTGGGGGTCCTGCAGCAGCCTTTCTTGCAGGGCTGAGTTCCGTGGTCCTGAGGCAAAGCTGAGGTCTGTGGGCAGGAATGCGGTTCCACAAAGTCATGCCACCTCGTCAAGCCCGCCTTGACCACAGCAGCACATGGGGGGCACAGGGCCTCTGGCCTTGTCTCTGGGGAAGAATATTCTAGAACCAAGAATTTCCATTTCAATACTCTGGCAAACTGCCTTCCTCCTCCCCCCCCCCAAAAAAAAATCTGCTAAAGGCCTTTAAAAGCACATTCATTACAAAGAATTCCTGGACTTCTGATTTCCTTCCACAAGGCACTGGGGGCGGGGTGGGGACAGGCACCGAGGGGTCATTTACCTGTGCCTGTCCCGTTGGGAGAGTGAAAGCCTGCGCCCGGCAGGCAGCCCCGCACTGACCCTACCAGACCAGGACTTGGGCTCCCGTTTCCTTTGTGTACCCAAAGGCATCTCTGAACCCCATGGACGTGGTGGTAGGAGATGTGAGAGCCTAGAGCAGGCGCCAGGGAAAACGCACCATGACTCCAACACCCTTGTCAGGGGCACTGCTTGCCCTCTGTGGTCTGGGCTTGGGCCCTAGGGGCAAGCCCTTATCCCTGCCCTACCCTGCTGCCCTTCTGTGGCCACCCAGGCCAGAGTGCAGTGGAGGAAGGTGGATTTGGCTCCCACCCCTGGTACCCTGAGAAGAGGAGGAGCTTTATGTAATGGTTTCGGAGCTGCTCAAGCCCAACAAAACCCTTTGTGAAGGCTATGGACTAGTCTGGCCTAATCTAGAGGGAGACCCTGGAGCATCTTGGCTAAAGTCATGCTCGCTCACAGCCCCTACCGGCAGGGCCCCAGCTCTGGAGGGGTTTGGAGGCTAAATGAAAGAATCCTCATTCAAGTGTTCCAACTGGCCTCAGCTCATGTCTTTGTTTGGGAAAAGGATGTGGTTACTTGGAAAAAGAGGGACACTAGTTTGTGCCTCTCAAGTCTTTGTCTGATAGTAACAAGGCTCATCAACACCCGTAGACTCTACTCTGGGCCCAAGTCATATTCCATGTATTCACTCATTTAACCCTCTCAAGCAGCCCTGTTCAAAAGAATAAAGAAATGCACAGAGAAGTTAAGTCACTTGTCAATGGCCACACAGCTGGTAGGTAAAGAAATTGAGCTTGAAACCCAGTTTGTTTCTGAGTTTTTATTACCATGCCCTAGGTTTTCATCTGAGAGAACAGTAACTGCTTCCGTTTATTAGTACTTCTTCCCCAGTGGCAACCATTTTACGTGTGTACTCTCAACATCCACGACAGCGCTGTGAGGCACACTGCGTTGTCTCCGTCTTCTAGATGAGGCACGGGAGTTTTCTCACCATATAGTTGGTGAGGGTCAGAGATGGGATTTCTTTATTAGACAGAGAGAGAGAGAGAGAGAGAGAGAGGGAAGGAAGAGGAAGGAAGAGAGAAAAAGGAAAAATGGGCATGCAAGGAATTCCTGCCACAGAAAATGAACTCCAGATGCACGTGCCACTTTGGCAGTCTGAATTGATATGGGTACTGGGGAATCGAACCAGAGGGCCATCTGGCTTTGCAAACAAGCACTTGTCCTATGAAGCCATTTGCACAGTCTCAGAGATGGGGTTTCAGACTTTGGCCCTGCCTGGCTCTTGACAGGCTGACTTCCCAGGAAGCACCTTTGTGACCCTTACAAAGCTCTCTAGGGATTCAGATGCAATGCTGCATCCATTGAGGACTCATTAAGCACCTGGCTGTTATATCTGGATTATCTCTTTAAGGCCAGGACCTGTTATGTGAGAAGAGGATGGTGTTCCCATTTGCAGACGGGCATACTCCAAACCACCCAAGGATTCCCATCGGTCTTTGGGGAATAACGTACCTCCCTAGTACCCATTCCATTCTTCTCAGACTCCCAGCTGGAAGGAAGTAGGGCCTATTAAAGACTTTATGTGTTGAATGATGTTGGTCTGCCGCTTCTGGACTGGGAGGCTTATGACAAGTCACTGTCTGTCTGAGCCGTAGCTACCCCCATCGCTGGTCCATGAGTGAGGCAGATCATATGACCAAATATGATAAAGAAGCATCTCATAAACTCTGGAGACCTGCGTAGAGGTGAGGAGGCACTGTGAGATGAAGGCTTCCATCCCTGCCATTCTGGCATGACCTCATTGCACACGTGTCCAACACATGCATTGGCACCACTACTGAAACACATAGTAGCCCCGGTAGGCTTCAAACACATGGGTGGGAGGGGATTGTCCTTGCCCCCGGGTTGTCTCTCCTCCAGGCGGCTTTTCTGTATCTCCTTTAATCCTTCCTTTACGGACAAGATTTCCAGACCTCCGTTGCTCTAGGCGGTTAGGTAAGTAGAAAGATCACCTCCTTTGGAATCCTATAGGCTTGAGTTTTTGTTTTTTTGCTGTTATTTTTTTTTCCTGTTTTGGCCTGTTTGTTTTGTTTTCTGGGGGTGCTGCAGATAGAACCCAGGGCCTTGTACATGCTAGGCAAGCACCCTACCACTGAGCTACATCCCTAGCACCTGCAGGTTTACCTCAATACTTTGACAATTCCTAGTCGTGTGATCTTAGGGAATTTCCTTTACCTTTCAAGTGGAGACGTTAACAGTATTTTCAGGCTGGTATGAGGTTTATATGAAAAAAATCACGTGGAAAAGGGATAAGGGCACAAAGATAGAAAAACCAATCTGTTTCTCTTTCTCCGAGTTCTAGGGATGGAACTCAGGGCCTCGTGCATGCCAAGCACATGTTCTACCACTGAGCTGTCCCCCAGCATGGGAGGGCAGAGGGAGGGTGTCAAGTGTGATTCAAGTGGGCACCCAAATTCAAGCGGGCGCCCGGAAGAGGAGCACTTATCTTCACCTCAGACAACGAGGTGCTTCACAGAAATGACAGCTAACACCTACAGCATTTGCTGTGCATCAGACACCACTCAATACGTTTTACATGGATGATCTAATTAAGTCCCTTATTAGATCACTGCTTCTAGTCCCATTTTACAGACAGAGAAATTGGAGCACAAAGCATGTACCCTGGACAGTCAACCACATTCCTATGAACACACTGTTTTTATTGTTGTTTCTGAGACAATGTCTCTGGCTAAGTAGTTCAGTCTAGCCTCGAACTCACAATCCTACTGCCTCTCAGCCTTCAAACTTTTGTGATTACAGATGTATGCCACCATGCCCGACTCAAAACTCAGAGAGTCTTTTACATTTAATGTTTTTTTTTTTTTTTTTTTTGCAGTGCTGAAAGTGCAACCCAGGGTCTCAGACATGCTAAGCTGTGCTACTTAACTACATCCGCTTCTTCCCCTTCACCCTGCCGCCATGTTGCCAGTGAAATCTAGGGCCTCACCCATGCTAGGCAATGCAGACGCTCTACCACTGAGCCATATCCCCAACCCAAGCCCACACTTTTACCCCCTCTTCTGGCTGCCTGGGCAAGTAGAAGTTTGTCAGTGGAAGTGAAGTCCTAGAGTGGAGTATGATGTGAACTCAGGAGTCATGTCACGGTTGGAGGATGGGCCAAGTAAGTGGGGCTTGGAACCTAAAGGCCCCATCCACCAGGGCCAGGAACTTGGATTTGACTCTGGAGGCAACAGGGAGTCATGGGCAGGTTTTTAATGTGGAATGGCATGCAGAAAAAGGTCTTAACTGGCTGCGGTATGGAGGCTGATCAGAGGAGGACGCACTCTGGTGGCAGAGAAATGATAAAGACCTGAATTAGGGCAACGTTTGTAGGGATGGAATGCTTGGGATGTATTCCAGAGCTATTAAGGAGGTAAAATTGGCAGGACATGGTAATTAATTAGATGTGAGGGAGGGGAGGAGCAGAGGTTTCTAGTTGGGCGCCTGAGTGGATGGGGGGAGCTTTCCCTCGGAAAACTAAACTGGTGAGAGTGTGGTCTAGGGGTACAATGGATTCTGTTTGAGGAGAGTCAGGAGATGACCACTGGGTACATGGTTACATTGGCTGAAGCTTGGAGGAGTGAGTGGTCCACACTGAGGTGACATGAGATTTGCTTGCAGAGGAGGTGGCTTCTAGGGCCCAGGGGAACATCTATGAGGATTTGAGGGAATCTAGCATTGAAAGAGCTTTCTGAAGAAGAGGGGCCTGGGAATGAAAGAGATCAAGAAAAATTGTGCAAAGATGCAGGAGGACCCATGTCTAGGTAGAGAAGAGAGGACTAGGGACTAGAAGTTGCCATGAAGCAGAGGCCAGCCAGACATACCAAATGTGACTGAGATTCATGAGTTAAGAAGGGACAAGGGTCCACTGCTCACTGTAACTAGGTCTTTGTGTCCTGGATGAGAGCTAATGTAGGGAGAGGGCTCACATCAGTGGTTTGAGGTATGAAAGGCAGGTAGGGAAGTCTGTAAGGACCCTGGGAAAAGGAGAATAGAATGCCAGATAGGGGGAGACACTGGGTCATGGAAGAAGCCCAGAGCAGCTAATGGAAATGTTAGTCCCTTCCCTGCTGGCTATTTTACTCCTCACCTCTTCCCCTGCCCCCTAGACTTGGGTCTCTGCCCTGGGCATGCCGAGGTTTGTCTATGCCTTTCAAAGTGCTGGTTCCTCCAGCTCTTCTCCGGCTCCCTCAAGTCTCCCAGCAGAAACCTCCCTTGCTTGGCTCTGGACTTAGCCCCTAGGAGAGCTGATGAGACAGCAATTAGACCAGTTGCAATGGCCATGTGCTCACATCTCTGTGCCAGGCCAGGCCTGCTGGCATCCTGCCAGACTCTTCTGGGCCAACCTCATTGCCTGGTCTCTTTTCTATGTGACCCCCACCGCCACCATCTGTGGAGGAACCTCCAGGGGAATGGAGGTTGGGGGACACACTTGTTCAAGCCTCTAGCCCCCACCAGAGCCAAATGACTATGCATTCATTCAAGGAGTCAGGTACAATCCTCCCAGCTGCAGGGCTGAGCTCGTGCCCACCAGCTAAAGGCCAATTGAGGGAAAGAGAAAGGGCAGGGGTGAGCCTCCATCCCATGCTCCTGCACTTCATGCATTGTGTGACTCGGGATACTGTCCCTTTCCCAGGCTAATGTGTCTCCCCCTTCAAAAAGCGTCTGGGTTGCCAGGACCTCAGGAGAAATCTGCCTTTGTGTGTTGGGTCGGTTCTTTGTAGTGTTCACATGTGTGTGGGCTCATGTGTGTGTACAGGTGCACAAGCATATGTATGCAGAGGTCAGAGGTCAGCATTGGGTGCCTTCTTTCTCTCTCTCTCCTCACCTTATTGTTGGAAACAAAGCCTTTTGCTGAATCCAGAGTTCACCAAATAAGCTAGACTAGTGAGCTAGTGAGTCTCAGAGATACCCATCTCTGCCTGGCCAGCTTTGGGATTACAGACAAGCACCATCATGCCTTAACATTTTTACATGGGTCTTGGGGATCCTAACTCAGGTTCTCGTGCTTGCTTGGCAACCACTTTATCCACTGAGCCATGTCCTTCCCCAGCCCTTGTTGCGTTGGTTCTTTCAAGGCCTATAACATCTGCCTGCTATATCTATGGCTGGTGTGTTCTGGGACCTGATTTTTCCAGAGCCCTTTTTAAAAAAAAATTTATTTTTATTTATTTATTTGACAGAGAAAGAGTGGGGGGAGAGGGGGGGGGAGAACGGGTGTGCCAGGGCCTCCAGCCACTGCAAACGAACTCCAGACGCGTGCACCCCCTTGTGCATCTGGCTAACGTGGGTCCTGGGGAATGGAACCTGGGTCGTTTGGCTTTGCAGACAAACGCCTTAACTGCTAAGCCATCCCTCCAGCCCTTTCCAGAGCCTTTTGAGCCTTTGTTAGGAACACTTTGTAACCCTGCTACTTACCCATCTCACATCTCTATGTCACACATTCTCCCTTCCAGTTTCACACCTATACTTAATGTGGACAACCCCCGGGCTTTAACCTCAGCCTTTCAAAGTTAGTATATCCTAGAACCATCATAAAATGCTCATCTATTGCAGCAGTGCTCAGTGGACTGAAGGCCACGAGTGCCTCAGTGGACTCTGCATTTCATAGTAGATTCCCTCCCATCCTTCCACAAGCACTACATGGCTGTTTCTGTGTGGGGCACAGTAGGGACAGAAATGCTTGGGATGAGCCTTGCTCCCACACAGCGCACCATCTGGGGGAGGCACACATGTGTCCGCAAGTCTCCTTTAGGAGTCACGTAGGAGACTGGTCTGAGTGCAGGGAGTGAGGTGAAAGAAGGCAATAACAGAGTTGTGGGGAGGTGTGCAGGAAAAGGAACAGGCTTTGAGAGGTGGACAGGGAGGCAGCAGAAGCAGCACAGGAAGAGAGCCTGCTGGTTTTGAAGGATAGGGTTGGGGCTCTGGGCACCTGTTCTGGCACAGATGGGGTGTGGGAAGTTGGGGTGGAAAGCACAGGAAGCATGGGAGCTCCAGCTGGCAGGGCTGGACCTGGCAGAGGTGGAATGTGCAGCAGGCTAGGTGGGGCTGAGCTATTAACCAGTACCAGAGGCTTGAAATCCTCAGTCTTCTTGTCTGTAAACTGGGAATAATAACACTTGCTTTATGAGCTTAATGTGTGGGAGGAATGACAGCATGCCTATAAAAAGGCCTTGGAAATATCAAGCTCTGTGCCCATGGGAAAGACTGATGTTATTGGGATCCTCAGTCTGGCCATGGGTTCAGAGCTATCAACTTTGGGCTCCCCCAGTTGGCAGTCCTTGCCCTTCTTCTGACCACTGATTGCCCGGAATCTGGGGGTGCCTGGGATGAGTCCATGTCTGAGTCCTTTCTGCATGTGTAGGGCTTGGCTTGGAAAGGTTCCCTGGGATCAACAGTCAAGTGTTTTCATTCATGCAGGTGGCTAATGGAATAGAAGACATGAGTCCCAGTAGCCACACTTGGAGGGGCTCCTGTGGGTGGAAGTGTCCTCAGGCAGGCCCCACCTACAGCCAGCAAACTGTGATGAGCACATGCTCTTGATCCTATTGGTACACATGACCTGCCCCACTGGACTGGGTGATTTCTGTTCTACATTGGACATTACAAGGTATCGGTTTAACCCTGGCGATGGCTCATAGAACTGGTCACTTGCTGGGAGGCCAGGTGTTGGCAAGGGTATTGGGGGATGGGAGGTGAGGTCGAGCGCTTGGAAGATGTTGGAGTTGAGGAGGGAGGGGAAAACCTGATCAAAACCATGTCACAAAGGAGGGGGAAGGGGGAGAGGGGGAGAGGGGGGTTTCCATTCACAAAGAAATCATTATGGTTAATTTAATTCATTGTAGCGTTTAATACAGAAAAGCTTTTCTACAGAGACTGGGCATCAGGCCAACATTTATATATAAATGGGTTTTATTTTAAAAGCGAATGCAGTGAGGGGGATAGGCTGGGGTTGGCCCTCTCACTCCCTCTCTCCTTTCCTCCTCTCTTTCTCTACCTTTTGAGCCTGTGTAGGCCAGGAATTGGGTACCCCACAAAAGCTACTCCCTACACCTCACTCCTATGTCCTAACATGTCTCTTGCCAAGATCCTGCCTCTTTCACTTTCCCAGGACCACAGAAAAACTCTGGGGCTCAGCCCAGCTCAGAGCTGTACTGGGAAGTTAAGTCTTTGACTATGGCTCCATAAGAGTTAGAGAGCACTCAACATTCCTTATCCCCACCCAGGGCAAACTCTCCTGCCTGTAGTGGAGAGAACACTGAGACACAGAAAAGGAGCATGGCTGCATACAGCTTGGCCAGTGGCAATGACAGAACTTGAACAGGGTCTGTTGCCCAGTTCAGTCTTCCAGAAGCCGTGGTGCTCCTGGCCTGAAGCTCCTCAGTCGTGGGGGGCCTTGCTCTGTTCTCCTGCACCTGAGTCAGACCCAGATCTGTCCTGCCAGGCGAAGTGGGAAATGATTCCCCTCCCATCACTTTCAGTCCTCCACAAGCTAATCAGCTAATTCACACTGTGGTGTCAATGGCAAATAATAACTTTCTGTAAAGTGCTAATGGTGCAATTTCAGGCTCTCTGGGCTAGTCGGAGGCTGGAAAAGAGCTGTGAGGATAGGGAAACCTTTTAAGAGTCCATCATATTATATTACATACCATTTATCCCACACCCTGCATTGCCACATAGGCATGTAATGTCCATTGGTCTGGAATCACAGCCTACTGAGGAACACACTCCCATGGGTTGCGTGGCACCTTCTCTTAAAGGAACTCATCCAAGGAAGAACTCAGATTTGCCTCTTGTCTTCATTTTCTTCCCAGTCTCTAGTCCCAATAGTAGAGAATCAAAGACTCATGGCCTGGTCCTGTGGGAGAAGAAGGTAGCAGGAACCATGGCACTGACGTGAGGACTCTGACTAGTTGGCTTCCTTTCCTAGTTGTCACTATGTGCCAGGCTCAGCCCTCAGGGCCAAGCTCCATGTTTTCTCGCAAGGCAGAAGTCCCCACACATGCTCCCATTGTGGGGATTATGGTAAGTAGGTCCTAAAAATCTGAAGTGGCATGCCTAAGGTCATGCTCTTAGACACAGTGGAACTGGAGCTGGCATTCAAATCTTGTGATCCTTGGCCTCATGGCTAACAAAACCCCATCTAGACAAAGAGGGGTAGTGGCTACTGAGGAGACCATGCGGTTTATGACTTTAGCATGCATAACAACATCTCCATGAACCTCACAGCTACCCAGCAGGCTCCCCAGCTCGGACAGGCATGGGGCCCAGCAGCCTGAGCATCAACACCAAGCACAGATTCACAAGAGAGAATGTAGGCCTCATCCTGCCCTCGAGACCTAAACAATAACTAGAGGGGCTTGAGGCTGGGGTCCAGGCCCTGAAGGAGGGGTCCTTTGAGTCCCCAGGTCTCCTAGTGGCCTGGCTGGTATTTGGGGTATTTGGGGTTCAAGCCCAGCGGAGTCCCACATCTGGATCCTGTTAGCTTGCTGCGTTCTTTCTTGGCCGGGAAGAATGTGTGCAACGCCCGAGGAGCTGCTGGACTGCGGACTTGCTGCCCGCCCGGGCTATCAAAGCAGAGGGGCGGGCAGCCGGCCCCTGGGGAGGGGCTTCTCAGCCTCTCTATCATCACGCTGCCGCCGCCGCCGCCTCCCGCCGCCGGTAGCTCCGGGGTGGAGCAGGGGCCTTTCAGCAGGCACTCGGCTTCGCTGAGGCTGCTAGGAGCCAGCCAAGCCGTCGGGGCACAGCCCGGGCAGGCTCCCTGCTTCTGATTAGCGGCTCAGGCTCACCCGCTGCTCCTGCCCCACCGACCTGCCCCCGCAGCCAGGAGCAGATGCAACCGCCCATGTTCCCCTAAGTCCCAGGTTGTGCATGGGGAAGGGGCCTTGGCCACTACCTAGGGCAGGGTCTGTTTGACCTCTGCAGACTGCCTCAAAAAGCAGACACTTACAAACAAAACAAAACAACAACAGAAACTTGTTTTCTCCTTTCCAAATCTTCATTTGCTCTGCCTCGGAGTGTCTTCTCTGAAGAGTTCCAACCGCAACCAGCCTTAGTGAGAAGCAGTTATTAAAAAATAATACAGAGGCATGTGCAGTCTTTCATACATTAGCATAGCGGTTAAGGGGAAAGGTTTTAGAGCCAGGCCACCTGGGTTTAAATCTTAGTTCTTCCACTTATTAGCTCTTGTGACTTACAGGCAAGTTACACAGTTTCTCTGTGCCCCTCCACCTCCTACGCCCCCCCCCCCCCGTGAAATGACCATAACAATAGATCACCATGTCTTCGTGGTGTCATGAGAATTCAGTGAGTTAATACGTTAACGTGCTTAGAATAACACCTAGCTCATAGTGAGCACTCAATAAATTCTTATTGTTAAAAAATTTGCTTATACTCATTGATGCATTTGAGCCTCCAACAACTCCAGGTCATATGTTATAATGGGAAACAGGTCACACAGAGAATAGAGGCAGGATTGATAGTACCTAACAGGTCTCTCTGTCCTCTATTCCCCAGCACCATGACCCTACTTTTGTCATTTTTCTTTTCTTTTCTTTTCTTTTTTCTTTTATTTTTATTTATTTATTTGACAGAGGGAAAGAGGGAGAGAGGGGGGGGAGAGAGAGATTGAGAGAGAGAATGGGCACGCCAGGGCTTTCAGCCATTGCAAATGAACTCCAGATGCATGCGCTACTTTGTGCATCTGGCTTACCTGGGTCCTGGGGAATTGAACCAGGGTCCTTTGGCTTTGCAGGCAACCGCCTTAACCACTAAACCATCTCTCCAGCCCACTGTTGTTTTTCATGGTGCCTCAGTCAAGGGACAGTGGGAAGAAACTCTTCCTTAGGCTGCAGTTCTGAACTTTGCCATGGGTTGAAATGTAATGCAACCCTTAAAGCAGTCTAGACAGTCCTGGGACCCCTCCAACCCTCAGAAAGGCAACTTACCTAGTTGGAGCAAGAAATGTGCCAACAAAGTAACCTAGTGCCTGGAAAGGGTTTGTGTTCTGATAGATGTGCCCTGACAGTTGGGTGGCAGGAGGGTCACCAAAATGGCTGATTAGATAGTCTGCTCAGAGAAGGGATAGGGTAATAAGAGAACCCAAGAGCCTGCCCTCTGGCAGAAAGGACACTCTGGTGCCTGGGGTACTCAGAGGCAATTGCTGTGGCTCTTCTGAAATCTGTCTACCACAGTCCATGCTGCTGAGACGCAGGGGGTGGGAAGCCATAGTAAAGTGGGTGTGAGGGTCCCTTCTCTTCTCCAGGCTCAGGCCAAGAGGTTCCATACAGCTTCTCAGGGATCTGGCAGGAAAGCTTCCCAGGAATGTGGCCCCAGCTCACCCTGCTTCTGCCATGGGCCAGCTGTCCCCAAAGGCCACAAGCACCCTTTCTAAATTGAGCTCAGAGATTTCTGAGGGTTGAGTTTTCAAGTTGGGAGAGAGAGGAGGAAGGGGAAGAAAGGAGCCATAAGAATGTGGCTGAGATCCTGAGGAGGCAGCTTCTCCCGCATCATGGATGGAGGGAAGGGCAGAGGCTTAATGCCCCGTTCAGGTCCAGAGCCCTCCTGCCATTTGGCAGGTGATGAGGCAAGCGTCCAGATTCTCATCTGCATACCAAGGCGCTTATGCCTGCAGCTCAGATCTGAAGTGAAGGCGAACATGGCTCCTGCAAAGAACCAGCCCCCGCCGTGAGGCCTGTCCCCCACACCAGGACTTTTACAGTCCCCCTCCCCGCCCTCCATGTATAAAGTTTTGCCAGTCTGAGTATGCTTGATCCCTGTGTCCTAGATTCCTTGTTTGTCAGTGCTATTTGCCATCTTAAGGCTATCCATTGTCTCTTCCCTCTACCCAATGACATTCTGATTCTCCTCCTCCTCCTTCTTCTTTTTTGAGTTAGGATCTCGCTGTAGCCCAGACTGACCTGGAATTCACCAGGTAGTTTCAGGGTGGCCTCTAACTTGCAGCAATCCTCCTACCTCTGCCTCCCTAGTGCTGGGATTAAAGGTGTGTGCCACCACGCCTGGCTCTGATTTCTTTTTGAGGGATTACTTCACTCTAGTTTATGTGATCTTGGGAGGGTGGGGGGATATTGGAGGGCAACTAAATCCAGCCAGGAGGTCAAGGAACTGGCCAGGACTGGGGCTCACTCCAGATGATGCGCTCTTCCCTTGAGCAAGGGACACAGTGAAGTGGTGGGCATTACGCACATAGGCTGCATGGTTGTGATGTCATCCTGACCAGGCTGTTCCACTTACAAGCCAGGCAATGTGTCTGAGTCCTGTTTTGTGAATCTCTGGAGCTACCATGACTTCCAGTCACTCTCAATCCAGGTTCTTTTGCATCCCATGAGTTCTGTGAGGATTCCTCCTTGAGTCTTGGGTCAATTTCCCAGATAGCTCAAGGTATCTGAAGTTTGGTTTCTACATATGTGATCATAATCCTACCCCTGTTATTGCACACTAGACCATGGGAGCAGACACTCTGCTCTCTGACTCTCCACCTCTCCTTTCAGGATCTGGTATAAAGGAGCATTCACACATACCATATATGTGCACGCATGGGCACATACATGTGCTGACCCTTGGCCCCTGACCTGGCCAAGTGAAACCTTCAGTGCACAGGAGACCCAGGTTGGCTGGCATGCAAAGAAGCTATCTGGTATGAAAGCAGAGGTCACAACAGGCTGACTTCTGGAAGGTACCAGTCAGCCTCAGCTGAGAGCCACCCTCAGCAAACAAGTAATCAGTCCAACAAGAGCCTAGCCCTGAGCAGGCATTCAGTTATTTCTTGACCATAGTTCTGCCATTGCTGGGCCAAGAAGACAAAGTTTAGTGCAGAGGCATCAGGCCCCACCTGCAGGCCAGGGCTAGCAGAACAGTGCAGTGGAACTTTGTTCTCATCTGCAACAAACACAGTCCACACAGACGTGAAAAACTGGTTTGATTCTTCACACATGGGGCCCACTTTATGCATGCCCATGCTTTCCTGCTGAATTTGAACGTAATGGCATGAATGAGGCATCTTTCTACACTGCACGTGTAGCTCTCCCTTACTCTTTTGAACAACCACATTGTATTCCGTAGTATGGAATCGGGTTGGGAGGCAGTCTGCTCACAGAGGCTGGTTAGGTTGAATGCAATTCTTGTGCGTAAGACTTTCTGCAGGATTGTTAACTAGAACAGGACTGCTGAGCTAAATGCTTATCATGCAATCTTCCCAATTTGTCCTTCCAGGAAAGGACCTGGAGAACAGTGTCTGGCTTGCAGATAGGGAAGCCATCTCAGATAACAGGACTGGCCTTCTGAGGTCACAAAACAGGGGATCCAGAGCTACCTTCATGACCCTTTGGGTCAGGCTCACTGCAAGGGAATGAGTCCTGGCATGGCTAAGCCAATACCAGATCCAGCAGGCTGGGTTCCCAAATTCAGTTGGGACAGGCTCCAGGGCAGGATGTGGCTCTTGGAATCTTGTTGCCTCCAGCCTGGGGTTCTCCTTCTCCAACCCCTTTCTTTCACTACAGACCAGGGTTTCAGTCCTCCATCAAGGCTGAATGGCTCCAAAAACACGTCCAGGCATGGTGGAGTCCTGAGAGCTTGTACCCACTGGTAGCACCTTGCCGGGGTGGGTGGAGTGGAGGCCAGAAGCTGGGGTTTTTCCTTAATAACAACTTGGCACCCCAACTCACTGGCGGTTCTACCAGCCTGTAAGCCTGAAGGAGCCTTCATCTTCAAAGCTTTTTGGGAAACAGTTAATTAACCCTCACAGCCCGACTACCTGCCTGTCTGCCTGCCTGCCCAGGAGGCTCTGGTCCTTTCAGCTCCAAGAGATGTGGAAAGGGGAGGGCTGGAGAAACAGAACTTTAGAGGAAAGGGCCTGGAGCTGGGACCCAAGTGACTGCAGGTTCCCATACAAAGAAGCAGCTCTCCCAGCCCTCCCATGGCTGGTGAGAACTCCAGAGCCAAGCCATATGGCTGAGACACTCATAGTAGAAGAGCTTACTTTCAAATATAAGTCTGGGGTGATAAGTTGCACAACTCTATCAGTTTCCTCTTCTTTAGAAATATTAATAGAAATATTAATAGAAGCTAGGTATCAGAACAAGGGGGGTAGAGCAAATGTCCTGGGAACAGTATGGAATCAGGAGTAAATAGGGAGCTGTAGTGGCTATTTCTCTGCCACTACTCATGTGTACATTTTTTAAATTTAAATTTTTTTATTATTATTTTTAGAGAAGTCCAGATGCTTGTGCCACCTAGTGCGCATGTGCCACCTAGCACTTCCCTCACCTTTGTGCATCTGGCTTATGTGGGATCTGGAGAGGGATCGAACCTGGGTCCTTAGGCTTTGCAGGCAAGCACTTTAACTGCTAAGCCATCTCTCCAGCCCCTCATGTGCACATTTTGTCTGCCCATGTCTTTGCACATATGTCTCTGGATATGCACATGAACAAGTTCACCAAGATGAAATGAGGTCAATCTAGGGAAGTACAGGCAAGTACTTCCTATAAAAGCTGCGCTGCACAAAGATGCTCCTGCTCAGGTGTCCAGGATTCAGGGAACACAGGAAGGGATGAGTGGGAATGAAGTGATAAGTTGAATGCTAAGAGAAACAACCTTCGTCAATAACCCTATCATGCTGCACTTGTGTTTCTGACCATCCCCAACATCCTCTGTGTTTCTTAGAGCAAACACTACAATTTTCATTCTTTTTATTTATTTATTAAAAAATATTTTTGATTGGAAATATGTCTCAATAGTGAATGCTTGCCTATCCTACGCAAGGCCCTGAGTTCAATCCCCAGTCCTGCAAAAAAAAAAAAAAAAAAAAAACCCTAACAAAATCAATAATAAAATTTAAAAAATATTATTTGTAAGCAGGGAGAGAGAGCTAGAAATGGGCAAATGGGCATGCCAGATCCTCTAGCCACTGCAACCGAATTCCAGATGCATGTGCCACTCTATGCATCTGGCTTTATGTAGGAGTGGGGAATTGAACCCGGGTCATCAGGCCTTGCAAGCAAGTGCCTTAATGTCTGAGCTATGCCTCCAGCCCTTTCATTCTTTTTGTTTTGTTTTGTTTTTCGAGGTCGGGTCTCACTGTAGCCCAGGCTGACCTGGAGTTCACTATGCAGTCTCAGGGTGGCCTTGTACTCACTGTGATCCTCCTACCTCTGGCTCCTGAGTGCTGGGATTAAAGGCATGCGCCACCACACCCGGCTACCTTTCATTCTTTAAAAATATATATTTGGGCTGGAGAGATGGCTTAGTGCTTAAGCAATTGCCTGTGAAGCCTAAGGACTCCAGTTTGAGGCTTGATTCCCCAGGATCCACATTAGCCAGATGCACAAGGGGGCACACACGTCAGGAGTTCATTTGCAGTGACTGGAGGCCCTGGCGCACCCATTCTCTCTCTCTTAATATCTGCCTTTTTCTCTCTCTGTCTGCCGCTCTCAAATAAATAAATAAAAATAAACAAAAAATTAAAAAATATATTTGTGGTGGCTTGATTCAGGTGTCCCCCATAAACTTAGGTGTTCTGAATGCTACGTTCCTAGCTGATGGAGATTTGGGAATTAATGCCTGCTGGAGACAGTGTATTGTTGGGGGCCGGATTGTGGGTATTATAGCCAGTGTCCCTTTGCCAGTGCTTGGCACATTCTCCTGTTCCTGTTGTCCACCTTATGTTGGCCAGGAAGTTATGTCCACCCTCTGCTCCTGCCATCATTTTCCCTGCCATCATGGAGCTTCCCCTCGAGTTTATAAGCCAAAAATACCCCCCCCCCCAAAAGCTGCTCTTGGTTGGGTGATTTCTACCAGCAACGTGAACCTGACTGCAACAGTAATGTTGGTGCTGAGAGTGGCATTGCTGTTAGACATCTGACTGTGTGGCTTTGGTCTTTTGGAGCTGATTTTCAAGAGGAATGTGGAAGGATTTGAAACCTTAGCCTAAGAGACACCTTGCAGTGCTGTAAGTACACCTTGGTGGACTATTCTGGTCAGAGTTGAAAGACCTGAATGCAGTAAGAACTATGGACTGTGAGGTTTGGTTTGTGGGCGTGAGAAAGAGCTTTGCCTGGACTGGGCTAGAAGCAGTTTGTGTGAGAGGCTTGCTGTTATGCCTGTGTCCTGAGAAGTTGTGCAGGGTTGCTTTGCATAGAAACAGACTGGTGTGTGCAGAGGGATATGACCCAAACTGCTGCCTGTTCAGCTGCAAATGTGTGAGAGATTATAACCATTGAGATTGGGCCAGCTGACCTGTATAGGTACAACAGAGAGAATGCAGTTTTCTGAAGGAGCTTGAATGCTCAAGGAGTGTCCTGTTCTTCAAAGTCAGCTTTATACCTCCCTGGATTAACAAATTGGCACCCCAACTGGTATTGTGGAATATAAGAAATGCAGGAAAGAGAGGGTCATTGAATTTGCAACACAGTCTTGTGTTTTGGAAACAGCCATAGGCAGTGTGTAGCAGTTTTGCTGGATTGCCTGCATGGAGACTCAATGAAGCCATGAGGATGAACTGTGGGTTGCAGTGGAGATCCAGTGGAGATGCTGGGACCACGAGATGGCTGCTAAGGAAAGCTGCCAGCCATGGATGTAGTTTTCAAGGACTGTGAGTAGCCTAGCTGGAGGGGTGGAACTGGAACTCCAGAGACTTGTTGCTGGTTAGAATTATTGGACTTGGAGACTTGTCATTGGCTAGAGTTGTTGGACTTCGAGCTACAAAATTTGATGTTTGCTCTGTTTAAATCTTGTATTGGCCGAATATTTTTTTTTGTTATTCCCAATGCCATCTTTTTTTGGTATTATGGCTCAGTTAAAAGACCTTGGATTATGGGGATGTTTGAACATCACTGGAATTAATAAGAACTATGGGGACTTTCAAAGTTGGATGAATGCATTGCATTTTACATCATGGATGATTATCAGTTTATGGGGGCAGGGGCGGAATGTGGTGGTTTGATTCAGGTGTCCCACATAAACTTAGGTGTTCTGAATGCTGGGTTCCCAGCTGATGGAGATTTGGGAATTAACACATCCTGGAGGCAGTGTATTGTTGGGGGTGGGTTTATGGGTATTATAGCCAGTGTCCCTTTGCCAGTGTTTGGCACACTCTCCTGTTGCTATTGTTGCCACCTTTTGTTGGCCAGGGGGTGATGTCCACCCTCTGCTCACACCATACTCTTTCCTTGCCATCACGGAGCTTCCTTTTGAGTCTATAAGACAAAATAAATCCTTTTTTTCCCCCCGAAGCTGCTCTTGGTCGGGTGATTTCTGCCAGCAATGTGAACCTGACTACAACAATATTTTATTTTTATTTATTTATGAGAGAAAGAGAGAGGGAGTGAATGGATATGCCAGGTCCTCCAACTGCTGCAAATGAACTCCAGATGCATGTGTCACCTTGTGCATCTGGCTTACTTGGGTCCTTGGGAATCAAACCTGGCTTTTTTTTTTTTTTGGCTTTGCAGACAAGCACCAGTGCCTTAACCACTAAGCAATCTCTCTAGCCCTTCATTCTTTTTTTTTTTTTTCTTTCAAGGTAGGGTCTCGCTTGAGCTCAGGCTGACCTGGAATTCTCTACGTAGTCGCAGAGTGACCTCAAACTCATGGCAGTTCTTCTACATCTGCCTCCTGAGTGCTGGAATTAAAGGCGTGCGACACCATGCCCAGTTCTGTAAACATTTTAAACAAGTTGATGTGCCTTAAGTATCCTATCAGTCTACCCTGGATGGGTTCGAGGCACTCTATGCTTAACATGCACTACAGATTATATGCATTACTTGATCTAAACTTACTGTTACTTTACCATACAAAAAACCATCATAGGCAATTATAAAGCTAGAAATGTCCTGATTTGCCAAGCAAGGGAGTTCTGTAAATAATGGATTCCATTCGAAGAACTGGAAGTGTGTACCAGGTGAAGAAAGCAAGCAGAGGAAAAGAAAGCCCAGTTTAGTATAAGGATTTCAGGAGTGAGGAGAACAGCTAATCAGTGTCTAGCATTCTGATGGAATATAATGGTATACAGCTGGGAGTGTGTATTCATTTATTTATTTGCTTGCTATTTTTATGATTTTTAAGGTAGAGTCTTACTCCAGCCCCGCCTGACTTGGGACTCACTCTGTAGTCCCAGGCTGGCCTTGAACTCACAGCAATCCTCCTACCTCTGCCTTCTAAGTGCTTTAATTTAAGGCCTGTGCCATCATGCCCAGCTTCCTTCCTTCCTTCCTTCCTTCCTTCCTTCCTTTCTTTCTTCCTTTCTTTCTTTCTTTCCTTCTTTTGGGGGAGGGGTGTATCTAGAAAAAAGGAAAAGAACAGTGATAAGTACTAATACTGCTATTATTTGAATCTCTGTGGAGTTTTTTTTCAGAGTTCTGCAAATCTTAGCATATACTTCTCTTTTCAGATTTAATGGAATCCCTTAGTGCATGCTTCTTCATGGCACAAAATACTTGCTTAGAATATTTTATTTTCACACACATGGGCCCCACCAGGGTCTCTTGCAGGTGCAAATGAACCAGATGCATGCATCACTTTTTTTCCTCATTCCTTTTTTTATTTTTTTAATATTTTATTTGTTTATTCTGCAAGAAGGAGGGAAGGAGAGAGAAAGAAAGAGAGAGAGAGAGAAAGAAAACCGCCTTCTTGCCACTGCAAACAAACTCTAGATAAACATGCCACTTTGTGCATCTGGCTTTATGTGGGTGTTGGAGAATTGAACCCTGGCCAGCCAGCAGGTTTTGAAAGCAAACACCTTTAGCCACTGAGCCATCTCCACAGCCCTAATTTTCAATCTGATCCAGTTACTTTTGCACATACTCTAAGCCCATTGTAAGACTAGAAGCCTCCCAGGGACAGTGAGAGTCCTGCTCCTCTGTATCCCCAAGCCCCTAGATCATTTGGAACTGTTAACATGAACTATGTGTCCACTCTGTGCTGAGCGTAGTGCCAAGGGCATAGGGACTTCCTGTTCACACCAAAGGATGAAATCAGCATCATCTTTCACATTTTGCACATATAGAAACTGAGGCTTAGAATGGAGAAGTGACTTGCCTAAGGACATGCAGCTTAAATGAAGCAGAGGCAAGAGTCCAATCAA
This sequence comes from Dipus sagitta, assembly GCA_036346955.1. Lineage (NCBI taxonomy): Eukaryota > Metazoa > Chordata > Mammalia > Rodentia > Dipodidae > Dipus > Dipus sagitta. The sequence goes on along the minus strand of CM070776.1, from coordinate 58,259,486 downwards.
AGAGTGCCCCCTGACACGCTGCCTTTTCTGTGTTTCTAAGGGCCTTCTGGGCAGGGGACAGAAGCTGGGTTCAGCTACAGCCAGGGGCAGCCTGAGTCTGAGCGCTGCCTGGTCTTCACATGTCAACACCTACTCCATGTCAACATCTAATGCAGAGCTGGGTTTGGTGGTGCACGCCTATAAATTCCAGCACTTGGGAGGCAGAGGTAGGAGGATTGCCGAGAGTTTGAGGCCATCCTGAGACTACATAGTGAATTCCAGGTCAGCCTGAGCTAGAGTGAGACCCTACCTCGAAAACCAAACAAAACAAACCATGTACTCCAGCCCGTCTATGCAAGACCATGGGGATGGTTGCTATTTTCCTTGCACCTCAAGAGAAGCAGGTGCTGGCTGAGGAACAAGAAGGCTCATTGAAGGTATATTCTTAGCGTAGACGGCAGAACCCTGAACAACATGAGATCCCAGCCTGGTCCTTGGGGGAAGCACAAAAGGCTGGGCTAAGGACCAATGGGGTTCTGAGCACCGCACTTTCCAGCCTCCCACTCAGGCATGGACCTTGGTGTTGGTACATATGCCATGAATGCCAGTGAGAAACGGAGACCTCTTGAAGCCAAGCCAGGGGCCAGGCTTCCATGGAGGCCCTATGGGCAGAGGAGGGGGCAGTCTGGCACCCATGGGAGGGGTGGCCAGGTGAGTAGCCCTCCCCTGGCAGGAGGAGGGCCTGGAAGTCCAGAGGGGGAGGCTTGTTTCTCTGGAAGGGAAACCTTCAAACACTAATTGGTAGTTGCAAGTAATTAAAGTAATTTACTAAGATTATAAAGAAATTTCTTAAGAGTGATTAAGCAACTCCGGCTGTGTATGGTTGTTGGTAATCACTTCCCCAGGGGGATTAGTGCACTTGGCAGAATGTAACAGGGATGCTCACACCCGATGGGTCCTGATTCTTCAGCAGGGGAGTGGGCACACAGGCTGCAGGACATGTTGGAAGATGGCTGAGACTCACCAGGAGAGACTGAGATCAGGTCTGAGTGAAAATGAAGGGCCACATGTAGCAGGCCTCCTCTGAGGTTCAGATGTGCCCAGATTCACATGCATGTACACACACACACACACACACACACACACACACACACATATGTTCTATATGTATATGGCATTGTAGATATCCTCAGACTCAGGCATGTGTTGTGGAGACTCTCCCACGGGTACACAGGTAGAAAGACATTCTGGTCATTATGTCCCTAATACAGCGATTTGAATAAATAGCCAATGTGGCAAGGTGGTACTTTATACTCTAGGCACCCACACAACTCACAGAGTCAACAGGCAGATACTAGTATAGGCCCTCACACCAACACCTAGAAATCACCAGACACTGGAGAGATAAGGTCATGTGCTTACAGTCATGCATATACATAGTTACAGGTGTACCTGGATACAGATATGTATTTACACAAGGAAATATACCTCCTTAGGCACAGTGCCACACGTGGACAGACATGTATATACAGACACACACACCCACCCACACACACACATCCAGATGTTTAGCTGGATCCAAACAACTTCAAATGTTTAGAACTCAGACACACAGACAGACCTAGCTTCTAATGCACCATTGAAAACTGACTTAGACACTCAATCCAACCATCATGTACATATACTTTCACACAACCATACTTAGACAAGACTTGTAGCTGGGCATGGTGGCACATGCCTTTAATCCCAGTACTCGGCAGCCAGAGGTAGGTGGATCACAGTGAGTTCGAGGCCACCCTCAGACTACATAGTGAATTCCAGGTCAGCCTGGGATAGAGTGAGACCCTACCTCAAAAAAGAAGAAAAAAAAAAAGACTTGTGCTCACTGTCCCCTGACACGTGCCTGTTCTGCAGTGTGCTTAGAACTGACTCTCAAGCCATGTGGGTTGGAGGGGCATGGCTGGAACAGCCCCGGTAGGGCCTCTGCTTCAATCCCAGAACATCAATTTCTAGTGGTGTGACCTTTTCCATGTCCCTTCATAGTTCGGACACTTAGTTTCTTCATCTGTAAAGTGAGGCCACCTTCTTGGGCGGTGTTATCATGAGGATGAGATAAAATGGCAGTGTAGGAGTCCTGCACATAGGGAGCTGGCGGTAGATGGGAATTTCCTTCCTGGGTGCCTTAAGAACTTCCTGAGCTGCCCCTTAGCTAGGGATAGGCCTCTTTGGAAACTCCTGTGTAAAGCAAGCATAAGTTGGCTCTGATGTCCTCTCTATGGCCTCCCTCTCGGTGCCGTAGACCTTTGGCTGTCAAAACTGGAAAGAAAAAAGGAAAGTTGGCCAGAGCTCTTGATGCTCTCAGAAGCCTTGGCCTCTAGTCCTGGCACAGCCTTGTACTCACTGGATAGCCTTGTAGAAGCTTGTAGAGAAGACTTCTCCTTCTCTGGGACTCAGTTTCCCTTTGTTCCCTTAAAGGCCAAGCACAGGGGGATGGGATGACCTAGATGATCCCTAAGCTCCCTCCCAGAACTGACATTCCAGGTTCCATGTTAATGACCCACTTGAGTCTTGTCCAACTTGAATGATGTTAATCACGAGGCTGATTATTTTGCCCTAAGAGGATCTCTGCTCCCCCAAGGCCTATTGGTGGTGATGAGGGTTGGGGGGTGGGAGCTGGTCATGAGGGTGTCTTGCTGGGGAATACAGGAGCATCGGGCACAGGCATAAAAGACAGAGAGAATGAAGTTATAAGCTATGTCCAAGGAATCATGGAAGAAAAGGAGTCTGGGAAAGGCTTATGAGAATGGCTGCTTCAGCCCCATTTCCATTTCAATGAATGCCAAGGGCAACTGAGACTCTACTCTCTTGACCCTTTGAGGCCTGCCCTCCCCCACTGGCCACTTGTTTTTCTGTGCAGAGTAACCTTAAAGTCCTTAAAACACAAAAGGGCCATGGGTCTGTTGCAGGGACAGCAGGGAGAAGAGATGCTGGGAACAATCTCCCCTTCCCTGGTGGCCAGGGGCAGAGCAGGTGGTATGGCTGAGAAGTAGAAAGAGAGAGAGAGAGAGAGAGCGAGTGAGCTGAGCCCACTTGTTATAGTTTGTGGAAGAAAGCAGAACCTCCCCAAGAAAGAAGTGAGCTCTCGTCTAGATTTCTAGCTCTGCAACCCCACTCCCCCAACAAAAGTTTGCCACACTGACCTTAACTTTAAACATGTAGATTCTACCACCAAGCCCCCAGGTGCACAGTCCTGTCCCTGGACACTAGTGCATCCGTGATCTTGTTTTCACTTTCCAGTCGTCTGTGAGTGCAGGACCTGTCTCCATGACTTTGGTGTGGGCAGTGAGTAGCAGACGCCCAGGTGGGGCTTCATTTTGACTGATGCCAGACCCGTTCTCATGTATACCTCAGCCTGGGGCACTGAACACCTCAAAAGGTTCTAGCCCAAGACTGCCCCCAGCCAGCCCTGGTGCCTCAGCCTGTGCCATCAAGGGTTAAAAGTACTTGGGTCCCAAGTAATTTCACCAGTGGTGGCCTGGCCATTATTCCTGACAAGTGGGTCGGTGCTGTGTTTTCCCCACTTCTTTTTCCACTCATGGCAGTGACTAGCTGGGTCACTGGACACCAAGGTTTGTGGAGTAGTGGGAAGATAACTGATGCAAACCCTGTTCCTGCCATTTTCTGTCTCTGTGTGACCTTGGATAAGTCACATCACCTTTCTAAGTGAGCCTCCGGTTTCCTACCAACAAAATAGGCAGTAGCCTTTTTCTCACAAAGTCTAGCCTTGAGGGATGGGTAAGCTAAGAGTCAGAGGCACTTGGCATAGGTCCTGTACTAACTTGGCCATCAGTGAGGACTAATTCCTCCTGTGGTCCTAATTCAAGTAGTCGCAAGTCCCTGTCCCAGGACATTACAGGTTCTTTGATTTCTTCCTGCTTCCTGTCCAGGTCTTGTCCTGTGCTGTTTATTCTAGGCCTTCTTGCTTCCAGGTTCAGTGTATCTACTCCTTGGATTCTATAGAGAAGAACCTTTTGCCTGGGATGAACAGGAATGGAAGGTGACCTGCTCTTAGTGCTTTCTGGAGAAGGGGCTACACTGCATCTGGGACCTAGCTCCATCACTCCCTGAATCACTAGTTCGTCTAACTCAGAAACCTGGCTCTCTCCTCTGTAGTTCCAACTTTGCTGTCTGCTCCTGCTCCCTCTCATCCTGCTGTCAGAAGAAGAACAGCTGGTTCCCATCCTCTGAATAATAAGCCTGCCATGCAAATCATTTTCCAAAATCATTAGGCCACAATGATTCTATTCAGCTGTACTGTTTGCATTGGTCCCACCCTCATTTCCCAGAGACTGCAAGACATCCACTCACAGAGGCAGTGCACAGAAATGTACCTACTAGACACTTCCGGCCTGTACAGACTTTCTTAGAGCAAGAACGAGCCAGGAAGACAGTCTCAGAAGCATGGAGACCTTGAGACTAGGAAGTATTTGAAATCTTGCCCTTCTAGAGGGGCTCTGAGCAGCATCTAAGGATAAACACAAGGACCATGTTGGTCCAAAGCCTCCCAGGTATCCCGCCCTATGCCCAGAGAGGATGGACTGAACAAAGGACTGCCCCCTACATTGGGTGGCCCTGCTTCTTAGTTGAAGAGACAGCAAACATCCATCCAGATCCACATAGAGATGCATGCCAAGTTAAATGGCACAAGTATTCTCAATGATAATACAAAAGATGTCTCCAGACAGCACAGCCTCTGACCAGATAGAGAAACTTTTTAGAACAGGCTGACAGTATGCAGTGCCATTTCCCTGGTCCTAGACCATGGGGATGAGCTATCTTCCTTCCCTGGCCACCAAAATCAAAGGTCTTCGGAGTTCTAGGGACCTCCCTATTGGCCATTGCCTACCCTAGAGCTTTCCCAGTGACTTGGATCAAGTGGTGGCATGAGGGAGACTCCCACCTGAGGATCGTTTTGTGCACAGCGTGGGTACAGTGTTGGGGAAGGCTATCACCTGCCAGCAAGTTTCAAAGGGAGGAAGAGGCACCGCTGTGAGTAAGGGAATGCCTTCCACGTGCTGAGCATTGTGACAGGCATGGTGCAAGAATGTCAGAATCCTCTGAAAACCGGGTTATCAGCCCATGTTCAGGATGGGGAAAGTTAAGTGCTGCAATGTGCAGGGACATGACCAAGGGCACAAAGTAAGGAAGTGACTGTCCTCATTCTCACCACTACCATGCCCGTTACCGTTGTCACCAACCAATAAAAGCCATCATTACTGTTTTCAGCTTGAACTTTTATTTTATCATTATTATCATTGCCAACAACCACCAACATCACCACTCATGTAATTGCAAATCCACTACCTTCTTTGGAATACATTTTATTATTATTATTGAGAAGATTAAAGGGTTAGTTGTGTAGCTCAGTGATAAAGCACTTGCCCAGCATGCACAAGGCCCTGGGTTCAATCTCTAGTACTAAAACATTTAAGGAAAGAAAGAAAAAAAAAAAGAAAATGAGAAAGAAAGAGGGAGGAAGATATAGATTTGTAATCCGAGCAATATGAATTCAAAGGTAGGAAATCCTAAGTTTGAGGCCAGCCTGGATGATGTAGCAAAACTTTACCATGTTATTATTTGGTTATTTGAAGCAGGGTCTCACTCCCAGGCTGACTTGAAACTCACAGCAATCTCCTCCTATCTCAGCCTCCAGAGTGCTGGAATAAAGGGTATGAGCCACCATGTCTGGTGCAAAACCTTATTTTTAAAAACCAAAGTGAGGGCTGGAGAGATGGCTTAGCAGTTAAGGTGCTTGTCTGCAAAGCCAAAGGACCCAGGTTTGATTCCCCAGTACCACATAAAGCCAGTTGCACAAGGTAGTGCATGTGTCTGGAGTTCATTTGCAGTGGATGAAGGCCCTGGTGTGTCCAGTCTCTTTCTCTCTCAGAAATAAATAAATAAATAAACAAAATTTAAAAAGTTAATAAAATTAAACTAAAAGCTAAAAGTTGGGCTGGAGAGATGGGTTAGCAGTTAAGGCACTTGCTTGTGAAGCCCAAGAACCAAGGTTTGATTCCCCAGGACCTACATAAGCCAGATGCACAAGTTGGCACATACATCTGGAATTCATTTGCAATGGTTAGAGGCTGTGGTGTACCCATTCTCTCTATATACCTGTCTCTCTCTGTCTCTCTCACAAATAAATTTATTTGTGAGAGAGACAGAGAGAGAATGGGCATACCAGGGCCTCTAGCCACTGCAAACAAACTCCAGACGCATGTGCCACCATGTGCATCTGGCTTACGTGGGTTCTGGGAGCTGAATCTGGGTCCTTAGGCTTCATAGTCAAGCACCTTACCTTAACAACTAATCTATCCAGCCCTAAATATATTTTAAAAAAACTAGAAACCTAATTGCCCTTGGTTTCTGTCTAAAGAGAACACCAGGAGGCCAATCCCTGGCTTCCAGTCAAAGGCAGATACACTAACATGGATGTGTGTACTGGGATCCACCCAAACAAGCCTGTGGACCTGTGAAGCTATTGCCACATGTGTGAGCCTCCATTCAGGTTAGAGCCAGAGCCCTGCCAAGATCAAGAGTACCCTGGCCTGACATGGGTCAACTGCTATTGCCTGCTTGATGTCAGCTATTCCTACTGAACCTATGCCTCTAGCTGTCCCTTAAGAACTGGAAGTCCTCTGAAGGCCAGGAAAGGGGCTGTTAAGAAAAGGGATACATGTAAAGGTTACGGAGGGTGGTGGACAGGGCCAAGAGCAGCCACTGTCAGAAATGTATCCCAGACCTTGAAGTTTTCTTGCTACTATGGCTCCCAGAAAGACCTGTGCCCACAAGTCCACAGTGAGAAGGTGACTCATGCCAGGCTCCAGGGCAAGGTGTGAGAGGCAGCCTAGGACATGCCCTCCTGCCTTTCAAAGACTAATAGGGTGTGTAAGTATGTGAATGTGTTCAACATATATATTGAGAGAGAGAGAGAGAGTTAGAATGGGAAAACGTTCTTACTTTCTCAGAGCAAACTTTGGGTACCAGGGGTAGGACAGTGTCAGTTTATGCTGAGGAGTATAGAGGGCTCCTAGCTTGCACTCCTGGGAAAATTTTTGAATACTCTTCTTTGCCCAGATGGCAGTTGTGGCCTCTGCTTCTTGACCTGCACCCCATCAATTCAGTTATGTTCTAAGGAAGAGGAACATAGCAGGGCTATTCACTATTTCTATGAATGGAGAAGGCCCCCAGGGATACTTACAGCCCTCTAGAAACAATGAGTTCCTTCCCTGACTCTGCTTGATGCCAGTTCTAGCTCAGGCCAGGGCTGACAGTTCAAGTTCCCATCTGTATACATACTTTTTAAATTTTTTACTTATTTATTTGAGAGACAGTGAGAAAGACAGAGAGAGAGAGAGAGAGAGAGAATATGAATGGGCATGCCACTGCAAACGAACTTCAGATACATGTACTACCTTGTGTATCTGGATTTACGTGTGGGTACTGGAGAGTTGAACCTGGGCCCTTAGACTTCACAGGGAAGTGCCTTAACCACTAAGCCATCTCTCTAGTCCCTGTGTATATATTGGTTTTTTGAGGCAAGGTCTCACTCTGGTCCAGGCTGACCTGGAATTAACTATGTAGTCTTAGGGTGGCCTCAAACTCATGGTGATCCCTCCTACCTCTGCCTCCCGAGTGCTGGGATTAAAGGTGTGCAACACCACGCCTGGCCCCCTGCATATATACTTTTAAGATTCCTGAAATCTACTTCAGAATTGTGTTTGCATGAGAAGGAGGCGGTGCAGAAGGTGAAATAAGATTGTTCATGTGTTGGTAATTGTTGACGCTGCATCATGGTTGGATATAGAATGGGGGAGGGGTCTCAGATATCTATTGTGTCTACTTTTGTATATCTCTGAAGATTTCCCTAATAAAAAGTTAAAGTGAAATAGCAAAACAAAGCAAATTCCCATCAACACCACATGTGTATCAAGCTGAAATCATTCTTTCCAGTGGTTTCCACCCACAGATTCCAGATATGCTTTCTTGGGCCACACAGACCACCCTTGTTCCCTCTGGCCCATGTTGGCCTTCAGCAATTTGAACAAAGGTATGATCTTTGGAGCCAAGCAGAGCCGTGCTATAGAGGCTCTGTTACTTCCTAGATGTGTGACTAAGCGCATGTTCCTCTTCTTCCTCGAGTCAAATGTGAGTGTGAATGTTCCCCCCTAGGGCATTTGTGGGGGTTCTGTGTGGGTAAAGTCCCTTCCCATAGTGCCGGCACAGGGCAAGTGCTCACTATGATTGTGTCTTTGCGGAATGTTGCTGTTTTAGGCCAAGGCTCCTGAGCCACCTTGAATGAGAGAAGTAGCTTACTTGTCCTATCATTTCTCAGATACGGTACTTCCCCAGCCAGGGACCCTCGCTGCCTGTCTATCAATGTGCCTTGGCAAATGTGGCTTGCAATGGGCCTCCTATTGCAGATGTTCTGGATGGGTGGAGTGCACTAGAGCTCTTACCTCCCTGCATCTGGGAACTGGATTTCTACTCAGACAGCCTAGGATTTCATTAGATTTTTTTTAGCCACCGCACCACACTGGTGGCTTCTGGCAAGCCTGTGGTCAGCTTGAAGCCCTTAGTCTACTTGACACATGCAGCCATAAAGCTAGGTCTCTGCAGCGTGTATTTGCACAGTTGGGTTTTGAATCTCTAAGCAAGACTTTACATGTTCTCCTATTCAGTTTCATCTGGCTGGTTTGGGTTCTGGTCTACTGAGAAGCTTTTTCATTTTTCAGTTCAATGTTATTAGCTGTCTCTTGCAGCCCTGAATCTCTGGAGATGTGGTGGCAAGCAGGCCACTCTGTGGCCTCTTCTAGGTCGCTAATAACCTCATGTACAGGCCCATGCCTTTGTGGCAACTGCTAAAAAATACTTTCCTGGTTGATATCAACTAAGTTCAATTATTCAGCAACTAGCTAGCTCATCTCATCTGACCAACTCCAGCCCACAGTTCTCCACCTTAAGAGGATAATGTGAGAGTCCTTGTCATAAGATTGATGAATTCTAGAGATCAACATAGTCAATAAAATGAGGCCTAACTGGCCCCAACAAGAATACACTACTTCCTGCTGGGTGTGGTGATGCACGCTTTTAATCCCAGCATTTGGGAGGCAGAGGTAGAAGGATCGCTGTGAGTTCGAGGCCACCCTGAGACTACATAGTGAATTCCAAGTTAGCCTGGGCTTGAGTGAAACCCTACCTCAAAAAACAAAACAAACAAACAAACAAACAAAAAAGGAATATACTACTTCCTCATGCTTCCAGGTTTTCTCCAAGGTATCCTGACAACCAGCAAGTTAACACTTGGAAAACTTGGTTAATGGTCAGGACTGATGTCTCCACAGCCTACCTTTCCACACTTGGGAAAATTGATGCTGTGCTTATAAATCTCCTAGTGTCTGTGACTTCTTATTGTCCTGACAATCATTCTGATATCAGTCCTGACAACAGTAGATGTCAATACCCTGAACTTGGACAGGAAGTCATTTCAAACAACAAATACACTCAACATCAAAGTTGAGCAGCACAGTGACTCAAGGCCAGATGTAATTCCCTTGCTCAGCAAGCCGCCTCCCCAGCTAGTCGGAGAAGTTAAACATGCCAGAAGGTGGTCCTAAAAAGAAGCAAATGGTGCAAGTACTAGAAAGAGGGTTAAAGTTTGAGGGGAAAGGAGCTGGGAGTCAACAGTCAGGAAAGGCTCTGAAGTCACAGCCAAGCCTGCTATGGGCCTTAAACCACAGGCACAATTTGGATCTGTGGCCATAGGCACCTTGGCACTAGATGCTTTCATGAACTCGCGTTTTGAGATGTCTCTGGTTCTCACTTGTGCTCCACGTTTGTTTTGGGTGAGCAGGAGGCTCTGACCAGGAGGCCTCCTTCCAGCCACCGGAGCTACAGCAGCCTAGCCCAGTCCTCTACTGCAAGGCTCATGTCTTCTTGCTTGACTAATCTGGTCCCTCCCATCTCTCTTTCAAAACAAGACAGTAAAGCATGATGCAAAGAGCCCCTTCTAGCTTTGGTGTCTGGGGTCAGGAGTCCCCAGAGCAGTCTTTCTCAAACCGTACCATGCAGTTCATTAGCAAGTCATGTAAAGAACTCAGCCATTCTTGACTAGGATTTTAACAGAATGAGAGAGAAAAACTTGACCTGGTGGCACATACCTGTAATCGCAGCACTCAGGAAGTAGGGGCAAGTAAAAACAGGAGTTCAAGTTCATCCTAAGCTAGATAACCTGTTCAAGGACAGCCTTGGCTATATGAGACTCTGTCTCAAAAAGAATGAGATACCCTATCCATCCCTGGGAGTTACTGGCAATTAATGGTTGCTGGTGGATCAGGAGACATTTTCTTTTTTTATTTATAGAATTTTTTTAAAAAATTGTTCATTTTTATTTATTTATTTGAGAGTGACAGACAGACAGAAAGAGGGAGGGAGGGAGAGAGAGAGAGAGAATGGGCGCGCCAGGGCCTCCAGCCACTGCAAATGAACTCCAGATGTGTATGCCCCCTTGTGCATCTGGCTAACGTGGGTCTTGGGGAATAGAACCTCGAAATGGGGTCCTTAGGCTTCACAGGCAAGCGCTTAACTGCTAAGCCATCTCTCCAGCTCAGGAGACATTTTCTGCAGTGGTATAGCCACTGGTAAACTGCATGTGCTGTGGTAGGTTATCTCTATCCATGCTCATACATGCAACCTAATTAAAGTCACAGACACACAAGAAAAGAAAAAAATACATTAATGTAGGAGAGGGACTAGTTGAGAAAAACAAGGGTTCAGTGGAAGGAGGACAGGGAAGGGGGTCAAGAGAAGGTAATGGAAGGGGATTATGATCAAAATACATTATATACATGTAAAAATTGTCAAAATAAAATAAACTAGTTTTTTTTAAAAAAAAAAAAAGAATGAGAGCTGGTTGAGGTGGCACACGCCTTTAATCCCAGCACTTGGGAGGCAGAGGTAGGAGGATCACTGTGAGTTTGAGGCCAGCCTGAGACTACATAGTGAGTTCCAGGTCAGCCTGGGCCAGAGTGAGACCCTACCTTGAAAAACCAAAGGGGAAAAATGAGATGGAGTGTATCACATACAGTAAGGATATGTAGCTTCATGTGCATTTTTCTATTTTTGAGATAGTCTCACTATATAGCTCAGGTTGGCCTCCAGCTCTATTCTCTGCCTTGGTTTCCTGAGTGCTGGGATTACACTTATGTCTTCATGGAATTTTTATTCCTATTTTATATAAACATTTTTACATACATGTATACTGAACCTTGCTATAAATGTGATTTTACACTCACATCAAACAAACACACACACACACACACACACACACACACACAGTTTTATGATGAGTTGCAATGAAAAACCAACACACTGCTAAGTACTGTCCTACAATCTGGCTGTGGAACCTTGAACCAGTGTGTTCCCCTTTGGTCCTCTCTTCCCATGTGGGAAGTAGAGATTGTAACCTCTGTTTCTCTTTTGCATTTACAGGGCAAGGGCTCTGCAACACAGTTCAGGAAACCCTCTGAACACCAAGACATGCTGTGCGCACAAGTTATCTCTTGAATTATGCTTGTTCCCAGCCTTCTCTTTCTTCCCCAGCACTGCTTATCATCTGTGGACCTTACCAGGGCACTTCTGATAGGGATCATGAGCTGCAAAGGGGAAGGCCCAACTTGGTAGCTCTGAGGGATCTTCCAGAGGGCTCCCTTCCAAGCAGGAAGTCAAGAGGAGCACCTTGGGTGGTTCATGGATTTCTCTTTGCCAGTGTACTTTGCCATAATTTCCTTTTCCCCAGAAAGTGAGGTTTAGAGAATGCCCACAGGATAAGTTTCTGAGGTAAAGTAAGTAGGGAGGGAGGAAGCTTCAGGAAGAGTCACACAAAGATCAGCATTACCCTGTGTCTGAGGTCCACTCCACTACTCTGTTGTTTGATGACCTCTATGAGTCAATGCAACAATTTCAGCCTCAGTCTCCTCATCTGGGAAATGGACACCATGAGCTTTTAGTTGTGGAGCTATGATGAGGGAGCAGTTAGCTACCACATGGAAAATAGCCAATGTAAGAAATACAACAGCCAGGTGTGGTGGCATACACTGGTAATCCCAGCACTCAAGAAACTGATGCAAGAGGATTGCAAGCTCAAAGCCAGCCTGGGCTACATAATGGATCTTGCCTCAAATAAATCCTACCTCTTAAGAGTCCCAGAGCTATCTACTCATCCCCCTTTATCCCATATCTAGACTAGGTCTGAGATCCTAAAACCATTTCCTATTATGGTAACTGAAGATGTCTCTGGACTAGAAGGAGGGAATGCCACCTTTGTCCCCACTTCCTAGCCCCTACCTTCTCACATTACCCAAGGCTCCTTTCTCACACTTCCCTGCTCTATACATAAAACCCTGTATGTGTCCCCTTCACTCTTTTTGACTTTCTTGATCCTGCGTTGCACACACCACCTCCTTCTCTATCTCTTCTCTCTCTCCATGTCTCTCCCCTCACCTTCCACTCTTTCCCTGTCTTTCCTTTCTCTCCCTCTTCTTCCCTCTCACCTGTCACAACAAAGTCTTTTAAAAAATATTCTTATTAGGCCGGATGGGGCGGCACACACCTTTAATCCCAGCACTCAGAAGACCAAGGTAGGAAGATTGCTGTGAGTTTGAGGTTAGCCTGAGACTACATAGTGAATTCTAAGTCAGCCTGTGCTATAGCAAGACCCTACCTCGAAAAACTATATATCTATAGATATAGATATATTAGAGTATTAGAGAGAGAGAAAGTGAGTATGGGAGCACCAGGGCCTCTTGCTGCTTCAAATCAATACATGAGTTGCTTTGTGCATCTGGGTTTATATAGGTACTACAGAATGAATCCCAGGCCTTCAGGCTTTGCAAGTCAGTGCCTTTAACTACTGAGCCATCTCCTCAGCCCTCCAGTAAAGTCTTAAATTCAAGCAAACAGTTTGTGTCAGTGCCTCTAAACTGATCTGGACTAGAGATACAACTGCCTTCTTGCCCTACTTCTCTCCTTTTCCTCCTTCCTTTGCTGTGGCCTCAGCCCCCTTCCATGTAGCACATGGACTGACAAAAAAAAGGAAAGAGATAGACCATGGCCTGTCTCTGCCATGGCATCTCTAGTCTGCTATGCGCCCCTGTCCAGGTAGCCCTGTTATAGCTAAGGGAGACTCAGAAGAGATGCTTACATATGTAAGGTGTGCACATGCGTCTGTGTGGAAGGTTTGTATAAATATGGCGGGGGATGGACGGGGATCTATTTTTAACCTCTCAGGGAGAGTGGCTCTTTCTACTTTTCTTTTGTTCTCAGGCAACATTTCATCTCAGATTCAGGGACATGGTTTCTGTCTTTGAGCCTCAGTTTCCACAGCTGCTTTAGAATCACCAGTGTATAAACCTTTATACCAGGACACTGAGCAGAGCACAGAAGTGTGTGAGCACTGGCCCATGCCCTTCTGTGGGTGGCATATCTGTGTGGCCTTTTCTCGAAGCTAAGCACCGGAGGCCCCTGGGAGGCAGGAGGAGACGTGCTTAGGAGGGTGGGCTCCTGCTCCCACCTCCAGGCTGCTAAACATCCTTGAGGCAGTGCGTGTGGCCGGACAGTCAGGCCCAGGCCTGGAAATAGGCAGCGTGTACTCACAGATTCAGTCCCATTAGAGATGGAAGAGACCCAAATTGGCACAGGGCCCCATGGATGGATGGGGGGCAACAAATAGCCAGTGGTCTGCTTATTCCGTGGGAGGGGCTGGGGTGAGAGGTCAGCATTCTGACAGGGTGGGCTGCCACCGAGGCCTCTGCAGCTAGCTGGGGCAGTCAAACAGGACCCTGCTGCCCCCCCCACCCCTGTTCAGCCTGCCTCTTCCAGCCCAGTTCCCAAGGCAGGAGTCCTTGCACTGACTGGCCAACCTCCCCATCTCCCACCCAACCCCTCCTCTTCCTGCTCCTCCTCCTCCTCTTCCTCCTTGAAGCCTACTTGGCTGTTTACACCTCAGAGATATTTGTAGATCACTATCTCTGGAGGCCGTTGGCCTGACTCATCCCTGAGCCAAGCCCTGTCTGTTGGCTCCTTTAATCTTCCTCACTCAGCCAATCCCTCTTCTCCTATAATCATTTGCTCTCTCCCTCAAATGCCCTCCAGCAAGTCTGGCTCCTTGCTTTTCCAGCTCTTCTGTTCTTCTCTTGAGAATCCTTCAGGGGAGCCCACACGCCACTGTCTCCCCAAGCTGGGCCCAGGGCAAAGTGACGAAGGCCAGCTGAAGCTTGCACAAGGTCTTGGGTCAGCAGTTCACACGCATCTGAGTTTAAAGTGGCTCTGCTCTTTAGGCTTGGGTTTCTTCTTCTGGCAAGTGGGCAACAGGCCTGGGACCGGAAGCAAAATGAGCTCAATGGTGGGAACAACCATTTTATAAAAAACTTTATTTTTATTTATTTATTTGACAGAGAAAGAGGGAGGGAGAGTTAGAGAGAGAGAGAATGGCATGCCAGGGCCTCCAGCTACTGCAAAGAAACTCCAGACACATGAGCTCCCTTGTGCATCTGGCTTACGTGGGTCCTAGGGAATCGAACTGAGGTCCTTTGGCTTTGCAGGCAAACGCCTGTAACTGCTAAGCCATCTATACAGCCCGGAACAACCCTCTTATAAACCTTCATGATTTGGACCTTGCACTTGGGTGGGAATGGAGCTGCTAGGTCTTTGTCATTTGATGACCCCATCCCCAGTCCAGCTCACCCATTTAAACTTTCTGACCCTCTTCATCCACCTATCTTTTTCTTGGTCACCCCTCTACTCTCTTCCCCTCTTCTGTCTCTCTCAATGTCACTGTCATCTTCAACAGTATCTTCCCTCCCCATGAGGGGAGGAGCAGGCAAGCCCAGGGCCACAGATCATGGGCCCTCCTGCCAGGGATCTCCAGGAGATTAGAAGAAACTGGGCTCAAGAACTTGCCCCAGACTTTCTTCCACGTGCCTGGTCCATAGATGGTTTAGTGGCAGTGAGGGGGCAGTTAGAGTGAGATGAGGTGGAATAGATAAGTTTGCACAGTATTTTCATAATACTAACACAAGCAAAATTAGTCCCTAACAGTGTTGTACTTTAAATGTCCCTGTTCCCTGACTTCCATGTCTTGGTGTCTTGAGGTGGCCTGCATTCACTCCTCTACTCTGGGCCTTTAGCAATGAGAATGAATAGTTTGTACCACGTGGCTCCAAGGGGTTTTCCAGCTAGACTTCTCTGCATGAGCCTATCAGATGTCATCTCTGTCACTTCTCCCAGGAGGCTTGGGGCCATTCAGGTTAGCATCCTTGTGAAGCCTTGGACCCCACCAGCCCTTCCTCACAAGAGATTTTTTCACACCAGTCCCTTACTAGGAAAGGCCAAACTAGGAGGGAGGGAGGGAGAGAGAGAGAGAGAGAGCTGTCAGCTGCAAGAAGGCTTAGGCTTGGGAATTGTGGTTGCGGGGGACAGCCACAGAGCAAGTCCTGTGCCAGTGGCCAAGCAGGTAGAACATCCTGGGATCAAACTCCAAAAGGGGGCTGAAGGGATGGCTTAGTGGTTAAGGCATTGTTTGCCTGCGAAGCCAAAGTACCCAGGTTCAGTTCCCCAGGACGCACGTTAGCCAGATGCACAAGGGGGCACACGCGTCTGGAGTTCATTTGCAGTGGCTGGAGGCCCTGGCGCCCCCATTCTCTCACTCACTCTCCCTCTTTCTCTGTCAAATAAACAAATAAAAATATTTTTTAAAAACAACTCCAATAGGTCTCTGTTTCTGACTCACTTTGTGATTCTGGGCAAGTTACTTCCCTCTCTAAGTGGTCTCTGAAAATGCCACAAAAGAGTCTTTCCATCGCAGGGTAAAGAGGAAAGCTCCTCAGAGAGGCTGCAGAGGGTGGCTCCCTTCTTCCCTTCCCTTTTGGCCCTCCCCTGTCCTTTCTTCTTCTCCAGGCCAGTGTGAAGGGGCTGGTTCCCTCCTCCTGTCTCAGCAGCTTCATAGTATGTAGGGGAGAGAAAGGGAGAGATGGCTGGGAGGGGCCAGGGCAGAGACAGGGCAAGATTGAAAGCGATGGGAGAGAGAGAAGCAAAGACAAAGAGGGAGGGAGATAGAGACATAAAGACAAGATAAAGACATACTTAAGGACACAGAGATGGTGAATCTAGAGGAGATAGATTGGGAGAAAGGGAGGGGCAAGAGGCAGGGAGACAGACAGAGGCTCTGAACACTAAAAAAGAACTAAGGCGGGCAGAAAGAGAAACAAAGCAATGAACAAAGACATAGAGGCAGAAGGAAATGCTGGTGGAGATGTAGAATAGGAAGGAAGGAAGGGAGAAAGGGAGGGGAGGAGGGTGGTTAGTTCAGGGCTCAGCTAGCGGGAGTCTGGCAGGCTAGGGCTGACACAGCACATTCTCGCACTCTCCCTCCCTATGCATGGCCGCCTCCAGCTGCTCCCTCCCTCTCTCCTTATCACTGAGTCCTTGCCGGAAAGGGTCCCATGGCCTGCCTGTTCTGCACATTCTTTTAGACCAAGCTTAGCTGATGTTCCTAGCTACTTCCTTGCTTCTTCCAACTATTCAGCAGCTGTGGTGCTCAGGTGGGGAGGGAGCAGGTGACCACCCTAGGGAGAAAGGGCAGCCTTCCAACTCCTCAGCAGCCCAAAGAGGAGGAGGAGGAAGTGGAGCTGGGGGGGGGGCAGTTCCTGCCTCACTCACTTGCAGGCTCCTACAGACGCTGTCATCTTCTACAGGGCTTGCCAGGGTTCCAGGGGCCCGAGGGTCTTTGCTAGGCCTCGGGCTTGGGCCCAGGATGGCTGCTCATGGGCCTCATTACCTAAGAAGCAGTCCTACCTGAGTGTACAGGGGCTTCAGGGGACTGCTCTTAATTCTTTATTTATTTATTTGAGATAGAGGAAAAGAGAGGGAGAGAGAGAATGGGTGCGCCAGGGCCTTCAGGCACTGTAAACAAACTCCAGATGCATGTGCCCCCTTGTGCATCTGGCTTACATGGGTCCTGGAACTGAACCTGGGTCCTTCGGCTTTGCAGGCAAGTGCCTTAACCTCTAAGCCAAATCTCAGCCACTCTTAGTTTTTTAAATAAAAGCCGATCCCCTTTTCCCCCACACCATTCTTGATGTTGATGGACAGAGATGGCTAGGCTGGTATCCAAAGCAGTTGAGAGGGGTCCCAAAGGAGCAAGGAGGGGCAAGTGTAGTTAACATGATCTAAGTTGGGAGGATTGGGGTTGTCTCTTGGAAAGTGCCTCTTGTCACTTTGCAAAAGTTAAGCCCTAGCAGGAGGAGAGTCAGGAAGGCAGAGCAGAAAGCAATTTTGGGGAGTGGGTAGCTGCTCCAGGTCCTGCTTCTTGGGGCAATGGAGGATATGCAAGGTCAAGGGAAAGAAGAGATAGAGAAGAAGAGAGTCAAACTGGCCTCTGTTCTGTCTTTTTGCAAACATTTCTGAGTGAATTGAACTGGATTTCTGCTCCTCCCACACCGAGGGAGCTAGCTGTCTCAGAGGAGGAGACTAGCTCACACCCTAGGAAGATCAGTTCAAGGAATTGGAGCTGTTGATCCAGGAAGAAAGAAAATTGGGAGAGGGTGGGAGGTGTGGTCTCGATCATCACAAATATGAAAGGCTTTTATGGTGCAAAAAACTTAGAAAAACATCTTGGAGCTGGGCTGCCCCAGCCAAAGCAAAACCCTCACATCTGAGTACTCAATCCTCCACTCCAGTCACCTCCCCAGTTTGGAGAGTTTTAAAGTCCAGTGGACACAAGGGGGAGGTTAGAGGGAGGTGAATTAGACTATCAACAGAGCTTGGCTCCCTGACAATCAGGAAAGTCTGAGAAAAGAAAGTTTCTGCGATCCTCAAAGCTAGAGGGGTACAAAGAGAAGTCCCCTGGCCAAGCATTAGGTGGCAATGGGATGAGATTGCTTTCAAGATTCCAGCCAGCCTCTTAACACTGATGTTAACGTGACACATGTTAAGAAACAGGCCAAGCATGACAGCAGTCCAGTAGGATACGAAAGAGGCATGTGCCCTGCTGGATGTGGGAACACGCATCTATAAGCTCAGCCCTGGGCCAGGCCTAGAGGTACAGGCCTGTAGTTCCAGCTACTCTGGAGGCTGAGGCAGGAGGCACACATGATTAAGGTCAGCCTGAGCAACTTAAGAAAACCCTGTATCAAAATTCTTTTTAAAAATTATTTTTAAGCTGGGCGTGGTGGCGCACGCCTTTAATCCCAGCACTTGGGAGGCAGAGGTAGGGGGATCACAATGAGTTCGAGGCCACCCAGAGAATACATGGTGAATTCCTGGTCAACCTGGGCTACAGTGAGACCCTACATCAAAAAAACCAATATATATGTATATAAACCAAAAGTGGTGGCTCATGCCTTTCATCCCAGCACTTGGTAGGCAGAGGTAGGTGGATCACTGTGAGTTTGAGGCCACCCTGAAACTATAGCATGGGTGCCAGGTCAGCGAGACCTTACCTTGAAAACAACAACAAAAATGTTTATTTATTTACTTATCTATCGAGAGAAAATGTGTGTGTGTGTGTGTGTGTGTGTGTGTGTGTGTGTTTATGGGTAGACCAGGGCCCCTTGCTATTGCAAACTCCACATACATGTGCCACTTTGTGTATATGGCTCTATATGGATATGGGACTTGAACCCAGGCTAGCAGGCTTTGCAAGCAAGCACTTAACTACTGAGCTACCTTCCCAGCCCTCAAAACCAGGGCTGGACATATAGCTCAGTGGTAGAGCACCTACATAACATGCATGAGAACCTGAGTTCAATCCCCTATACCAATAAATAAAAAAGACAATCTCAACACTAGAGATGTAGAGGCAGGAGGATCACATGTTTGAGGACAGTCTGGGCTACAAAGAAAATTAAGGACCATGTATCACCAGTAACTCTTCCTCACCGAACTCCTGCCAGTCCCCACATCCTTCTTTGAACTTCCATTTCTTTCTCCTTTCTTTCTTTCTTTTCTTTTCTTTTATTTTTTATTGACAACTTCCATGATTGTAAACAATATCCCATGGTAATTCCCTCCCTTCCCCCACTTTCCCCTTTGAAACTCCATTCTCCATCATATGCCCTCCCTCTCTCAATCAGTCTCTCTTTTATTTTGATGTTATCATCTTTTCCTCCTATTATGATGGTCTTAGAGTGTCAGGCACCGTGAGATCATGGATATCCAGGCCTTTTTGGGTCTGGAGGAGCACGTTGTAAGCAGTCCTACCCTTCCTTTGGCTCTTAAATTCTTTCCGCCACCTCTTCCGCATTAGACCCTGAGCCTTGGAAGGTGTGATAGAGATATTTCAGTAATGAGCACTCCTCTGTCACTTCTTCTCAGCACCACAGTGCCTTCTGAGTCATCCCAAGGTCACTGCCATCTGAAAAGAGAAGGTTCTCTAACCAAAAGTGAGAGTAGCATTAATATTTGGGTATTAACATTAAGAGAAGTGCTTACTGGGCAGTTTGGTGAGCATAGTATATACATTAAGCCAGACAGCAGCAGACATTACACCCCTAGGGCTCATGATTACTCCTGTTGTAGGTTTTCAGTGCCAGGGATGTATTCCCTCCCATGGAGTGGGCCTCCAGCCAAATTAGAAGGTGGTTGGTTTCCACCAGAATAGACGTGCCACTATTGCACCTGTTGGCTCATTTGGCCTGGCTGGCCAAATATAAAGCTTGGAGTGTCCACTGTTGGGTATCTTCACTGATGATTTCTCTCTCTCCCATTGAACTGCATGCAGTGTGGCTTTTTCCAGTTTTCTGTCAGCTGGTCTACATGGAGGAGGTTTTCAGCTTAGCTCCAGCAGGGTTTCTCAGTGACCTTGCAGCCCAAGTATGTGGAGTCTTCTGCAATAGGGTCTTACCATCTATTCTTGGTGCGAAACCAAGGGACTCAGCAATGGCCTGTAATGTTTTGGGAGCATCAGGGACCTCCTTGGCCAACAACTCACTGGAAGGTATCCAATCCCTGGCACTGAAAATTTTCTAGTAACAATCTACGGCTACTGAGTATTCCATTTCCATTGGCTTAACTCTTGGCTTCCCTCTTCAAGATCTGGGTTCAGATCCCACTGGGATCTGCTTGTAACAGAAATGTTTGGAACCTAAAGCCAGGCCTGGTGGTGCAGGCCTGAAATCCCAGCTACTCAGGAGGCTGAGGCAGGAGGATTGCAAGTTGAAATCCTTCTTGGGTTACCCAGTGAATTTAAGGCAGCCTAAACAAGTTAGTGAGAACCTGTCTCAACTTTTTTAAAGTAAAGAGGACTGGGGGTGCATGTAGCTCAGTCACAGAAGGAGGCCCTAAGTCCTATCCTCAGTACTACAAAGAAAAACATGAAAGCCTAGAGTCTCATGCAGACTGCTGGCTCTTCTGTGCTGAGTCTGCTGCGTGATTTTCTCTGGATCAGTGTCTGGGAATTTCATTTAATGGTGATCCAGGCTTGGTGACACATTTGTATAATCCCAGCACTTAGGAGACTGAGGTAGGAGTATCACAAGTTTGATACTAACTTAAGCTTTGTGGTGTGATTTTTGTCTCAAGAAAATAAAAGCAAAAGTAAGAGACAAAAGGGCAAGGTAGATAGAGTCAGCCCAGGGTGGAGTTGCAGGCGTGGCTTCAGGGAACAGTGGGGTGGTGACAGAGACAGTGTATACTTTGGTCATTGGTCAGAAGAGTTGCCTGGAGTGATAGTGAGCCACTGAGCACCAGGAATCCTTTGGGAGAACACTGTAGAGATATTCCTGTTGGCCTGAGAATCCGCAATTGAAGGTTTGCAGATCTGTCTGGGACCACACCAAGCAGGTGTCTCTTGGGCCTGGGCTAACTGGAAACCTCTCCACTGGTCCAAAATTGAGCCTCTGATCTAAGGGCTGGCAGCTCCAGGAAGCCCCCACCCCAGTTCACCTGCTGAGGCTGACTGAAGTCCGGGGGCCCAGCCCACCTCCCTATCTGTCCAGGTGTGGGCAGGGTGGAGAGTGTGTGCAGACCTGAAATGAAGACCACATGGCCCTGGACTGAGCCCCACCTATGAAAGAGGGGCCTGGTGCAGTCCCACAGTCCTGAGGGCTGCTTTTGCATTGGTGGGGAAGGAAGGGAAATAGAGGCATTTCTCTAGCTTAGCTGTTCTCTTTCTTCCTCAAAGCCCTGGCCTGGAGGTCTAGGCCCTTTCTGCCTGGTTAGACTGATTTTCTCTTATCTCTGCCTTCATCAGCATTCCTCTTTCCAGCTTTCTCATCCCAAACTGGGACACATACCTGAAGGGCAGATCAAAGGCCCACAGCTGCTCTTGTCAGCTCCCATTAGGCCCCAGCTGAGAAGTGGAGCCCACCCTGGCAGGCTGCCCTGGCCCCTCACCCTGCCTTCCTCATCCAGGCTTTCTGAGCTCATCACAACTTGGTGCCTCCAGATGCAGAGGGGCCTGGCCCTGTCTGCCCTCCCCTCCTCTTCTGAGGAAGAGAGCATGCCTTGGATGCCTTAGTGGAAAGCAGGCCTGGGGGCCTGACCTGGGCAGATTGAGACAGCTGCTGAGAGAGCACAAACTCTGGTGCCTGGGGAGGGCCAGTCCTGGTTCCAGCTTCCGCACTGCCCAAGCCCACTGAAAACCTAGGACACTGGCTTGAGGCCCCTTATTATTGGGGCCTAGAGTAGTCCTGGGCTTTCTTTCCCAGGCCTTGCAAAGAAAGGAGCTTCTGAGGCCTTCTGTGTACCTAACCTAGTCACACAGCACAATACCTTCCAACCGTACTTTCTGTTCTTACACTCATTTCCCCGCTTGCTTCCAGGGCTGTCAGCACACGAGAAAAGCCTACTCCACAGGATGAAGTAGTGATACCCTTGATGTATATAGCACAGGGCCCTTTGGGCTTGTACAAGCACACAATAAAGCTGGGTGTCGTGGCTTACAGCTATACTTCTAGCACTTGGAAGGCTGAAGTAAGAGGATCAAGATTTTGAGGCCAGCCTGGGCTATATAGTGAGAGGCTATCTGAAAGAACAAAACCAAACCAAACCATGATGCATGGTCCTGCTCCTGAGACACTGGAAGGTGCAACTGGTGTGTGTGTGTGCGCACTCACTCATGCTCTAAGCTAAGAGAATGGGCCAAGTATCTGCTTTGGGGAGGTGGGGAAAGAAAGGGTCATGGGTGGAAAACTTGCCCACTGGAGGGCACTTTTGGCTTCAGTCTTGTTGAACATGGAGGACTCTATTAGTAGTCTTTGTCTTTAGTTATAAAAATTACAGTTTTGGGGGCTGGAGAGATGGCTCACCAGTTAAGTTGCTTGCCTGCAAAGCCTAAGGGCAATTCCCTAGTACCCACGTAAAACCAGCTGGATAAGGTGGTGTATGCATCTGGAGTTTGTTTGCAGTGGTTGGAGGCCCTGGTGTTCTCATTCAATCTCTTTCAAATAAATTTTAATTTTTTTTTTTCGAGGTAGGGTTTCACTCGAGCCCAGGCTGACCTGGAATTCATTATGTAGTGTCAGGGTGGCCTCAAACTTACAGTGATCCTCCTACCTCTGCCTCCCAAGTGCTGGGATTAAAGGCGTGCGCCACCATGCCTGGCATAAATTTTAAACTTTTTTTTTTAAAAATTAAGTTTATTTATTTAGTTAGTTATTTGACAGAGAAAGAGGCAGAGAGAGAGAGAGTGAGAGAGAGAGAGAGAGAAAGAGCAAGGGAGAAACTGGGTGCTCCAGGGCCTCCAGCCACTGCAAACGAACTCCAGACACATGCACCCCCTTGTGCATCTGACTAACATGGGTCCTGGGGAATCAAACCTGGGTACTTTGGCTTCGCAGGCAAATACCTTAACCGCTAAGCCATCCCTTCAGCCCCATTTTTTTTTTAATTACAGCTTTTTAATCTATTAAGGCTAACTCATGCTCATTCAATATCTCAACAAATCCAGATACTAATCCTAAAAATGGGTATTGTCGAGTCTGGCATGCTGGCACACACCTGTGATCCCAGCACTCTGGAGACAAGGCAGGAGAATCAAAAGTTCAAAGGTGGTGCACACTTTAATCCTAGCACTTGGGAGACAGAGGTAGAAGTTCGAGGCTAGTCTGGAGTTACAGAGTGAGTTCCAGGTCAGCCTGGGCTAGAGTGAGACATTATCTTAAAAACCAAACAAAAAGAAAAATGTCAAAGGCCTGCTAGACTATACAGTAAGACCCAGACTCAGACAAACAATATCAACAACAAACAAATGTATTATTGACACCATTCCTGGTTTACCAGTGACCAAGCAAGCTATTCATGTAGTGAACAGTGGAGCTGGAACTTGGACCAATGTTTGTTTCTCTGGTCAGAGAGTTCACATGGTCAGTGCTGCATTCCCCCGCCTTCAGACCCATACATGCCAGAGACCATTTCAAACATGCTATCTCCTGAAAATTACTGCTAACCTGCAATTCAGGAGATGAGTTCCAGGACATCTCACCTTCAGGAATACCAAAATCCATGATGCTCAGAAACGTCATACAAAATGACATAGTATTTGCATACAACCTATGAACAACCGCCCACATGTTTTAAATAATCTCTAAGTTACTAATGCAATGTAATTTTTTGTTTATTTTTATTTATTTATTTGAGAGCGACAGACAGAGAGAGAGAATAGGCCTGTCAGGGCCTCCAGCCACTGCAAACGAACTCCAGATGCATGAGCCACCTTGTGCATCTGGCTTATGTGAGTACTGGGGAATTGAGCCTCGAACTGGGATTCTTAGGCTTCATAGGCAAGCACTTAACCACTAAGTCATCTCTCCAGCCCTGCAATGTAATTTTTTTTGTCAGTTGCTACATGTTCAAAGCAGACAAAGCTTTTATTCCAGAATCTTTTCTATTTTAAAATCTTTTTATCAACAACTTCCAAAATTATAGACAATAAGCCATCATAATTCCCTCCCCCACTTTTCCCTTTAAAACTCCACTCTCCATCATATACCCTCCCCCTCTCAATTAGTCTCTCTTTTATTTTGATGTCATCATATTTTCCTCCTATTATGAGGGTCTTGTGAAGGTAGTGCTAGGCACTGTGAGGTCATAGATATCGAGGCCAATTTCTCTCTGAACGATTGCATTGTAAGCCGTCCTGCCCTTCCTTTGGCTCTTACATTCTTTCTTCCACCTCTTCTGCAATGGATCCTTTGCCTTGGAAGGTGTGATAGAAATGTTTTAGTGCTGAATACGCCTCTGTCTCTTCTTCTCAGCACCATAGTGCCTTGGGTTTTCTGTAACCAAAAGTTAGAGAGTAGCATTAATATATGGGTATGAACATTAAGAAACATGCTTACAGGGCAGTTTGGTGAGCATAATATACGCATTTAGCCAGACAACAGCAGTCATTACACCTCTAGCGCTCATGAATCCCCCCCCCCCATCATAGGCTTTTGACTAGGATTCCAGTACCAGGCATGTATTCCCTCCCATGGGATGGGCCTCCAGGCCAATTAGAGAGCAGTTGATTTCCCCCCTAACAGACATGCCACTATTGCACCTATTGGCTCATTTGGCCTGTCTGGCCAAACGTAAGGCTTGCAGTGTCCACTGTTGTTTATCTCCACTGATGACTTCTTTCTCCTATAGGACTGCATGCAATGTAGCTGTTTTCAGCTTTCTGTCAGCTGGTCTACATGGAGGAGGTTTTCAACTCAGCTCCAGCTTGATTTCTCAGTGACCTTGCAGCCCAAGCATGTGGAGTCTTCAGCAACAGGGTCTTATGTATTTCTTGTGGAAAACCAAGAGCCTTGGCAATGGCTTGTAATATTTGGGGGCATCAGGGACCTCCCTGGCCAGGTATCCCATCCCTGGCACTGAATTTTTTCTAGTAACAGTCTATAGCTTCTCGGTGTACCATTATCCAAAAAAGTAGGTTTCCATATGGCTTTTTCATAACATCTTGAATTTTGATTAACCATCCCCCAACCCTTCTTTTACTCAATCTTTTCCCATGACCTCACTTAGGCCATTGCACCCCTAGTAATCTGTTCATCTACTTAAATATATGGAATACCATCTCTTTAAGTCCTCTTCTCTTTTCTCTCCCTTATATCTCCTTTCTAGTTTACTGGCCTCTGCTACTGCTTTTTACTCCAACTCATGTATAAGTGTAAACATTTGTAACTAGGATCCACGTATGAGAGAGAACATGCAATGTTTGGCATTCTGGGCCTGGGTTACCTCACTTAGTGTAATCCTTTCCAGATCCATCCATTTCCCTGCAAATTTTTTTGAGATAGAGTCTCACTCTAGCCCAGGCTGACCTGTAATTCACTATGTATTCTCAGGGTGGCCTTGAACTCGTGGTGACCCTCCTACCTCTGCTTCCTGAGTACAGGGATTAAAAGGGTGTGCCACTACACCCAGCCTCCAGATTCTTATCAACCATAGTTGTTTGAATATACTGATGTGGAACCTGAAGATATGGAGAGCCAGTTTCTGCATGCTTCCAGGTCTTTGCTCTTATAACAATCCCACAAATGAGAGGTAGCAGAGTGCAGTATTCAGAACACAGAGTCTGCAGCCAGGCTGCCTGGTGTATGTAGTAGTTAGTTCTGCCACTTACTAGCTGTGTGTCACTGAGCAAGGTATTTTATCTCTCTGGGCCCCAGTTTTTAAATCTGTAAAATAAGGATGCGTGTTATGGTATCTTATTAACACGGTTGTTATGAAGTCATAAAGCAGTTAGAATTGCTTGGGACATAGTGTTAATGAGTCTGTCATGATATGTTATTACTTGTGCTTTTTTAAGATAAGGTTTTGTTATGTAGCCCTAGTTGACCTCAAACTTCCTATGTATCTCTAGCTGGCTTCTAACTCACGAACCTCCTGTTTCAGCCTCTTAACTGTTGGAATTACAGGTGGGTAGCGATTGCTCTGTCCTGCTGATACTTGGTTTATTAATCATTGCTTTTTCCCAGGATATAGGTCCAGGTCACGCACAAAGGGGCCTCAATAACCCCTTTTAGCAAATATTCAGTGAGCCCTGGTAGTGTGTGCCAAGCACTGGGGACATATCCAGAGAAGGTGTTGCCTACTCTTGGTGAGCTTAGAGTTTGAGGTGAAGAGGGAAAGACGAATGCAAAATTGTTCATCATAATGGAATAAGTTGGCAAAGGGAAGCTGAGGAACACTTTCACTCAATCACTAGCAAATATTTATCGAGTGCTTATTATGTACCAGACATGATTCTTAGAGACTTATCTATGTTAATTAGCATATTGATAATCCAGGGAAATGGAATTTGGCTCTGTGAAACCTGGGGAGAAGGATGAGCCAACAATGGCACAGATAGGGGATTTGATGTCTCCTTTGTCCCTGTGGATTCTAGTGTCCCTAGGCACACTAAAAGTGGAATTTCAGCAACACCCTTCCACATACTCCAAGGCCGATGTCCCTTTAGTCCCCCTCTCACTATGTGCTTGTGTTCTAGGAAACAAGAGTAACACATGCAAGGCCAAGGATGGGGGGGGCAGCTGGTGCATTCCTACCACTGTGAGTCATCCAGCCAATCCTGAGGGAAGTAGGCAGGGGTGAGAGTGTAGGAAAAGAAGAGTAGAAAGGAGGTAGGCAGGAGGGGGAAACAGGGGCTAGATAATGGGCTCATTTTGTAGGTTCAGGTTTCCAAACATAATCATCTGATGGTGCTTCCAAAAGTCCAGTAAGGTCTGGAGAGATGGTTCAGTGGTTAAGACACTTGCCTGCAAAGCCTAAGGAGCCATGTTTGACTCTTCAGATCCCACATAACCTAGATGCACAAGGTGACACATGTGTAAGGTCGCACATACGCACAAGGTGGCACACACCTTTGCAGTTCGATTACAGTGGCTGGAGGCCCTGGTATGCCAGTACTCTCTCTCTCTCACTTGCACTGTCTTTCATAAAAAAGCCAGCCTGTTGAGCTTGTCTCAAGAAAAAGTCCAGTGAGGGATGAGGAGATGGTTCAGCAGTTAAATGTGTTTCCCTGCAAAGCCTGCTGGCCTGAGTTCAATTCCCCAGTACCCATATAAAGCCAGATGCACAAGGTGACACATACATCTGGAGTTTGTCTATAGTGGTAAGAGGCCCTGCCACACCCATTTTCATTCTGTCTCTGTCTCTCCTCTCAAAATAATGTCCAGTGAATGTGAGACAAAGATGAGGTCAGGCCAAGTTCTAGTGAGTTGGAGGGTCCTGGAGGACACTTACGCTAAGATATCACTGAAGCTCAGGGGAAAGAGGTGGGGTCAAGATTATCAGCATGCAGATAGGAGTTGGAACCCAGAGAAGCGGACACCAGTCTGTACAAAATAGGGGAGGAATTGAACCCCAGGGCCTTCTAGCAGTCAAGAATTCGCAGAGGAAAGGGAGGTGGCAAAGGAAACAAAGGGGGTGTCCAGAGAGCAAAGAGAGGAGGAAAAAAAGCTAAAGAAGTAGTGGAGATGGTCAGTGAGTGGTTCTTACATGATTGTGGACTAGGAATGACCAAGGTCAACCTTTAAAGTTGAAGAATCCAGCAGGCTCCATGAATGGAGCGTTGTTCCAGTGCAGATGCTAGGCCCTGCCCCACAGATTCTGATTCAGTAGGTCCAGTTGGAGCCTGGGAGTGTTCAGAGATACAAGCCCTGCGGCACAGTCTTAAGGGCAGGTAGTGAAAAGCAGAGGGTAAGGATGGTTGCTGGTGGCCTGCTCCCAGGCACAGAGAAAGCCTGGATGACAAGCAGCAGACTCCCACCCAGTATGGGCGTAAACACACACACACACACACACACACACACACACACACTTTTACTCTCACACATGCCCAGACATACAAAGCCCAAAGACCTTTCTTTTAGAATCCAGGTGCAGGCCCGGGGCCCAGCCAGGAGTAAACTGAGCCTTAGCGTGGAAAATATGGAACCAAGATATCCGGGGAGGAGGCGGGTGGGAAGGGAATAATGCAAACCATGCCGATCTGTCCAGGAAGGAGCAAGGCAGGCGGCAGGGCCTGCTGGGCAGCAAATGAGATATGAGACTGCAATGTGAAATGGCAGCCCCCTGAAGCCTCTCTCTCCCCTTCTCCTCCCTCTCTCTCTCTCTCTCTCCTCTCTCTCTCCCTGCATGAGGCCAGGCATGGAGCAAAAGCAGATATCCAGAAGGACTTTAGGCCCAGTCTTGCCCAGCACTATCTAGAAGCATCCACAGCTAATCCTACTCAAAACACTCAAACTCACCCAGAATTATTGCAGCGGCTGCATCAGGGCTGTTGGTCAAATGGCAGGGCAGTATGCTATCATGCAAGGGACCTGGACCCTCGCCACTTGTGGGCTGTGATGGGCTCTTGGATAAGTCACCTTCCTTCTCTTGGCTTCTACTATTGCCTTAGTATGATGGAAGAGGCAGCAGAGCCTACCCGATAAGGGCACTTACTGAGTACTTACTTTGTGCTTGGTACTATGCTAGGAGTTTTGCATCTAGTCTCTTGTTCCAGCTTTTGAGGAAGAAAGTTATGCTTGCTTTACAGATGCTGACATTGGAGATTTGGGGGAACTGGTCATAGCTCCAGTATGTGCTTCTCCAGGGCTATGTGCTCTGGGCATTCCCAGATCTCATATTCCCGGTCCTAGTATTTACTATCTCCTAGCAGCTTGTGTGAAGAATCAGCCCATTGTTCCTGAGAAGTCATTGCACCAAACCCATACCGTGCAGACTTTCCTTTGAGAGTTAGACCCATAGCCTGTCATGGAGCAGGGAGTAGTCACAGCCTGACAAGGGGCTTGACCAGGTCTTTGAACTCTGCCTTTTTGATGTGCTCCCAAGGGGAGCTGGAAGCGGTGAGAGGCTCTTGGTGTGCGCTCTGGGCACAAGGAGTCCTCTCTGCCCTTCACCTTGATCCATCCCAGAGTCTAACTATCTTAACAGGGATCCTCTGAGCAAACCTAATGATTGCCAGCCGTGAGGACTGGCGGACCCAGAGCAGAGGCAGCCAGGAGTTACTTCATCTCATCTCTAATTGCCTCCCCTGCTGGCTAAATATGACAGTCCACTCTGCTCTGAGTTAGACTTGGCTTCTCAAACAAGGATACTGCCCTGCCCAGTCAGTCCCTCCCTGTGAACCCGCTATGGAGGAAAAGGAGACCAAGGTGTGGCTCTTGTGTCTCTCTTGAGGTCTGAGATATGACCCAGGATTTGGAGCAACTAACTAACTAAGGATACTAGGGGCCGAAATGTACTTTATTTATTTATTTTGGTTTTTCGAGGTAGGGTTTCACTCTAGCTCAGGATGACATGGAATTTACTATCTCAGGGTGGCCTCAAACTTGAGGCAATCCTCCTACCTCTGCCTCCCAAGTGCTGGGATTAAAGGTGTGCGCCACCATGTCCAGCTATACTTTTTAAAAAATATATTTTATTTATTTATTTGAGAGAGAGAGAGAGAGAGAGAGAGAGAGAGAGAATTGGCACGCCAGGGCCTTTAGGCGCTGTAAACGAACTGCAGATGCATGAGCCTCCTTGTGCATATGGCTTACATGGGTCCTGGGAAATTGAACCAGGGTCCTTTGGCTTTGCAGGCAAATGCCTTAACCACTAAGCTAATCTTCTCCAGCCCCTAATTGTACTTTTATATGGATTCCCCTACTCAAAACTATACCAGCCAGTCTGGGCAAGTATGGGGATAGTATGTGGCTCTTCCCCTAAATCAGGTCCCCTTTCCTCAATTTCCACTGGCTCCATGATTTTGGGACCCTTTCTCCTTCCTTTCTACCTGTGTGAATCCCTGAACTCTGCCAAGAGCCACAGCAGCTCTAGGTCTGATATTCTTGCTGGCTGACCTCGCCCAAGTCATTGGTGGCTCTTGAGGGCTCAGTGTCCTTTCCAGATAGGGCATACCATGCCTAGTCCCCTACTCTCTCTGCAAGGGGAGGGGAAGTGGATTCCCATAGAAATCAAGTCCCAAATCCCCAACTTGGCATTCATGTCCAAAATTCTCTTCCCTAAAGTTTGGTATTGTCCAGTAGTACTTAAGATTCCCAGAACACAGCAGGTCCTTTCCCAGAGGAGTGCTCTTGGCCCAGTAGTAGTTAAACTCCTGCAACCTAGGGCTGAGCTGTACCTTCTCTGTGATTCTTGGCAACTTACTTTACCTCGTTGTGCTGTAAAAATGGGCCAAATATTGGTAGTGTTAGTAGAGTGAGGATTGAGCTAATGAGTGCAAAATGCTCAGAACTAAGTCTTTGCTTAAGTGCTACTTGTCTTTGCCTATATTTCATTTCATTTATGTATTAATATCCTTATTTCCTGTGTTTAATTTCTAAGGCAGGGTCTCATTTTGTAGCCTAGGCTGATATAGAACTTATTATTAATCACCTTATCTGTTGAATAGGGCCCAGGTTGCCTGATAGGTAGGGTGGAAACCGGGCATAAGGAATGAAAGTGCACAGGGAATCCTTTAGATGTTGGAAACTAGACCACACAGTACCTCTGTGAGGTATTATGTGACTGGTGCTCAGGCTGAGTTTCCTTTGTAAAGACTGGGTTAGTAGGCAGGGCATTAATGATGCAGTTGGAGTACTTGCATATTCTCCAGAAGTCTGCAGTCTCCTTATGACAATGAATCGGAGGAATTCCCAGAACTGGCAAAGGCACAGAGCCACAAATGCCTCAGCTGCTCACAATGTCTAACGTGCTTGTTTAAATATTCCCTCATTTAATTTCCACAACAGCCTTTACAGGACATCAATGTTGTTGAGATCCATGTGTTTTTTTTAATATATTTATTATGGGGCTGGAGAGATGGCTTAGTGGTTAAAGCGCTTGCCTGTGAAGCCTAAGGACCCAGGTTTGAATCTCCAGTACCCTTGTAAAGCCAGATGTACAAAGTGGTGCATGTGTCTGGAGTTTATTTGCAGTGGCAGGAGGTCCTGGCATGACCATTCTTTGTCTCTGCCTCTCTCTCAAATAAATGAAAATGAAAATATAAAATATAGAAATATTTATTTATTTGTAAGCAGAGAGATGCAGATAGACACAGAGGGAGAGAGAGAGATAGACAGACAGACACAGACTGTATAGACACGCCAGGGCCTCTTGCCACTACAAACTAATTCCAGATGTATGCACCCCTTTGTGCATCTGGCTTTACATGGGTACTGTGTATTGAACCGGTCATTAGGCTTTGCAGGGAAGCACCTTAACCACTGAGCAATCTCTCTAGCCCCAAGAGATCCATATTTTTTAGGTGACAAAAATGGAGTTCATGGTGACTTGCCTAAAGCCACACAGTGAAAAATGTTCCAGAATTCAAACCCAGGTTTTCCGAGTCCCAGTGCCCAGAGTTGGATGGTCTTACTCTAGAAGACAGATCCACTTCCCTGCCCCTTGTACCTATGCTGAGGTCTGTTCCACCTAGCAGATATATCCCGTGGCAAGCCCTGTGCGGGGCAACAAAGATCAGGGATGAAAACCACACAGACTCCATCTTTGAGGGAGCCTGAAAGGTCCAGACATGACAATCCAGAAATGCTGGTGCAAGCAACTGAGCGTTTCTGAGAAGTACAGCAGAGGCACACAGAGTGTGGCTAGAGCACAAAGGAGGGAAGGCTATTGTTATGTGGCATGTGAGGGACGGAAGAAAGTACAGACACTAAGAGAGAGGAGTTGGGATTAAGGTCTTTGGGCTGGACAGTGAGCAGGTGAGCTGCAGATGATGGATTAGCCCTGGTACTGGTCTGTCATTGATGAGCTGATATCCTGCCACCAGGCTCATGCTTGGGCTCACTTATCCCTGCATTGGCCACAGCAATAAGTAGGACAAAGAGCTTTTGGCAGAACTGTGTCCTCACTGGGTTTTTGCACTGGAGAGATGAGCAGAAGAGAACAGGAACCCAGAAAGGGTAACGACCAAGAACCAGGCATCCAGACCAGATGAAAGTGAGACAGCCTAGCTCTTGGAGAGCTGGGGGCAGGGGGGAGGGGGGAGAGGCCATGACAGGGTCTCTGCTGCCAGGCCCCAAGTTCATCGCTGATCCCTGGACATTGGACAAGAAAGAGAGTTAATTTAGTCATGTTGCTGGCATGTCAGGCACAGAGCCAAAGTGTCAGAGATCCAGCCGAGAAGGCAGGCATCTTGGGATAGGAGGTCTGCATCATCAAATCCCAGCAACTGAGAGCAGCAAATCCACTTCCAACCCCCATACTTCATTGCTACAAGGCCCGCTCTTGCCACTTGACATCCATTATCTCAATGCATCCTCACACTAACCCTGTGACTTACCCTTGTGCTGCACATGTGGCTCAGCAGGAAGGGACCTGCCCCAAGTCATGTCAAAGCCTGTGTGCTTCTCTCTGGCTGCCTGAAGCGAAGTGGCCTCCCATTGCGAGCCCTCCAGAAGCAGAGCTTTTCACTGCTTTTGGTATCAGAGAGGAAGAAACTGACAGGTCCTCAAGGGACCTCAAGTTTATGCTGGTGCTAAATTGGGAGAGAAATACCTCATGCGGGTCCTTGCCCTGGGGGCACAGATCAGCCCAGTGGACAATGTCCTGGGCAATGGCTTGACAACCCAACAGACATCGTTTACACGTGGATGTTTGCTTCTCGTCAGATAATGTTTATTTCCCTTCCTGATTATGAAAGGCACACAGGCATGCCTGTTTCTTGAAAGGGCCTTTGATAAGAGCCGAGGGCAGTACATGAAAGGGTTGCTCCGCAAGAACCATTCTGCCAGCGCCTACACGCATGTGGCCAGGGAGGGGTTTTTTGTTTTGTGTTTTGGCTTTTTTTTTTTTTAGGAGATGAGGGGAACAACTTGAAGAGTGGGCGCCAGCCATGGCCCATGGCCGCTCCCCACAAGCAGCGCGGCTCACAGAGGTGCCCTTGTTCCCTCATTCAAGCACCCTGGCTCCGCCTGCCACTCAGGCCACAGCCCTCTCTGGGCCTCCTCAGCCCTAGGCACTCTCACTTTTAGAGGCATTACCCCACAGCACGTCAGATATGTGAAAATGCACCCACATCCCATATTAAATGTAATTTTTTTTGCTATAAAATATTTCAAAGGATTTTTATAATTCCACTTTTGAAATTATTTGCCTATGAGTAACTTGTTTCATTCCCAGTTGGCTATGATTTCTTTGTAATCATCATGCATACTTGGGAATTCTTGCAAAGTGAGGAAATGTAAGCAACAAATTGTTTTCAAATGTAATGAAATTTTTAGGAATACTAAATTTAACAATTAATAAGGCTGATAGGTTCTGTAGATATATAATAGAACATTTATTAATTCCAATTCTTCTGTTTTCTTTTCATATTTTAGGGCCAATAAAATTTCTTTTTCTTGGGACTCAAATGTTTTCTTAGGCCCTTGAAAAGCATGGAGGCCCTGCTCCCATGCCTTTCGTACCACATGGAAAGAGCAGCCTGGACTTCAGGTGGGTTCAGCTAACCACTGGAGAGAAGGGGAAAAGAAGCCCCAGGTGTCGCTCAGAGGGGGGAAAAGGGAAGTTTGAACTCATTTGTATATAATCTCACTCCTGGAGTCCTCATGCCACTCTGGGAGCCCATTCGTGCCATTATTTCTATTTTACAGGTGAGGGGACTCAGGAAGCTCAGAAAGGGTGGAGACCTTTGCTCACAGGTACACAACCAGTAGGAACCAAACCAAAGGTTTTAACCCTTTGTCTGTTTAGCTGTGCAACTCTTTCAGCTGGTCCTTCCCCAGGGATGGTGCTATAAAACTGGTCTTGGGCTGGAGAGACGGCTTAGCAGTTAAGGCATTTGCCTACAAAGCCAAAGGTCCTCAGTTCTATTCCCCAGGACCCTCATAAGCCAGATGCACAAGGGGGTGCATGCGTCTGGAGCTCGTTTGCAGTGGCTGGAGGCCCTGGTGCACCCATTCTCTCTCTCTCTCTCTGCCTCTTGTTCTCTTAAATAAATAAATAAAAATTAAAAAAAACCACTAGTCTTGATGAAGCCCACTGAAATGAAGATGAAGAAACACTAACTACTACTATTATTGTTATCAGAAATGTTCTCTTCCTGAAGGAATCTGCAGTTAGAAGGATAAACATCCTTACTATTCTTCTACTCACTAGCTGCATAATTAAGCTGTTTGGGCAATTTCCCTAAGCTGTCCATGCCTCAGTTTGTTCACCTGTAAAATAGGGATAATGGACCCTACCTCAAAGGAGATCTGTGAGGATGAATGAGTTAACACATGCAAAGTCCTTAGCAGAGTGCAACATGACAGGCAGTCAATGTTCAATACGTATTGGCTACAATAATAATTACCATCATCATCATCATCATCACTGTTCTCTGTGCACGAGGATCCAATGTAGCCATTATGTGAGCCAAGCCCCTGGGACACTGGGAACAAAGAGCTCAGTGCACGGGGAACCAGAGCTTTGGGCTAGAACTGGAACGTGCACTTGGCAAAGAGAATCTGATCTCTCATGCTTTGAGGAGCCACAGACACCAACTGCCACCTGCCAGGCCTCTGGGACCCTGCGAGTGAGAGGGGCTCGTTCACATGCAAAGCTGGCTGGGCTATTTTTAGTGGTAATAGCAGCTGGTCTCAAGGCCCTCCCAGAAAGCCTAGAGAAGAAAGGTGAGAAGAAGGCAAGGGGAGGGCCAGGAGGAATATGAGAGTTTATGATGTGACCACTGGGGCCTTGCCTGGTGGCCTGGCACACTCCTCTAGGGCTTAGCCCAGCCTTTGGTGCCCAGAGCACAATGGCTGACCAAGTATGTGAAGGCTTCTAAGGGTCAGGGTAGCCAGAGACAGTTGGATCCCTCCTGACCCAGCTGACCTCTTGCAGGCACCCCAGAAATCTCTTTCCCTTGCCTCCTTTCAACTCTCATAACCAACAGTGCTGCGGGAATATTCAGGGTCAGATTGGAAGGAAGGGCCCAAAGCTTCAGTCTCCAGAGGCCCAAGTGAAGGGAGGTATGTGGCCTCAGTCAGGCAGCCTGTCAGTAAGTGACTGGGACAGGAACTCAGGGAAACTCTTTTCTAATCCAGTGCCATTGCTACTTTAGTACTCTTTGAGCATAGTTTGGGCAGCTCTGGATCCCTGGGCAAGTGCTGCCTTTTCTGGATCCTCACATGTGTTTGGGGTGGCTGCCATGGGTCAGGTGAGAGGTCCAGCCAGAAGGCAGGCAGCTGCAAGGGAGGGGAGAAGGGCTGACTCATATTGGCTTCCCCAGGGCCCAATGCCATGCGGTCAAGTGCATTTTCCACAGCCTTCACATGCTCCCATGCGCGCACTCACGCACACACGCAGGCGCACACACTCGCACATGCTTTGCGGACATTATCTAGGCTGGGGATCACCATGCCGCATGTGCAACCAGTTTGCCTATCCTCTCCGAATCTAGAAACGGTTGAAGCGATTCTAATTACAGCCTGCATTCCTGCTCTGTCTGAAGGCTTTCCCTTTTTCAAATGGTCTAGTTTTTTTGTTTTTTTTTTTTTAACTCAGTGCTTGGCTCCTTTGCTCCTTGCTGCCGGACTGCCCCAACACACACCTCATTCTCATGCCTTTAAATCTCCTCCCCTTTTCTGGGTTGGATTGTTCAACCTCAGATTGATTTTCTGCTGTCTAGGACTTGGCAAGACTTAAGAAAGCCTAGTTTGGGTTGCCTGTGCATGTATGTGCATGAGTGTGTGTGTGTGTGTGTGTGTGTGTGTGTGTATCTGTGTGTGCTCATGCATGTGACTATGTGTACATGACAGTATGGTGCAATATGGACAGGTGAGGTTTGGGCCAGTGTGCCTGGCTTTTTAATATAATTTTTTGTTTATTTGAGACAGAGAGAGAGAAAGAGGCAGATAGAAAGAGAGAATGGGCGCACCAGGGCCTCCAGCCACTGCAAACGAACTCCAGACGTGTGTGCCCCCTTGTGCATCTGGCTAACGTGGGTCCTGGGGAATCGAGCCTCGAACCGGGGTCCTCAGGCTTCACAGGCAAGCGCTTAACCACTAAGCCATCTCTCCAGCCCTGTACCTGGCTTTATAGAGATGCATGCAAAAGAGTACATGTGGCATATGCACATGTTTGTATATACATAAGATTTTGCTTACATGTTCATGCTGCATATGTGTGGGGAGATGTGAGGGTGGATACAGTCTTTGTGTACGCACAATTGTGTATCTGAGGGCGTATGGAATCAAGGGTGCCTAGCCTGCAGTGTTTACATATTTTGAGGTTCCATCTCTTCTCCTTTTGCAGAGACACTGCCCCCTGCAGGTCAGATGGGGGCCTACAGGCTCACCGTTGACCTTCCTACCACCACCAGCATCCAGCAGCCAGAGGTCCATCACTCAGCAGGGAAGGATGCGAAAGACAGACGGGGAGGTCAATGACATAAACAAGCTTTCTGGAAGCAGCTCTACTCTATTCTATTAGGACTCAATTCATGTACCTTGATCACCACAGAAGCCGAGGCCTCCTGGATTTCTGTTGCCTCCCCAACTCTAGTCCCTCCTTGAAGCCTCACCTTAAGTGTTTTATAAACACTTTTTTTGTCCTGTCTTCTGCCCCTCACAGTCCACTGTGGATAGTTGTTTCTTCCCCCTTCCCCATATCCTTAATGTCTTCTGATCATTTCTTTCATTCTTGAGCCCTTAGGACATAACTCTCTTGCTATATATTGTGGGCTATATTTTTTCTCCCACATTCCACATACTACTGGGCTAGGATGTGGGGACAGTGTCCTCAGTGTTTCCTAGGACTGCTTTTAGACCATTTGTCTTCCTTCTAAAACAATGACTCCTCCCATGACTGCCTCATCTCCAATCCTCCCTGGAGGCTATCATTTTCTGACCCCTTTGTCAGCACCCTGCTGGTGCTGCAGCTGTCCATAGGTGGCTTGTTAGTTCCTCACCACTACTTAATACTGGCAGTGTTCTTGGAAACTTTTAAAAAAATATTTTTTTATTTATTTATTTATTTATTTATTTGAGAGAGAGAAAGAGAAAGAGGGAGAGAATGGGCATGCCAGGGCCTCCAGCCACTGCAAATGAACTCCAGATGCATGTGCCTTCTTGTGCATCTGGCTTACGTGGGTCCTGGAGAATCGAACCGGGGTCCTTCACCTTAACTGCCAAGCCATGTCTCCAGCCCTGGAAACATTTATATTGACACAAAGCTACCACCCTCGCTATTCAGTTCTCAAGGAATTTATGTAGCCCTCCACTCCACTTGAGCACCCATTCCCATGGCCATATGCTCCTGCCCTCACCATAGCTACATGTTCCAAAATCTTCATTTCAGACCTTGTCCTTGGTTTTCTCATCTTCTTCTCTGACAATACTTTGCACTCACCTAGACCTCCAGTCTGCCAGATTTACCAATCTTCACTTTCTTTAGGCTTTCCCTCATGCCGTTACTTTACAGCAGAGCCTCTCAAAGATACTTCTTTACACAGTGTCTCTGCTTCCTCATAGCCCATGCTCACTTCTACCCACCCCCAATGGACTTCTAGCCCTGATGAAACTGCTCTTGTCAAAGATTACCAGTGACCCCACGTTGCTAAACTCCATGACCTGTCTTACCTTTCTGGTACCTCTTGGAAGCACCTGCTAGGCTTGACCACACCTTCGTAGTTGTGGGCTGTGCCCCCACGCTACAGATTCTTCACAGGTCCCTCATCTAGATGTTGGGGCTCAGTCTCAGGTGTTCTCATCTTCTCACGCTATAATTTCTCAGTGATCTCATCAAGGATTAAATAGCATATGTATGCCGATAAACCCCTAAATTTGCATCTCCAGTCCTAATCTGTCCCATGTTTGTCTAACAGCCTGGTTTGGTAAAAAGAAATCAAATATCCTTTTGTAGCCAGAGTACATTTAAAATGCAATGATAATGGAAATGGAACCATCCATTGGGGTTTATCAGCAAGAGGTTGACATCTCCATGGGAGTCCAGAATGATACTCTAATTATCTAGTTGATATCTACTTCTCTGTGGCTACCAGCTGAGCCCAGGCCACCATCAGCTTTCATCAGGATTAATACAGTACATTCCTCTGTAATCCGTCCTTCATGGAGCCACCAGAATGTTCTTTCTGGAACACAAAATCAAGATGTCATTATGTTTCTAAGGCTGGCTTAGAACTATGTCGCCCAGGCTGGCCTGGACCTTATAATTCTCCAGTCTCAGTCTCCCAAGCGATGGTGTTACAGGTATGTGTCACCATGCTTGGCACTTGAAATCCTTTAATGGCTTTTTTATGCACTTAGAATAAACCTCAAATTCTTAGCAAAGTATAGTGGTACATGCATGTAACCCCAACATTCAGGAGGCAAAGGCAGGAAGAGCCTCAATTCTAGACCAGCCTTGATTACAGAGTAAGGCCCTGACTCAAAAACCAAGAAGCATAAATTAAAAAAAAAAAAAAACCCTCCAACTCTTTCCTATGACATCTACAGTCTTACATGACATGGTCTCTCTATGTGCTCCCAGCTTCAAGTTTTCTTCCTTTTATCCTTCGTGCTTACTTCCACCCCATCACCCTTCTGTTCTGTATTGCTTCTCCCTCAAAGCCTTCCTTGGATCCTCACATGGTGGCTTCTTTCTTGTCAGTCAAGTCTTAGTCCAGGCATTACCTCCTCATTGGCGCCTTTCTCCACTACTGGCTCCAACACAGCCCCTCTACTATCATGACCACATAAGCCTGATTTATTTTCTTCACTACTTCCATCCCAACATGAGGTTATCTTTTTAACTTATGGTTTACTTGCTGATTGTCCACCCGTTGCTCTCTTGAGATAAGATCAGTGAGGGTTGTTCTTAGCTATATCTCCAGTGACTCCAATCTTCACTTTCTTTAGGCTTTCCCTCATGCCGTTACTTTACAGCAGAGCCTCTCAAAGATACTTCTTCACACAGTGTCTCTGCTTCCTCATAGCCCATGCTCACTTCTATCCACCCCCAATGGACTTCTAGCCCTGATGAAACTCCAGAGAGCTCGTGGTGTCCCATAAGTGTTCACTGAAAGAACAAACATGCATGCTTGTGTCCAGGAAGGAGGGTCTCTGTAGGCAGAAGATCTGTTCCTCTTTGACAGGCACATGTGTGAATGGTACATGGGGCCTGTCCCCATACAAGGAGGAGGAGGGGCTATGGCTCAAGGCTTTAGCAGCCCTGGGAAGCCAGAGCTGGGCAGACCAGAGAGGCAGCCAAAGGGAGCCTGCTTCCCTTTCATTGATTGCATTAATGCCAGGGATTTGGAGTGAGGCAGGTTGGGTAATGGGTGGTAATTCAGTCCAGGTTTCCAACACATTCTCTGCTGAGAACCAGAGCAGGCAAGGATGAGAAAGACAGATGGGGAGAGAAACCAGCACCCACCCCCCAGAGCCATGCAAGGGTGAGCTCTGGGCAGCAGGACAGACAGCAAGCTTGCCAAAGAGATCTCTGGGCTCATCTGGGCCTGGGGTCTCTGAGATGAGAGGAGCTGCTCCTGCAGACAGCACTATTTCTGTCCTGGAAGTAAGCTCGTGTAAGGGATGAGTAAAGGCAGGGGAAATACTGTGTCACTTTCTTATGTAAAGTGGCTGGCAGTGGCTGGCACATAGTAGGTGCTAAGTTGGATTTGGAGACTTCAAGATCGTAAAGCCTTCCCTCCCCCTTGCAAGTGTTCTGTCCTTGGGTTGGAACAAACTTTTCTTCTTCACTCTGGCTTTAGCCTTAGAGTATATAATTTTAGGAACATAGAACTGAAATGAACCCTCTGGTTTAGAGTGGGTCACAAGCTGAATGTGTGTCAACAGCTTGAAGACTGATCAAAATCTGAGCTCCGTGAGTAGCCACTGGAAAGCAAAGATGCACTAATTAATGCATTTCCATTACACGGTACACTAGTGTGCAGGCATGGGCAAGGGGAGGGGATAAGGAAGAACAGATGGACAAGTTTGACTACACAAGTTCAAGTTGTGGCTCCACCACCTGCTGACTTTGGGACTGTGAGTCATTTCTTTTTGTGCCTCAGTTTCTTCAGCCTGTATCATGAAGACAACACCAAGATAAGATAGAAGGTATGAAAGCGCCTAGCCATAGTTGGTGCTCAGTGAATGGGCTCAGCCTTCTGCTTCTACAGCTGTAGAGGGCTTTGTGGAGAAGAATGAACTTTATGGCAGAATATGGAAACATTTGGGGCTCTAGGAAGAAGGTCACAAAAATCTGGGATGAACTGGGCATGGTGGCACACGCCTTTAATTGCAGCACTCGGGAGGCAGAGGTAGGAGGATTGCCATGAGTTTGAGGATACCCTGAGACTATATAGTGAATTCAAGGTTAGCCTGGGCTAGAGTGAGACTCTACCTTGACAAAAACAAAATAAAACAAAACAAAACAAAAAAAGAAACAAAAAAACTGGTATGAGCTCTCCCAGGGAAATAGAGGAAGAGTTGAATTTAGGAAACAGGAGGATGTCAGGAAGATGGTAAGGGAATCAGAGACCCAAGGAGGGGCCTGGCTCAAATTCATGGATTCTGGCTGAGGCAGGACTAGAACCCAGACCACCTGCCTTCTCAGCTATGCATGAAGGGTAATCAGACTATTGCCTTGCATCTCCACCAGCAGCGTGGCCATGGACTACGAGGGCCAAGAAGCCAGGAGAACGAAGGAGAAATGCCAAT
This sequence comes from Dipus sagitta, assembly GCA_036346955.1. Classification (NCBI taxonomy): domain Eukaryota; kingdom Metazoa; phylum Chordata; class Mammalia; order Rodentia; family Dipodidae; genus Dipus; species Dipus sagitta. The sequence continues at coordinate 58,218,807 of CM070776.1, read as the reverse complement.
AGTAGCATGAGTCTTGAAGGAGGAGGCCTCTGACCCCAGCTGGTGGAGAGCAGGCCAGAGCTTGGGACCCTCCTAGAGAGCAGGCTTTAGCCTCCCTATCTTAAGCCAGGCTTCTACTGCTTCCTGGGCTCCAGTACCTAGTTCAGGTGCCCCCTGATTGGCCCCAGAGGCCCCGGGGAGGGGGAGACAAGGGTGACAGCTGCTGGGCCATGGGCTGGCGGACGCCAGTGTAGGGGTGGGAATGGGGGGTCAGGCTCAGAGAGGGCCAGCGGGCAGGAGCATGGAGAGGAAGTTCACAGTCTGCGGCAAATGGATTTCAAGGCTCTGTTAAGTGGAAAAGCCTCCAGGAACGTGGCAGAGAAAGGCCCCTGTCTTTGGAGAGGGGCTGAGGGGCCGGCTGGGGGTGTCTTGGCAGGAGAAGCTGAGCTGCATGCCTTGTTTGCGCTGGGGGAGTGGGGGTGGTGGATGGGGCCAGTGAGTGAGGCCTGCCTGGCCTTGGGACTGCCTTCTGCTAGGAAGTAGGCTTGGGCCCCAGCTCCAACTTTGGAATTCTGGGGCCTCAGGACTCAGGCTTTCTTCTCAGAGGCTGTATGAAAGCAGGGCTGGACAAGGGACAAGACAAACTGTTTGTCTCAGACCCTAGGCCCACCTCTAACCCATAATGACACTCAGGATCTGGGGTCTGAAGGGATACAGGTAGCTTCGCCATGATTCCTACTCTCTCAAAACTGGTGGTCTGCCTAGAGGGTCATTTTCACCAGTATAGATAGCACTTTACAAATTTACAAGACGATGTCCCATATCACAAGTCCAGGAGGAGTCAGGGCAGGATAGAAAACCTGACGGTGACAGAAGGGGGAGGGGAGCATATGCCCCAATCACAGAGGAGCATGTTTTGCCTTCTTTCCCACACCCTAAATCACCTTAGATTTTTTTCTCTTTCTCTCTGTTTTCTGAGGCAAGGTCTCACTCTAGCCCCAGCTGTAGTCCCAGGCTGATCTTGAACTCATGGTGATCCTCCTACTTCTGCCTCTCAAGTGTGGGGATTAAATGCAAGTGCCACCACACCTGGCACATTTTTTTCTCTTTTCTATCCTTCCTTCTTCTTTTCTTTCCTTTTTTCTTTTGTTGTTTTGGGACTGGGTTTCTCTATGTAGCCCACACTGGCCTCAAACTCATGATTCTCCTTGCCTCAACTCTTTAGTGCTGGGATTTCAGGCGTATACCACTGTACCCAGCTGGATTTTCCATTCTTATACGCAGTTCCTCTCAGAGGGAGATGCTGTGTGAGGTGGCCTAGACCAAGACCCCTGTTAGCCCAGGCAGGCCAAGTATTCTCTTGGCCAAAAGGCATGGCTAGCTAATCAGTTCTTGGGTTGGTCACCATGCACCCAGCAATGCAGCAGCTCTTTCCCTATTGGCCTCAGTTTCTTTCCCATGCCAGAAAGAAGTCCTAGAGAGAACGACTGTGAGGTAGAGAGGCAGCAACCAAGACTGTGCAGGCAGCTGAGCAGCAAAGGAGGAGCCTTGGGCCCCTTTCCCAGCCAGGCCCCCTGCCCTTTGCCTGGCCTGGCCCCAGGCACAGGGCCCAGCCAGCTGTCCCAGGGCGGGCAGGCTAGCTGCATTAGCAAATGTGTTTGCGGTTATGGGCCGCTCCCCCGAAAGCAGAGAAGCATTGCACTGGGGGGTAAGGATTGAAGACAGACCAGGCTCTGGTTCCCAGCCCTAGCCAGGGAAATCAGAACCAGGCTGGACTTCTCGCCCCGCCCCCAGCACCCTCCCTCCCTGACCCCTCCCCTTCCCAGGCCTTGGACTGGGAGGGGAAGGCTTGCCCCAGCAGTGCTGAGCTCAGGCGGATGGAGATCTAGAGTGAGCTGTACGGAGTGATGGGTAGAGGTGGACAAGATTCTTACATGTTCCCTCTTTGCTCCCTCCCTCTCCAAGCTGCTGGAGACAGACTTCAGACAGATCATGCAATCTGGACTGAAAAACCCATCTAAACTGCAACAGGAGAGCCAATCTTCCTTGGTCGACCTTTCTTTCCTCCAGTGTGGTGGAGGACTGGCAGGAAGGACACCAGTGGTCCTGACATCTTCCAAGAGCTTTCTAGGGCCTGGCCTTTCCCACTTCATCCAGAGCCTGCCTCGTTGGTCTGGGCAGGGGTGAGGGTAAGGGTAGAGCTATGGGGAATGAAAGGCAGGAAGGAACTTGGGGACAAGAGCAGATACAGGGTCTGGAGCAGGCACTCTGCATTTGAGTACACTCCAAGATGCTAGTTTTCATGACTAGCAACTACCTATTATTCCATATACTAGTAGGTGCACAGCCTCTAGATTGGAGGATCAAGGCTCCCAGAGATGCAGTCATCACAAAAGCAGAGAGAAGAGCCAGGCTTATCGAAACTGCTCCCTTCCTCCATGGCAGGGGCTTGCTTGGGGTCAACCCGGAGGGAGCATGGGGTTTTCACAGTTGTGGGGTTTCTGGAACTAGTCTGACTATCACCCGAGGATAGTGGCCTTCTGATTAGGATGTCACTTCTTCTCTAGTCAATGTAGCCACATGCTCTAAATCCTTACAGGGCCAGCTTAAACATCCTGGCCCCTTGGGGTGGTTTGATTCAGGTGTCCCTCATAAACTTATGTGTTCAGAATGCTAGGTCCTCAGCTGGTGGCAATTTTGGAATTGAACCTCTTGGACGTAGTGTATTGTTGGGGGTGGGCTTATGGGTGTTATAGCCAGCTTCTCCCTGCCAGTGTTTGTTGCTGTTGGCCATCTGATGTTGGCCAAGAGGTGATGGCCACCCTCTGTTCATGCCATTGTTTTCCCCTGCCATCATGGAGCTTCCCCTAGAGTCTATAAGCCAAGATAACCCCCTTTCCCTGCCCCCCCACAAGCTGTTCTTGGTCAGGTGTTTTTTTTTTTTTTTTTTTGCCAGCAATGTGAACCTGACTGCAACACCCCTCAAGCCTTAAACCCTCCTACAGGTGTGGCTGACTGTTGTGCCCTCACCATCCTATTCCTGTCCCTACCATCTTCAAGAGTTCTCTGATCCTTGGATCCTTAGCAATTAGAGGTCTAGGAAGCCTCTTGGTCTTTGTTGGCCGTCTCTTTTGTCCTTCAACTGGAATGATTTTCTCTCAGTGTGCTAGTTGCAAGATCAGGCTTGGCGTCGGGCACGCTAGCATTGAAAAGTGGCTTAGGCTGCTTGAGACCATAAGCTCTGTTTCATGGGAGTCTTGTGTGCTGTCCTCTTTGCTGCTCAAGACTCCAACCCTGAGCCTGGTAAAGTCACCCAACTGGGCAATTTCTGGGAATAAGATCCCATTCAACTGAGCTAGAATAATCCAAAGTAGGAGCTCCAGATGGCCATGGTGGTATATGCCTGTAATTCTAATACTCAGGAGAGTGAGTCAGGAGAACCTCAAGTTAGAGGTCAGCTTGGGCTACAGAGTAAGACCCTGTCTCAAAAAGAAAAAAAAAATAGGGTTGTAGAGATGGCTTAGCGATTAAGGCGTTTGCCTGCAAAGCCAGAGGACCCACATTTGATTCCCCAGGACCCACATAAGCCAGATGCACAAGGGGCACATGAGTCTGGAGGTTTTTTTTTGCAGTGGCTGAAGGCCCTGGTGTGCCCATTCTCTCTATATATATCTGCTTCTTTCTCTCTCTGAAGTAAATAAAATTAAATTAAAAGGAAAAGGAAAAAAAGAAAAAAAATAGCAAACAAACCAAGTAGATGTTCTGCAAAGCCAAGACCCTGGAGCTGCTTTCCCACTTGAAGCACACACAGCCAGCCAGAGGGCCTGTCTTCCTAGAAAGAATTAGGGAGATGAAGTGAAGATTTACTTCTGGAGTCTTGGCCATGGTTTTGAGCCTGGGCCTAGAAGGCCTCAACCGCATCCCATCCAGAGCCCCTCTTGATCACCTCCATGCCGGCTGCTATTGCAGGTCTAGGCCCTATTTATAGGTCTGAAGGAAGCTGATAGCAACCTGGAGAATGAGGCTCTTATCTGTGGTCAGGTTGGCTGTGGGGCCTATGGCCTGCATGTTAGAGAGCAACCAGGCTGTGGAAGCAGGGGCTGGGTCACAGCTGATTCAGGAGCCCTATCCTTTCTTGAAAATGCTCTTTGCCAAGCGCTTGCTTGCCCCCTGGTCCCTACCAGGAACTCTGCTTTATAGATGGAGAGAACAAGGCCCAGAGAGGTAGGGAGACCGCCCTGGGGCTGCTGTGCAATAAGCAACTATGTTAAGACTTCAACCCAGCTGTATTGGAGTCCAGCACCATGTGCTTCCGCTTCGCTCACATGCTTCTAAGAAGCCAGAGGGAAATTAGCCAGGTTCACTCTGGGTGCCAGGAGCTGACCCCTCACCTAGGGACAGAAATGCGGTATGGAAGTCCGCTGGAGGACTGAGGAGGGGATGACGAGTGCGAGAAGGTGCAGGAGCAGTAGATGGATTAGAGTGGGTTCAGAGGCAGGCAATGAAAATGATTAAGGGAAGAGAGGGATTCATTTATAAAACAAGATGAGAAGTGCAGTGCCGCCCTGCTTGGCAAAGGGACAGCTCCAAGGCAGGTGGGCGTCAAGGAGGGAGGTGTGGCTGACAGGGGTGGGGGAGTCCAGTGACTCAGAGGAGCCCACCAGTGCCAAAGCCTGGGCTGGACCGTTGCCTGTCAGGATGACCACGAAAGTCCCTGAGGACCCAGTCGCTTCAGCAACCAAGGCATCCTCAGGACTCCCCCCTCCCCATCCTTCCTCTACAACTGTGGAATGATGGGGAAGATTCATCAGAGCAGCCGCAGAAGCTCATAAAGACACTTCACAGCAGCTGTGAGTGGAGGGACAGCTTCCCTTCCACTGTGCAGGGGAGTGCAAGAAAGAAGCTCAGGGAGGGGAATGCCCGGCCCAGGTCACACAACCATTCTAATGCTGGACTCAGCCCCAGAGCAGCCCATGCTCATTCCACCGTTCCTGCTCCTCCACGGCTGTGCTGGGAGGTGTATCTATGCTTCCCACTGGACTTTTTTTTTTTCTTTTGGCTCCTAATCATTTCACTCTGAGAAGTTATTTTTCATGCTTAAGCACAGTCCTCCTTCCTGTTATCCTTCCACCTCTGTATTCTGCCAGGAAGGAGGGACAGAAAAAGAGGAGGAGGAGGAGAGCATCCCTACAGTTTCTTTACATCTACACTATATCTAGATCTGCTAGTGATGTTTGCCTATTGGAAGCGTCCAGAATGGACTTTGATGTCATTTAAGCTTAATGCAATTTTATAACGTGGACTATTCTGTTTTACAGACAAGACGCTAAGGTTCCAGGGGAGGAGGTGTTGTTATACCAAGACCTTGCAAGTGAGTGATAAAGCTGGAACGTCGACTCAGGTGGGCCCACTGTCCCATAGGATCAGTGGGACCATGTGCTGTCCATCCATGAAAACAGAAATCGGGGCCTTCAGGGACTTAGTCAGCAGTTTGGGGTGGGGACCTCCACAAACACTCAGAGGTGATGAGCTGAAGAACCAATGAAGTAGACTGGTGATGGAGAGTAGTGACAACTGTCCAGGACTATCTTTGAGAGTGGGGAAAAAAAAGACAAATGTGTGTGTGTGTGTGTGTGTGTGAGAGAGAGAGAGAGAGAGAGAGAGAGAGAGAGAGATCCAGGTGCTCTTAGGGCCCAGGGCTTGAGTATTGGGTGTAGATGTTTCCATTGACCTGGCCAACCCCAGAAGGGTTTACCTACCTTGCATACTCACCCCCAGGACCTCAGACATACCCTTTCCATTCTGCTGCCTCCTCCTGCTTACGGCTACCTCCTGTCCATAGCCAAGACCTGTGACTAGAGGACTGTGGGACTATTTGCTCTCCAGAGCTGAGAGTTGTTACATACAGGGGCAATGGCATACAAGCCATGCTTCAGAGATACTGCCTGGGTGAGCCTACAGGCCCAGCAGGCTGCCTGGTGAGCAGAGGCGAAGGTGGGGGAGGGCAGGAGGAGTGGTTTCTTTTTTTCCCCCCTCAGGCAGAAATGAGCTCATGTTTTGTCTAATCTAAATTCTGTCAAGCAAGCGAAAAGGAGAGAGACAGAGACAGACACACGCACACACACACACACACACACACACACAGAGAGAGAGAGAGAGAGAGAGAGAGAGACAGAGAAAGAGAGAGAGAAAGCGCGAGCCCACTACAGATACAGTTAATAAAAATCTGCCAAGCACATGTTCTTTCCAGCTCAGAGACAAACCAAAAGAAAAAAAAAAAAAAATACCAGGAGAGCTGAAAGAACAGGCCAGACGGGGAATGTGTTCTCAACTCACCCAACTTCCTCTTCACTTCAACCAGAGAAAATTCTACCACCAGTCAAACTCCCTACTCACTCTCAGCCGGCCAGCTCCCCACTCCCCGCCTGGGCCTGTGGGAGGCCCGAACCCAGTAGAGAGTGCAGCCTTCCTCCCAGCAATTAGGCTGCCTGCAGAGATTGAGGTGTGGGAGAGGTGGGGGGAGCGGCAGGATGAAAACTAGAAGCCTGGTCCTACTGGCCTCTGACCCTGGGAGTCAGAGTGGCCATATTGCTTTGTGCCCAGCCCAAGGAGCGGAGGGGGGTGTGGGCACCTTTCCAGCTCCCAAGGAAAACCCAGACAAGCCTCCCTGGAGCCAAGCTCCTGCAAGTGGTCTGTGACATCAGAGGAAGATGGAGGACAAATTTGATGATGAACTAGCTTCTGTGGGGCCATTTTGTCCTATAAACAAACGAAGTCTTGGGAAAGGTGCTCCCCATCTGCAGTTCTTCCTCCTCAGCCCTCCTGCACAGCCACTTCCCTCCCACCTCCCCACACTGAAAAGGGCTGGCTGTGCAGGGCTGGAATGTGGAGCTATTCCTAGGGGGAGACAGGGAAGTGAAGGGAGCTGAATTGACCATGCTGAGCAAGATGTTTAGCTACGCAAGCAATAATAGGGCTTTCATGGAGATGGCCAACCTTGGGTTCCAAAGCTATTTTCCACCACAGCTCTCCTTCCTCCACCCTGAATTGCCCAGTTGAGAATCCTCCTTTGTTGGACTGAGCCCTGAGGGGAGAGGGGCTGGACTTTGTGGGGGGCCCCTAGGCCAGACTGACTAGGCTCCCTGTTGTCTGGGTGGAGCACATTTGGGTAGTAGAAGAGGATTAGGGCCAAGGCCAGGGCCAAGACAGCCAGCCCTTCCTTCTCAGCAACCCCCAGTGTATAGGCTCTACCCCCTGCTCCTGAGTTGGAGTTGTGTTTGTGGACTGGTATTTCTCACATTCTTCAGTAGGAGGGTCCATTAGTGGACACAGGAACAAATGACCAGACTTTGACAATTACTCTTTGGCTGGTGACCCATATTCCAGAACCACCTTTCACTACAAAGCAGGCACAGAAGAAGGCTTAGAGAGGATCACAGATCCTGAGTTTGAGGGTCCCAGTCTGGTAGCCCAAAAAGGTTTTGTGGAGGGTGGGAGCCAGTTGGACAAGGGTGAGGCTGGGGCTGGAGCTTGGCCTGGCCAGGCAGGGTAATGAGATCCAGCTGGAAAGAAGGAGGAGGGTTGGGGGGAAGGGGGAGGAGGTTCCTTTATCTCTTGCTCCATGTTCTCAGGGCCCACGTTTTTTAATTTGTGTTGGATAAACAATATGGGATTGTGTACGCAAAGAAGCTCTAATTATCCCCCGAGGTTGTGTTTCCTTAGAGGAAATGAACTGGGCATGGCATTCGCGGTGGATCGCAGAAACGCACCAGTCCAATAGCTTCCAGATTGCTGCTCAGGCGTGCCATGCTGGGAGTCCCCTCCAGCAGGGCTGCTCTCTCTCCACACCCAGCTGGGTCTGGAGCCCAGCCTGTGCCCTGCCTGACCTGGCCCTGGAAGTCCAGAGGAAGGTCTCTTTGTCCTGAAGCCTCACTTTCTCCCTGTGCACTGAGCTACCCCTTCCCCTGTGACCTTATCTATGTTCCCCTACTGGGGGCAACCAAAAGTCTAGGATATGGACTTCTGAAACGAGGCCTGGAGAAGGAGGCAGCCCCTGCTACTTCTACCCTCCTGCCACAGTCCTTAGTGAATGGTGTCACTGAGTGATTCTCATGGGTAGCCTAGTGTTCCCATACCATCTGCTCCTGAACAGTGCCACCCCCAGGGTATTTTCCCTTGGAACCTGTCTCAGGTGTGAGAGTGCAAAAGGACCCGGCACAGTCAAGGTCTCTGTTCTGGGTGCTAGGTTTCTGGAAGCAGGTGACCCAGCTTCTGCAGCATGCTGACATAGACATCACTGTCTTCTGATTGGCCACATCACCACCCATCCCAAGCTTCACCTGTCTCTGATATCCACAGGAAGGCTAAATCCTACACAGGTAGAAGGAGGCAAAGTCACATGCCCCAAAGTCACATGCACATGGCAGGACCTGGGGAAACCAATTGGTTGAGTGATGCTTGTGAAGAAAGGGCACATAAGGGAGTGAGATGGCTGAGTGGGTGGAGTAGACAGAAGCATTGATCCACAGATGAATAAAACTAAACCATCACCTCCTGTCCTCCCCACAAACCTATTCTCATCCATGCTCATGGGGGAAGCCATGGTAGAGAGACCAAGTGACCACATGGTCAAAAATGGATGCATTGGGATTAGGTGCCACTTGCTGTGTGCCCTACCAAGGGCCAGGCCCTATCTTCAAAAAACTGAGTAGGTGGGACTATGAGGGGCCTTATGAAAGTCGACTCTGGGTGCTATTAACACTTAGGTCCTCTATCAGAGGCAAGGCAGAGGGCAGAATGCATGGCCCTGGGAAACTTCCCTGAGGGAGCAGCAAGGACCACTAGTCTGGGCCCCAGAGCAGCCCTTGCTCAGACTCTGGTGATGGATGATGCCGTGGGGAGGACAGAGGTGGGGAAGTAGCTGGCAGCCCCTGCACCGGGACTACTCCCACTGCAATGGAAGGTTCACCCCCATGTCTTCCTTTTTATCTTTTCATTACGTACAAATTAGGAGCGCGATTAACTTTATTAAAAGCAAACAAAGCTGGTCAGAGAATGGGGCCTCCAGACAATCTGTGGGGGCTTAGGGAGGAGAAACCCAGAAGGAGCCGGGAGGGTTGTGATTGCTGCAGTTAAAAGGGCAGGAGGTGGAGGGCAGAGAGGGCTTCCTGGAAGGATTCTGCATCCCCAGGGATCCCACCACTTTCATGACCATCTTTCTAGCCTTCTGAAGTTATGCCAGCTCAGCCCGGCCTCCAGACAATCCCCGACATTAAGAGCTACAAGGAACTGGAGACCATGGAGTCCATCCCCGCTCCCTACTTCCAGCTGCATATCAGGAAACTGAGGCCCAGAGATGCAAAGAGTGTAGCCCAAGTCCCCCACGGTGTGAGAGATTAGGAGTGGTATGATGAGAACCCAAACCTTGTGTTTTAAAAGATATCCCTCAGTTCACCTGACAGGGTCCAGAAGATCTGACCTAAGTCCTTCTTGCTGCAGATACACCCATTTTTTTTTTTTTTTGGTCACCACTCAGTGACAAAAATGACTCAAATATGCTTTCTGTAGACTCCGAAGAAGTTGTGTCCAGCCCCCTTGGTCTTTTCTTTGCCTGTGGCTTTAATCACTCTGAGAGCTCTAACCTCACCTGCTGTTGAGATCCTTGACCAAGTCATGGCCATAGCACCCATGGCAGCCCCAGGCACTTGAGTAGCACATCAAGTTATGAGAAGGCACTCCAAAGAACCTTCATTCTTTCCTCCTGCAAACTCTAGATGCCAGGTAAGTCAGAGTCCACTTGTTTCACTTTCCCATGAATTACTTCATCCAGAACTCGTTTATTGAGGGGATATTTTCTACCCAACAATATGTTATGTGCTGGGGATTGAGTGATGACAAGACATGACCCTTGACTTTACAAAGCATATCGAGGAGAAAGCGAGCTGCAGAAAACATAGGATGAACATAGGATGCTATCAATAGCATTAGAAAGAAGGTGGAAGCTGGATGTGGTGATGCATGCCTGCAATCCCAGCTGAACAGGGCGATGGGGAGTTTGAAGCCAGCCTCATCTAGTCTCAAAACACCAAAAGCTGGGAACAACAGCAAGCTGCTGGGGTGATAGCTCAGTGAGTAAAGTGCTTGCTTTGCATGCATGAGGGCCTGAGTTCAATTCCCAATACCCGTGTAAAAATGCTAGGTGTAGTGACACATGCCTATAATCCTAGTACTGGCGTGTCAAAGATGGGAAGATCTCTGGGGCTCTCTGATCAGCCAGTCTAACTTAATTGGAGAGCTTCAGACCAACAAGAGTCCTTGTCTCAGTGTTCCTGAGGATGAACCCAAGGTTGTCCTCTCACCTCTACACACATGTTCATGTGCATCTATGCGCACACATGCACCTGTACAATACACACACACGCTCACACACATATTAAGGAAAAAGTGGTGGGAGAGGACTGGTAATAATGCTCAGCAGTTAAAGGCATTTACTTGAAAGTCTGTTGGCCCAGGTTCCATTCCCTGGTACCCACATGAAGCTGGATGCAAAGCGGTGCATGCATCTGTGATCCTAATGAGCCTACAACAATGGGAGGTGGAGATAGGAGAATCCAAAGCTCTTGGGTCAGCTAAGTCTCCTGATAGTTTTGCAGTAGCAAGAGACCTTATCTCAAAAAAAGTGGAGCACTGCCTACCTCTGACCTCAACATGCATGCCATGGCAAGTACACTCCCACACAAATAATTTTAAAAAACTAACAGGGTGAGGATGTAGCTCAATAGTAGCGGCCTCAGCTACCATATGCGAGACTTGAGTTCTATTCCCAATATTCCTCACCTCCAAAAACAGAAAGAAAGGAGATCAAATGTTAAATCCCCTGATTTGATCATTACTTAATGTGTATATGTATCAAGATGTTACACTGTGTTCCATAAATCTGTACAAGTAAAATAATTTTTAAATATTTTATTTATTTGTCAGAGGGGGGGTATGGGCACTCAAAGGGCTTCCTGCCACTGCAAATGAACTCCAGATGCATGTGCTACTTTGTATATATGGCTTAACGTGGGTACTTAACATGAGAGATGAACCTGGGCCATGAGGCTTTGCAAGTGAATGTCTTTAACCACTGAGCTTTCTCTTAAGCCCCTAAAATAATTCTTAAAATAAAAAATAGCAGAAAAGTACAGATCAATGAGTAGAATGCCCACATTTCCTTAATATGTGCACACCTCTGCCTTGAGCCATTTTAATGAGTGTGAGTCTATCAAGGGGCAGAGCTAGCTGTGAATCTCTTCCACTCTTTGTACCCTCCTGGTTCAGTGTCCCATTGTCCCAAACTCCAGCTATGTGGCTCTCAATGCTTTCTAGCACCTTCATCAACATTGTTAATTACTCCCTACTCATCCAAGGAACAAGAAAGGCTTGCTGTTATTGAAAAAAAAAACTTATTGGGGGGCTGGGAAGATAGCTCAGCAGTTAAAGGTTTACAAAATTTGCCAGCTGAGGTTCAATTCCCCATTACCCATGTAAAGCCAGATGCACAAAGTGACACATGTATCTGGAGTTCGTTTGCAGTGGTGAGAGATCCTGGCATGCACACATGCACACACAAGCTCATACACTCTCTCCTCTCAAGAAACAAGTATTGCCGGGCATGGTGGCACATGCCTTTAATCCCAGCACTCGGGAGGCAGAGGTAGGAGGATCACCGTGAGTTCGAGGTCACCCTGAGACTCCATAGTGAATTCCAGGTCAGCCTGGGCTAGAGTGAGACCCTATGTTGAAAAACAAACAAAAAAAAAAAAAAAAAAAAGAAAAGAAAGAAAAAGAAACAAGCATTGACTTGGGCATGGTGGCACATGTCTTTAATCCCAGCTCTTGGGAGGCAGAGGTAGGAGGATCACTGTGAGTTCAAGGCCTAGGACTAGAAAGTGAGTTCCAGGTCAGCCTGGTCTAGGGTGAGAAAAAAAAATGGAACAAAAAAGTACAATTCCTAAGCCCTTTTGAAGCATCCAGCATCTACTAAACCCCAACTCTTGATAGAAATTGATTGAATAGGCGGAGCAGCCTCCCTCATGTGACAAGGTAAGAAGTGAGTGGAGGCTGAACCAGCCGTGACCTACTCCCCAAATGAACTCTGCTATTGGGTCAAACCAAATAAAGTCGCCATATTTGTAGGTCAACCATGATTAAGTATTGGCCATTTCATATGGTTCAACCTGATAGTTACCAATTGCCCTGGGTTGATGGGTCAAGTGGATCTTGTAAAGATTTCCCTGGGCACTAGACCTTCATGCTACATCTTTAGGGAGGGTACTTCCACGGGACAAGCACAGTACTTGTTGAGCCATTACAGTAGGTCTCACGAGGCTTCCTAGGGGTGATTTTCCTTGCTGACCATCCAAGACTTCCTTGTGAAACTGAATAATGACGAGAGCCAGTATTTATTAACATGACATCTCCCATGTGCCAGACCCTGTTCTCAACACTTCACAAGCATTAACTCTCATAACAATTGGAACTACCCCAACAGGGCAGATGCTATGATCACTTCATGTTTTTTTTTAAGGTGGGAAACTAAGGCAACTTGTCTAAGGTCTCACCACTGATACAGTGTGAAACTGGAATTTGAACCCTAGCTGGCTGGACCATTAGGCTGTGTCTATGCTGCCAACATGATCTGTGCACCAGTCAGAAGACACAGGATGGATCAGATGGGCCTCCCCTGCATCTGACAAAGGGGATGGGTGTTTCCAAGAGACAAGAGGGGGCAACAAGTGTTGAGTAAAAGGGTTAGGATGGGGAGGCTGTATCATGTAGGCTGGGTGAGTCCTGAAGTCCTCAGACTTGATCCACGAGAGGCATATCCCACCCCTTTTCTTGTTTGTTATTCGTTCCTTCCCCAGGACACTTGTCAGATGCTCGGGGAGTATGGTGGAAACTTGGGGAATATGATCCAAGACTTGAACTCTATCACTTCGTAGCTTTATGGCCTTTTATATGTTATTTGTTCACCTGCAAAATGGGGCTAATAATCCCAGATATGGCAGGGTGTTGTGGGGTCCCAGTGAAAGAAGGAAGTAAACACAGCGCTTGGCAATTAATTTCCTAGCCTGTAGGCAGTGACTTGTTAGGACTGTTCCTTTTCTCTCACCCTGGCTGCGACTCCCAGTCCTCCTCACTCCATGTCCTGCTGCCTTTGGCACACAGACTCTCAGAGACCCCAGGGCCCAATGACTGGTGGCTGGGAATGGATTCTAGCAATAAAGTAAGATCCAGGCAGTTCTAGTAAAGTTTCTATTTGATTTTATTCTGCTCTGATGTACTGAATGATGACTTCCTCTTTCCTCTCAGAACTTCCAGTCCCTCTAACTCCAAGTCCCTGGGGAAGGCTCCCTATTCCCTTTACCTCTTTTTAAAGCTTGAACAAGGCTGTCTTAGAATCAGTAGAGACTGTACCAGGCCATTTGTGCCTTCAGTACTCCATGGAAAGATAGAAGAATAATACCTCCAAGAAAGAAGCTGGGTGTGGTGGTACATGCTTATAACCCTAGCCCCTGGGAGGCTGAGGCAGGTGAATGAAGAGTTTGAGGCCACCCTCAGCTACATAGTGAGTTCCAGGCCAACCTGTATAACATAGCAAGACTGTGTTTCAAAAAAATAAACAGGGCCGGAGAGTTGGCTCAGCAGCTAAGGCACTTGCCTGCAAAGCCTAAGGACCCAGGTTCAATTCCCCAGTTCCCACATAAGCCAGGTGCACAAGGTGGCGCATGACTACGGAGGTCATTTGCAGTCTCTGGAGGCCCTGGCGCACCCATTATCTCTATCTATCTGGTTCCTTTCTCTTTCTCTCTCTCTCAAATAAATAAATAAAATGTTTTTTTAAAAACTAAGCAAACAAAACAAATCTATAAGGAAGAAATTAGCAGGGAAAAAGCCACCCCAAGATACCTGTCCCTGCCCTACCTTACCTGCCCTTGGCCACAGTGAAGTGGGTCTGGGTCTGACTTTTCTCAGAGTAGTTTCTCTTTCCTCTCCATTTATCCATTTTTGTGATTTAGTATAGGAAAATCCAATATCAATGTATCTAGTTGGGTTAATGGAGATTGTTTGTTTGTTTTGTGTTTTGAGCTGAGTAAAGGCCCCTGCCTGGTACCTCCTTCCCCAAAGTGACATCTCACACATAATGCTATTCAAGGGGGCAAGGATTTTGATGGGCTCCTTTGGGGTTACTTCTTTATCTCCATGCCTCTGTGTACTATGTACACAGCCCAGGTGCGGGCAGGCTGTCTTCTTTTGGAAAAATCTCCGGAAAATAGATGTCCTACTCACTTTGTGAATTTCTTAATTTATTTGCAAGCAGGGAGAGAGAGAGAGAGAGAGAGAGAGAGAGAGAGAGACAGAGAGATGAGAGAGGGAGATGCACCAGGGTCTCTAGTCACTGCAAACGAACTCTAGACAAATGTGCCACCCTATGCATCTGGCTCTACACGTGTACTGGGGAATCAAATGTGGCTCATCAGGCTTTGCAGGCAAGTGCCTGAACCGCTGAGCCACCTCTCTAGCGCTCCTACTCGCTTTTGTTCATGCATTTCCACCTCTTCTCAAGCATTCAGGCAGGAAGTACTTTTGTGTCAAGCATAACTCCTTCCTGTTCCTCCTATTGCTGGTCACATTGGTGGGCTTCAGGTCCCCCTGAGGATGTGTAGGTTGGGGGTGAAAGGCCTTTTTTGTCACATCCCTCCATTTCCCTCTCTGGTCCACAAGGGACTGGACTAGATTACCTCAACGGGCGTTGTAGCCTCTTCTACTGATCTCATGCTATTGATGCCTCTGAAATCATCCTGCTATGGACATCTGGGATTCTATGTCTGGCTTTGTTACGGCGCTTTAACCATAATCATGTCTCCTCTCCAGGACTCAGTTACCCCTCCTGTATAAAAGAGAGAGCAGAATGGGAAGAGATAGCTGGTCTCTAAAGCTTCCTCTAGTTACACGGCTCTGCCAAAGGAGGGAAGTTTGGTGTCTCTGTCTTTGTATGGCGCTTGAGCAGTCCTGACTATGAAGGGGAGGGCAAGAGGCCATCTCCAGCCAACTGGCTGTGTTGGGGAAGAGCCTGGGCTGGGGAAAGAGAGATGAGCGCAGAGGGCAGCCAGCAGCAGCAGATCTGAGAAAGACAGAAGGTGGGAAGGCATACATGGAGGAGGCAGGAAGGACAGCGAAGGAGGAGGGAGGGAGCAGGAGGCAGGGAAGGGAAAGAATAAACACATAATCAAGGTTACTGAGTTTCCTGTGCAGCTGGAGTCATCCTTTGCTCTTCATAAACCCAACTGCGGCTTTACCATCCCTTCCAGATGGGTGGCTGCTCCTTCCAAGACAGCCTACTCAAGGCCTGAACAGTGCGAGGATGGACTCTTAGGCCTAGGGGCCAGGCCTTTTGCTCAGGAATGCCCATCAACTAGACAAGGCTGAGCTCAGCTGGCCTGGGAGCCATCCCCCACCCCATACAACCTGATGGGGAGGACGGAATAAAGGTCTCAGAGTAAGACAGGCTTAGCCCCTCAGGCTGCCAGGCCCTGCCACACTTTCCTCTCTTAGAGCTTGTCTTCTAATCTGCCTTTGGGACTAAGATCTCCAGGGATGCATGTTGTCTTAGATATGTGGTGAAGATGACAGCCACAAAGGCCCTTGCCTGCACCAGGCCCAGTGGCTAGCCAACAGCTGGCATTTGATGTACTGTCTCTTGATTTTGTTCTCTCCACTACCCAAGCTGGTGTATGCCCTGTAACCTCTCTGCCTCACCTACCACCAGGTAACCAGCTGAGCCCAAGGGGTGTGTAGATCCCTTCCTTATCCCCTGTCCTTTTTCTTAAAGTGCCCACACTCATCCTTCAGGTCTTAAAGAAAGGGTTAGGCGGGGGTTGGGGGGGTGGGAAATGCTTCCCAGCCCCTCAACATCCTTCCTATGAGGTTACCTGGAGGCAAATTCTTTTGTTGTTGTTTTTTTAGGTAGGGTTTTTTGAGGTAGGGCCCAGGCCGACCTGGAATTCACTAACTCACTATGTTGTCTCAGGATAGGCTCGATCTCATGGTGATCCTCCTGCCTCTGCTTCCCAAGTGCTGGGATTAAAGGCATGCACCACCACACCAGTCTGGAGGCAAACACTTGAATGTTGGGTCCAGACTTACAGATTCCTTAAACTGATGTTGTGTGGCAAAGTAGACAGCATGGGAAGACAGTCCCAGATTTTGGGTCCAAGGTACTGGTTTTAAAGCAACTCACTGTATTTTAGGGACCACTGTAAGCACTTTATGGCTTTTATCTCAGCCCTTCAAACAGCCATGGGGGTGAGGCATGGGAGCCCAAGTACAAAGATGGTTACATAGCTGGTAGTTATGAGGCCAGGATTTGAGCCTAGGCTTTCTTGACACACAAACCCTTGCTTAGCCGCTAGCCTCTACTGCTTCTCAAGAGCTACTGAAATCCTGGGTTAATGTACCATTCCTTCATTTGTTCATTCATTTATCCATTCAATCTCCAATTCTCTATTGAATTCCCTGTTTTGTGCCAAGAACCAGGCTAGGTATGGAAATATACATCCTTCTGACTGAGCATGGTGGTGCATACCAAGAAATTCTAGCCCTACGAAAGCTGCTTCAGCTTTGTGAGTTTGAGGCCACCTGCTGGGATACATAGTGAAACCCTATCAAGAAAGAAATAGAGTACTCACTTGGGCAGCACATATACTAAAATTGGAGCAATACAAAGAAAATTAGCATGGCCCCTGCACAAGGATGACACGCAAATTTGTGAAGAGTTCCATATTTTTTAAAAAAGGTGGGGATTTGGAGAGATGGCTTAGCAGTTAAGGTGTTTGCCTGCAAAGCCAAAGGACCCAGATTCGATTCTCCAGGACCCACATTAGCCAGATGCACAAAGGGGCACATGCATCTGGAGTTTGTTTACAGTGGCTGGAAGCCCTGGTGCACCCATTCTCTCTCTCTCTTTCTCAGTTAAATAAATAAATAAATATATTAAAAATATAAAAAATAAAGAAAGAAATAGAAAGAAAGAAAGGAAAGAAGGAAGGAAGGAAGGAAGGAAAGAGAGTGGGGGTTGTGAAGGAAAAATATATTTTTCTTACATTTTTTCCAATTATTCCAGTCTAGTATAAGGAGAGGTCATTCAGAGTGCAATGGTTTGAACTTGAGATATCTCCCACAGGTTCATGGCTTTAATGCTTATCCCTGACTAATGGCAGTGTTTTGGAAGGCTATGGAACATTTAGAAAGTGGAACCTGGCTTGAAAGTCATTAGAAGTGGGCTTTCCAAGGGCATAGCCTGGCTCCTATTTCCTTCCTTGTCTGTAACCATGTGAATTGACACCAGTATATGCTCCCACTGCTGTACACTGAACCATTCTGCCATGCCTTCCTGACTATGAAACAGTGAGCTAAAGTTATCCTCTTCACTTCTGTAAGTTTTTTCCCAGGTATTTTTTCAAACATACTTTTTAATTTATTTGCAAGGGAGAGAGAGAGTTGAGAGAAAGAGAGAAAATGGGCATACCAGGACCTCTTGCTGTTGCAAATGAATTCCAGATGCATGTGCCATTTTGTTCATCTGAATTTATGGGGTACTGGTAAATTGAACCCAAGTCAGCAAGCTTTGCAAGTGAATGCTTTCAACCATTGAGCTATCTCCTTAGCCCCAAATTCTCAATACTTTTTCTTTTGTTGGTGGGGTGGGGTGGCTTGGGAATGAACCTGGGTCCACAGGCTTTGCAAAGCACATGCTTTTAACTACTGAACCATCTTCCCTGAGCCTTTTGCAGATATTTTTGTCACAATGATGCAAAAGTAACTAATACAAGCTGGACATGGTAGCACATGCCTTTAATCCCAGCACTTGGGAGGCAGAGGTAGGAGAATCATCGTGAGTTTGAGGCCACCCTGAGACTACACAGTGAACTCCAGGTCAGCCTTTGTCTATAGTGAGACCCTACCTCGAAAAACTAAAAACAAAACAAAAAAAAGAGTAACTAATACACAGAGGGTAAGGGTACTAGGTAGGACTGTCAAGATGGCTGGCACCTGAAGAATCTCATTTGGTCCAGTCCTAAGATTTCCAGGCTTAAACCAGTGAAAGTTTTTCAACTCAAGAGAAAAAACTCACCATGCACACTGGTACACACCTTTAATTCCAGCACTTGGGAGGCAGAGGTAGGAGGAAGGCAACCCTGAGACTAAAGAGTGAATTCCAGGTCAGCCTGGGCTAGAGTGAAACCCTACCTCTAAAAGCAAAAAAATAAAAAGAGCAAGAATAAACCCTGAGTTCAAAATGCAGTTAGATGTCCCTTGCCTTTGTGGAAGCACAGGAAATGGGGCAATGTCCATTCCCCAGGTATTTTTCCAGACTGTGAGTTCTTAAACTTAATAGATATTTCTTTTTTTCTCAATTTTTATTAACATTCCATGATTATAAAAAATATCCCATGGTAATACCCTCCCTCCCCCCACTTTCCCCTTTGAAATTCCATTCTCCATCATATCCCCTCCCCATCTCAATCAGTCTCTCTTTTATTTTGATGTCATGATCTTTTCCTCCTCTTATGATGATCTTGTTTAGGTAGTGTCAGGCACTATGAGGTCATGGATATCCAGGCCATGTTATGTCTGGAGGGAGCACGTTGTAAGGAGTCCTACCCTTCCTTTGACTCTTACATTCTTTCCGCCACCTCTTCCGCATTAGGCCCTGAGCCTTGGAAGGTGTGATCGAGATGTTACTCGGTACTCCAGTCACTTCTATCCAGCACTATGATACCTTCTGAGTTGTCCCAAGGTCACTGCCATCTGAAAACAGAAGATTCTCTACCCAAAGTGAGAGTAGCATTAATATAAGGGTATAAATATTAAGAGAAGTGCTTACTGGGAAGTTTGATAAGCATAGTATATACATTTAGCCAGACATCAGCAGATGTTACACCCCTAGGGCTCATGACTACCCCTGTTTTAAGTTTTCAGTATCAGGGATGTATTCCCTCCCATGGAGCGGGCCTCCAGTCCAATTGGAGGGAAGTTGTTTACCACCATGACAGAAGTGCCACTATTGCACCCGTTGGCTCATTTGGCCTGGCTGGCCAATTATAGGGCTTGCAGTGTCCACTGTTGAGTATCTTCACTGGTGGTATCTCTTTCTCCCGTTGAACTACATGTAGAATGGCTTCTTCCAGCTTTCTGTCAGCTAGATATTTCTTAAAGTAGGATAGCAGAGTACATAACAGTGTGAATTCCCGATAATTAAATCCTGGCTCCACCACTTCTCAGTTATGTGACCTTGGGAAACTGATTCATTTCTCAGAGGCTTCACTTTACCATCTGTAAATGGGGATAGACATCATGATTACTTAAGAGGCTGCTGTGATGATGGGATGAGTCAATATCTGAGCTGTGCTTAAAAGAGTACACTTAACAAGCAGTGTAGTTTGGGAGACGGATTTGATCATACATACTTAACCTCTGCATGTAATGATTATAAGGGCTGAGTGTTCAACCAAGACTTTAAGAGTTTCAAAACACAGTGATGTTCTGAGAAAAGAAACAAAAATGCATGAAATGAAAGTATAGGGCCATGTTCTACAAGAATTTAACCAGACAGCATGCCACTTGGGTTGCAAAAATCTCAAAAAATAAGTGGTATTAAATATATATTGAGGCACATTGCAAAACTTTTTCTGCCTCTAATGAGCCAGCATCTGCCTTGATTTACATGGTAGATTATCTAGGAAAACAATAATCCTCCTTTAAAGAGGAGTGAATTATCTGAGAACAAGAAGTCACCATAAAAAGTTTATTCATTGCAATGGCTTTAACTTCTGCTTTAGCAAAGAAAAATAATTCTTTTTGCCTACTTTGAAAAATACACAGTAAGAAACAGCTACATATTCTGTATATGTGAGGTACTGGGGGGAGCTATTATTGGAAGAGCATATTTAACTCCTCCACTATTATGAAATGCTTTTAATTCAGCTAATAAACATAGTATATAAAACAAAACAAACAACAAAAAGAGAACTCAACATATGGCCATCCCACTCCTAATTCCTTGCTTTCAGCCCTTGCCTTGCGTGGGGTCTTCACTGAGGAAGGGTCAGGAGGAAGAGTCACTTATAATGAGCCAGTGATGCAGCTCTGCTACCCAGTCCACAGGCATTCTAAACACTAGTCACTGCTCTGCTCTCAGCTGTGCTGAGCCTCTCAGGTGTCCCCAGGGTAAGTTCTGGCTCCTGGACCATCATGACCTACATATATTGATGCTCATCACATAGACCACACCTATATCTCTTCTCATCTTTTTCCATATTCACTTTAAAAAATATTTTCTTTATGAGAGAGAGAATGAGCACACCAAGGCCTCTAGCCATTGCAAACAAACTCCAGATGCACGTGCCACCTTGTGCATTTGGTTTTATGGGGGTGCTGGGGAAATGAACCTGGGTCTTTTGGCTTTGCCAGAAAGTCCCTTAACCACTGAACAATCTCTCCAGCCTCACATTCACTTTTTAAATTTTTTTGTTTATTTTTTATTTGAGAGTGACAGACAGAGAAAGAGAGAGAATGGGTGCTCCAGGGCCTCCAGCCTCTGCAAACAAACTCCAGATTCATATGCCACCTTGTGCATTTGGCTTACATGGGTCCTGGGGAATGGAGCCTCGAACGAGGGTCCTTAGGCTTCACAGGCAAGCGCTTAACCACTAAGCCATTTCTCCAGCCCTCGCATTCACTTTTAATGCCAAGGCTTCAACCACATAAAACATTGGTATTAAAGAAAGGTGTGATGGTTTATATCAATTGTCAACTTGACAGGACCTAGAATCACCTGTGAAGGATTACCTAGATTAGATTAGTATCTGTGCAAGCCTGTAAGGGATTATCTTGATTAGGTTAGTTGAAGTGGGAAGGCTCATCTTAACTGTTGGGAAGCACTATTTCATGGGCTAGGGTACTGGGCTGTATTAAAGGGAGAGAGCTCGCCCACCATGAGCATTCATAGTTCCCTGCCTCCTCACTGTAGACCTGCTTTGAGCTGCTGCTGTAGAGCCTTCCTTGTCATGATGGACTGTAACCTAAAACTGTGTAACCTCAAATAAACTCTTCAACTGATTCTTGTCAGCTATTTTTGTTTCCAGCAACAAGAACTGACTCTATAACAAATAGAATGTACCTGTGTGCCAGGCACTGTGTTTAGCGCTTTTGCATGCAGGATGTATGGATGTATGGATGTATGGATGGATGGATGGATGGATGGATGGGCAAGAAGTGGCAGAGGCTTTATTCTGCGCCCAGGAGCCCTGAGGATTAGTTAGGTTTGGCCCTAGTCCCTGAACTTTTAGCATCTTTCCCCAGTGTCTCCTGAGATTACCCCACCACCACCACCACCGCCGCCAAAGGTCTGAGATCTTGCATGGAGCAAAGTGGAGAAAAGAGAGCTCCTAGGCATGCTGGGAGCTTACTGTGAAGCTCAAGGCTACATAGACTGCCCTGATGGCAGAACCAGAGTGTGATTGAGCCTTGGCACTCTGATGTCCAATCAGTCACCTGCCAGGTCAGACCTGTCATGGGCAGTTTGGGCCTTGTTGGAGGCCAGCCTGAGCTACAAGAAACTGCCTCACAAAACAATAAATAAAAATCAAATGACTTGAGCTGGGTATGGTGATACATTCTTCTGTTCCTAGCACTTGGGAGGTTGAGGCAGGAGGATCATGAGTTTGAGACAAGCCTGGCTACATAGGCTCATATTGAAAGTCTGTCTAGAATAGGAATAGAAGAATAATGGATAGAGTAGAATAGGAAGAATAAAATAATAGAATAGAATAGAACCTGAAGTAGGCAGTTGGGCCTGCTCTTCCTATCTCATGTCCCCATCACCTGCAGAAGAGGAGCCAGGCCAAGCTCTTAAGGCTTTCCTCACCTGTCACATGTCCTCTTATCAGCTTGCCTCTCTATTCTGGGTACTCATTCCAACTTGCTTTGAAGTCATAATTTGGGTTCTAATTATTGAATTCCCCTACCAACCCTTAGAGAAATATGGATAAGGTATGCAGGAAAATGTGTTGGAGATGAATGAATGCCTCCTGGACCATTTGGCTGAAGTACTTAGTCCTTAGCTATAAGGGTCAAAGAGTGCAACCTCGCACTCTAGATCCTGCAGCTAAGTTGGCGGGCAGCTAGCCTATACCTGGTAAGTGCCTTGTGGGCACCAATTCAGGGCACAGTGAGGTCTTACCTCCTTCCTTTCCTGCTTACTCCTCCTTCCTGTCCTCTCACATATTCCAGAAGGACCACTCAATGGGCACCAACAGGAGAAGAGGCATGTGGACCCGCCTGAGAGGGTACCTGATGCTAGGAAAGGTAGGTAGTGGATAGGGTTACCAGTACACCTACCAATCCCAGCCAGCTTTCATGTGCCCCAGCGCCTATCCTGGCAGGGGCAGAGAGGTGTACCCTAGCATCTCACCAGGAGCCCCTGGCAGACAAAGTCTCAGGAGATCTGGGAGGCTTAGGAGGAGAACTCATTATTAGATAGTAATGAGCCACATCCTCCAAGAGTTTGGAGTGACATAGGGACATGCGCCTGCTGTCTTGTGAAACAGAAAGAGAAAAAGCACATGGATGGTGATGTTCTATTTCCTAAGCTGGGTGTTAAAATCACAGATGTTCTTTCCCTTACTGTACTTTAAACTGGGAAAAACATTATACAGACTCTTTTTGTACATAAATATATTTTATATTTCAAGAATGTAATAGCTGTCTAGTATTGCCATTAAACACATGTATCCCAGAAGTCAAGAATGTCTGGGCTAATTCTCCAGCTCTGTCATTTACTAGATGACTGACCTTGGGCTGGATAGTAAACCTCCCTTTCCCCTAATTTCCTTAGAAGTAGACAGAGTTAATAATTGTCCTGGCCTCCAAGATTTGTTAATGGATGTGATGTGGAGAGAACAGGATCTGGCATACAGTAAGCATACAATAAGTGTTAGCTATTGTTAGCGTACATGTCCTCAAGGTTACAAAAATGTGTCTGTTGGGTTGGGGGTGGGGATTAGTAGTAGAGTGCTTGTCTGTCATGCTTGCGACCCTGGGTTCTGTCCTAGTACAGAAAAAAAAAATGGGCTGGAGGGATGGCTTAGCGGTTAAGGTGTTTGCCTTCAAAGCCAAAGGACCCAGGTTCGATTCCCCAGGACCCACGTCAGCCAGCTGCACAAGGGGGCGCACACATCTCAAGTTCATTTACAGTGGCTGGAGGCCCTGGCGCACCCATTCTCTCTCTCTCTCTCTGTCTGTCAAATAAATAAATAAATAAAAATGAAATATTAAAAAAGACACAATGCCAAAGAAAATCTTGTCAAATTTATTAAAAAAAGGAAAAACCCTCAAAATTTCTTCATTCTTATATAGTTGGATCTTCAGTGTGAAAACACAGAATCAAACATATTTGCAAGGAGCAACAAGAATTGCCTCAGATGTATCTGCTGAGGAGACCCTTAGGAGTGCAGAGCCTTGAGGGGAGCCTCCCTTGTTCCTTCCTCAGTGTCCCCCTCCCCCAACCAGTCTGAGGACACTTCTGAGGGTGCTGTTCCCTCCGACTCTCCCCCACAGGCAGACAGAGGAGGGGCTTAGTTGTAGGGCATCTGAGAAGCCAGAGCTGCTCATTCTTCCCCGCTCTCCTGTCAGGTTGTAAGAGACGGCATTAGTACCAGCTCAGTGAAGCCCCAGCTGCTCTGAGCTGCTGCCTCCCTGCCAGAGTGGAAGAGAATGGTGGCAGCCCCAAGTGAACCCAGAGTGGGAGATAGGCACGAGGGTAGGGAGGATCTGTGGGGAAGGATTCAGGTTGGCTGCTGGGAGGTGGATGGAGAGACCGGCTGGAGAAAAAAAGAAGACATGGGTTTCTGCCCAATTTGTGAATTGAAGCTGAGGAAGCAAGGCAGGCTGGGATCTGGGCTGGATCAGCTCCAGGGCTCTGGGACAGAAATAGGCCAGGCCACTGGGTTTTCAGATCAGCCTTGCTCTGCCTTCCTGGCTCAGCTATTCACAGGCAAGGAGCCACGTGGACACTGGAAAGGGCAATGCTCAGCTCCTGGCTGGACAGGAAGATGGAACAGACAGAGTAGGGACCATTGCCAGCACCCTCTGTCCCTTCATCCTGTCTTGTCTTTATAGACCTACTCACCACTTGATGTTATATTAGGAATTTATGAAACATTTCTCCTTCTGGAAGGAACACTGCTCATCTACCATTCACTGTATCAGGCCCCCCATGGCCCAGGAGTACTTGACACCTATTTATTTATTTACTTACTTACTTTTTATTGACACACGGTCTCATCTAACCTCGCCTGGCATGGAACTTGCTATGCGGTCAAAAATAATCTTGAACTTCTGTTCCTCCTGCCTTTACATCCCAAGTGCGATGATTACAGGCATATGCCACCATATAATGGTGCCGGTAATTGACTCCAAGGTTTCATGCATCCTAAGCAAGCACTTAACTCTTTGAGTTTTATCTTTTCTTTTCTTTTTATTTTTTTCTTTTTTGAGGTAAGGTCTGGCTCTAGCTCAGGCTGATCTGAAGTTCACTATGTAGTCTCAGGATGGCCTTGAACTCACAGCGAATCTCCTACCTTTGCCTTCTGAGTGCTGGGATTAAAGGCGTGTGCCACCACACCGGGCTTCTAATTGAGTTATAACCCTAACCCAACAAATCTTTTTTGGGATGGACCAATGAATGAAACATGCCCCTCCTCACTTGGGCCTCACAAAGTACAAAGCACAGGAAGGTACTAATAATGATTACCATCGTTTTGGTAGATGAGAAAGTGAGAATCCTCAAAAGGTTAAAGGACTTAACATGACATAGAAAATGGCATATCTGGCTGGGTGTGGCAGCCTTTAATTCTAGCACTCTGGAAGGCTGAGGCAGAAGGATCACCATGAGTTTAAGGTCAGCCTAGGCTACAGAGTGAGTTCAAGGTCAGCCAAAGCTAGTGAGACCCTACCTCAAAAAAAAAAAAAAAACATAAAAAGGGCAAACTTTAGCTTTTTTAAAGCATCATTTGTAAGCAGAGAGAGATAGAAGAAAGACAGACAGAATGGGCATGTCCATGACTCCAGCCACTGTAAATGACCTCTATACGCATGCACATGTAGCTTTGTGCTTTACGTGGGTACTATGGAATCAAATCTTGGTCATTAGGCTTTGTAGGGAAGTGCCTTAACTGCTAAACCATCTCTCCTGCAGTGGGGTTGTGAAATTTCTTTTCTGTGTTGAGGAGAAATTAGAGAAAGACTCAATATTTTTGTCACTTGGGAACTCAGAAAGCTCAGGCTATACTTTAAGAGATGTGACTGTGCCATTCCTACTGTCCAGAACTCAGTCTTCCAAGGTATGAAATGGGTAGAAAGCGTAGGGTGGTGCTTTGCCATCTTAGGCTGGAGTGACCATACTACATGGTCTCCTTAGTCTCCTTTGGTGACTGGGTACAGGTCAAATAGGAGAAAGGATACCATCCAAAGATCCTATTGTAAGATGGAAGGAGGCAGAATGCAGGGCAGAGGGTCTCAGCTTCTGGAGGGAGGCCAGGGTGGATCACTGCCAGGCTTCTTTGCTCTGCTAGATCTTGTCTCCTTTCCACGCCAGCACTGAGTGACCTAGCCATCCGGGAGAGGGACCATGCCAGTCTCTGCAGGGCATGGTGGAAGACAGGCACCTGTTCCTTTCCCAGACTATAAGGAATGTTCTGGTCTGTCTTCCTACCTAGGCAGTGAGTACACTGGCTTCAGACGACTCTTCACATCTCACAACTCCCAGGCAGAGACATGTGGGCTGGGATGGAGATTTCTTTCCTCTGGGTCTGAAGCAGCTGTCTCAGCTAACCAGGTCAAGTGTGGTCCTCAGGCCCTCTGAGTGCAGAGCCCAACACCTTCCTTGCTGCCTTCTTTGTGGAAACCCTATGGCTCTCTGGAGTGTACTGTTGCTAGGAGGGGACATACACACAATGCACATGCATGAATGCACACATGCACACACACGTATGAGGCTTTGGCATCATGTCTGAGGAGCTTATATTTGGCACAGCTACTGGACTGTGGGTGAAAAGGCATTTTCTCTGCCTTGAAGGGTCCTGGAGAAAAAGATGCATCCAACAGTGGTGGTAACATGCTTATAATCTCAGTACTATGGAGGTTGAGTCAGAAGGATCATGAGTTTGAGGCCAGCCTGGGCTACCTAATGTTGCAGGCCAACCTTGACTACATAGTGAGAGCCTCAGAAACAAACAAAAAGCGATGCACCCCAGGGCTTCAAAGTGCCAGGTGTGCCATGGGAAGTGTGGTACAACAGGGTCATTCAGGCCTGCCTATGACCTAGTGCCTGCCACCCCTATTAGGGGAAGGACATGAGAGACAGGCACAGGGAGGCATACTGTGGCATCTAACCGCATAGGCCTCTGTCACTCCAGCTTATTCCCACAAGCTGTTGAGGTTGTAGCTGGAGCCTGACCTCAAAACCAGGCCTATGCTGGCCAGTCAGAGTAATAAGGCCCAACTGTTAGGGAGGCTCCCTGCTGCAGCCATGCCAGGCCCCTTGGACACTGGCAGGAATTAGATACCCAGCTCTATACCTTCTGTGTGAATGTGAATTGCAAAGACAGCTCTCTGAGTAGTGGTTTGGGCCACCCTCGAGTTTCACTCAAAGGAGGCTTTTCTTCTAGTACTGGGTCTAGAACGCAAGGCCATCAACATGGTAGGCAAACACTTTACTACTGAGCTATGTCCCCAGCTGCTTTTATTTATTTAGTTATTATTTAGTTAGTTAGTTAGTTTCAATTTTTTAAAGACTATGGCTTTTTATTTTATTTATGAGAGAAAGAGAGAGAGAATGGGCATACCATAGCTTCTAGCCACTGCAAATGAACTCCAGACCATCACCGTGTGCAGCTGGATTACACGGGTTCTGGGGAGTCAAATCTGTGTCATTAGGCTTTGCAGGCAAGCGCCTTAACTGCTAAGCCAGCTCTCCAGCCTTATTTATTTTATTTCTGAGATATCATTTTAATTAGGTGGATGGCCTTGGACTCACTAAGTAGCTGAGGCAAACCTTGAACTTGATTCTCCTGCCTCAACCTCCCAAGTAGCTAGGATTACAGGCCTGTGCCCTTATGTCCAAATCAAAGGGTGATTCTGAAGATTAAAGACAGCAGGTGTGGTGGTACAAGCCTGTAACCCCAGCAGTCAGGAGGCAGAAGCAGGAGGATTGCAAATTAGAGGCCAGCTATATACAGAGACCCTGTCTCGAAGAGGAGGAAGAGGATGAAGAAGAAGAGAAGGAGAGGAGGAGGAAGAGAACAATGTTTGAGAAGGTAAAGCGTTTACACTTGCAACAAGGAGAGTTTTGGCAGGTGAAATATTCCTCTCTCCTCCCCTCCTCACTGCTGCCCACTTGCAGTGGTGGCATTAGGTTGGCCTGAAGGCTGTATCTCATAAATACTGGGTGCCTTAGTACAAGTTAGTGAGCTTCTGCAGGCCTAGCATGAGGGCTGCTTGTGGCAGTGGCAAGGGCCCCAGCGAGGTCAAGCTGGGTGGGCAGCTGGGGATGTGGTGGTGCTGGGCAGCCCTGCCTTGGAGACCATGTGCTCTACCCCCCACGAGGCTTTGAGTCATAGACAAACAGTTCTGCAACTCTACCTCCCTCAGCTCCCAGCCACAGATACACTTGGAATTTCCAAAGTTTGGTTTTTGCTTTTTCATTACTATGAGTTTCAGAAACACCCACTGCCAGAGTCAGCCTAGGAAGACAATTTCTCTCTCTCTCTCATGGAATTTGAGGTCAGCCCTAGTGGGGCTTCGGAAGGTACCCAAGCTAGCTCTCCTCTGGCTCCTGCAGCCTGAAAAATGGTGCTTGGATTGGGGCCTGAAGAAAGGAAATGACTGGCCACGGGGCTCACTGCAAGTCAGTGACAGAGCTGACCAAGGATCCTGGCCCACCCTACTGTACTCACTAGCTGTTTGCTCATTCTCTCTCTCTCTCTTCTCTCAACTGTCTGCTTGGTCAGGACATTGTCTTTCTCCTACCTTCGCTATGAAATGCGCTTTTAAAAAAAATCTCTAACAAGAGGCTTAGTGAGTGACACTCCCAACAAATGTGAACTTCTTCTTTAAAGGCCTTCTGCTCTATGATGCCAGATGAGCAGTGTGCCTGCTCGACCTGTGTGTGGGGATCCACCATCTCTGGAACAGACCCCCCCCACTTGCTCCTTCAGCAGATGTCACCCATGCTATGGGTAGGTAGGTCCGGCCCCACCCAACTTTTGGGATGTTCCCAGATTAGAGCTTCAGTGATTCCTTTTGTCATCTACTCACTTGGCCAGCTGTGCCAAGTTTAGGGTTAAACTGGAATTGAACTAGAACTTGGGTGATGAGGTGGGATTTATAGATGCCCCTACTCAGATATGTCCCGCCCAGGCTAGAGATGGGAATTCACACAGTCAGGGCCTGGCTCCTGAGCATGCCCTAGATTTGCTCCCAATGTGAGCAGGCTATGCTCTCGGAAGTCCTGCCATAGCTCTCAGTGACAGGGTCAGTCGGTAGGACCAAAGTCCATCTGTCTCTTATTAAGGAGCCAGGTGGGAACTCCTCCCTAGCATCATGCAGGTGGCATGTATAGTACATGGCCAGACATTCTGATATCAACGTGACACAGAAGCCTTATGTCAGAGAGATGGAGAAGGGTCTGTCATGAGGCCCATGTCCAGTGGGACTACTGTGCCCTGGCATGTGGAAGGAAAACCCTAGGCAAAGCATGCACCTCGGAGTAGACAGATCTCAGGGAAGGTCTAAGTCCTTGATGAGTGACCTTGACCAAGTTACTTAACTTCAAGAAGCCTTGATCTCCTGATGCGTAAGGCCCCATGTCCTCACTACTCTAGGTTCTATTAGGAGAGTGCATGCTAAGTGCACTTACTTGGTGGACATTTTGGGAGAACGAACTCCCATAGACAGTGGGGTGCAATGGAGTGGTGATCAAGGTAGTAAGTTAGGGTTAGCTGTCAGGAAATTGCACGTGCATCAGCAACAGGAGCTGGTGTCCCAGAGAGTTCCTCCATTAACTGAAGGCTTGGAACCAGCAGGGGACACATTGCTTCTGTTCACTCAGGGTCTCTCTGAAGGTAGTATGAATGGATGCCTGTTTAAAGAATAGGGATGCCTTTGTGGATGTCCTGATGTCCCCATCACCTACCTACCCAACCTTGCATTCACATGAAGAACACTTACTGAGCTCCTATGTGTCATACAGAGGCACTATCTCATACATTGAAGAGAATCCAGGAGCAGAAGGGGCTGGCTCATGATAAGAGGGTTATAGGCACCTCCAGAGGTCTCGGTCTGAAGCCTTAGAAATGAGATTCAACTCAGTAACACCAAAGGAGTATCCACAAAAGCCTGGCAGGGATTATTATTGACTGGCAGATTTTCCTTGTGTCATCATATTCCTACTCCAGGCCTCAGTTTCTCCATATGTAAATGAAGGTACCAGGTGCTTTGAGCTACAAGGACTCTTCTGGTTTCTTAAACCCTACAGAGTGGTCAGGAAGAAGTGGGACAGATGCTGATGGGCCAAGGTGAGGGGCTGGCTTATAGAACCTCGGCAATCTTTCTTAGCCATAGAGAAAGTCTGATTCCCCCGACTTTCTTTCTATTTCTCCACAAAAGCCATGCTGTAGCTATGCTAATGTCACCAATGAAGGGTCCACTACTGTGCAAGGGATTCTGGAGGATGAGTTACATGGGCCCTAGCACCCAGCCCTGGGCTCTGGGCATCTGCTGCTACCAACGGGGCTTCTCTTCTAAGAGCCTACCTTTGATGGCATTTTGGAATATGGCTCCAATGGGGTCCGATTGTATGCCCCTCCCCCCACCCAATTCACAATGATGAAAGCCAGTCTCTAATACAGTAGTATGGAGACATGGCATTTCTGGGAGATAATTTAGCTGTAAAGATATAGTCCTTGTACACGGGATGGGCACCATTCTAAAAGAGGCCTAAGGGAGCTGGACACACTGGTACAGGCATATACTCCCAGCTAATGAGGAGGCTAAGGCAAGAGGGTGGGAAGTTGAAAGTTGAGGTCAGCCTGGGTCACATAGTGAAACCTTGTCTCAAAAAATAAAACAAGAGGCAAGAGGAAACATTTTTACCCTTCTACTGTGTGAGGACACAACTAGTTGGTATCACCATGGAAGCAGAAAGCAGAACGTTTCAGACACTGAACCTGCTGGCACCTTGGTCTTGGACTTTTCAGGCTCTAGAACTGGGAGGAATGTTTCTATTAGTCATAAATGACCCACCTTGGCCATTTTGTTATGACAGCCCACATTAAGACAGGTTCTGAACTATGTTGGCCTGGGTTCTCAGTCTGGATCTTTCTCCTTCTTGAGTAGAGTTGGGGTGACCTCAGGTCCTACTCTAGAGCTCCAGTTCCCTCTGTTTTTTTCAAAGTGAAGATTTATTTTCTTTTATTTTATTTATTTGAGAGAGACAGAGAAGCAGATAGAGAAAAAGAGAGAGAAGGAAAGAATGAGTGTGCCAGGTCGTCCAGCCACTGCAAACTACTCCAGATGCACGTGCCACTTTGTGTATCTGGCTTATGTGGGACCTGGGGAATTGAACCTGCATCCTTTTGGCTTTGCAGGCAAATGCCTTATCTTCCAAGCAATCTCTCCAGCCCATCCAATTCCCTCTATGTAACATGGATGTGCAGAGTGCTAACTCATCCGCAAGCAGTAAGGGGCAGTGCATGAGTAGAAGTTGCTGGTCAGTAGTGTCCAGTTCCCTTTGTCTGCCAGCAACCTGCTGACCTGTACTGGCACCTCCAGTGGAGGCGTCCATCTCGCTACCCATGTCCTTCACTCTTTCTGGACCTTTTGCTTTGCCATCCATTGTCCTGGATGCTTGGCTCCATGAAGGTAGCACCAATAGAGCCCTCATGTGACCAACAAATTCCTTTAGCCATCCCTGGGGTACCCAAGCTTAATAAGTCTGGGATGAGGCGTTAGAAGGATGCACCCAAATCTATCCAAGGTCCTGGTGTCCCCTGGGAGTTACTGGCTCCTTGCTAGGGCTCGCTTCCTTCCTTCCTTCCTTCCTTCCTTCCTTCCTTCCTTCCTTCCTTCCTTCCTTTCTTTCTTTCAGAGAGAGATAGAGGTGCACATAGTGAATGGGCATGCTAGGGTCTCTAGCCACTGCAAAAGAACTCCAGATGCATGCACCACCTTGTGCATCTGACTTACATGGGAACTCAGGAGTTGAACCTGGGTCCTTAGGCTTCACAGGTAAGTGCCTTAACAGCTAACTTATCTCTCCAGCATGAGGGCTCTCTTTTTTGCTCTGCTTTGTGCCTCTTTTCAGTGCCCATGGCACTTATCCTTGCTTCCTGAGCAAGGGGCTTCCTGAAGGGACAGATGGCACAGGGCTTAAGAATATAGACTTTTCAGTCTGCAGGCCTGGGATGGACTCTCAGCTCTGCCACTTTCTTTTTTTAAATTTTTGTTAAATTTTTTAAATATGTTATTTATTTAAGAGACAGAGAAAGAGGCAGATGGAGAGAGAGAGAGAGAGAGAGAGAGAGAGAGAGAATGGGCATACCAGGGCCTCTAGCCACTGCAAATAAACTCCAGATGCATGCACCACCTTGGGCATCTGGGTACTGGGGGATCGAACCTGGGTCCTTAGATTTCTCAGGCAAGCACCTTAACCACTAAGCCATCTCTGCAGCCCAGCTCTGCTACTTTTGACCTGGGAGAACTTGGGCATGTGGTTGGGCTTCTGTAGCCTTCATTGTCCCTCTTGCAGAATAGTGAAGCTCCTGAAGGACTGATGACATGCCACACAGCAAGCATTTGAGTAATGGTAATTGCCTCTTTGTAAAAGCACTTCCCGAAATGCCAAGCACACTGTGAGTGCGCAGAAAGTCTTCATTGAGTTGATCCTTGGATTTCAGCAAAAGTCTATTTACAGCTGCTTTTGGCCTGAGAACTTTGTCTATGCTTTGTTGGATCTTAGAGTTTCTTTGCCTGTCCATCAGTCTAATCACTTCCTCACTGGAGCCCACTGAATAACCCTGTGGATGGGGTGAAAATGCAGGGTCTACACAGGGTTAGACCCTGGGAGCTCATGGCACCAGCAGTACTGAATGCAAGCTAGGAGGGCAGGAGCCCTAGGCCAGCAAGTGGGGCATGGCAGTTAGGCCTAGCCTAGTGGAGGCAAAGGGTAAGACTCTAAAGGATGCTGACCTGGACTCTGGTCCCAGAGCTACCTTTTGTTGGCTAGGGAGAATAGACTCCTCTCTGCCCTGTACAATTTGGATAATACTGGCTGTTCTGCTCACCATACACATTGGGGCAATGATACAATGAAGTAGCAAAGATGTATTGATACACTGATGTGTGGGAGCCAAGTGTTCTGGGAAATTCGAATTGCAACTCTGAGCATCTTTCCCAGATGGCAGCAGGGGAAAGAAGAAAGAGCAGATTCAGGTGTAAATCCTGGCTCTGTAGTTTTTGGACTGTGTGCTCTTGGACAAGCCACTATGCTTCTCTAAGTCCCTATCTATCTCCTCATCTGAATGAGGATGATAATATAATGCTTAGCTCATGGTTATGACCACGTGATGTAATGATACAGAAAGCGTTGTGGGAAACGGCAGAGCATATAGGAAGGTGTCAGGAAGTCTGAAGCACAGAGCTGGGAGGTGCTAAGTCAGGTGTACAATGGTAAACAACCAGTCAGCTGTAAGGAACAGACTTGGCAGGAGTCCCTTTCCTTTGCCAGAGTCTGAGCTGGGTGCAAGGGATTCCTGGAGGAACCAAGGGGCCCCCTGCCAGACTTCACTGAAGCAGTCTCGGATGGGACCTTATCCTGGTAGTCATCTCAGGTCTGGGCCCTCTTTCCCAGAGGCCTGTAGCACACCCTGTATCCCACCATGCTCCAGAAGTAAACTGTCCTTTGTTAGGCCCCTGCCACCCCCCTTACATGGCTCCTTTTCTGTAGCTCCACCCCGGAATCTCATTTGGGACTAATGGAATGACAGTACCAAGAGCTGCCAAGTTCCTGCAACTCCCTGTCTTCTTTTTGTTATTTAAAAAATTATGTTATTTATTTATTTATTTGAAAGAAGAGAGAGAGGATATGAATGGGCATGTTGAGGCCTCTAGCTGCTGCAAACAAACTCCAGATGGATGCACCACTTTGTGGGTATGTGGGTACTGGGGAATCAAGTCTAGTTTGTTAGGCTTTGTAGCACCTTAACCACTGAGCCATGTCTCCAGCCCAACTCCCTGTCTTCTGTTCTGGATGTCTAGTGTCCATTGACAATAAAGGTGAAGCCTGTGCTTCCCCTACTGGATCTTGCACTCAAGAGGCGGGGAGTGTGGAATGCCATGAGGAGAAAACAGACAGCAGAGAAGGAAAGGGCAAAGACAGGAGGCCAGTTTCAGTTGGATGGCAAGAACTTTTCCTAGTTGATAATTGAGGAGGCAGAGGGGAAGACTGACCCAAAGTTGCCCAATAAGGTTGGGGCACCCAAGTTCTCCCAAAATGTTCCCTTTCGCCTTGCTCTACTCAATACCATGGCTCCATGGGTCCCTCTGGCCTCCTAGTCCTGGGCAACAGAGGCTGCTAGAACCTAAACGCCAGCCAGCCCATGCCTTCCAGGTCCTTGTGTTATAGGAGAGGAGGCCTGGGGTCCTCTCCACAGCAGGAATGTGTTGGGGGCCAGGAACTTGCACAGGCAAATTGTGTCTGTGAAAACATTGGCTGTTGACAGCTCTAGCTGTGGGGGCCAGTCGTGCCCTCATGGTCCAGATGTCAGCCTCGCCTACTTCTGTCCCGTGGCAGCAGGTTTGCAAAGCACCTCCCAACCCACAGGAGAGAAAGAGGAGGCCAGAGGGCAGAAAGGGGCCAGCAGGGCCACCCAGGGCAAGCTAGGGGAAGCTAGCAGGCTCAGTTCTCCGCCTCCAAGGTTGTCTGGACAGCAGGGGTCACTCCTGGGCAGAGAGTGTCCTAGGGAATGTGGGGCCACAGCCTTCCTGGTCAGATGTTCCCAATTTCCTACCCAGGACAGAGAAGTGCATCCAGAAGTGGAGCTAGTGTCATGCCTCAGTGCACATTCTGTCCCTGAAGGTGTGGGAACCCGGCCTGCAACTCAGAGCCTGTGAGAGGCATGCTGTTTAGCACATTGTGGCATTTCATATGACAGGACCAGAAGCCTTCTTTCTGATTCTTGCCCAGACCCCAGCCACAGGCCCCAAAGCCCTCTGTCTGTTCTTGCTTCAGGATACAGCATGCACAATCCATATGTAACCCTAACACTCCTCCATTACCAGCAGGGATTGGGACCTGCTTCCTCCAACTCTCCTTAAATGAGAGAGTCCAGCCCCAAATCTTGATGGGACCCCCCCCTCCCCGTCAAGTCTCCTAATGCATCCTCACTGGCCTACTGGGAACCGCAGTCAGAGCTATGACATGAGGGGAGATAAGGGGGCTCTCATATTTCCCCCGGCTGGGCTCCTGGGCCGCCAGCATTCACGCTGGCTGATTTCAACATGAAAGGGCCCCTTGAGAAGGAGAGCCCCCTCCCTTTCCCCCTTCCCTTTCCTAAGCCCCACTCCACAGCTAACCACTGTCTGAGCCCCACTCTGGAGCACCCGCATGCTCGCTTGCCTGTCAAGCTTTCCCCTAACTCTTTCAGCCTCACCTTACCTCTCTGCCATCTAGGATGAACACCCTTGTGTGGGAACTCAGGGTTGGCCCCGCCAGCACCATACAGAAGGAGAAAAGGGGCACTGGGATCAGTCAGTGATGCAGGGCCAGAGGCTGGCCTGGAGATAGAGGCTGCCTGGCCAGCCATGGGTCAATATGTTAGACAAATCTGCTGCAGAGTCCCTTGGTCCTGTGCTCTTCCTTAATTGTCCCAGGCAGGTGCCTTTCAGAACTTCACTGAAGCATCTCATGTCACTGCCACCAGAGGCCTTCTACATATCTGCCCTAAATCTTTTATGTGGTAACTTGTCAACCTTTGATTTGAGTTAATTTTAGACTTAGAGGAAAGGTGCAAAAAATAGAACAGATCACTGCCGTACACCCCTCACCTAGCTTCCCTGAATATTAACGTCTTATATAACCATAGTACAATGCTCAAACTTCACTTTGGTTCCCTAGTACTACCTGAACTCCAGAGCTCACTACCAGCCCCAGATTTCCACACATGTCCCCTTTCTGTTTCAGGAGCTAAGTTCCTTCATGACACTGGCTGCCATGTTCCCGAGTTCCCTCCAGGTTATGACAGCTCCTCATTCTCGCCTCATTTTTCACAATCCTGACAGTTCGGAAGAGCAGGCGTTTCATAGACTACCCCTCAATGTATACTTACTTCACTTTTTCTCATGACCATAGGGATTCAATGCATTTTAGGCAAGAATAGTGCAAAAACAATGCTGGCTTCTTCTCAGCTTACTATATCAAGAGTTTCAGATATCGGTATGTCTTACACCTGATGTTTACCTTGCTCAATCGGTTACGTTGATGTCTGAAGGGCCTATGCACCATACGGTTGTTGTATTTCTCCTTTCAATTGATAACACCATGAGGAAGATATTAAACTGGGTAAGCCCCATTTCTCTTCACATGTCCACTCACCAATTGTGACACTCATCAGAAAATTTCCACTCACTACTATGGTGATTTCTTAGCACTGATGTCCCCTCCCTCCTTCCCTTCTTCTCTGTTTCTTTCCATTCCGCCTTTCTTGACAGGGTCTCATTATGTAGCAGGCTGGCCGGGAACTTGTGATCTTCCTGCTTGTCACTCATTTATTTGTGTTATTTAGTTATTTATGTCACTATGGGCCAAATAGGTCTATTTTTTTATAAGTAGGGTCTCACTGTAGCCCAGGCTAACCTAGTATTCACTATTTAGTCTCAGGCTGGCCTCAAACTCACAGCAATCGGCTGGCCTCAAACTCACAGCAATCCTCCTCCCTCTGCTTCTTGGGTGTTGGGATTAAAGGTGTGCACCACCATGCCTGGGGGGAGAGAGAGAAAGAGGGAAAATGAGAATCTGGCCAGGCGTGGTGGCGCACACCTTTAATCTCAGCCCTTGGGATGCAGAGGTAGGAGGATTACTGTGAGTTTGAGGCCACTCTGCAACTACGTAGTGAATTCCAGGTCAGCCTGAGCTAGAGTGAGACCCTACCTTGAAACACCAAAAAAAGAAAGAAAGAAAGAAAGAAAGAAAGAAAGAAAGAAAGAAAGAAAGAAAGAAAGAAAGAGAGAGAGAGAGAGAAAGAGAGAAAGAAAATGAGAGTCCGAGAGTCTGAACGGGCACACCAGGGCCTATAGCTGCTGCAAATCCACTCCAGGCGCATGCATCACTTTGGGTACTGGAAAATAGAGCTTCAGTTATTCGGCTTTATAGGCAAGCTCCTTAACTACTGAGCCATTTCTCCATCCCCCAAATAGGTCTTTATTATGCTCTATGGGTTAAAAGTCAGTACTCTGCCCCTAAGAGGTGGAAGGTAACTCTGCTCTTTAGATATTGGTAACACATCATGACTTCCTTCCAAAGAACACAGCTCAGAAAGGAGAGAAGCAACTTGGAGAAATGTAACAAACACTACCTGAGCCAGAAGATCAGGACTGACATCATCAGCTGACCATATCTACCACTGATCTGATGGGCCTGGCAGGGCACTCCACCTCTGTGGTATTCCTCCCCAAACCCATTCCCCACCTCAATCATGCAAAAAAAAAAAAAAAATCAACATGGGTTTTCCAAACCAAGGACATTCTAGAAAACACCCAACCAACAGCTGTCAAAACTGTCAAAGTTACCAAGAGCAAGGAAAGTCTGGGAAACCATTCCAGCCACAAGTAATCTAAGGAAACCTGTTGACTCAAGGTAATGTGGTGTCCTGGGGGGGGGGGGTTCTGGAATAGGTAAAAACCATGAAGTCATTACTAACAGCTAAGGGTGGAGCTCAGGGCAGAGCACTTGCCTGGCATGTGCAGAAGCCTGAGTCACATCCCCCAAACCGCAAAACAAACAGCGGAGAACAAACACAACATAACGAAAACCCTAATATCTGAAGAAAGTATGGCTTCCAGTTAATAATGTACTAAAAATGCATCAGTGCCGGTTCATTAATTGTAGAGAATACATCACACTAATGTGACATGTTGCACCAGAAAAAACAAAACAAAACAAAACAAATCAAAACTAGATAGATGCAGAGTACATGGAAACTTTCTATATTATCTCCCACCTTTTCTGGAAATCTAAAACTAGTCTGAAGAAGAATAAATCCTTAGTAATCCAGTACTATCATTATTTATTTTATGCTCCAGTTGCTCCTTCCTTGGCTAAGAGGACATTCTTCGGCTTGGCTGTGTTTTCTGACAGGCTCGCATCCTTATGACCACGTCCCTACTCTCTGGCACCACAAGATGCTCCAAGGCTTTTGCTGCCCAAGCCTCCATCTACCCATTTCTCCAAGAGCCCTGGCTCCTCTAGTTGAGGAGTGGTATGACAAAGCAAGGTCTGCTGCATGCTAGATGCACCCACCACTGCTGGGGTGCCATCACTTCTAGGTTCTCTCAGCTTCCGGAATTAGAAAATGTGTGTGTGTGTGTGTGTGTGTGCATGCACACACGAGCGCACCCGCATGTGTGCTAGCCCTTTTCTTCAGTTTAAAGATGTTGTTTAATGTTGCTCCTCCCTCAAGAGATCTGCTTCATTTACTGTATGTACCTTATAATATTCCTTAACAGGGATGAAGCAACATCTTCAACTAGTCTTCAACTACTGGTAGCATTCATAGCATTATGCAACATTACTTTATCAAAGGTCCCTACTCCCTGTTTATAGCCATGGACCAAGTCTTTATCCAGGTCAATATCTCAAGATGTGAAACTGCTGTGCCAAAAGGTCTGGGCATCTGACATGATCATGGTAACTGCTGATGTGCTCTCCAAGGTGGTTGCACTAACTGTCCATATTTTGGTCACCTATGGTGCCACCAGGGCCCAGCCTTCCCCAGCTCTCATCTTCCACTATTCTCTCTGGCTTCTGGACTACTCTAGCATAGTCCCAGTGAACTATTTGTTATTGTCTCTTAGGCTTCCAGGTCTGTGCCTATGCCATTCTTTGTATCTGAGCCATATGTACTCTCTTAGCAGTATAATGAAACGCTACTCATTATTCAAAGCCCTTCTCAAAGGGTACTTCCTGTGTGAAGTCATTAGGCAGGGAATTTGTGGGTCCTTCAGTGCTCCCAGTTTGATCTCTTGGACCATAGCTTGGTATTACAGGGAGGTGACTCTCATACTTGCTCCTCTGTGATCTTTGCACATTGGTCTGGCCCTGAATAGGCACAGAGGAGCTCTAGGCAGTATATGCTGAATGAATGGGTAAGCCTCTCATTGGCTGCAGATAGCCCTTTGCCATGGGGCTGTTTTTGACTATGAACTAGGAGTCAGGTCTGTGGCTTTGAAGAAAGAAAAATATCATTTTTGTGTATTTACTTATTTACTTGAGGGAGAGAGAGAAGGAGAAAGAGGGAGAAAGAAAGAGAGAATGGGCACACCAGGGCCTCTAGGCACTGCAAACGAACTCCAGACACATGCACCACCCTGTACATCTGGCTTATGTGGGTGC
The DNA here is from genome assembly GCA_036346955.1 of Dipus sagitta. Classification (NCBI taxonomy): domain Eukaryota; kingdom Metazoa; phylum Chordata; class Mammalia; order Rodentia; family Dipodidae; genus Dipus; species Dipus sagitta. The sequence continues at coordinate 58,180,058 of CM070776.1, read as the reverse complement.
TGGGGAATCAAACCTGGATCCTTAGGCTTCACAGGCAAGTGCCTTTACTGCTAAGCCATCTCTCCACTCCTCCCCCCCCCCACACACTTGATTTTTGTTGTTGTTGTTGCTGTTTGTTTTGTTTTTTAGAGGTTGGGTCTTGCTCTAGGCCAGGCTGACCTGGAATTCACTATGTAGTCTCAGGGTGGCCTCAAACTCATAGCAATCCTTGTACCTCTGCCTCCCAAATTCTGGGATTAAAGGCATGCACCACCACACCTGGCAGAGAAATATCTTTAATTTTTAAAAAAAATTATTTATTTGCAATCAGAGAGACAGACAGAAAGAGAGGGAATATGCATATAGATATGCCAGGGCCTCTAGCCGCTGCAAACAAACTCCAGATGCATGCGCCACTTTCTGCATCTGGCTTTACGTGGGTACTGGGAATAGAACCTGGCCCATAAGGCTTTGCAGGCAAGTGCCTTAACTGTTGAGACATCTCTCTAGCCCAAGAAAAATATCTTCTGATGATGGAAGCAAATGCCATCCAACGGCTATGGGAAAGTCAAAGCCACTGAGACCATACCCAGTTCCCTGTACCCTGTCTCAGGACCCATGGTATAGCATTTGGAGTCCTCCAGTCAGTTCCTTAGTTGACCAGGACAGAAACCTAGGAACCATCTTTTCCATTTCTCTGCCTTACTTCCACAGTCATTCAATTGTCAACACAAGGAAAACAAATCTGTATCTTAAGAATTTTGCCAGTCTCTCCCATCTTCAGCTCTGCTACTGCTCCCCCAGGTTAGTCCCCCCTCATTTGTGTCTACTGGGAAGCCTCCTCAGTGGTCTTTCTGCTTTAGTTCTGTCTCTTATAACCCACAAGTCACTAACAATCAGGAAGGTCACTCCACAGAGCAACTCTGATCTTGTTCTGTATCCAACAGGCTAAAGTTCTGATGTCCTTAAGGTGGTGTTCTGACTCAGAAGGAGGGCCACACATAGTGAGCCCCTGTGGGCTGGGCACCAGGATTGAGAGGGGAGCCTTGCCATGTCAGCTCTTCACAGGGGCATGCTGCAGCCTTCCTGCTTTAACTCAATGGGCAGGACACAATGTGCTCCCTGGATACTCCTTGAACACTCAGACTACAAGCTTTGTTGCTATCTGGTATGGTTCAGAAGTGGTTTGTCCCGCCAAAGCTCATGTTGAAATCTGATTGTTAATGTAGTGGTATCAGGAGGCGGGGCCTTTAAGAGGACTTAATGGCTTTCTTGACTGACTAGATTACTTCTCATGGGGGTAGGTTAGTTTTACCAAGGGCACGTTGTTCTCAAGTATCTGACTCCCTTTGTCCCCTCTCTCTTATGTCCAAGCCTGCTTCATGCCACAGCACATGGCCCTTGTCTGGTGTGGCTACTTGGTCATTAATTTCCTTGCCTCTAGAACAAAGAGCCAAATAAAGCTTTCTTCATTACAAAGTACTTAGTTTAGGATATTCTGTTATAGCAACAGAAAAGAAAATAAGACACCATCTATCCTCCTGGGGCTCATGGTCTATTACAACAGGAGACTTCGTCAAGATCAATAGATTGGTTAAATGGATAAGAGAACAAGCAGGTGGATAAGTAGATGGACGAAGAATGTGTGTATGTACGTACATGTGATGGACAGATGTATAAGTGGGTGGATGGGTAGATAGACAGAGAGTGGATGGATAGTCAGATAGGTTGAATGGATATAACGAGCTACAGTAACATCAACTAAGATTAATGTTGGAATATCACAAATGAAAGAATGCTGGAGGAAGAAACAGATGTAAAGTTTTGCTGAAAGTCTTTTATCACACCAACTTTGGACTCAGCAGTGGCTAGCATCTCCATTTTACAGATGAACAAAGAGTGGTTCCCTCAGGTCCCACAATAATAACTGAAGCAGGAATTGTCACAGCAACGAGAAAAGTAATAAATCTCTCCTCTCTCTGTCTCTCTCTCTCTCTCGCTCTCTCACTCTTTATAAATGGCATGGACAGAAAGTGAGGTCAGATAGATGTGAGTTTGAATCTTGACTCTATGATTTGTAATCTCCATCGCTTCTCGTTGCCTCAGTTTCTCAATCTGCACAATAAAGACAACAACCTGTGTTTTTCAAGCTTGCTGAAGGTGTTAAATTAGCACAAATAAGTCACTTAGTGCTCTGTGCCACACACACTGATGCTGAGAGCCTGTCTGGGATTCAGGCGCTGTGACACAGGGGTGGCCAATTCTGTGTGGTCCCCGCCTTTCTCCCCAGGGAGCTGAGTGAGAGACAAAAGTCACAGAAATCAACCTAGAGTCCATGGACTGTTATGAAGGGAATAAAACAAAACAAAACAAAACGAAACAACAACAACAAAAAGAAAAGACAGAAAAACCCAGAATGGCAAACCTAATTTAGATAGGGTGGGTGGCGCAGTGTATGCTCTTTCTAAGGAGGTGACATCTCAGCTGTGACCTAAAAAATGAGAAGCAGCCAACCATGCTGCATAGAGAAGGGACATTCCAGGCAGGGAGCACAGCAAATGCAGAGGTCCTGAGGTGGGCCTGAGCTTCCTGAGTCCCTAGGAGCAGAGTGGGTGTGGCTGAGGGGAGGGGAGCATGGAGACGGATACAGGAAAAAGAAATCACTCCAATAGCCGAAGTCAGCTCATGTGAGCCCTTTTTCCTAAGTGTCAAGTGAAGTCACTGGAGAGTTGTAAGCAGGAAAGTGCCACGACCTGATTTACATTTGTAACAGGGTCCCTCAGGCTGCTGGAGACTAATAGATTGTGAGGAGCAGGCAGGACCAAGGAGCTCTGTGAGGAGCTCATTGCTGAGGTCCAGGTACAAGGATGTGGACCAGAGTGGTGACAGCAGAGATGAAGAGGGTGGACTGCATACTGAGTTATTCGTTGACTCTTTTCTTGCTTCACTATCCCACATCTCATCTGCCAGCAAATCTCTAGCCACTGTCTTCAGAACCCATCCCCAGGCCAGCCCCTTGTGGACACTGTGTTTCCTTTGCCCGCAGCCTACCCTTCCACCCTCGCACTCACTGCCCATTCATCACAGCCAAGGGATCCATGCCTGAGCCGTTCCTCCCCACCTCTTTTCAAGTATAAGCAAAGTCAAAGGCCCTCCTAGACAGGGTCCTAATATCCTCTTCATCTCTCCTCTGTGCCCATGGTCCCACCACACTGGCCTCTGCAGGTCCTTAAACAGTATTGTCGTGTAAGCAACATGGCATATTGGCATGGACTGTTTATTCTCTGCCTAGAATGAATGCTCTTCCTACGATAACCACAGGGTCAGGTTCTGTCTCTTTTTTACAGAGCTTTCCCAACTGTTACCTTCCCAAGTGTGAACTTGACTTTGCAAGTTCCCTTCAGTTTGACCCTCTTCCTTTCTGCTTTATTTTTCCACACAGCATTAATTGCCAGTCGTCATGTGATGCCATTTACTTATTTTGTTTATTTGTTCTTGCACTCATTGCAGTGTAGACTTCATAAGGAGAGGATCTTTTTCTTCATCAACGTATCTCAAGCATTTTAAAGTGTTTTCACATAGTAGGTGCTCAGTAGAGATTTGTTGAAAGAATGTATCATTGAGTTGAATAGGAAAAGAAATTTCTACATGTGTTGGAAAGCTGGATGTATGGAACAGCTAGCTGGTTTCATTATCACATATGTGTGTAAGAAGCCATCAGTTTGCTCAGGATGTGGGGGCCTCATTTAACATTTCCATTAGCATCTTCCTCAGCAAATATCAATTTGTCACTCTCCTTCTGTGGTGGCTGGTGTAATGGGCCTGCTTTAAACTTGCCAGCTCACCAAGCACTGTACTGGTATTTGTCATAGCCTACCCTGCCCCCATCCCCACTGTGTGTGCATGCACGCATGTGTGACTATGTGTCCAACCTATACCTGGCTTTCTTGGTCCCGCAAATACCTTGGATGGACATTTGCATCCCTGCTGAGGCAGGCGGGTATTGGTCCCTGCCAAGTGGAACAGAGCCTTCCCTACCAGACAACCCTGGGTCAGAGTCTCAGGACTACCAATCCTCAGTGAATGACTCTGGGTAACTGAGCATCAGAATGGTCACCTTGGGGACATTGTGGGTTATAACAACCCCTTCTATTTGAGCTTGCTGGGAAGGTGCCCAAGTACATGGAAATGGACGTAGCTCATGGACTGGGAAGCACTAGGAGCAAGGGGAATGTTTTCAGTGCTCTTTTCAGAAGGGTCTGGTCCATCAAGTTGAGTGTTACAAACAAGAGCAAGCTCTGTTTACCAGAGCTTCCTAAGGGAGGCAGGCACCAGGCTGACACTGGAGCCCAGCAAAGGGCATCAGGGGAGTGAAATTCCCTTGTGTTTGCTGCGGGCTCCTTTGCACCCAGTGCTGTGCTAGGCTGGCTACGACCATTAGCTCAAAAAAATCTTCATAATAGTACTACAAGCTAAGTACCTTTCCCATCTACCCACTTATAACGGAGAAACCTGAAGCTTAGTGTAGTGGAATGAAGTGGAGTTCGTGCTTGTCCCTGAGCCTGCATTGTTTCTTTGCCACATGGAGCCAGACAGCCTGAGGAAGATTGGTGGAGGGAAGCAGGGAGGGAGGGAGAGAGGGAACGAGAGAGGGAGGGACGGACAGAGGAGGTGGAGGGGTGTGGACAGGCAGACTACCACAGGAGCAGCGTCCCAATAGGAATTCAGACAATGCCGGAAACCCCAGAGCAATTTTCTAACCCTGGGAAAATGGCCTGTAGTTTGAGCTGGCATGTTCACTGTGGTGGCTGCTAGAGTGAGGGAGCTAACAAAGCCTCCCTCCTCCCCACAACCCAAGACACCCTGAATCATTGTCAGAATTTCAACCCCAGTTAGGTAGAAGAGCCCTTAGAGATGTCCATGAACTTCGCCACTCCTTGGAATCCCCTGGAAACCCCACCCAAGCGTGGGTCTGCCTCCAGAGGTTTTCATGCCCTGGCTTTGAGGAAGTGCTCTCCTGTTAAGTTGAATACTTAGATTCGATGGATTCTATTGCATCCACCAAGCCTGAGCAACAGACTTCACAGGAGAGTTGGAGGAGCAGAGGCTGCCAGAGGATGTACAGCCTAGAACTCACCTGATTCTCCTTAGGGCTCGACCACACGGAGGTACCAATGTGGTAGGTAACAAAGGGTCTCCAGAGCTACAAAGCAATAGGTAGACAAGAGTTCTGCTTGGGTGGGAGCTAAAAGCTTCTTCTGCATCTGGAGTTGGGGGACAAGGAATCAGAGCACTGGGTTTGGGCCCCACACCTACCTCAAACTCTTTGGGGACCTTGAGCATGTCCTTCTCCTCTCCGGACCACAGTGTTACTCAGCAGCAAAATGGAATGAGAGGCAAATGTCCCTGACACTAAGATTTCTTTCAGCTCTGACATGCTCTGCTTCTAAAAAAGATGGCTTTGGGGAATCTTAGATTGTGATCTTAGCTCTGCATTCATCTGTCTGAACTGCAGCTTCCTATTCTGGAGATAGGAAATCATTGCTATGGGACCTGGGTCACCTTCTTCACTCTTCCTTGGGGTATGTTCCCTCTCCAGATATGTGTGGGCATGAGTAGTTGGGGATCTTCAGTTAACCTCCCACTCCCATGAATCCTCAGACTAAGGTCCAATGGAGGGAAGGCTTTGGGACAAGCAACTCCTGCCAGGGTAGAGGGAGATCAGCAAGCAGGCAACATTTCTTCACCTCAGGTGGCCATCAGCAGTGGTGTCTCAGCACTCAGCCAGCTTGCCCCCAGCCTCAAAGTCCCCCAAGTTTGATTGTTCAGTCCCCAGTGCTGTGTAGACAGTGGAAGTTGTCAAATCAGGAAGCCACCTAGAACAGGAAGTCTGCTGAGGTCTAGATGCACAAGGATCTTGTTCAGAGTCACACAACCAGCACATCAGGGGCTGGGTTGAAACTGGGCAGAAGATTCTTGAATGTGTGCATTTTCTACCTCACCCCAAAGCTTCTAATAGTCACAACATTGTCAGGCATGGTGGCAGATGTATGAAATCTCAGTACTTGTGACATGGAAGCAAGAGGATTACAAGTTCATGGCCAGCCTGCACTATATAGTGACACCTACCATGCTTCAACCACAACAAAAATAAATAACAGGGCTGGCGAGATGACTTAGTGGTTAAGGCATTTGCTGCAAAGCCAGAGAACCCAGATTTGATTCCCCGGGACCCACATAAGCTAGATGCACAAGGTGGCACATATGTCTAGAGTTCGTTTATAGTGGCTAGAGACCCTGGCACATCTATTGTCTGTCTTTCTGTCTGTTTCTCTCAAATAAAGAAATAAAAATAAAATATTTAAAAAAATAACTAACACCGGGCATGATGGCACATGCCTTTAGTCCCAGCACTCAGGAAGCAGAGGTAGGAGGATTGCCATGAGTTCAAGGCCACCCTGAGACTACAGAGTGAATTCCAGGTCAGCCTAGGCTAGAGTGAGACTCTACCTCAAGCCCCACCTACAATAAAACCTAACAATAGCACTTGCACAGTGATTCCTATGGACTAACCACCATCCTAAACATTTCCTCTAAATATATTTTCTTAGCTAATCTAAACAGTAATACTTTAAGGTGGTTACTACAGATGAGGAAACTGAAGTTGAGAGCCTTCTAGTTATTTGCTCCTAAAGGCTGAGTTAATGTGTAGAGTCAGGTTTCAAAGCTCATGATCACACCTACCACAATGTACAGCAGAAGTTACAGAAGGACTGGCTCTCAGAGAAAAAGACCAAATCCCATAGCCCTGATGTGCCCCGTACCTAGCACAGCTCAGTCTGGACCCTTCTCTCCCTCGCAACTGTTCAGGAGCTGCACAAAACCATCACTTCGTTGTCACTTCTCTGGGCCTTAGTTTCCTCCTAAACAATCAGGTAATTAGATGTGGTGATTTATACAGTGAACCCCCCACCCATCGTACCTCTGTTTGGGGGCTAGGGCCTCAGGGTACCTTTCTAACATTCATCAACCTCTCCTCTTCCAGGAGTTAGTCAGTAGTGTCTTAGGCTTGGACAGTGTAGGGGAAGAGGAAATCCAATTTGTCCCAGCCCAGTATGCTGTTTTCCACATCAGGGAGGTGGACATTGGAGCCTACCAAAGTGTAGGCCCATTGACCTCCCTAGCTATCAGCTCATTTTCTTGTCTGTGTATTGGTCAGAATAGCCACCTTCCCATCTCCCAGCCTTAAAGCCCAGCTTCCAGATCCTTTTCTCCAGCTGCTCAGCAGTTGAGTTCCCCACTCTGTCTTAAGCTCTGATTCTTTGGTGCATCTGGAGCACGGGGTCAGTGGCTGTCCTGAACACCATGACTCTTCCCTTTCCCTGAGCTGCTACATGAATGTGCCTACTGTTGTGAGTTGAGTATTCTGAACTAAGCACAAAGAACACAATTCCCTGCCGAAAAAAAAAAATGGCAAACACCACTCTGGAGGCCAGCTTGCCTACATCTTTGATGTTTAAGCCTACATAAGTTCTTCAACCTCTCCAAACTTCAGCTTCCTTAGTTCTACAGTGGAAGCAAAACAAAACAGAATGATCAAACAAACAAACAAACACTGCTCAGGAGCTGAGCAGCTGGGAGGAGTCAGTGCTATAGCAGATGGCCATTTCTGAGCAGAGTACCTTGCACATAATAGGAGATCAATGAATAGCACTTAGGTTGTTGTAAAAAAATTTTTTTGCATTGCTAGAGAAGGAACCCAGGTCCTTGCACATGTTAAGCAAATATTCTGCCACTGAGATATACCACCATCTAGGATATAGCTTTGATTCCTGCATCTGTGTGATCTTAGACCAGTCAATGAACCTTTATTTCCTGAGCTAGAAGAAAGATATAAAAATACTCTTCCAATGAGATTTTTTTTTATAAGGAAACAATGAAATAATGAATATAAAATTCCTTACATGGTGTCTTGGCAGATGGAAGGAAATCAAAAAAATGTTTTCCTGCCCCACCTAGCTCCATACACAGAGATGAAACTATTTGCCTCCAAACATATCTAGCTGCACAAAACTATGTATTTATAGCATTGATACCACACAGATCCTTCCACAAAGAGAAAAGGGAAGAATACTTTTCAAGTGTTTTTTTGATGCTAACCAAATAATGACAAATTTTGATACCAAAGCTAGACAGGAGCATTGTCAGACCATTTTGTATAAAATACAAAAACAGCTGTGAGTGATGGTGCATGCCTTTAGTCCCAGCACTCAGGAGGCAGAGGTAGGAGGGTAACTGTGGGTTCAAGTCCATTCTGAGACTACATAGTGAATTCCAGGTCAGCCTGGACTAGAGTGAGACACTACCTCAAAAATAATCCAAAACCAAAATAATGGAAGATGGAATTGGAAAACATATTAATAACATAATTTATTATGACCAAGTGAGTTGTATTCTAGGACTTCAAGGTGGAAAATAAGTGAAATAAAAGAGCTGATTCTTCGAAAAGATCAATAAAATTGACCAATACCTAGAAAGACTGACAAAGTCAAAAATGAGAAAAGACACAAATTACCAATATCAGGAATGTAACACAGGATATTGATAGACACCCTAGGGGCATCAGAAGAAAAATAAGGGAATGGCATGTATTTCCTTAACACATAAAACTGACAACTTCAATAAAGCACAATTCCTTGAAAAGCATAAGCTGCCACAACTCACCCAGTATAAAGTAATAATTTAGATAGTACTATGAATAACAAACAAAAGCCTATGTGACTTGGAAGTAGAAGCAAAAGTATCGAGGGGAGGGGCAAAAGAGAGTAATAGGAGGAGGGATGATAAAAGGGAGAATAAGAAAGTATGGAGTCCAATATGCTCAATATACAGTATATACTTGTATGAAAACTTTAAAACAAATAAATAAAAACCTTCCCCCCAAAATGAATCTCTTGGCCCAGTTGATTTCATTGGACAGGTTTACTAAGAGTTTAAAGAACAATTAACACAAATTCCATCCAATTTCAGAAAATAGAAGAGGAGTGGAGATTGATTCATTTTATGAAGCCAGAATTATACAAAAAACTGAACAAGCCAGCATGGTGATGCATACATTTAAGCCTAACACTCAAGAGGCAGAGGTAGGAAGATCACTGTTAGTTCAAGGCCAGCCTTGGATTACAGAGTAAATTCCAGGTCAGCCTGGGCTAGAGTGAGACCCTACCTCAAAAAACAAACAAACAAATAAAAAACTAAACTAAAACAGTACACAAGAAAGAAACTACAGACCAGTAAAAAATAACTTAATAGCCAGGCGTGGTGTCACACACCTTTAATCCCAGCATTTGGAAGGCAGAGGTAGGAGGATTGTCGTGAGTTCGAGGCCATCCTGAGACTCCATAGTGACTTCCAGGTAAGCCTGGGCTACAGTGAGACCCTACTTGAAAAACAAACAAAAAAATGTAATAAATAGAAGTTAGCAATATATAAAAAGAATTATACATCACAACTAAGAGGGGCTCATTGCAGGAATGCAAGGTTGGATTCATCCTCAGAAGTCAGTTCACATATTCCTCCATATTAATAGACTAAGAAAGAAAAATCACAGTAACTTATTGATTGATGCAATGATACAGAAAAAAAAAGCATGCCACATTCTTTTCCTGAAATGTAATCTTGGGAATTCTTGTCAGCATAATAAACAAAGCAAAGCAAAGACCAGACAAGAAGAGAAAGGGCATATAGATTGGAAAAGAAGAAGTAAATCTACCTTTATGTGCAGAAGACATGATTATGCATGTAGAAAATCTTAAGTAGTCTACAAAAGAAAGTCTCCTAGAAGTAACAAGTAAGTTCAGCAAAACCATAAGGTGAGTTCTCTCTCTCTCTCTCATATATATATATATATATATATATATATATATATATATGTATATATATATATATGTATAATTTCTGTATGCTAGCAATGAATATATCATCAGTGAAATTGAAATGCAATACTATTTCTAATCTCTTCATAAACAGAAAAGACTTGATGCAACAAAACATGCAGAGCTTGTATGTGGGAAAACACAAAATGATGATGAAGAAATCAAAGATCTAAATAAATGGAGAGGCATACTCAGGTGTGCATGAATTAGAAGAGTCAACATAATACATATGTCAATTCTCTCAAATTGATATACAGGTTTAATGCTGCTGTTATTATAAAATCTCCAAGGTTTTCTGTGGATATAGACAAGATGATTCTAAAATTTGTATGAAAAAGAAAAGGAATTAGAATAGCTAAGATAATTTTGAAGAAGAACACAGTGGGAGGAATCACTCCACCTGATTTTAAGACTTATTACATAGCTACTGTAATTAAGACTGTGTGGTACTGGGGGGAGGGAGGAAAGCAGGGAGAGCTAGGAGAGAGGGAGGGAGGGAGGGAGGAAGGAAAGGAGGGAGAGAATCTAGAAGCAGATCCATATAATTATCCCATGGATTTTTGACAAAGGTGCAGAAGCATTTTGCTGAGGAAAGATAGTTCTCAATAAAAGGGGTAAAGCAATCAGACATTCATCAGAAAAACAGAAGAACTGGACTTTATGCAAAAAAGTAACTGAAAATGAATTGTAGATTTAAATATAAAAATATAGAAAATATAGGGGTTTGGGAGATAGCTCATCAGTTAAAGTCAAGTGCTTACAAAGTCTGGCAGATCAGGTTCAATTTCTTCAGTATCCACATAAAGCTAGATGCACAAAGTGGCATGTGTATCTGGAGTTTGTTTGTAGTGGCAAAAGGCCCTTGCAGCCAGCCCATTCTCTCTCCCTACTTCAAGTAAATAAATAAAGTAATTCAAAATGAAAAATAGCCGGGTGTGGTGGTGCATGCCTTTAATCCCAGCACTCAGAAGGCAGAAGTAGGAGAATCACTATGAGTTTGAGACCACTCTGAGACTACATAGTGAATTCCAGGTTAGCCTGGGCTACAGCGAGACCCTACCTTGAAAAAACAAAAATAAAATATAATAATAATAAAATTACAGATCATCTAGAAGGGAACATGGGAGAAAATTTTTAGGAATTGTTTGTAAAGAATTCTTAGGCATAACATCAAAAGCATTATTCATAAAAGAAAAAAAATCAATGGATAAATTGGACTCCATCAAATTAAGGATACTCTGCAAAGAAAATGGATGAAAAGACAAACTACAGAGTGGAAAAAAAATATTTATGAACCATGTATCTGACTGGGATGCATACCTAGAATATATAAAGAACTCAAGACTCAACAGTAAAGCAAAACAAGATCAAATAAACAAAACAAACAATCCAATTAGAAAATGGGCAAAAGACATGAAGAAACATTTCACTAAAGAGGATATACAGATGGCAAATAAGCACATGAAAAGTTAGTCAACATCATTAATGCAAATTAATGCAAATTAAAATCACAATGAGATATCACTACATAGTTATCCAATGGCTAAATTTAAAAAAATAGTCACAACACCAAATGCAAAAAAATGGAGAGCTCATAAATTGCTGCTGGAGACAGTCACTCTGCAAAAACTGTTTGACCATTTTTTATAAAATAAAGCATGCAACCACCATTGACCCAGCAGCTTCTTATACACTTATACCAAAGAATTTAAAACTGACATTCACACAAAAACATGTGCATGAATGTTTCTAGCAGTTTCCTTTATTATAGCCCTCAAATGGAAACAACCCAAATGTCCTTCAAAGAGTGATTAAACAAACTGTGACACGTCCACACCAAAGAAAGCTACTCATCAATAAACAAGAACAATTAACACATGCAATAACTTTAGTGTTCAAGGAAGTTTACTCAGTGAAGACAGTCCCACATGGTTACATACTGTATGATGCAATTATGCAATATTCTTGAACTGATAAAGTTATGGAAACAGAAAGCAGATTAGTGGCTGCCAAGGGCTAAGAAGAAGATAGGATCAGGGAGGGAGTGGGCAACAGGAAGGGTTCTTGTGGTGGTGATAGTACTGTTTTGTAGTTTGATTGTGTCAATGTCAATATTCTAGCTATGACACAGCACTATTTTTGCAAGATGTTATCAGTGGGAGAAACTGGGCAAAGGGTACATGGGATGTCTGTTATTTCTTTTTTTTAAGTATTTTTATTTTATTTATTTATTTGTGTGTGTGAGAGAGAGAGAGAGAGAGAGAGAGAGAGAGAGAGAGAGAGAGAGAATGGGCACTCCAAGGCCTCTAGTCACTGCAAACGAACTTCAGATACATGTACCACCTTGTGCATCTGGCTTACAGGGGTCCTGGGGAACCGAACCTAGGTTCTTAGGTTTCGCAAGCAAGTGCCTTAACTACTGAGCCATTTCTCCAGCCTGGATCTCTGTTATTTCTTACAACTGACTACATGTGAATCTCCAATTATCACAGAACAAAGAGTATAATTTAGAATATCAGGGAAAGGCTGGAGAAATGGATCAGCAGTTAAGGTGCTTGCCTACAAAGCCTGACAACCTGGGTTCAATTCCCCAGTATCCACTTAAAGCCAGATGCACAAAATGGCACATTCATCTGGAATTCATTTGTAGTGGCTAGAGGCCCTGGCATGCCCATTTTCTCTGTCTCACTTCTTTCTGTCTCTGTCTGCTTACAAGTAAATAAAAATACTTTTAAAAAATATCAGAAAAGGGCTGGGGAGATGGCTCAATAGTTAAAGGCACTTGCTTGCAAAGCCTGCTGGTCTGGTTTCCCACATAAAGTTGGATACAAAGTAGTGCATACATCTGTGATCCCAATATGGTTATGGGAAATGGAGACAGGAGAATCCCAAACTAACTGGCCTGTTATTCTGACCTTCATTTGCAGTCTGGCAGTTCATTTGTGGTGGCAAAAGACCATGTCTCTCAGAAGGTGGAGCACGATTATTCTCCACCTGCAAGACATCTCTTTCTCTCTCACACACACACACACACATACACACACTGAAAAAAAATTAGCAAACACAACCCGTCAGTATTTGAGAGGATGAATGAATTAATCATGATCAAGTGAGTTTTAATCTAGGAATCAAAACAAAATTAATGTGTGCTGGAGATGTAGCTCAGTGGTAGAGCATTTGCCTACTGCACAGAGCCCTGGGTTCTATCCCCAGTACTGCAAACAACAACCCTCAAACCACTGTAATTCATTTAACAGGAAAAAAGGATAAAAATCATTACAAATGCATAATAGGCACTTTACAAAATTCAACATTTGTTTATGGTAATAGCTTCAGCAAACAGCATAGTTAATGGTGAAATTTTGAAAGTCGCCATACAGTGAGACCATTTCTGTTCCACATTCTACTGGAGGTCCCAGTTAGCACACCAAGGAAATAAAGGATTTGAAAGGAAGAAATTAAATTTCCTTTATTTGCATCTAACATGACTATGAACATAGAAAATCCCAAAGACTTTATAGACAAGTGAGTTTATAAAGTGACAACAGAATTTAGCAAGAGCACTGGACAAAGAGTCATTATGCAAAAATCAGCTACATTTCTGTGTACCAGGGGAAAGCATTAAAAAGTTGTTTTTTAAAATCCTATCATTTGTAATAGCATAAACATAAAATACTTAGGAATAAATCTATGTGGAAAATCTATACACTGAAAACTGGAACACATGGAGAGAAAATAAGAGACTTAAATACATCAGATAAATAAATTGTATTCCTGGATATGGCAAAGATGGCCAATTCTCCTAAAATTAATCCAAGGTCAATGTGTCTCACTCAAAGAATAAGCAAAAGAGTAAGCGAGAGAGAGAGAGAGAGTAAGAGAGAGAGAGAGAGAGGGTTCGCTGGCTTTTGTTTTTTCACCGTAGAGTCTTATTCTAGCTCAGGCTCACCTGAAATTCACTATGTAGTCTCAGATTGGCGTCAAACTCACAGCAATCCTCCTACCTCTGCCTCTTCCGTACTGGGATTAAAGGTGTGTATGGGGGGGGGGGGCGTGAAGACAGAGAAAGAGAAAAAATGGGTGCACTAGGGCTGGATAGATGGAGTAACAGTTAAGGCACTTGCCTGCAAAGCCAAAGGACCCAGGTTCAATTCCTCAGGACCCACATAAGCCAAATGCACAAGGTGGCATATGGTCTGGAGTTCATTTGCAGTGGTTGGATGCCCTGGCACACCCATTCTCTCTCTCTCCACCAGGGCCTCCAGCTGCTGCAAGAAAACTCCAGACACATGTGTGACTTTGTGCATCTGGCTTTACATGGGTATTTGGGGATCAAAGTCTGGTCATTAGGCTTAATGAGCAAACACCTTAATTGCTGAGTCATCTCTCCAGCTTGATAGCACTTTTAAAATTCCAATGGGAATGCAAAGGGCCAAGGCTTGCCCTGCTAATCTTAAAAGACAGGAACATGGGGCTGGAGAAATGGCTTAGCCATTAAGGCACTTGCCTGCGAAGCCAAAGGACTAGGTTCGATTCCCCCGACCCACATAAACCAGATGCCCATGGTGGCTCATGTGTCTGGAGTTTGTTTGCAGTGGCGGAAGCCCTGGCGTGCACATACTCTATCTCTCTCTCTCTCTCTCTTTCCCCTTCTCTCTCTCTCTCAAAAATAAATAAGTAAAATATATTTTAAAAAGAGAAGAACATGGATGCACAAGTCTCAGTAATAGTCATCAAAAACTGGCAAGCGGGGCTGGAGAAATGGCTTACCAGTTAAGGCACATGTCTGGAAGCCTAAAGACCCCAGTTCAATTCTCCAGGTCCCACATAAGCCAGATGCACATGATGGCGCACATGTGTGGAGTTTGTTTGCAGTGGCTACAGGCCCAGGAGTGCCCATTATCTCTCAATCTCTCTCTCTCAAATAAATAAATAAAATAAAAATATTTTAAAAATCTGGAAAGCTACAGTAATTAAGACACTGTGGTATTGGCACAAGGATATAGAAGCTGACAAATAGAAAGAATAGAAAATTTACCAAAAAAAGCACCATGCATATATGGGTAACTGATTCATAACAAAACTGGCACTAGAATATACTGGAAACTGAAAAAAAAATGGTGCTGGATCACTCAGCTAGCCATGTTGGGGAAAAAAATCTTTATCTTGATCCTTACCTTAGGTCACACATAGAAATTTGTTCCAGATAAATTACAGAGATAAATGTAAAAGGCAACACCCAAAGCTTTCAGAAGAACATGTAGGGAAAAGGGGAGAGGCTAGTCAATGGGTGCAAATAGATGGGGGAAAGTTCTGGCATACTACGGCACAGTGGAGTGACTACAGTCAATAATAATGCATTGCATATTTCAAAAGAGCTGGCTCAGAGTGTTTTATTTCACCACCAAGGAAGGATCAATGTTTGAGATGGTGGATATACTAATCATCCTGATTTGAGCATTACATGTATTGGCATTTACCATTACGTTTTCTAAAGTCATACAATAATTATGTGACAATTACAAATAAATTAGGTCTAACAAAAAGAGGTAAACTAGAACAACTTTGTACCCTTGGTGTAAACAACAATTTCTTTATTTTATTTATTTATTTATTTTATTTCTTTATTTTTTTAACAATTTCTTAAGTAGAATAAAAATAAAAGGTCAGCCATAAAGGGAAACTTTGATAATTTGAACAGTATTAAAATAAGATACTTCTGTTCATCAAAAGGTTGTGTTAAGATTGTGAAAAGAGAGCTGGGCATGGTGGCACATGTCTTTAATCCCAGCACTTGGGAGGCAGAGGTAGGAGGATCCCCATGACTTCAAGGCCACCCTGAGACTACATAGTGAATTCCAGGTTAGCCTGGGCTAGAGTGAAACCCTACCTTGAAAAACCAAAAAAAAAAAAAAAAAAAAAAAGAAAGAAAGAAAGAAGGAAAAAAAGAAAGAAAGAAAAGATTGTGAAAAGAGGCCTGGAGAAATGGTTTAGTAGTTAAGACACCTACCTGCAGAGCAATAGGACCCAGGTTTGATTCCCCAGGACCTACGTAAGCCAGATGCACAAGGTAGAGCATGCATCTGGAGTTCATTTGCAGTGGCTGGAGGCCCTAGCACACCTGTTCTTTCTCTCTATCTGATATACACAAAAGAAGAGACAGAAAAGAACGGGGGGGGGGGAGTATGAATGGGAGAAAATATTTGCAATAGATAAATTTGACAAAAACTTGATAACTCAGAATATATCAGGAAACCCAATAGGAAAACTTTAACAGACACTTCACAAAGAAACTAAATACTAAGATGACCAATGAACAAGAGAAGTCTCTCCACTTAACTAATGATAAGGAAAATGTGCATGATGAAACTAGAATGTGACGCATTGACCCACTACAATGAGTGAAAGAAAAGAATGAAATGAGCACGCACTTTCGGCAGTGGGCACAGCGGCAGAACTACACTGCTAGGAGTGAGGATGTGCTGGGAACGTGGAGAAAGCTGCAGGGTCTGCTAGGGTAAGTTGAGTCATCTGTCCAAGTCCATAGCTTCTGCATCTGTGCACTCAAACAACTGGGGATGGAAAATCGTTGGGGAAAACTGCAGCTGTTCTGAACTGGTAGAGGCATTTGCCTGTAATTATTACACTGTATTTACAATGTAGTAGGTATTGTAAATATCTAGAAAATGATTTAGAGTAAGAGGGAGGGAGGATTACATAAGTTACATGCAAATGCTATGCCATTTTATGTCACAGACTTGAGCACCAGTACATTTTGGTATGGATGGGGTCCTGGAACCAATCCCCCAAGGATACTGAGGGACAATTATGGTATATGCTTATCAGCAACCCATCAATTCCACTCCAAAAGAGATCTACAAGAATGTTTCTAGCAAGTCTTTTATGTCATAGCCAAAACCCTGAAATTACCCCTAGGTCCTCAAATTGTTCTTGCCATGGCAACTGTGTGGAGGCAGAATTAGAGATGGTGAGATGGGAGAGCAGGTGCTCAGGGGAGAAACGGTGGTGGCAGAGGCTAGGGCAGCAGTTGGGTGGGGGTGGTTAGGAGGAAATGAAAAGAGGGAGGCAGAGCCCACAGGACTTAGAGCCGGTTTGCATTCAGGAGATGCCAGGGAAGCCAGAATCTGAGCCCGGGCTCCTGGAAGGATGGCTGTGTCATTTATTCAGGAAGGAGACCTAGAGGAGAAGGTAGGGAATGGGAGTGGAGGGTTCGCTTCAACCTGCAATAAGTTTGAGGTGCTGATGGGACCAGACAAAAAGGCAATGTAGGGCTGGACAGATTGCTCAGTGGTTAAAGGCACTTGCTTGCAAAGCCTGATGGCTTCGGCTCAATTCCCCAGTACCCCCCCCACGTAAAGCCAGAAGCACAAAGTGGTGCATATGTCTACAGCTTATTTGCAGCAGCACTAGGTTCTTGTATGCCCGCTCTCACCGCCTCTCTCTCTCTCTAAATAAAAGTAAAAAGGTAATACAGAGATATGTGACACTCCCTACCCCTGACTCATTTACCTTCAAGTCACAAGAGGGTACTGGGTAACTGCCATAATGAGAGAGGCAAGTTGGAAGACTGAGGACATGGGTCTTAGGCCTACTCCAGGGTGATGTGCAAAGCTCATGAGCTGGCAAGGCAAAGACTAAGTGCTGTGTTCTGCAATCCTGTTGTCTGCCTTTGCTGGAATAGCATCTTTCTGGTCTGATCTCAAGCTCCAGTTCTGGGTTCTCTGGAACTTTTAGTTATTGTTGTTACTTGATTTTTCATTTTGTTTTTGAGACTGGGTCTCACTTTGTAGCCCAGGCTAGTATCGAACTCACAGTAATCCTCCTGCGTCAGCCTCCCAAGTGCTGGGATTATAGGCATGTGCTACCATGCCTGGAACCAGATTGAGTTTTGATCACAGACTTCCATCTCTGCCCTTCCCCATAAGCCCTTAGAGCCCAACCTGGTGCTCCACTGATAGCTCTCCCTTTCTCCCCCACCCTGTCCGGGTTGCACTGCTGAGAGAGATCCACCTCTCTTTCTTACTCGTGGGAGTATGTGCTCATGACACTAGTATATATTGAATGGTAAAGTAGAGCCTTCAGTGTGGAGATAGGAAAACTGAGGCCTACTGATTTGTTGAAGCTACAGAAGAGGCAATGGCAGAGGCTGGGTCAGAACTCACTCTGGCCTCATGATACCTATAACTTGATTTTCTTTTCACCTTTTGAGTAAAAGGGGAGATAGAAAATGGAGAAAGCAGCCAGTGTGGTGGTGCACACCTTTAATCCCAGCACTTGGGAGGTAGAGGTAGGAGGATTGCTGTGAATTTGAGGCCACCCTGAGACTACATTCATGACCTGAATTCCAGGTCAGCCTGGGCTAGAGTGAAATCCTACATCGAAAAACCAAAACAGAAAGAAAGAAAGAAAGAAAGAAAGAAAGAAAGAAAGAAAGAAAGAAAGAAAGAAAGAAAGAAAGAAAGAAAGGAAGGAAGGAAGGAAGGAAGGAGGAAAGAGAGAGAGAGAGAAAGAAAGAAAGAAAGAAAGAAAGAAAGAAAGAAAGAAAGAAAGAAAGAAAGAAAGGCAAGCAAGCAGAGAAAGAAAGATGGCAAAAACAAAAAGAACTACCGAATGAAAGATGTGGGGAGTCAAAATAGAACAGAGATCTGGAGACACAGAGAGAGGGGGGTAGAGAGAGACAATGAGCAAGACTAGGGGAGGGGAACAGAGAGAGAGAAAGAGAGAGGAGGAGAAAAAGAAAGAAAACAGAAAGGGACAAAAAGACAAAAATGAGAAAAGGCAGTAAGGCGCAGCAAGCAAGCATTTGCAGACTGGCTTCCTGCTCCTGGGGGGCTGGCAGGGGCCTGGCAGAGATGGGTGGCCCCAGAAATCCTTACCTGCCAAACCCCATCAGCCCTCAGAGGCCCAAACCAGAACTGAGCAGTCGATCTAAACAGAAAACAAACAGAGCGAAATGAAAACGCACTGGCTGCCTCCGCCCCCCCCCCCAGCTGCGGCTCTGTGCATTCATTGGCCCCCAGGAGGCTGCTGCGAAAGCAGACTGGCTTTTGTAGCCCTCTTCTCTTGTGGCCCCCCAGCCCCCCAGCCACCCCCCACTAAGAGCCATAGATTCTGCTCTGTTCAAGATGCCACCGTGGGGGAGGGCCAGGGCTCCAGGGGCCCGAGGGGCTGTGGTGTTCCCTGCCGACGGCTGGCAAATAGCAAGGCTGGTGGGGTCCTGAAGGCAGGAGGCAGGAGGCAGGGGGCAGAGTTCTGCCCCTCCACCACGCGGGGCTGGGATTCCTAAGCAACCCAAAGACTGCCTGGGTGTGGCAGGGGTGAGAGGCAGGCAGCAGGCAGCAGGCCAGGGTCGGGAAGCGGGCTCATGCACGGAGCACATGTTGTTAGGCTGGGCTCCTTTCTGTCTCCATGGGGCTCCGGAGCTGAAGCAATGCAGACCGTCCACAGGGTTACTTATCATTACTGATAACGATACAAGTGATAAGTAGTATTGGTCTGCTCTACAGTTCCCCCAAAGTCACTGGATCTTCCTCACCCTACAGTGGGACTGCCATGAACCGTGTTGCAAAAGGCACCCGCCAGGCTCTGGGAAGTGGGGAGCAGTGTAGCATGAGTGGTAAGAAAGAGACTGGGGGACTCTGTTGAGATAGAACCCTGAGGAGTGAGGTGGGGAGTCTCCAGCAAGAGGTTGAAGTCAATAAATATTTGTTACTGAGCACATACAGTGCTCAGTACAAGTTACATACAAGTTAAAAAACACAGGCTTGGACATAGCGGTTAAGGCGCTTGCCTACAAAGCCAAAGGACCCAGGTTCAATTCTCCAGGACCCATGTTAGTTGCACAAGGTGGCATATGCATCTGGAATTCGTTTGCAGCAGCTGGAGGCCCTGGCGCGCCTGTTTTCTCTCTCATTCTATCTGTTTCTTTCTCTCCCTCTCTCAAATAAATAAATAAAAATGAATTATTTTTTTAAAAAACACAGACTCTGGAGGCAGACTGCCTGGGTTCAAAGCCCGACCTCAGGATAGGTACTTAGTTCTTCTATGCCTCAGTTTCCTCATCTGTATAATGGAGATAATAATAGTAACCACTTCACAGAGTTTGGAAAGATTGCATCTGTTATTCTAAGTAAAGCAGTTGGCAGAGTGCCTGGCATGTGACAAGGCTCAAATATTAACTCCTTTTGTCCTTGTCACTGTTGCAGTTACTTGCCAGACCTGTGCTCAGCACTGAGAATCAGTGAGCAAAAACAGCTGTGGTCCCTGTCCTAGCGAAGTTCTGAAGAAGCAAGGAAGGTGACCATTAATCACAAGAGAAGGCAGCAAAAGTAAAATGGCAACAGTGAGAAATGCTGTGGAGCAGAGGCTCACAGTGCCGTGAAGGCTAAAAACTGATATTCGTGTGCTAGCCAGCAAGATAGGAGGTCTCCCTGAGGAAGACACTTGAGCTGTGCCCTGATGCAGGAGTCAAATAACAGACAGAGAGAAAGGTCATCACAGGCGGAGGGCACAGGGTGTGCAAAAGTCCAGTGGTGGCAGGGTCCTAGAGAGCCTGATACAGGAAGTGAATGGTCCAGGTCAGCCTGGGCTAGAATGAAATCCTATCTCAAAAAACAAAACAACAACAACAACAAAGTAAATGGGAGAGAGAGGTAGAGACCAGCCACCTAGGGCAGCACCTGAAATCCATGCCCTGGAGTCTATCTTAAGAACAAAAGAGCCAGGCGTGGTGGTGCACGCCTTTAATCCCAGCACTTGCGAGGCAGAGGTAGGAGGATCGCCATGAGTTCAAGACCACCCTGGGACTACAGAGTGAATTCCAGGTCAGCCTGAGCTAGAGTGAGACCCTACCTCGAAAAACCAAAAAAAGAACAAAAGAAGCACAGAAAGATTTTTTTAGATTTTATTATAGTTTAGAGCTTTTCTGTTGTTGTTTTTTATTTGAGAGCAACAGACAGAGAGAAAAAGGGGGGGAGAGAGAGAGAGAGAATAGGTGCTCCAGGGCTTCCAGCCACTGCAAACGAACTCCAGATGCGTGCGACCCCTTGTGCATCTGGCTAACGTGGGTCCTGGGGAATTGAGCCTCGAACCGGGGTCCTTAGGCTTCACAGGCAAGCCCTTAACCACTAAGCCATCTCTCCAGAACAAGATTTTTAAAAATATATTTTATTTATTTATTTGAGAGAGAGAGAATGGGCATGCCAGAGCCTTCAGCCACTGCAAACGAACTCCAGATACTTGCGCCCCCTTGTGCATCTGGCTTACTTGGGTCCTGGAGAGTCGAACCGTGATCCTTTGGTTTTGCAAGCAAATGCCTTAACCGCTAAGCCATCTCTCCAGCCCCACAGAAAGATTTTAAGGATGGAGAACTATGATCAGAAAAAGGTAGGACCATGAGCTGTGTCTGATGGTGCAGGCCTGTAATTCCAGCTACAAAGAGGAATGAACATTCAAGGCCAACCTGGGTAACTTAATGTGAACCTGTCTCAAAATAAAGTAAAAACATGGCTAGGTATATAGCTTAGTGGTGGAGTGTTTATGTAGCAGGTGCACAGGCCCTGGATTCAGTCTCTAGTACAACGATGAAGAGGCAGAACCGACTCCTGGGTTGGGACAAGTCTTACACTAGGAGGTGAGGAAGAAAGGACTCATCAGGGGAGGTGGGCAGAACCTGAGTTTCAGTCTTGGCCTTGCCATTGGCTCCCTTGAGGTATGGCCTTAGTTAAGTCCCTTCTCAGCTGTGGGCCTCAATTTGGCACTTACTTTAGGGTTATGTTGACCTTTCCTGATCTGTTCCACCCTAGGAGCGGGAGAGGGAAGGGAAGAGATTCTGTATGAAGCACATCCCCCAGCCTGTCTTCCCTCCACCCTGCACCTCCTTATATTCAACTCCACCACAATGTCTAGCTTCTGTGGGGAAAAAAAAAAGGCTGTTGTTTAGAAGCTGGCTTCTCTCTTCCTACTCTTCATGCACACATGTGCATAGTATCCCTGTCTACCACAGGATAGCATAGGAGCCATTCAAACCCGGGCGGGAGAGGCACGGGGACCTCCGCAGTGGGTGCTGGTTGTACTGGAAAGCCCAGAACCACAGGCAGCTGGAGGAAGCTGCCCCAGCCAGGATGATGGAGTGGGTGTGACATAAATTTCTCAGGACAGGCAGCAAAAAAACATTTACAACTCCTCCTTGTTGAGTCTGGTTCCAATCAGGCCCCTGGCCGGCCAGCTCCCTACACCCGCCACATTGGGCTGGTTCCTCCATAAGCCAGAGTCGTTGAGGGCTTTTGTCTTTCTTCCTTTTTCCCCTACTGTTTAGGAAACATACAAAGATACACACACATACACAGCCCCCACGCTCACGGGGCCTCTGTATACCCTCATTCCTGTATATATACACTCCAGACACATATGTGACCCTAGGGTTCTGTGCACCCACACATACACGCAGAGAAACGTATATCCTTGCACCCCTCCCATATGCATCCCTGAGCCTGGCCCTGGGTGGGCTGAGGAATTGCAAGCCATCGATAACGACAGCAATAATGTTCACTCAGGTTAGGCACCAAAAGATCCTCTAAGTGCCTTTCTACACGAACAGCCCCCAGGCCACTTCTCCACTGCTTCTTTTCTCAGCCCCTGGCTACCATGGCAACATGGAAAGACACAGGAATGCCTCCCCTGAGGCTGAGTTAGGCATTGGCTGGGCTCCGAGCAGGCACTAAAGGAGGCTGAGGCCCACCGAGGGCACCTTGGAGGGCAGCTGGGATGGGCACTGCAGCCCCTTTCCCTCACAGTCTAGGGACCCAGAGGCCTTAGGCAAGCTAGGCAAGCTCTTTTATCAGTGTGGCCCTCTTTCCTAGGCTTCTCTGTTACTCCACCCTGTTCCTACCCTCAGCCCAGGCTACCAAATACCTCTCTGGGCCACCCAAGAGCTATCTGAAACAAACTTTTCCTTTCATGGACTTCCTTTGCCTACCTTAATGCTCAAGATATTTGCTTTCCCTAGGGAAGCCAAAGGCTCTCTTGTTTATTCAAAATGCATGCAGACAGTCGTTTCACACCAAGCTTCAGAAGTCAGCCTCAGCTCCTTTCCACAGCCACTATGTCACATGCATGGGCAGACTGGGGGTCAGCAGCAGGGTAGGGGGTTAGTTAACCCCTAGTACAGTTTGGTGAGGATTCAGGGTTAGGGGAGCGGTGACCCTTTTAAATTGGTGTACCTTAAAGAGCATTAAAGGAGAAGTTGTTCTTTGTGGCAAGGTATCATCCTCCCTCCCATGGCTGGGAGGCAGTATTGTACAGCAGGAAGAAGGTGAGCTTGGGGAAGCCAACCTGGATTCAAATCTCTCCCTACCCTTCATCAGTGATGTGAACTTGGGCAATCGAATTGAACTCAGTGATGACTTTCTTCTCAAAATCCAGACCTAGGTCCATAGTAAATAGTCAACAAATGCTTATTCTAGGTGTTTGTCACTAAACGCCTCAAGGAACACATACAGCCCCAGGGAGAGGGTTGGGAGGAGTAAGAGAGCTGGCATGGCTGTATACAGCTTTTTACATTCATTACTTCATTTCACACTGTGTGGGATCTTACCATTAGTATTCCTGACTTGAGCCATCCTGTCCCTTTGTCCCCCCAAGCTCATGTAGTGACACTGTCCTATTTTGGGCAGCTGGTGAGGCTGGAAGGTAGAGCAGATGAATGTTGTGAGAATATAGCAGCCTCTGGAAGGAGGGGTTGTCAAGCTCCCCCGGCTTCCTCTTCCTCAGGGGAAGCCAAGCAGAGCAGCTGGCATCCAGGGCCTGGCCATGCTCTGCCTCCAAAGCAACTTGCAGAACAACTTTATGAGGCAGAGAAGCCAGAGGACAGCCCTGGAGCAATGGTAGGAAAGTAGCTGGTGTGCTTTGAAAGGAGGGAACCCCATCTCTGTTGCCTTGGTAGCCCAGAATGTGAGCATACATGACCACAGGCAATTCTCTTGTCCCCGGACAGGGAACCCTAAGCGAACCATCCCAGAGAGGCAGGTTGCAGCACAGCCTGGGAAAAGTCAGGGCTCTGCAAAAGCAGGACTGGTTGCTTAGAGGGAAGTGAGCTTCCTTTCACTGGAGATATGTGAGCAGAGGCTGTCTCACACTCAGATGGAAAGCTGGGGGAGAGGTAAATCTTTACCTAGAACAGGAGCTCTCTGCCTGGGGTGGTGTAGGAAAGGGACCTACAAAGCTAAAATTCTTCCTGAAATGGTGTGTGCCTTGTGGTATGTTGGGCCCTTTGATAGGAATGGGGTCATTGTGGAGCTTGCCACTTTGTTGAAGAGTGTGCATTCACACAGGAGAGGCAGCCTAGAGAGGCCAAGTACTGGCCGCAGGTCCCAGCATTCTAACCAGTCTGCTGTTTGCCACAGTGCAAAATCTCATGTGGAAGCTGACATTTGATTCTCAGAACTGCCCATGTGATGGGTAACGATGCCTGTCAATCTCCAGAGCAAGATTCTGAGGCCCAGAGAAGGGAAGAGTCTTGTGGAGTAGTTACCTTCTTGTTGCTGGGACAAAGCACCAGACCAGAAGCAGCTTATGGAAGGAAAGGGTTTATTTCAGCTTGGAGGGGGAGTTTCATCATGGCTGGAAAAGCATGGCAAGAACAGACATCAGGATATCACATCCTGTCACATCAACAGGAAAGAAGGAACAAAGTGAGCTGGCTAGCACTGGCAAAGGGGGCTGAATTAGAAAATCTCAAGGTCGGCCTCCCAGTGACACACCTCCAGCAAGGCTCCACCTGCTGAAGTATGACCTTAATCAAACACATGCTTTACATTCAAACCACTGTGTCACACAGTCTGCTAGAGGGTAACCAGGCTTAGATCCCAAGCTCCTTGATTGCTTTCTCGCACTCTAGTTTGCTCTTGCTCCTCGGCAGGCTAAAAAACAGAATTGTTTCAAGTGGTATCTGCTGGTCCTATTCCAGTCTGTAAAACATCCCCTGGAACAGTCATACATTCTTCTTTCTCTCTGTGCTCTTGTAGATGCTCATGCTGTAGAGTTCTTTGTCTCATGACCATGAAAAGTTAGACACACAGACAATAAGGAGTGAGTAAGGTAAAGAAGATTTATTGAGAAATAGGTGGAAAATCCCTAAGGTGTAAGGCCAAGCATGCTTAGTACTTAGCCAGTATCCAAAGAGGAGAAAGAAAGGAAAAAGTTACATTTTCTGAGTTAGAGTTCAGGGAAGCAGTGGACAGTCTCAGCAGTAAATATCTGTGACCAGGGCTGGAGAGATGGCTTAGGGGTTAAGGCACTTGCGTGGGAAGCCTAAGAACCCACGTTTGATTCTCCAGGACCCATGAAAGCCAGATGCACAAGGTGGTGCATACATCTGGAAATCATTTGCAATGGCTGGAGGCTCTGGTGCCCTCATTCTCTCTCTCTCTCTCTCTTGCTCTCTCTCGCTCTCGCTCTCACTCTCTCTCTCTCTCCTCTCTCTCGCTCTTGCTCTCGCTCTCATTCTCTCTCATAAATAAATAAATATAAAATATTAAAAGAAAACAAAAAAGACCCTACCTCAAAATAGGAAAGAAATAGTTATTGTTAATAGCATCTCCATTTTTCAAATGTAGAAATTGAGGCACAGGGCAAATAACTTGCCCAACAAGGTTGTACAGTTAGCAGTACACTGGTCCAAGTATTGCCTGCAACTCCCGAGACAACAGGCAAAAAAAAAAAAAAAAAAAAAAAAAAAAAAAAAAAAACAGATCTGTGAGGAGCTGTACCAAGGGAGGGGCTTCTGGGGGGTATAATACATTATTTCACTAAGGATGGATACATAATACTCCTACCTCTTTATTATATCTTTAGGTGAGTTTGATTTCTTCACCAAGTAAGTAAGTGATAGGCACTATTGCATTAACTCTTTTTTTTGTGGTTTTTTTCGAGATAGGGTCTCACTCTAGCCCAGGCTGACCTGGAATTCACTATGGAGTCTCAGGGTGGCCTCGAACTCACTGCAATCCTCCTACCTCTGCCTCCCGAGTGCTGGGATTAAAGGCGTGCGCCACCATGCCCAGCATATTGCATTAACTCTTAAGGGAGGCAAGTTAGTCTCCACCCAGGGCCAGAGGACTTTGTTACTCTGGAGGAAATGGCTTTTCTTTTTCATATGGTATTTAAAAGCCTGTGGAGGGGTATTGCAGTCAGGTTTGCATTGCTGGCAGAAAACACCCAACCAAGAGCAGCTTTTGGGGAAAAGGGTCTATTTTGGCTTACAGACTCAAGGGGAAGCTCCATGATGGCAGGGGAAAACAATGGCATGAGCAGAGGGTGGACATAACCCCCTGGCCAAGGTAAGGTGGACAGTAGAAACAGGAGAGTGGGCCAAACAGTGGCAAGGGGACATTAGCTATAACACCCATAAACCCACCCCCAACAATATACTGCCTCCAGCAGGCATTAATTCTCAAATCTCCATCAGCTGGGAACCTACCATTCAGAACACCCAAGTTTATGGGGGATACTTGAATCAAACCAGCACATTCTGCCCCTGGCCCCCATAAACTAATAACTATCTATGACATAAAATGCAATACATTCAGTCCAACTTTAAAAGTCCCCATAGTTTTTGTTAATCCTAATGATGTTCAAACATCTCCATAATCCAAGGTCTTTTAACTAAGCCATAATACCAAAAAAATCTCCAAAAAACACATAATGGCACAGAATAATCCTTCACACTGCAAAAGATGGCATTGGGTAGAGGAAATAAATATTCAACCAATACAAGATTTAAAACAGGGCAGACATCAAATTCTGTAGCTCCAAGTCCAACAACTCTAGCCAGTGACAAGTCTCCAAGTCCGATAATTCTAACCAGCAACAAGTCTCTGGAATTTCAATTCCACCCCTCCAGCTAGGCTACTCACAGCCCTGGAAAACTTCATTGGGTGTCGGCGGCAGCTCTCCTTAGCAGCCATCTAATTGTCCCAGCATCTCCGCTGGGTCTCCACTGCAACCCATGATTCATCTTCATGGCCCCATGGGGTCTCCATGCAGGCATCCAGCAAACTTGCTACACACTGCCCATGGCCATTTCCAAAATACAAGACCGTGTTGCAAACTCAATGACCCTCTCTTTCCTGCATTTCTTATACTCCACAATACCAGGTAGGGTGCCAATTTGTTAATCTAGTGGGGAATAAAGCAGACTTTAAAGAACAGGACACTCCTTGAGCACTCAGGCCCCTCCAAAGAGTTTACATTCTTCCTGATGCCCCAGGGCAGGTCAGCTGGCCCAATCTCAAAGGTTGTAATCTCTCATATAATTGCAGCTTAAAGGGCAGAAGTTTAAACCCAAAGATTTTTCTTTCTGTGCCATATCCCTCTACACACACCAGTCCATTTCTATGCACTCCAACCCTGCACAAGTTCTCAGGACATGGGCATACCAGCAAGCCTCTCACACAAACTGCTTCTATCCCAGTCCAGACAAAGCTCCTTTTCACCCTCATAAGCCAGACCTCACAGTCCATAGTTCTTACTGCATTCAGGTCTTGCAACTCTGACCAGAATAACCCATCAAGCTGTACTTGCAGCACTGCAAGGTGGCTCTTAAGCCAAGGTTTAAAATTCGTTCACATTCCTCTTGAAAATCAGCTCCAAAAGGTCAAAGCCATACAGTCAGGTGCCTAGCAAATGACACCATTCCTTGGTACCAACATTACTGTTGCAGTCAGGTTTGCATTCCTGGTAGAAATCACCCAACAAAGAGCAGCTTTGGGGTGGGGAAAGGTTTATTTTGGCTTACAAACTTGAGGGGATGCTCCATGATGGCAAGGGAAAATGATGGCATGAGCAGAGGGTGGACATCACCCCCTGGCCAACATAAGGTGGACAATAGCAATAGGAGAGTGTGCCAAACACTGCCAAGAGCACACTGGCTATACTACCCATAAGCCCACCCCCCAACAATACACTCCCCCCAGGAGGCATTAATTCCCAAATCTCCATCAGCTGGGAACCCAGCATTCAGAGCACCTAAGTTTATGGGGGACACCTGAATCAAACCACCACAAGGGGCAATTGTGATGTTTCCCTTTCTAATGTTACCAGGGAAATGGGATATGGGATTCATCCTTTAGTGACCTCCAGGCCTCATGTCTGTCTACAAACAACACTCAGGGCTACCAGTCTCTTCATTTGCACAGTTCACTGATCACTCCCTGAAACTGGATTGGGAACAGTGGCCAAGACATAGCATGAGGATGGCATGGCAAGAAGGGCTGAACAGCAGACATGGGTTCCTACTGGAACCCTGCTTGCTGCTAGGTATGATCCCAAGAAAGTGGCCGGCTGATAGATCCACACATAGGTGAAGGAGCCAGAGGCTGAACTTGGTCAGGCCAGGAAAATATCCAGCAGTGTCCTCTCCAGAGCAGAAGGCTCTGGGCCAATTCCAGGAGCCTAATTCTGTCTCCCTGAGGCTAATACAGTTGTCCTTCAGGACCATGCATGTTCATTTCTCTGTTATAAGATAGTGTGATAGTTGCATATATCCAATGCATGTCCTCCCGTATACTTTATACCATCTTGAGATTACTTATATTATCTAATACAGTGTATGCACTACTAAACAGATGTAAGATTGTATTGTTTAGAGAATAGTGTTGGGTAGGCCAGGCATGGTGGCGCACGCCTTTAATTCCAGCACTTGGGAGGCAGAGGTAGGAGGATCACTATGAGTTCGAGGCCAGCCTAAGACTACAGTGTGAGATCTGGGTCAGCCTGGGCTAAAGTGAGACCCTACCTCGAAAAAAAAAAGAGAATAGTGTTGGGAATAATGTCTGTGCATGGTCAGTACAGATACAATTTTTCCCAAATATTTTCAACCTGAAATTCACTGACCCTGTGGATATAGAAGACATGGATACTCTTCCTATCTCTTGCAGCTGTTTCCCTGAGATGGGCTGATGAGTGAAGCCAGCCTACTGTCAGCCTCTACTACTACAGGTATGAACAGTAGAGGGGTGTGTACAGAAAGGGACATGCACAGTGAGCCTTTTACACTCAGAGCAAGCCAAGAGACTCATCAGACAGGGACAGGGCAGGCTCTGAATGTCCAGCTGTGGCCAGGCAGGGTAGATCTGCATATATCTGGGAACTTAGATAGGACCACAAAGATCAGGCCCTTGTCCTCATGACTTTAGGCTGCCCAAAACAAGGTTGTGGCTAGCTAGGTCAGGGACTTGCTATGAGCCAGCCAGCAGGGGACTTTGATTTCACTCTTACTCTTTACTCCTCTCCCTCCCTCCTTCCACCCCTCCCTCTCTTTCTCTTTTTCCTTCCTTCCTCCCTCTCTCCCTCCTTCCCTTTCTTCCTTCCCTTCTTCCATCTTCCCTTCCTTCCTTCTTGTAGATTTGTGGACACAGGGCCTTGTTATGTAGCCCAGGCTGACCTTAAACTTGAGATCCTCCTGCCTCAGTCTTGAATTACAAACGTTGAAATTTTAGGCATGCACCATCACCCCAGGCTTTGACTTTTTTTCCTAACCAAGTTCCTTTCTGTTCATTTTCGTTCTGTTTATAAAGGCTAAACATATGGTGAAAAAAAATCAGTCAATGAGAAGTACAAGGAAATTACAGTGTGGTCTTGAGCAAGTCACTTCACCACTTAGCACCTTAGTATAATGAAGAAAATATGGCATTTATCGTGTAGTCATAAAGAGTAAATATGCATATATGTGTATACATGTATGCATGTATACATATATGTGAATATATATGTATATACATAAAACGAGAAAACGACTGTCCCATACTAAGTGCTATGCAAGTGTTAGCTTTTATTAAAATCCTCTATAATACCACGTAGAGTCATTAGCAGTTGGTTGATTTCCTTCTAGTCTTTCTATTTGAATATTTATAGTTTGTGAAAAGTAATCAGGATCATGTTGTATATATAATTTAATATTCTGCATATTTTAACATTCTAGCATGAACATTTTCCATATCATTATATGGCCTACAAAACCTCTTTACAATGGGAGCTGGGGAGACATCTTAGCAGATAAAATCATTTGCTGCACAAATGCAAGGACTTAAGTTGGATTTCCAGCACTCATATAAAAAGCAGGGCATGGCTATGCATGCTTATAACTAGCATTAAGGGAGGCAGAGATAGGAGCATTGCTGTGCCCCTGGTCAGCAAGTCTACCTAAAACCTGAGGAGCTCCAGGTACAGTGAGAGACTCTATCTCAGGGAACTAAGGTACAAGAGTTATAGAAGAGGACACCTCTGTCCTCTGGCCTCTACATGTGTGCACAATGCATGCACTACACACACATACCACATACTACAAACACATCAAAAAAGAAGCAAATGCTTGCAAGTTGTAGATTATTTTAATTTTTGGCTCTTTTGTATAAGTACGTGTGTGTGTGTGTGTGTGTGTGAATGTTTACATGTGTATGAGCACATATGTATGCAGGTATGCATGGAGGTCAAAAGTTGACATCAGTTGTCAAGTGTCTTCTTTGATTGAAGTCCACTTTATTTTACCAAGATACAGCCGCTCCCTTGAACCCAATTCAGCTAGACTAGCTAGCCACCTTAGCCTGGAAATGCTCAGTCTCTACTTCCTCAGTGCTGAGATTAGAGGCAGCCGACCATACCTACCCAGAAATTCTATGGATGCTGGGATCTGAACTCCCATCCTCATGCTTGTGCCGTAAGCACTTTATCCACTGAGCCTCCTCTATACTTCCTGTTTGGTTTGCTTTCTTGCTTAAAACAGGGTGTCCAAGGAAGACCTCAAATTCAGGATCTGCCTGCTGTAACCAGCCTAGCAGAAAGGAAGATATACTGAAGAGACATCTGTGCCAATTCTTTTGGCTGTCAGACTATTGAAACAGTGAACCCCAAGAAACTGGAATTTCCCCAGGAATCTCATGCTATGAGAAAACAAGGCCAAAGCCTGGTGCTAGTCAGCAGGGAAATTTGTATCCCCCAGAAAGCGATTTCATGCAGTGCTGGCAACTTGTGAGACCACATTACAGGAGAAACTGGAACTGAGACAATGATGGGCAGGACCATACCTTGCCCAGGACTCTTAGCTATGTGTACCTCTGGTCCTCTATTTAAACCCAAACCTTATGTATGGACTCTGAAGATGGACCAGGGGGGCAGTCACTGAACCTCTCTCTTTGTGTCTTCCCAATGAGGCCATATTGAATATAGTTCCTTTTCCTACTTTTCACTATTAATTTGCTCTTTTTTATTATTATTATTTTTTGAGGTAGGGTTTCTAGGGTCGAATTCACTTTGTGGTCTCAGGCTGGCCTCAAACTCGTGGCGATCCTCCTACCTCTGCCTCCCGAGTGCTAGGATTAAAGGTGTGTGCCGCCATGCCTGGCTTTCATTTGCTCTTTTAGTTAGCTTGTTGAGAATGGGTGCCCAAGCCTAAAATGTTAGGGTTTCCAGGGCACAAGCTCTGACACTAACTTCAGTAACAATTTTGGCAAGCCAGGTAGGAAAATTCACATTTATTTTCTTTTAGTTTTATTTATTTATTTGCAAGGAGAGAGACAGAGAGAGGAGAAGCATGCTAGGGCCTCTAGTCTCTGCAAACAATCTCCAGATGCATGTGCCACTTTGTACATCTTTCCGTGGGTACTGAGTAATTGAATGTAGCTGTTAGGCATTGTAGGCAAGCACCTTAACCAATGAGAAATGTTTCCCATCCCCAAAAGTAACATTTTTGAGGTGTCTGTCATCTATAGCAAGTTGGCCCTGGATGGAATGATTTTGAAGAGTTCCAAAAACTGCTGGAAATTTTTTATTCCAGGGACATTTTTTTTCCAAGTTAGGGTCTCACTCTGGCCCAGGCTGACGTGGAATTAACTATGTAGTCTCAGGGTGGCCTTGAACTCACAGTGATCCACCTATATCTGCCTCCCGAGTACTGGAATTAAAGGCATGCGCCACCATGCCTGGCTCCAGGGACATTTTTTAAAAAAATCTTCCTACTTCAGGTGGCATCAGTGCGTTTTTTTTTTCTATTTGATGAAGCAGAAAAATGATTGTTTGGACTTGTTTTAGAGGCTGAATAAAATTTGACCCTTGGTAAGCTTCTCTCCAATCTGTGCACATTGGACTTTGCCCTTTTATTTGTTTTGGGCTCCTTTGCATTGTGTGGAGGTTCTTCTGAACGGGTGGTGACAGCCATTTGATGATTGGACTTATCTTTCAGTGTTCTTCTGGGAAGAACTTTTCACTTTTGCCCCATTTGTATGATGGGCCTTGAATGATTCGCCTTTAAAAAATATTTTTATGTTTATTTATTTATTTGAGAGAGATTGAGAGAGAGAGAGAGAGAAAGAGAGAAAGAGGCAGGTAGAGAGAGAAAGAGAGAGAATGGGCATGCCAGGGCCTCCAGCCACTGCAAATGAACTCCAGACGCATGCACCACCCTGTGCATCTGGCTTTTGTAAGTACTGGAGAATCGAACCTGAGTTTTTAGGCTTCACAGGCAAGCACCTTAACTGCTGAGCCATCTCTCTAGCCCATGCCTGCCTTTTGACAGGGAAGGATTTGGGTGCTCTTCTAAGCCCTCTTGGGTTCTGTTAAACTAGTTAAGGTGGAGAGAAAAGGGTGTTGAAGAGATTTCTGTTGTGATTTGTGTAACTATGAAAAATAGTAAGTCTTTACTACCTTGGTCCCCTTAGGGAGAATTCTAGCTGACTACTGCTTTGCTAGTCATTTTTTGGGATAGTTTTTAAGACAGCATGAGGTGAAATAAATCTGCCCCTGGAGCTCCTAAAATAACTGAATAACAAACCATTGGGCAATTCATTTTTGCATTTTCTTTTCTTAACTTACTGTGCACTAAGAATTATGATTATTTTTGAAATGTGTTTGAGTATGTATATGAATGAATGAATGTGAGTGCATGAGTATGATTTTGGATTACATGTCTGGAATTTTTTTTTCTCTTTGAAAATTTAGTCTGTTAAAATATAAAAATTTGGAGAATTTAGCCAAGTGTGGTAGCTCAAACTTTTAATACTAGCACTCTTGAGGCCGAAGTAAGAGTGACGTAGTTTAGGGGTAACAGCACTCCCCCCCACCAAAGTAGATGTAAGGAATGTCTTTGAGCATGTAGGAGGAGAATATAAATCATTCCACTTTGCTACAGGTCAGAAATGTCAGAAGGGTCTGGACTTTTCTTATCTCTTCTCCTTTGGAGGAGTTCTCCTTTCCTCGAAGAGATAATCATGGAGAAGGTTACACCCTTCCTGGAAGATTAAGATTTCTTGGATGATTGCCCTTCCCCAGAAAACCTGACCCCAGATACCTGCTGTCAGGGTCTCCACTCACATAATAAACCCCAATCTGGGTCTCTAGGTGGGCTACTCATTTCTTAGGAACCCCTTCTTGAGCAAGAGCTCTGAATTGTTTCCTTCCTCTAAGCTTTCCTTCTCTTAAAGCTCTCTGTCCTGGGCTGGAGAGATGGCTTAACGGTTAAGGCATTTGCCTGCAAAGCCAAAGGACCCCTGTTCGACTCTCCAGGACCCACATAAGCCAGATGTGCAAGGGGGCGCATGCGTCAGAAGTTTATTTGCAGTGGCTGGAGGCGTTGGTGTGCCCCTTCTCTCTCTCTCTCTCTGTCTCTCTCTTTCTCTCTGCATCTTTCTCTCTCTCAAATAAATAAATGAATTATATTTTTAAAACCCCACTAAAGCTCTCTCTCCTAAAGCTCTAAGGTATACTAAGATCTTTCTGAACCTTATCCTCTGGTCTGTGGATTTCATCTACCAAATGCATAAGACAAGAGCCTAGAAGCTTCTAAATCAGCGGACGCTTTGTGTGACTATGACAGTGTGGGAGCCTAGCTCCTGAGTTATTGCTCACCTGGAAGCTGAAAAAGTTCTGTCACTCTCAAAGACACCCCAAATTCCCATATCATAGCTTGATATGTTGGCCAGGAATTTAGAGAGTAAGTTTCTTCTGCCTTGGCAGGAGGCATGATCTGTTCTTTCCTTGATGCTCCATTTTCTTCTCTGCAGTTCTCCTCTGATTGGGAGCTGGACACACTTTGATACTAGATAGATAATGAGTTTTGGAGATTTCTGTGGAAGACATGTATTAATCTTTCTGTTTTTTTTTTTTCTTTTCTCCTGGTTGTAAAGTCAATAGCAAAATGTACATGCTTATACTTTGCAGAAAGTTGACTGAGATTGTCAAGGAGACTGGACCAGTAAAGTTCCTGCAGGTTCCTACAGTGGCTCAAGCCTGAGTCCAGGGGAAATGCAGGTTATACCTTGTGATCTTGGTACTGACACGATGTTTTGCGATATAGTGTGCAGTCAGGGGCTCCTGTTGGTGGGACTCTATGAGGTAGGTGTGGTGGTTGGAATTAGATGCCCCCATAAATTTATGTGTTCTGAACGCTAGGTCCTCAGCTGGTGGCAATTTGGGACTTGAAACCTCCAGAATGTGATGTATCATTGGGGTCGGGCTTATCAATGTTATAGCCAGTGTCCCCTTGCCAGTGTTTGGCACTCTCTCTTGCTGCTGTTGTTCATTGTATGTTGGCCAGGAGGTGATGTCCACCCTCTTCTCATGCCACTTTCTCCCCTGCCATCATGGAGCTTTCCCTTGAGTCAATAAACCCTCTCTTCCCACAAGGTGCTTTTGGTTGGGTGCTTTGTGCCAGCAACATGAAGGTAACTGCAACAGTGGGATACCCCACAGCATTCACAGACCATGCAAGGCTGCAACCCAAACTAGACTGCAAGCAGGGGTGGGATAGCAGCAGAGAGACCACACACAACAACTAATCCCCACAAGTGATAACAGTGGCTGTGACCCTGAACAAATGGCAGAAGCAGGATGGTAGGGCACGAGGCTCATTCACTGGGTCCTAAAATCCACCACCTAGGGGCTGAGAGATTTGTCAATGGTTAGAGATGCTTACTAGTGACTGTGTCTGTCTAATGTTTTCTGGTCTGCTTTTTGTTTTAGATACAATATGTTTTAGTGTAGGCAGTTTTATTCTCTGTATTGTATGTAGTAAATATGCCTTTCCTAATCCAGGCAGCCTGACAGATTTGTATAAGGAATTTATCCTGGGTGCTATCATGTTTGCATCCTATCTAGATTAAAGAATAAAGGAATCAATTTGTTTTTGTTTATTTTGAGATAGGGTCTCACTCTAGCTGGAATTCACTATGCAGTCTCAGGATGGCCTTGAACTCACCATGATCTTCTTATCTTTGCCTCCTGAGTGCTGGGATTAAAGGCATGTGCCACCATGCCTGGCAACTATTCTTTTTTAAGTGATTTATTTTTATTTGTTTATTTATTTATATATTTAAGTGAGAGAGGGAGAGAGAGAGAGAGAATGGGCCCACCAGGGCCTCCAGCTGCTGCAAACAAATCCAGGCGCATGTACCACCTTGCACATCTGTCTTATGTTGGTCCTGGGGAATCCACCCTGAGTCTTCTGGCTATGCAGGCAAGCACCTTAACTGCTAAACCATTCCTCCAGCCCTGGAATCAAAATGTTTTAAGGGAATAGTAGAAACTCAACCCAAAGGGTACTGAGACCCTCCCAGTCTCATGTAGTTATTAGAAGTCATTTAGCGTCTCTGACATATGTCTCAATATTTATTCCTAAGGTGTTTTCTGTTTTTTTGTTTTATTTTTTTTTTTGTTTTTTGTTTTTGCCAATACTGCTTTAATGGCTGAGACACGCCTAGAGGCTAAATGTGTGAATATGTAGCTGAGACCTTTTTAGAACCATAAGAATGGCACCCACAAGGAGTATATAAGAGACCTCTGATGTGGACTGAACAACTCTGAAAGAAATCAGTCATAGGTCCTGCCCAGACAGATGAGGATGGACCAGGCTAAAGGAAGGCGAAGAGGTCTTCTACACCATCGATATTAACATGGAGTCACATGGTCAGGGTGTGGCTAAATCTGTAGATTCTGCTTCCTCTCATGATCCCTAATGAGAGGGTTTAGGACACAGGTTATGCCAGATTACACTGATAAAAAGCAACTAACCCAAAGAAACCTGGTTCTCCTCTTGTGGCCTCTCCTAAAGAAAGAAATCTCTTGCAGTTGTTCCAGAGAAAGAAATAAAAGAGATTTGGGAGACATTCCTGTATATATGGTCTTTTGTTTTATACATGGGTAGTGTCTTCAGCATAGTCTTCCCTAGACTGGATCTTCACCCACCCGGCTTAAGTACAATCTAGAAAGTGCCTTGTGTGTAGGTTTTCTTGCTCCAAGCTATGGGAAATGGCATGCCACCTCAGCACTCTTGTCTGACATGGGACCACATGTGCTGACCTCTGGCTGGGGTAATGATCCTGAGCCCCTCCCCCTTGGCAAGGGATGTGCCACACAAGGCTATGGAGACTTTAAATCAGGATAAACATATTGAGATTTTGACTCTCATTTTATCTAGATTTTCTACCTCACTAATGTAAATTACATTAATAAATTGTCATATGCTGGTTAAATTTATGGAAAGCTGGATTCTGAGAAGGAATAGCACCCCTGTGATCTCAGTCAGACTCCAAGCAGACTTCATCCATATCATCCCCAAGAACCCTCTCTTGAGACAGGCTTGGCCTTTTGGCTCAGTGACAAGAGAAAGGAGAACAAACAGCATATAAATAATTTTGGCTCCCTCTATATATTTTCTCTCTTGCCTTTGATTACTTAAAAAGTATTTCTCTCTAAGGTCAATAGGGTTTTGATATTTCTTGCTAGAATCCCTTTGTTATAAAATGAGTGCAAGCCCCTTAAAGCAACAAACAGATTTGCGTAAGGCTTACAGCAAGCTAGAACTTCAAAATTTAGCAACATGTGAACAGCTAATCTTCATTTGTTACAAGAGGATCACCATGAGATTGAGGCCAGCCTGGGCTACAGAGCAAGCTTGAGGTCAGCCTGGACTAGCATGGGACCCTGCCTCAAAAAGAATGTAAAAAAATGTGGACAATTTAATTTTGAGCCTGGGAAGATGAACTTTACCTTAGGTAGATTTATGCAAAATGTTAACTAATTGAAATGTTAAAGTCGAGCTTCCTTCTTTCAGAGATGTTTCAGCCTGATGCTTTCAAATATTGATTCTGGAAACAGACTGGAGAAAAAAAAATATTACAGATTTTACAAGAGAGCCAAAATTTTAAGACAAATAAAATAATAAATAAAATGTTTTATGTTTATAAAAATACCTCTAAGTAATTAAAAGTATTTTGTTAGATTATTACTATTGATTGTTTTTCAGGAACATCCTTAATATGCAAATGATAAATATGAGATTTTTTTTTTGAGGTAGAGTCTCACTCTAGCTCAGGCTGACCTGGAATTCACTATGTGGTCTCAGGGTAGCCTCAAACTCATGGCGATCCTCCTACCTCTGCCTCCTGAGTGCTGGGATTAAAGGCGTGTGCCACCACTCCCGGCAAGATTTTTAAATATATTTCTACAAGTATCTTTATGTTAAATTTCTTTTTGAAATTAGAATTACAAGGCCAGGCATGGTGGCGCTCGCCTTTAATCCCAGCACTAGGGAGGCAGAGGTAGGAGGATTGCCATAAGTTCGAGGCCACCCTGAGACCACATAGTGAATTCCAGGTCAGCCTGAGCTAGAGTGAGACTCTACCTCGAAAAAAAAATTAGAATTACAGCATACACAATCAGCTTACTCTGATTAAAAAAAAAAAAAGCTATGTCATTCAGTCTATGGGAAAAAAAGGATAAACTAATATCTTACCCATGGTATAAGATAGTGGGTTAAATTACTAAAGTGTATGTTTTTATTAAATGCTTAGAAAAATCTTAAACTGCGTTTACTAGACAAACCTAACTTAAAATATAAGTTAATTTTGGAATTGGTTTATTTATAGGGATACTTTACATGGTTTCTCGACATTGACCTATATGAAATGTACATATATTTTGTCAATGCTGAGATGAGCTAATTTTGCTATTGAGATAATTGCTAATAGATAATAGAATTTGCTGAAAATAATGTTATGAATTTGGGTATTTTAATATCTTAGTATGTTACCAGGGGGCTGGGGTTCCTTTTCATGGGATCTTAATCTTGTTGATGTGGGTATTGGGAAATGAACTTAAACTGGATGATTTTCTTGTGATTTGAGAGAAAGGCAACAAGACAGACAGGCTATAAGTCTTGGATACTCCCATATAAAGGGAAATCAGAAAAAAAAAATTGTGTTGTTACTGGTTTTGAGACCAACGGAGCCTCTCAAGACAGAGGCTCTGAATTTGAGTTTTGTGACTCAAAGAATCGACAAGTCTTGACTCAGCAGAAGCGCAAGTTATGTAAGATTTATTTTAGTAAAGAAAGTAAAACAGAAAGCTCCCGAGTTGGGTGGGGTTCAGAGAAGGTAATTCACATGGTGACTTGGATCAGGTTTTCTTATAGCCTTGGGGATACACATTAGACATCAAGTTAGGATGAGCTTTACAGGTTAAGTTTAAATGTATATGGAGGACTTTGGTTGGTTGATTGGTTGGTGTAGGAGAAGAGCACCGACTTGGAATGAGCCAGGCAACAGGAAAAATTATTGCTAAAAATTCCCAGAAGACCGAAGAACCAGTGTGGTAGTGTGAATGTGATCCCATAGACTCAGGCTTAAATATTGAGTTTTCAGTGAACAGAGCTCTACTGGGGAAGAGGTATGCCATGGGGGGGGCAGATTTTGGAGTTCATCCCTAAGGTGTTTGGGGACAGATTTAGGTTCAGCCCTAACATGTGTGGAGAACAGCTTGAGTTCTGGCTGTTGGTGGTGTTGGTGTTTGCTGGCTGTTTGATGGTGTCTCTCTGCCTGGATCTATGGAAATGAGCCAGATTCTTCTGCCATTGATAGCGTTCCCTTGGAATTTATAAGTATGAAATAAATCCCTTCCTCCATAAGCTGTGTTTGGTTTGATGTGTGTCCAGCATCATGAAGCTGACTGCAACAATCAGGAAGAAAAATGGGGCTGCCACTGATCGCCATCTTCATGAATCAGGTTTAGGTTCAAACTGAAATTCTTTTAGTCTGGCCAGAGTAGGCTGAGTCTATGTTCTTTTGGGTTTGTGTCCCTATCTAACTACCTACAAAAGAAGGTTACCTTGCTCCTAATCCTTATCAATGCCCTTTGAGTTAGGGTCTAAGAAAACAGACAGGCCCAAAGATGAGAATCTATATGTCAGAGGTTGGAATCAACAGAATAGAAAGAGAGGGAGAGAAAGAGAGAGAGAGAGAGACGAGAAGATAAGATGACTGACCAGTGAGTATCAGAGCAAGTCGGCTTAAGACTTTGGTCAATATCTTCAAAAGGTAGATAGGAAAAGGGAAGAAACAACTGCTTTCTCAATGGAAGCAGGCAAGCTTAGCAATGAGGCACTGAGAGAGGGTTTTCTGGAGTATATGAACACATTATTAACTCTTAAGGGAGAAGACTATTTTTGTGATCTTATAAATTACCATGTTTTATATGGAGGAGGTAGCTTTCCTTTAATGGGCTACCTCCACATTCCTCCCTTTCATATGGTATTTTAAGTCTTTAGGCAGAGCTAGCCAAGAGCTGACAATGAGGGGAAGGTAATCCATCCTTGATGACCTACAAGTCTGCTAATGCCTCTCTAGCTACCTAGCCACATAGTATGCACGTGCATTATGGAATTACCAAGAGCAAATCAATATAATTCATAGAAAAATATTAGATTTAGGGTTTCTGCACATTGGATCATTTATAAACAAAAAGTGTTCTTATGATATATGCTATATAACTCTGACAGATACAGTATGATAAAAATACTATTTAAATTTGTTCCTTTTCAGTGTTCAGATGTATTTTTGGTAAAGTAAAATGATTATAGATGCATATATTTCCTGTTACTAACAGCACATAACGGAGTTTCAGCATCAAAAATTCACTGGGGGAAGGGCTGGCAAGATGGCTCAGCTGTTAAAGGTGCTTGCTTGCAAAGTCTGATGGCTGGAGTTCAACTTCCCAGCCACCCATGTAAAGCAGAAGCAAAAACTGGATCAAGCATTTGGCAATTGTTGGTAGTAGCAAGAGACTCTGGCATGATCCCTAAAAATAAAGGAATAAATAAATAAATATTATGAACTCCATTTGGGGCTCTGTCTCTCTAGGCTCCTAGTAAGTGACTACTGGGGAGACCCATGACTCATTAAGACGATGAGAAGCCATGACTATTGAGTGCTCAGCATTGGATGAGAGACACCTCTATCACATCCACCAGGGCTCAGGGAACATTGTAGAGGAATTGGAAAAAAATGAATGCTAGTGCTGCTCTCACCACTGGCTAGAGAAGCTTCTCCATGGAGATGGCTGTGAATACTTGGGAGAGTCAACTCATCCACGTGCTGAAAATAAGAGGCTGCTGAGATCTCAGAGCTAAATGAAACATCTCAATCACACCCTTAGGGCTCAGGGAACACTAGGGAAGAGGAGATAGAATGCAAGAGTCATAGGGTGGAGAAAAAAATACTTTGGAGCACTATCCTCCAGACATGAACTGACCAGTACATTCCTGACCTCACAGTGTATGTGGTTACCTTCACAAGACCTGCAGAATATTGAATGTGTAACATCTTTTTCTTTTTCTTTTTATTTGAGAGAGAGAGAGAAAGAGAATGAATGGGCACAGCAGGGCCTTCAGCTACTGCAAGCGAACTCCAGATGCATGTGCCACCATGTACATCTGGCTTACGTGAGTCCTGGGGAATCATACTTGGGTCCTTTG
Organism: Dipus sagitta; assembly: GCA_036346955.1. Lineage (NCBI taxonomy): Eukaryota > Metazoa > Chordata > Mammalia > Rodentia > Dipodidae > Dipus > Dipus sagitta. Next base: position 58,139,330 of record CM070776.1, on the reverse strand, counting down.
GCTTCGCAGACAAGCACCTTACTGCTAAGCCACCTCTCCAGGGTCTCACTCTAGCTCAGGCTGACCTAGAATTCACTATGTAGTTTCAGAGTGGCCTTGAATTCATGGTGATCTTCCTACCTCTGCCTCCTGAGTGCTGGGATTAAAGGTGCATGCCACCATGCCCACCATTCTTTTTTGTTTTTGTTGTTTGGTTTTTCGAGGAGGGTTTTCACTCTAGTCCAGGCTGACCTGGAATTCACTATGTATTCTCAGGGTGGCCTTGAACTCACCGTGATCCTCTTACCTTTGCCTCCCAAGTGCTGGGATTAAAGGCATGTGCCACCATGCCCAGGTCCAGCAAATTTTTGATTATTTAAAAATTAAAGAAAATCAGCCAGACGTGGTGGCACACACCTTTAATCCCAGCACTTGGGAGGCAGTGGTAGGTGGATCACCGTGAGTTCAAGGCCAACCTGAGACTACATTGAATTCCAGGCCAGCCTGGGCTAGAGTAAGACCCTACCTCAAAAAGCAAACAAACAAAAATTAAAGAAAATTAATTAAATAATTTATTTTAGAACCTACTTTGGTACAAAATCATTTTTTAAAATATTTTGTTTTTATTTATTTTTTGAGCAGAAGAGGAAGCAAAGGGGGTGTATGGAATGTATGCACCAGCTCCAGCTGCTGTAAACAAATTCCAGACACATGCAACACCATGTGCATCTGTGTTACGTGGCCACTGGGGTTTCGAACCTGGGTCCTTAGTCTTTGTAGATAAGAACCTTTACTGATAGGCCAGCTCTCCAGCCCCAGTCAGGCCTTTTACTATATCCCCAATGCTCATATTCTTATCCTTTCACACATCTGAATTTGACATACCAAGAAATAAATAAAAATAACAAAAGAATGTTAGAATGCAATAGAAAGGAATGAAAAAGTGATGTGGCCACAAGTGTTGCTACTCAGTTATTCTGGGAATTATAGGGGCAGAATGAGTTTTGTATCATGTTGTTTTAACATAGAATGACATACAATCACATGAAGATGATTACGTTAACAAGGTGCAATTTATCATCTCTGTTTATTTTTAGAAGGAAGAAGGTTAACTCTTGGGGGATTTGTTAGCCTGTCTTTTAAAAATTTCATCTATTTTGTTGGGTCTTTTAGTCCTATAGGACAGTCATGTTAGAGGCTGGTCACTTTCTAGATCCAGAAGCTAAATCTGAGAGAATTGAGTTTCCTGTGTTACTGAGAAATCTTTGACTAATGTGGTCATTTGGGTTAACAAGTTTTAGGAACAGTCTTTGTATAGTAACAAGAAAAAGAGCAGTTGGTCTGGCATGAAAGAGGTTTTATCCATTTGGAAAAGAAACACAAAGACAAAAGCTTGTTGTGACATGGAAATAGAGAATTGTGTTTTTGGAAGTCTCCATGAGGCAAGATCAAAATCAAGATGGGAGTCTGACTTAGACATGCCTATTATTATGTGGCAGTTGCCCAGTGGTGTTCTAGGGGTTGTTTCTAATTGGCTAAAGCTGGCTACCTGAATAACTTCCCTTGTAGATCTTTCAGAGCATCAGATATCCTGGCTGAACAAGGTCAGGATGAGAGTCCTAGCCACAGGCTGACTAGCTAATAAGACGAGGGCCCACTGAAGTTTGTCTTTCTGGGGATGAGGGATCCATGTTGGTGAATTTCTTGAAAGCCACAATTTGCTGTGGGTTCCAATATTTCCTTCAAGGGGAGAGCTATAGGAAAGAAGAGGCTTGTGGACAGGAAGCTCCATTCCTAGTATGTCCTGGATGGCTGAGGTCCCTTCTCTGTATTAACATGGAGTGGTCCTGCGAATGTGGATGTGGGTGGAGTGCTACAGAGTGGGATGAAATACTTCATTAGAGTTCTGTTGTCCATTGTTTCCTGTTTGAAAAGCAGAATTTGGACACAAAGAAAGATTATCTAAGATAGCAAAGGTTAATTTTCTTTGTTAAATTTAGAACCTTGAAGGTCTGAACATAAGGCACTTCAAACCAATTTCCTTGATTACAGCAAAATAGGTACAGCTGGAGGATGGTATTATAGGTTAAGTTTTCAACCTTGAATTAAATTTCACCATCACCCAGCTAGTATTGAAACCAGTGTTACAATAGAACATTAACCTCTTTCTTCAGGACTCAGGAACAATCTCATTCCAACACTTTAAAAAAATTTTTTTATTTATTTATGTATATATTTATTTGACAGAGAAAGAGGGAAAGAGAGTGAGAGAATGGGCGTGCCAGGGCTTCCAGCCACTGCAAAAGAACTCCAGATGCGTGCGCCACCTTTTGCATCTGGCTAACATGGGTCTTGGGGTATCGAACCTGGGTCCATTGGCTTTGCAGGCAAATGCCTTAACCACTAAGCAATCCCTCCAGCCCTCATTCCAACTTTTGAGGCCATACCATACCAGTGAGTCCAAGGAAACTCAAAGTAGATTTCACATGGTGATTCTAAGGAAAGAGACACAAGTACAAGGACCTCTAGAATGGAGAAAAACATGTCCTTTGCTCGCTCTGAGTCCTCTGAGACAAGACATAAAAGCATCCTCTTTCCTTGTCTCCTACCGGAGCATCCTTGAGTGAATCCTGGGCAGCTACAGGAGAATCTGAAACACTGCCTTGCATTTCAAAACCTCTTATGCTTACCTTGTTCTAGCCCGCAACTTAAGACCATTGTTTACATTCTCATTCTTTCTCTCTCTCTCTCTCTGTATTATGTCTCAAAATATTGAAAATCGGTCCTTGCCATAAGCATCTTTGAGGTATTTTACCTCAGTGGAATATGCTCTCTTGCCTGAGAAGTTCTAAAGAATTTTTTTAAATATTTATTTTAATTTTTTATTATTTATTTATTTGAGAGTGACAGACAGAGAAAGAGGGAGAGAGAGAGAGAGAGAGAGAGAGAGAGAGAATGGGTGCGCCAGGGCTTCCAGCCACTGCAAATGAACTCCAGACGCGTGCACCCCCTTGTGCATCTGGCTAACATGGGTCCGGGGGAATTGAGCCTCGAACCGGGGTCCTTAGGCCTCACAAGCAAGCGCTTAACTGCTAAGCCATTTCTCCAGCCCAAGTTCTAAAGAATTTTAAAAATGAAAAAAAGAAAAGAAAATGCCTAGGGGCTAGAGAGAGGATTCAGTGGTTAAAGGCTCTTGCTTACAAAGCCTGGTGGCCAATGTGTTCCCCAGGATCCATGTTAAGTCAGAGGCAAAAAGTGGTAGCACCATCTGTCATTCGTTTGCAGTGACAAGAGACCCTAGTGTGTGCCCCAGTCCTGCAAACATGGAAATATATGCATAAACAAATAAATAAATAAATTATAAAAAGTTTGGAAAATTATTTTTAAAAAAGAAAGCCTAAATCATTAGGCTGTTATATTCAAAGAAGAGACTCACATGTATTAATAGCATTGGGGCTTTTGTTGAATTGTTATTTAGGTTAAAGTTAAATGGATGGAGCTTTTTTTCTTTTTGGAAGTAATGATCAAGGGGATGACTTTTTTTTTTAATTTGAAGGAATTCGTTTTTTATACCTTTGGGAATAGCATTGACTCCAGTAAATGGATAGGAAGGAGCTGAGAACAGTGAGGGTATAATAAAACAGAAGCAAATAAAGCAGTTAACTAGGAGTCCTGAGAGGGCAAGGAACCTACTGTTTCAGCCTGATTTGTATTCTTGATTTCCCAAGGAGGACCATATAGCCTTCAGTCAGGAGTTCAAGACAGCATTTAGTTTGGCATTTCATTTCTTTGGCTGTTTCATTGTTCATGTCTCACTCACGAATCTTTAGGACCACTGAGATGTCTCCACCAGGAATTGACTTTTTGTTGTTGTTGTTTTTCAACGTAGGGTCTCACTCTAGCCCAGGCTGACCTGGAATTCACTATATAGTCTCAGGATGGCCTCAAACTCATGACAGTCCTCTTACCTCTGCCTGGGCTTAAAGGCTTGTACCACCACACCCTGCTCAGGGATTAACACTTTAGAGAGAAAAACCATGTAAATTTGGAAACATTTGAAGGGACCACCAGGTGGAGTTGGCCAGCAGGCTTACGGATCTTGCAGGCAGAATCCATATCTGAAGTGCAGGCCAGAAACTTCTTCTTAAGTCTGCTGTTTTTTACCACCCTGGTGGGCATGTGGGAAGGTGAAAGTTAGAATGGAAGGGAGGAGGGTTGAAAATGAGAACTTGAGTGGAGGTATAAGACCTGGAGCAGCTACATGGGTGCCGCCATCTTTGCTGATCAGTGGTTTGTGTGAGTCTGGCTCATTCATTGCAGTGCCCTGGGATCCAAGCATGTCTGCACTGGGTCTCTGTGATCCTGTGGACCTTTCACTTTAAAGGTGCAGGTCCAAGATGGCCCAGCTGGCCAATGCACACACTTCTTTGTCCCAGTTTATGTCCAGTAGGGTGGAGGAGAGGGTCCAGGAATACCTTCTGTCTATGGGACACCACAAGCCACAATGGAAAGAATGAGGGTCCCCACACTAGCATAAGGTTTCCAAATGCCCCAGGGAAAATGAAAGGTAGAGGTCTCACCTCCTGGTTGGCTTGCCAACTGATAACACAGGGGCCAAGTTTGGAGGGCTTCTGCTGCCTGCTGGAGTTAGAGGTTCTTATCTCACAGTATAAGGAATTATATCAGAGACATATAGTAAAATCATAGAAATAGAGACTGTTCAGCATTTGGGAGGCAGAGGTAGGAGGATCACTGTGAGTTTGAGGCTACCCTGAGACTACATAGTGAATTCCAGGTCAGCCTGAGCTAGAGTGAGACCCTATCTGAAAAAAAAAAAAAAGACTGTTTATCAAGAAAGAGAAACTCTTGAGAGTAGGAGTGGGCTAGTGAGCTGGAAAAGACCTACACACCCAAAAAGCTCCAGACCACGACCCTCAATGGCCCTTTATAGGTTATTTACATAGCACCTACATCTTTTGCATTAGAATATCCCGAGCTTTTTTCCACGCATGTTACATGTAGCTAGTATTAGCAAGGTTTTTAGTTTTCAGGCTGTCAGCTCCTTTTATGTGCTGATCTTAATGTAGTCCTATCCAAGTCGCTATTCTCCTGACCCAATGCAATGAATGCTCTTTCCTCTGTTTTGCTCTGTGTGATTGGTAAAATGTTAGATGAGCTACACCTAAACTCCTACTCAAAGAGGACTAATATTTGTTAAGGAGAAAATAAATCATTTATAGAAATAATGTTTAGCTTCGCTATTCTCCATCTAATATTTTGATTTAAAGATCTACAATTTAACTTAAATTCATCAATTGTTCTTTTAAAACAGGGAAATGGACAGGACTAGAAGTATCTAGAAATAAAATAGACTGTCTTTGTGGATATAAGGCATCTTAATAAAATAAAGACAAAAGCTTTCTTACAAAATATAATGCTCTATAAATGCATTCCCTATGGTTTATAATATCTACTTCCTGATTCATTTTTCTTTAGACTAGATACCATATTTTAACCTGTTAAATAATTAAAACTACTGCTATGCTTTTATGTCTTGCGTTATATCGATGTGTGTATATGACTTAGAAAATTTCAATAGCAATTACAAGGTAACTAATTAACAAATTTCATAAGGTTTCATTTTGCCAAAACTTTATAAAAATTATCTGGTTCTTGTTATAGAAAAACACCAATAAGCCAGGCATGGTGGCACACGCCTTTAATCCCAGCACTCAGGAGGTAAAGGTAGGAGGATCGCCGTGAGTTCAAGGCCACCCTGAGACTACATAGTGAATCCTAGGCCATCCTGGGCCAGAGTAAGACCCTACCTTGAAAAACCAAAAAAAAAAAAAAAAATTAAACTTTTGTCTTTCTAAAAGTAAAATAGTAAACTAGATGGCTACATCAAGATCAACATACAAAAGTGGTGATGGCAACCAGAAACATTCCCAATGCTGGCTACATGTGACATATATGGGAAACAAAAGCCATGATATATTAATGCAGGAAAGGTAGGTATGACATAAATGATCAATGGGCTAAAATCTGAATACAAATCAACCTTTCAAAATGTAAATGATAGACATGTTGAATATACTTAAATTTTGGGTTTTCTTTCCTATTTACTCTTTGTTAAAATTTAATATTTTATATAGATAGATAGCTAGATAGATGAAAGAAAGAGATGGCTGGAGAGATGGCTCAGTGGCTAAGGTGTTTGCATGCAGAACCTAACAACCCGTTGCATTCCCTAGTACCCACCTAAAGCCAGTGAATAAAGTGGTGCATGCATCTGGAGTCCGTTTGCAGAAGCTGGAAGTTCTGGCATGTCCATTTTCTCTCTCTCTCTCTCTCTCTCTCCCTCTCTCTCTCTGTGTCCTTGAAAATAAACAATTTAAAAGATTTAAAAATATATATAAATGGGCTGGAGAGATGGCTTAGTGGTTAAGCCCTTGCCTGTGAAGCCTAAGGACCCCTGTTCGAGGCTCAATTCCCCAGGACCCACGTTCGCCAGATGCACAAGGGGGCGCACGCATATGGAGTTCGTTTACAGAGGCTGGAAGCTCTGGCGCGCCCATTCTCTCTCTCTCTCTCTCTCTCTCTCTCTCTCTCTGCCTCCTTCTCTCTGTCACTCTCAAATAGATAAATAAGCAAACAAAAAAGTTTTTTAAAAAATATATAATGTTATTATATATAAATATTTACACACACACACATATATGTTATATTCTTTTATCCCCTTGCCCTGCTGCTCTTGTTACCCTGAGGGCCCTCCTCAGTGGGGTTATGGTATTCTCTGTGGGGTCAGGAAGGCCAAAGTCAGCCCCTGTGGGGTTGCGGGGGGGGGGGCTGTTCCTCAGGATGTTCCTACCCACTCTGTGGCTCTTACAACCTTTTCACCCCCTCTTCTGCAATGTCGCCTGAACTGCAGCAGGCCTATTTGTGGTCTGATTTAGTGTTGTGTTCTATGTAGCCTCTGGTTTTCTGTTTTGATTGATCACTATGTCTGCCACCATCACCCTGGAGTTTGTTGTCAGGCTGGCAGTAAGAGAAGTATTCATGTCATGACTTCCTCTGCAATTTCTCCTGCACCCCAGCAGATGTGGAAGAGGTAGTACCTCTCCTGATGGTGGGCAGTTGGCTCTCTTCTTGTCTTATCAGTGGATCTTAGTAATCCTGACTTCTCTGCCATCTCTGTGCTTCCCCTGGTCTGTTCCCTCCCAGGCGGTCACCATACCATTTACAATTTTGTCAACAGTAGAAAGCCATAAAGACGCTTAGAAAGGTGACTGGCTTTTAACGTGTATAAGGGATGGATATTGGTTGTTGTTTGAGAGACAATTTGTAGTTTTGTACAGGATCTGCCTGTTAGAGACCTTAAAAAAAAAAAAAACACAGGATAGTCTACATCTGTAAGTAGCTGCTTGCCATCTTCTGACATTTTAAAACTTAAGTAAGGATATTGCTTTTTAAATAATATTTTATTTATCTATTTGCAAGGAGAGAGAGAATGAAAATGGACATGCTAGGGCCTCTAGCTACTGCAAACAAACTCCAAATGCATGACTACTTTCTGCATCTGGCTTTACGTGGGTACTAGGGACTTGAACCTGAGTCATTAGGCTTTGCAGGCAAGCACCATAACCACCGAACAATCTCTCTATCCCAAGGATATTACTTTTAATTGCTTCTTTATTTATTTGTGTGAGTGAATGCACCAGGGACACTTGCTGCTGCAAACAAATGCCCAGCCAGTTTTATGTGGGTGGCTGGGGAAATGAACCTGGAGCAGCAGGCTTTGTAGGCAAGCACCTTTAACCACTGAGCCATTCCCAGCCTCAGGTAAGGATATTGTACCTTTTTTTGTTTTGGTTTTTTGAGGCAGGATTTCGTGCTAGCCCAGGCTGACCTAGAATTAACTATGTAGTCTCAGGGTAGCCTCGAACTCATGATGATCCTCTTAAACTCTGCCTCTCAAATGCTGGGATTAAAGGCATGTACCACTACATCCAGCTTAAGGATATTATTGTGCTCTAAGTAACATTTTGCAATTGACATAAAAGACGGGGTTTTGGGTTTTATTTTTTAAAAATGTGTTTTTCATGCTTCATTCACAGGACACTGAGAAATCAAGCTGGAACTGAGCTAGAAGCCTCCTCCTTGCTGGATAGCTGTCATGGTGCTGGAAAGTGCTATGCAGGCTGCTGGAGGGGAGAAAAGTCATTAATAGTCTTAACCAGCAGTGGATCCTGCAAGTTATACAGTTGGCCAGCTAGGCAAGATGTACCCCATGGTGCAATAGTGGTATGTCAGTTATGGTGGTAACCAACTGCTTTCTGATTGGATTTGTAGTCCACTACATAGGAAGGAATTCATGCCTGGTACTAAAAAGTAAGTCAAGAGCCTATGGCTTGGAAGGTCATAGGCCATAGGGGAGAAACACTATTCATTGGCTAAATAAATATATGGTGCCCATCACATTGCCCTCTAAATGTTCACATTTATATCCATAGATTAGTGCTATTTTTACTTTTGATTAGAGAAACTTCTTTTTGCCCATGGTGGTGAATACTAGAGAGACCCAAGATTTCATTAAGGTGACAAAAGGTGACAGTTGAGTGCTCAACACTGGAAGAGACATCTCTATCACACCTGCCAGCAATTTGGGAACAGGGTGGAGGAGGTGGCTGAAAGAATATTGGTGTTTCTCTTACCACTGGCCAGATAAGCTTCTCTATGGAGATGGCTGTGGATACTAGGGAGAATCAAAACTCATCAAAGTGCTGAAAACAAGAGGCTGCTGAGGGATCAGCATTAAATTTAGATATCTCTACCGTGGCCTTCAAGGCTCACGGAACATCTCAGAAGAGGCAGCAGAAAGGATATTAGAGCCAGAGGGGTCAGGAGGAGTACCTTGGCACACTACCCTCCAGACATGTAGTAACTGGCACGTTCATGACCTCTCAGTGGATGTTGTTACCTCTCCAAGATCTACATAATATTGAGCCCATCAACATCCTGGTATAGACAGTGGAGGAAGGCAAAAAGAATGAGACATCAAAGCCGGGCGTGGTGGCGCACGCCTTTAATCCCAGCACTCGGGAGGCAGAGGTAGGAGGATCACCGTGAGTTCGAGGCCACCCTGAGACTCCATTGTGAATTCCAGGTCAGCCTGGGCTAGAGTGAGACCCTACCTCGAAAAACCAAAAAAAAAAAAAAAAAAAAAAAGAATGAGACATCAAAATAGAATGTCAACTTAGGAAGAGAAGGGGGTTCAGTGAATTAGAAATGGGGGTAGGATGGAGGGACAAAAGAATGTATTGGGAGGGTGTTATAGTCAAATTATAGTATGTTCCTGTATTAAAAATCTCAATGAAATGTGCTTTCCGCTTTTTATGTTTCATGATTTTGGCTGCTTAGAAAGTTGTCTTAACAAAGTCGAAGTTCATTTAAGCATCTGTTTGTATTAAAGTCTTTTAAATGACCACTTTGTAAGCAACTGTGTTAACATGATTTTAGTACATTTAATGCCTTGCGCATCTGTGACTAAAGTGTGTAGAGCCATATGTCTACATTTTATATATTATTTATGCAAGAATTTGCAGAGTTAAGGGCATATAAGCTTAATACATGTAAAATGACCAGCAAGTGCTGCTTTCAGTATATGCACATGAAAACACTAACATTTGAGCAGTCTTGCTCTTTAAAACCATGATCTATATTTGTCTTGATTGAATAAGTATTTGTTGTTGTAGAATACACATGTACATCAGAAAATAAGTCTGTTTGTTATAACAAGTGCTATTCCCTAAATTTATGAAAGGTTTCAAATTTTGATTTGCATCCCTATTGAAATAGTAGAAACTGACTAATACATGGGACTTCTGTTTAGTTCTTTTGTGTAATGATGCTAAGTGTTGAGGACTTTTATGTGTGTTGCATATGCCTTCTAAGATACCAAGCTTAGAAAATTACTTTACCAAGATAGAATCTTTTAGACTAGAGTTAATGATACTAATCTTTTCCATGTTTTATATTAGTGTATTAATAATTGTATTATAACTCTTCTGATTAATCAGAGACACTGGTCATGTAAGGAATACTTTGTAAACAAATTCTGAATTTTCAAACCAGTTTTCTTTAAACATTTTCTCTTGTTGGTTGTGTTTTCGTAAAATTTTATACTATTTTTTTTTTGAATTTTTTTTTTATTAGTCAGTTCTGTATTCAGCAAATACAGTCAGTTTGGTACCATTATTAGGCTCATCCGTGACCTGCCCCCTCCCCTTGGCCCCTCCTTGTTGAGGTATACGGGTCTTGCATTGTGGAGTTAGCCCACAGTTATGGGTAAGCTAAATGTCTCTGCATATCATGACCCAACATGTGACTCTGACATTCTTTCCGCCCCCTCTTCCGCAAAATTTCCCTGAGCCATGTTGGGTTCATTTTTGGTCTGCTTCAGTGATGAGGTGTTGGGGGCCTCTGAGGCTCTGGCTCTCTGATTTGGTGAGAGTTGATTTAATTTTATACTATTGTATGTTAGCATTCTACAGAGATATTTGCCCTTCATGGTTGTCTTTGTAAGACCTTATAACTAACCTTTGTCTGTTAACATTCTGCACAAGTATAACTTCTAACAAGGGAACCTAACTAATATTTTTGAGAGAGTAGGACAGACAGAATGAACTCCAGGTTTGTGTGACCTAACATCCATTCTGGGCTGAAGCAGGAAGATCATAAGTTTGATGCCAGTCTACGCTTTATGGTGAGACTCTAGCTTAATCAGTGAGATGGAGTTTGCTTGTGCCAGCCCTTCCAAAAATAAGTCATGTCAAGAAGTTATAACTGAATGAATCTCAACCTTGGTTCCTGCTTATATTCTGATTATGACATTTGTTTCAGACACAAACATGTTTCACCTCTGATTGACATATTTAAACAGTGGGGGAAATGTAGCTGGCCTGGAGGGAAGGAAGATACTCTAAAAAGACACTTGTACCACTTTCTTTGGCTAGCAGACTGTTGAAACAACGAACACCAAGATATAGGAATTTCCCCCAATAACCTCATGCTATGAGAAAGAAAAAGGCCAAAGCCTGGTGCTAGTCAGAGAGGAAACTATATCCCCCAGAAAAGGATTTCATGTAGTGCTGACAACTTGTGAGCCCACCTTACAGGAGAGGCTGACACCCAGACAATGATGGGTGGGATGATAGCTTGACCAGGACTCTTAGCTATGTGTGCCTCTGGTGTTAGAGACTTAGCTCCCTACCGATCTCCCTCTTCATCCCCTGTCCCCTGGCCATGCTAGACCTGGGACTCTGGGACTGCCTCTTAGTATGGTGGCTGAAGATACTTTAGGATAAAAGAAGGGAAGGTCACCTTCCTCCAGCCCCTACTCTGTACACCCCTCAGCCACCCAAGGACCCTGCATTTCAGGGAAGTCTCACTCCTTTCACTTCATAAAACCTTTTCCCTGGCTCTCAGTCTGTTTTGGCTCTCCTACTCTAGGTGCATGCAATCCCCTTTTTCTCTCCCTTCAATTCCTCCACCCATCTCTGGTGCATGCACCCCTCCTTGGTCTCTCTCTCTCTCTCACATACTCTCTTTCTGCCCTTCTTCTCTCTACCCCATTACAATAAAGTCTTAGATCCCAAAAAGCTTTCATCTTGGATCCTCAATTATGAACACTAATAGCTAACATGTAGCCTTTCATTTAAACTAAAACTTTATGTCTAGACCCCGAAGTTGGACTTGGGGAGATCACTGGTTCTCTTATTCTTTTCCCAATATGGCCACATTGAAAAAATCTCCCTTTTCTATTAATTTGGCTCTCTTAATTGGCTTATTGAGGATGGGTGGTCAAGCCTGGTATGTTAGGGCTGCCAGGGCACAGCTTCTGAGTGTGACTCCAGTACCACTGCCTTCATAGCTTAAGAACTGAGATTATAGTTTATAAGACCATACTTGTAGAGACAATTTCCTTTTCTTTTCTCTTTTCTCTTCTCTTCTCTCCTCTCCTCGCCTCTCTTCTTTCTTTCTTTCTTTCTTGCTTGCTTGCTTGCTTGCTCTTCAAAGTAGGGTTTGCTCTAGCCCAGGCTGAGCTGGAATTCACTCTGTAGTCTCAGGAGGCTGGCCTTGAACTAACAGCAAACTTCCAACCTCAGCATTCCGAGTGCTGGGATTAAAGACATGCACCACCATGACTTGTCAATTTCAGTTTTTTTAATATTGAAAATTCATCTTATTACTTTACTTTTATATACATTGGAATTTTAACCCATGTGGTGGTTTGATTCAGTTGTCCCCCATAAACTTGGGTGTTCTGAGTGCTAGGTTCCCAGTGGATGGGGATTTGGGAATTAACGCCTCTTGGAGGCAGTGTATTGTTGGGGATGGGCTTATGGGTATTATAGCCAGTTTCCCCTTGCCAGTGTTTGACACACTCTCGTGTTCCTGTTATCCACCTGATGTTGTCCAGGAGGTGATGTCCACCCCCTGTTCATGCCATGTTTTCCCTGCCATCATGGAGCTTCCCCTTGGGTCTGTAAACCAAAATAAAACTCTTTTTCCCCACAAGCTGCTCTTGGTTGGGTGATTTCTACCAGCAATGTGAACCTGACTGCAACAACCCAAATTGTACTCTTTTTGCTATTTTTTTGGTAGGGAAGTAGAGATTAAACCTAGAGGCCTCATGCATGTTAAGCAAGGGATCTACTACTCATATATACCTCAAGCCTCCTTTTTACTTTCATTTTTCATTTTGAGACTGATGAGAGAGAGAAAGCTCTGTAGGATTAGAACTCTCAAGTCTCAGGTTTTTAGCCATGTTAGCAAAGAATTGAAAATGCAAAGCCAAGAGATGGGTAAATTTTGAGATTTATTTTAGAGTGAGTTAAGAGGGGTGGGGGGAAGCAGGTAAGTGCCCAAGCCAAAAGAAGCCTGGCTGGGAAGGGAGAAGACTGAGACAATCCCACTCCCATAGGGAAGGAGAGAAAAAGAGGCTAAGAAAGGGCTCACACACTGCACAAGTTCAATCACATGAATCAGGCATCCAATTAGAATAACCCTCATCATCAGGCTCAGGTGCATAAGGCAGGGGCTTTATTGGTTGGTGGGCTCAAAAGAATGACTCAGGATGGGCCAGCCCACAGGTGCTAAGCCTAGGAAACGTTGACAAAGGTACTGGAGGCTGATAGTAAGGAGTTGTTGCTTGGAGCCATTTTGGAGGAGACTAGATTAGATGTGAGTTCTAATCCTGCCAGAGCAGGCAAGGTGGAATCCATGTTTCTGTAGGCCTAACTAGCTATGAAGAACAAAGCTACCATGTTCTTAATCCATTTCAACACATTCTCACTGAGTTGGCAAGGCTGACTTAGAGCTCTTTAACTCAGGCAGGCCTTGAACTTGTGATACTTCTGTCTCAGCCTCCTGAGCAGATGGAATTACAGGCATGTGCCACCAGGCCAGTATACACAGAATTCTTTAGCATAGAGTCCTGTAAGGGTAATAATTGGGTCAAAATGTATACCTGCTTTTAAGGATTTAGCATTTTCAAGTTGTCAAATTATGCTATCACTAGCAGCATGTGCGGTTGCTTACTGCTCTGCAACCTGGACCATTATTGGGTGTAGTGTTTTCTTAATTGACACAGAAACTTACATTCCTTATATTTAATTTGGCTATAGTCAGGAACAGGATTTTGGAATCCTAGTGCCAAGGCTGCTAAGTGAGGTTGAGCCCTGCAGATTGGAGAGTAGTGCAGATAAGCCTCCTACCTGTGGAAGGCGCAAGAACAAAAGACAAAGATGAGGTCATGTGGCAACTGTAAGAAATAGAGAAATAGCCATGTGTTAGGGGAATGAGGCCCAGGGGGATGTGATTGCCAATACTTGTAGTTGGCCAAAAGGCCTCCCTCAAATATGTGTGGAGCCTTGCAGCCTGGCCAGACAGAAATAATTCTGATGTAAATTGGGCTTTGGAAATGCAAATGTAAATAGCAGGCTGGCTGGATTGACATGGCTTCTGAACGCTGGAGGCCTGGGTGTATGGCTCTCCCAGGAACCTGTCTAAAAAGGAATCCCAGGAGAAAGGGTATGTGGCATCCATACTGCTGGAGAGCAGCTGGGTAGGCAGAACTACAGAACTACAGAAGCCCCGAGGCCACTGGGAGAGAATGTAGCATAGGAACTTGGCTGTTGGGGCAGTGTGGCTTCCTGCTAGATGAGGGAACCACAGTAGCCTCCTGGGACTGCTCAGGTGCAAGCTGAGGACTGGACTCAGAGGTGCAAATTCCCAACCTAGACAACCAGAAAGGCAAGGAACTAGTGTGAATCAGGGAGGCTGATGCCCTCACATACAAATTAACATTAGCCCACAGTTCTATTAAGCACCAACAATTTGTCAGGCCTCAAGGGAGGTATGACTAGCTCTCACTTACATACGGAAACCAGGGAACAGAATGAACAAATGACACTTCCACAGTTATATCGATGCAACTGACAAGAAGGTAGCAGATTCAAGAGCTCTTGTGTTTGGTCCCTTTTAGTGATTCCCTTGGGAGCAGTTGGGGACATGTCCCCCTCACTCTTGAGTATAGGTGAGAAGTAGTTTGTAAGGAACCCAGGGAAAAGAAAACAACAACAAAAACATAGGTTTAGATGGCAGCAAGAAGGATTTAGGAGAGATATCAAGACGTTCTTGTCAGCCATGTCCCCAGCCCCCACATAAAGCCAGGTGGAAAGTGGCACATGCACCTGTGATCCCAGCATGCCTAGGACACTTCCTCATAGTAACACTCTTAGATAAGATAAGTAACCAAAGAAGGCCAGCATGCCTTATCTGATATCTTCAGCAATTCTTCTTCCCCACACTTTTCCTTGTCCCATCAACCTGTCACCCCATAATCCTTCATTATGCATGTTCACCAGAGGCAGTGCTACCCAAGACCAGCAGACTCAAAAATCCAAGGTACCCCAAAGCAGCAGAATTGTTGGGATCCAGCTCAAGCCAGGTGTGGCCTGAGCTTTTGGCCCCCACACATGTCTCTGATTTCTGCCAGCTGAGCTAGCCACTGATTGGACCAAATGGCCTTCCCAAGCAGGTCATGAGTGAGTCACAGAAGCATCATGGAAACTTGGACACGGGAGAAGGGTGGAGAAGAACCACAGTGGACTTGGGTCACAAAGACAGCATTCCACTCTACTCCTGTGGCCCTGGGCTGATGCATTCTCCCCACTGGACTTCACTTAATAGCTATAAAATGGAGGGAGAGAATAAGTGCCCCACTAGATTGTTGTATAGATGCACATGATATTGTTTGGTCAGTAATGGGGCCAAAGTTGGTTCTGAGCACCTGGGGAACACAGACAAACAGGATATCTAGGCCCTAGCCTCAAGGGGCTTCCAATCCAGTGGTCCAGGTTGAGGGGCTGTTAATGTGTAGAAGAATTTAATGCCTAGCACAAGGCAGGACCCTGAGCAGGGACTCAGTAGCATGTAACTTCCAGCTTTACTTAACACATGTGTGGTGTCCAGTCTACAGAATACTCTCCCTGCATCATGTCATGTCATGTTCCCAACAGCCCCAGACAATGTGACACAACAACCTAGACTCTTCATGTTGTAGATGAGGAAATGGAAACCCCAAAAGTTAAAATCTCCTCCATAGTCAGACAGATGATGCATGACAGAGACAGGCAAACCCCAGGGCTTGGCTCTCATTGAGACTTTTTCCACTGAGTCCCTTCCTCAGTTCCACCATTCTCTTCAGACATAGCACTTGCCACTTGAGCTATAGGGGTGCCAAAGGGCCTCTAGGATTCCTGGCCAGACATCTGACACATGCCTTGCTCTATTTTTAAAAATTCATCCAGGGAGACAAGATAAGAGTGATGGGAAGGGACTACAATCAAAATATCTTATGTGCATAACTAAAAATTGCTAATAAAATAAAATCAGGGGAAATTAAAAAAGAACATCATTAACCCCACATGAGGTTTAAGTCATGAGGCTCTTGCCAACAGGCATGGAGGATGAGCCAGAACCCTCAAACATACCTTCTCTGTGCATCCTTCTTCAATACATACAGCATTTAGATGCATGGGATGAAATGTAAGCTTTCTCTAGCAGAGCATTCTGGCTATATTTCTTTAAGTCCTCGTATTGCTAAAATGTCCATAGAGAATGTTCTAGACATGTGGAAAAGAGATACTGAGTTAGCCTGAGCTAGTAGATATGAAGGAAGAAAGCTATTGTTCTAGCATTGAGCTTGGGGCTGTCAACTATCAGTTGATAGGTAAATCAAGGAGAGTCCAGTGGAGGCCCAAATGGGATTTCGAAGGCCCTCTCCATCCTTCACAACTTGAGAAAAGAATAACTGCCAGATAAGACACTCCCCCTTTCTTGGACTGGAAGGAAATTGCTTTCAATGTCTGAAATAGAGAAGGGTAAAGAAGGAGATGATGTAAGCGTAACAAGGACCACATTGGAGGTGTTCTTATATGGAGCTCCTCTATTCCTTGTTGCTACTGGAGGGTGGTAGGACTAGAGATCATTCCTATCCTACAGGTGAGGGCACTGAGGCTCAATGTGTGAGGGAGCTAATCTATGGTCCCAAAGCACGTAGGCCATGGAGCAAGGATTGAAATCCAGGTCTCAGGGCACTGCAGAGGCCTCCATCCTTCATGTATACCGAAGAGTTACAAAGAAGCTGGTAGCACCTTCCTGAGCCAGGGCCCCTCAGCCCCTCTGCGGGGCTTCTCTAGAGTCCTGGTCAAGGGTTTTCAGTGGATGTAATGTTTCTCTTCCATGGCACACTAGCATCCAACACACATGCTGATCATACACTGGTTGATCACAGTGATAGTCTCTCATTGGAGTCTAGGTGCACACACATGGAAGCTTATGTTATAAGTGATCAGCTGATTTCACCTCGCATCCTGTTTATACATAGTCACACCTCACACTTCACTGTGCTGGGCCCCAACAATGCGATGTTGAGAGCAGTTCAGGACAAGGACAGGACCGGTGCCATTGCCCCTCCTCCTCTCATGTCATTCTACATTTTTGTTTCCTCTTCTTCTCCTTCTCCCAGACACAGTTGCTTCCGTATTCCAAAAGACAGTCCCTGCCCAGCCACCTCTCATCCCAACATACATCACCCCACGTCCCACAGCCACGAGAAGTCTGCTGCTGTGTGGGTAACCACGGACCTAGAGAAGCCATAAGCAACTGCCTCTTGAAGACCAATGATGGGAAAAATGTTTCAGAAGTAGACCAACTCAAAATCATCTATTGAGTACCAGGCCCAGGCAAGAACTCTACTTTGAGAAAGAACAATCTCTACACCACAATGGTTGAGAGAAGACTGCAGCTGGAGCTGGGGTCATAATCATCACCTACCTCACAGGGTGGGTTTTTGTTTGTTTGTATGAGACAGCCTCTCAATATGTAGCTCATGCTGGCATTGAACTCACGATCCTCCTGCCTCAGCCTCCCAAGGGCTTGGATTACAAGGTTGTAACGCCAAGCCTAACTGGCCTGATCTGAGTTATAGCCAGTGACAACCTGTTTGTACGCTCAGGGGTCACTATCAGTTGAGTCCTTGACCTCTGTCTGACTCCACACCTGGCCCACTAGGAAGCACCCCTGCTGACCCGCTCGCTAGGCCAGCTCCCCAGCTGCAATCCTAAATTAATAAGATGCACACCAGATTTCTGGCCCTTCCCCTTCTCTGCCTGCACATTGTGGCCAGTATCCAAGTCTTGAACAAGCCAATGTGAGGCTTATGCTGTAGCTCTGAAAAGAAAGTCTATGGGCTACAGAGTTGGCTCGGCTGTTAAGGTGCTTGCCTGCAAAGCCTAAGGACCCAGGTTTGACTCCCTAGCAACCATGTAAAACCACATGCACAAGATGGTGCACAGGTTTGGAGTTCATTTGTGGTGGCTAGCGGCCCTGGTGCACCCATTCTCTCTATCTGCTTCTCTCTCTCTCTCTCTCCCTTCCTCTTATAAAACATTTTTTAAAAAAGAAAGAAAAGCACAATCTAAGATGGAGCAACTTCTACCCTCTGCTGTACTAGGGAATAAGAGTTTTGGGGGGCAGTGTGATACAGGACAGGTCTTCCGTTGCTTGTTGTAGTGGATCCATTTATTCACTAGAATAATAACTTTTTAAGGGCAGGGTTTGGTGTTTGCTTTTTGCTGTGCTTCCAGTGCTTAGATCAGTGCTAGGCCTTTAGTAAGTGTTCTTTAAATAAAGACAGGTTGAATGAACGAATGAACAAATTTACTCAATTATCTAAGATTTGCCTAAGCTTTTATTCTGAACCAGGCTGTTTTGGACCTTGATGATACAAAGAAGAATAGAGCATGATCCCTGGCCTCAAGGAGCTTCCCATCCTGTAGGCCATGGAAGTGGGTGTTGAGGGAGCTTGGGAGTAGGCACAAGGGGCTTGGGAGCCCAGGGTGGCCCCAGAAGCAGGGCAAAGGCTTACAGCTGTGGGCCAGAGTAGCCACGCACTTGCCTGTACTTGCTCAGTGGGCTGTGCTGGCTGCAGGCAGAGGTGGCCGCCCAAGGTCTTTTGGCCAGAGCACAGCTCCCACTCCCTCATCTTGGCCCCACCTACCTAGGAAGCCTCTCTGTTGGCCCAGAGAGAGGAGTCAGGCAGGGAATCCCAGCCCCTCCCTGCCCCAGACTGAGCCCAGAAGGGCCTGGCATGCTTCTAATATCGAGCAGCAAATTCAATCAGGCAGATGAGAATTCCTATTATTTTAATATATTTAGACGAGAGTTTAAGGTGGATTTTGTTCCATGCTGTATATTTTTACAACATGAGGTCAGGCCACTTTGATAAATGCTGTAATGGAAGCAAGAGGGGGCCTTGGGAAAGGGTAAGAGAAAGAGTAGAAAAGGAGAGGGGGGGGGTGGGAGAGAGAGAGACAGGGACAGAGACAGAGACAGAGAGATGAAGAAAGGAAGAGGGAGAAGGATGGGGGGAGATCAGGACTCTGCATGTGTATCCACAGCTCATCTTTTCCACATATGTCCAAGACTCCATGTGCGTCTCTGCGCCTGTGTCTGTTTGTTGTTTGAGTAGACAAATCCATTTGGGGATAAATAGGATGGTTTTCCCACCTGCAGGAAGCAAGGCGGCCAAAGGCTGATTGGAGCTGCTTTACTCTGCTGCTCTCAAAGGCCCTGGGCAAGGACTCACATTGCTCCTGAGGCCGGCCTGCAGAGCTCTGCTTAGAAATGGAGATGCAGGCCTGCTGCCAGGAAGGCAGGGCCATTCCAAGAGGCCTGAAAGGCCCTAGCCTGAAGTAATTTCTCACCAGGAGTCCCTACCCCCACCCTAGAGGCCATGCTGCCCCGCTTTGCTGTGCCACAAGGCTCCATACTCACCTGCTCCTAGAGGTGGGCACATAGGGCTCCCAGCCTCCCAGAGCAAGGGAACTGGACCCCAGGCACTCACATAAGCTCTGGTAGCTGGATGGGAGGGAAAACCTTCAGCCTGGAGACTGGGGGTTGGATAACATGACTGAAGGACTTTATCATCCCAAAAGTATTTGACTAGAAGCTTAGGAAAAGAATGGGATGGGTTCTCAGCCTCTAGAGAACTTTTCTGGGCTCAGAGTCCTTGGAAAGGAACTAAGTGGTTGATGCTGGCTAGAGTAGAAAGCCTCTTGGCTCAGCCTGGGCCTGACAAATGATCTGGAGTGTCATTGAATCCAGGCCAGACCCCTTGAAAACCAGCATGCTGCTCACCTGGCCATGGGTGTGTGCTCTGCTCAGGACACAGGGTGGCATCCAGTTCAATTCTACCCCTCCCACAATCGGTCTACCCAGCATACTTGTGACAGGCTCAGATTTTCCCCTTCCTCTGGAAGGAGCAGACAGGGGACCTCTGTCCCACAGCATCTGGCTTATTCCTGGGCACTGGTGAGGCAGTTAGCTTACAAGAAGGACAGGTCTGTCTCAATGACCTCTTGAGCCTAGCTTGTGGCTTCTATCACCCACCCTGTTTTGGAGGAAAGCCAGAAAATGACCACATGAAGAACAAGGAAAATGAGAATGACACAAAGGCCACATTGTTATCTCTTCCCCCAAAATGCAATGGTTTCTTCAAAGCAGGATGACTGGCTGGCCTTACGGTTGCCTCTATAACCTTGGGCTATGATTGACACCTTAGAAACAAGTATCAGAGTTGGAGGAAACCCCAGTTTGCTAAGCAAGTGGTTTTGTGGCTTGTGCTCCCCTACCTGCCGCCACTCTATCCCCACCTGGCCCGAACACTGCTGCCCTGTATGTGGATCAGCTTTTAGCCTCCAGGACAACTTTTTCTGGAGTACCCAAGGACTGAAGTTTAAGAGATACCCAGCTTTATCCATTTTTCTTTCTGTCAACTAACTGCTAGTGAGTGCCTATTGTATGTATTGGGGTAAATTCAAGGGACATCTCTCTAGGTAGTGAAGTAATCCAGGCATGGGCTAGCGGTGGATGGACACCTGGAGCCGAATCTATGGCAAGACAGAAAGGACCTCATAAAGGTCTGAGTGGCCATGGTAGAGTGGTGGTTGGCTAAATCACAGAACTTTGTTTGGGAGCCAATTGTATGGTCCACCATGACCTCTAGGCAAGGACTGTAGTTCAGCATTGCAGGATGCAACACTCCTCAGTTTGAGCTGCTGTTGAGGCAGTTAGGAAGTCCTCATCCTCCTGGCCTGGGTGGCTTGAGTGGCAGAAATGATGCCCCAGGGGCCGGGTCAGTGAGAAGCCTATGCAGTGTGGCCCTGGAGGAACCCCAGCTTTGGACCCCAGCAGCCTAGGCTGTTGCCTTCTTTCCAGACAGTGTGCAGCAGTACTTGTGAGCACGCGTCCACAATGGGGGGGGGCACATGCCCAAAGGGGTTGGAGCAGCCAACCTTTGCTGTGGCTCCACAGTCTGTCGGTGATGAAGAGACAGAATGCACAGGTGCCCGTGCAGCCCAGGTCCAACTTTACCTCTCCTCAGCAAGCTGGGTTCTAAAGATAGTTCCTGAATCACAGTGGGCTAACTGCTCTCTCCCACCTCACTGGCTTTTGAGGAAGCCAGTCATTATGACTGGATCTCCAGGCAGAATTCTGGACTTGGAAACTGGCCCAGAGACCTAGCCTTCCATGCTTCTTCACAGCTATCCCCTGAACCTTGTGCCTCACTTCCCAGGGCATGTAGGCATCTTGCCCTTCCCTGTCTCTCCTGCTCTGTCCTCTCCTCTCTTTTCTTCTCCAGCTAATAGCCATTCGGACTACAGCCAGATACCCTGCCATCTTCTGCTCTGGCATCCCAGTTTGTCTACAAGGGAGCCACCATTTTTTTCCCAAATTTTTATTAACAACTTCCATGATTATAAAAAGTATCCCATGGTAATACCCTCCCTCCCCCAACTTTCACCTTTGAAACTCCATTCTCATATCCCCTCCCCATCTCAATCAATCTCTTTTATTTTCATGTCATGATCTTTTCCTCCTATTATGATGGTCTTGTGTAGGTAGTGTCAGGCACTATGAGGTCATGGATACCCAGGCCATTTTGTGTCTGGGGAGAGCACATTGTAAGGAGTCCTACCCCTCCTTTGGCTCTTACATTCTTTCTGCCACGTCTTCCGCATTAGACCCTGAGCCTTGGAAGGTGTGATAGAGATATTGCAGTACTGAGCACTCTGGTCACTTCTTTCAAGCACCATGATACCTTCTGAGTCATCCCAAGGTCACTGCCATCTGAAAACAGAAGATTCTCTACCAAAAGTGAGAGTAGCCTTAATATATGGGTATGAGCATTAAGAGAAGTGCTTACTGGGCAGTTTGATAAGCATAGTATATACATTTAGCCAGACAGCAACAGATGTTACACCCCTAGGGCTCATGACTACCTCTGTTTTAAATTTTCAGGGGAGCCACCAATTTCTTGCTGCCTCCCCAGAATTATTTCTTGGTCTTCAGTCTCCCTCCAATTCTTCCAAGTTCAATTCCTCAAAGATCATCAAAGTCTAACTTCATTGGTGATGGCGTGATGGCCAAAGGTGCAGTCTGTCCTTGGTCCCCTCTACCTCCAGCAAATTAGAGGGGGAAAGATTCCTCTCTAGGTTCTGACAGATAAATCTTGAGACGTCATTGCCTCTCTTGGCACGTCTTCTCTTCAGGAGGCTGCACTTTGTGCCAGAAAGCCCTGCCCCAGGTGTCAAGGGTCAGGGCTTTGGCCACAGCTCTTGCTGCCACTGCGCTGAGCAGCTCTGAGCAGTTGCTGTCCCTTTCTGAACTCCCTCTTCCTCAATGGTCGCATGTCACATGTTGGGATCGGGCACAGGCCCTTTTAGGGCTATTCCAGCTCTGAAACCAACCCAGCGTGTGTGCATGGAGGGTATGCGCGCCATTGCTATCCCACACCTAACACTCAGTGACACCTTATACCATTGTGATTCTGGTAAACTTGGCCACCGGAGACACTCCCTGCATAGGCTACAGGCCTGAAGGAGGCAGCTACCAGCGGCTCTCATTCCTGCTTCTGGGGCAGGCCCCTACTTCTCCAGTGCATTCCTTCCCTGACTTGCTCCCCAATCAGTCCCCACTCATTTCTGTGAACCCCTCGCTCCATCTGGCCCCGTCTCTCTTCCTTAGTCCCTCTTTCCCACCTCCTGAAAAGCTGGGCTGTGCTCAGCGATGGATGGGCTCCCTGTCCCCCTCCTTTCTGGTGTTTCACCAGCCGGGAATTCCTTTGGAAACAGCCTGGAAATCCTCCATCATTGGGAAGCACTGGCCCTACCCCAACAGCCCAGCTGCCGAACCCAGGCCTGCAGCAGGTGTGTGTGTTGGTGTCTGGCTCTGGAGATTTATAACCTGTAGCAAGAGGGAGGTGCTGCTTTTGGAAGCATTTCTTCTGTCCTTGAACAAAGGCCTGTGGCCAGGGACCCCAGGGGAGCAAACAAGCAGAGAGGAAGCCACAGGCCAGCCTACCCCTCCTCCTCACTGCAAGCCCCATTTTTCCCTGCCTCCCTGGCTTGCTCCCGCAGCTGTCACTAGCTCTTTCTTACCTCTGGTCTCCTCTGATATGTGTTTACTTATTTAGTGGCAACGGAGATTGAACCCAGGGCTCCAAATATGCCAGACAAGCAACAACATCTACAATCATATTATTTATTCTCTGCTCTCTCTCTCTTCCTCTCTCTCTCTCTTTCTGTCTCATTCTGTAGCTCAGACTGGCCTGGAACTCAGGGCAATCCTCCTGCCTCAGCATCCCAAATGCTGGGATTATGAATGTGAACCACCACACAAAGCCTCCCTTTTTTACATTCTATTTTTGAGACAGGATCTTATTAAGTTGCTTAGGCAGGCCTTGAACTCACAGTCCTCCTCCCTCATCCTCTAGCTACCAGGCCTGGCTACCTCACTTCTCATTAGTACCTGCCCTTTCTGCCATCAAACATCTTTCACTTGCGTCGCCTCTTGCACATCCCACCATATCTCCTCAGGCCTTCTTCCTGAATAGCTCGCTCACCATAGTATGACCAGAGCAGCTTTGTTCAAATACAAACCAGATTACCTCCCTGCCCTACTCAGGCTCTCTGAAGCCTACAGAACCAAGTCCTGCCCATTAACCTATCATTCAAGGTTCTAGCTTTTTTCTTCCATTATCCCCCACCATTCAAATGCACACATCCTATACTTGAGGCATGAGGAGGTCCCGTTGATCTCTAAAGTAAGGGCCTTTTTACTTGAGGCCCACAGGTCCTTTCAAGTCTTTCTGCCCCCTAGCCAGGCACACTACTCTACCCACCTTGCTCCGCTTCCACAGTGTCACGTGCCAGGCATAGTGTCACTGCTCCCTCAGTGAACTCTGCACTCTCCCTCATACCTGGCATCCATTTAGGGACTACCATGTCCAGACAACTCCCTGTCATCCTCGCTGCCACCAGCCCAAGACAGAACTGGCTTGTCTTCTGCCAGCCAATTGCTCCTCTCTTTCTCAATGGGACCTGAAATGAGGCTGTGAGTCAGCGCTGGTTCTCCTCGCTGCTACTCACCACTGCTGCCTCAGCCATGGCTTCTCGGAGTCTGACTTACTGAGGCCCTACTCCCTGCTCATTATTATGTTCCTGCCTTCACCTGTAAGGTCCTCCTACATCTCTGCCTCTTCAAGCTCCTGCAAGGCCCATCACAAATGCTGCTTCCTCCAGGGAGCCTTCCCTGAGCCTCTTGATTGGACATAGCTCATCTGGCACTTTCCAGCCAGGTTTGGTGGTTGTAGTTGGAAGCACAGGCTCTGGAGTCATCCTCCCCGGGTATAGAATTCCAGCATATTTTCCCCCACCTTTATTTTGCAATACTAGAGATGGAATCCAGAGTCACATATATGCTAGGCAAGTACTCTACCCCTGAGCTACACCCCAGCCCTAGAATACCAGTTCTACTGGTCACATCACTTTTTTAAAAAAAAAAATTCTTTATTTGCAAGGAGAGAGGGAGAGAGAGAGAGAGAGAATGGGCATGCCAGGGCCTCCAGCCACTGCAAACGAACTCCAGACGTGTGCACCACTGCATCTGGCTTTACGTGGGTACTGGGGAGTCAAACTTGGGTTACATGGTTTTTCAGGCAAGTGCCTTAACTGCTGAGCCATCTTTCTAGCCCCACATCACTTTTTTGAATTTCAGTTCCCACACCTGTGAAGTAAAGATAATTGGAGTTACTACCTCACATGGCCTTCCTGAGAGTAAAGTGATTAGTCTGTAGATGCAGCTAAGAATGTTGTCTGCTGTGGGAGAAATGCTATAGTGGTCTTATCAATGTTGACATTGGTTATATAACCTCCTTAGCTGATGTTTCAGTCTGTTTTTTTTTGTTTGTTTGGTTGGTTGGGGTTTTTTTTTTTTGTTGTTGTTGTTGTTGTTTTGGTTTTTGGAGGTAGGGTCTCGCTCTAGCTCAGGATGACCTGGAATTCACTATATAGTCTCAGGGTGGCTTCGAACTCATGGCAATTCTCCTACCTCTGCCTCCCAAGTGCTGGGATTAAAGGCGTGAGCCGCCACGCCCAGCTCTCAATCTGTTTTCTGTTGCTGTAACAGAACACTCAAGACTGGATATTTTATTAACAAAAGAGGCTTATTTGAATCTAGAGACTTGGAAGTCCAAGAGCATGGTACCAGCAAGGACCTAGTGCTAATTTAGTTCCTGCTAGAAAGTGGAAGGACAAGTGAGCACATGCCAAACCAAGGCATGTGAACACAAGAAGCAACCTTGTTTTATAACCATTCTCGTAACTAATCCCATCCCACCAGAATGAGACTCACTCTCACTTCCACTATTAATCCATTCATGACAGCTCTGTCCCCATGGCCCAAATGCCTCTCACTAGGCTCCACCTCTTCACACTACCACATTGGGACCAACATATGAATTCTGGGGCACACTCAAACCATAGCAACTGATCTGACAAATTCTCCTGAGCAGGAACCAAGTGTGACCTCTTTTGTCACCCACACTGAAGATGTTAAGCGACATTTTCTTCCCGAACTGAGGCTGCCCACCCTCTGACACTTCGGCCCCTGCCGAGACCACAAGGAAGCTAAGAACTAGTTCTACCTTGCTTGGTGTACATCAAGCCTAGAGAGTAGACCAGTCTACTGTCACCTCCAAGCCTGCTGCCTGTCCTCTGAGGCCACTGTACAGCCAAACATCCCCGAGGATGGGAATGATGGAGACAAATTGGAGGGAAGTCAAAGGAGCAAAGGCCCTGAGCTCCTGGGGAGGGCAGGCCTAGCTGAGGAGGGAGATGAAAGCAGTTCCATGTGTGTGGCTTGGCTGAAGGACAGTGCTGGGTGTGGCGGGGGACATGATAACTGGAGACAAGGATTCCAGCAGAGCAAACGAGCCAAAGCGTGGGAGGCCTGGGAGCTCCATGGTAGGGTGACACTTCTCAGGCAAATGAGCTCTTTAGACACAGGCCTGGAGATCTCTGGAGACCAGGGAAGGACTACAATGCCCCCTTCTTACCAACCTGAAGGGAGAAGTCTCCACATGCCAGGGCAGGCAGTATTGTGTAGTCTTGGGCCTGTGGGAGTTGAGGGGCCAGGCTACCCTCCGCCTCCCCCTATCTGTAGCTGTCTGAGGCTGGATTGGGCTGAGCTGGGTACAACCCAGGGGCTGAGGACTGAGAGTTCAGGCAACACCCCTTTCTCCAGGGAATGTACACTTGCAAGCCCCTGACAAGGCTTGTGGGTTTGGAGCCCTCCCTGTCCCACTATCCCCTTTTTCCTTCCTCCCCCACCTTCCCACTTCAAGCCATTGTTTTCAGACCATGGACCTCTGCCCTCTCCTTCTGGGTACTAAGGGGCAACTCAGGGGCATGGAGAGGCCCAGAGGAAATATTGAAAATGGCCTCTCCATCCTCCCCTCAGATCCGGCTTCATCGTCCTTGGGCCAAGATAAATAAAGCAAGTGAGGGAGTGGTCTCCATATGCTCGGTACGGATGGCTAAGGGGCCCTGATGGCTAAGCATCCTTGTGTGTGTGGGGGGGGGCAGGCTGAACGTCAGTCTACCCAAAGCTGCTGTGGATGCCTCGTAACCCTTCTGGAGGAATGTGGGTGCAAGGTGACACAAGCAGCAAAGCAGAACCCTGTCAGTGCCTCCTTTCCTGGGGTGCTGTGTTTATAGTGCTCTGAGGGGGAGCTTGGGAATCTAGTAGGAGGTAGAGGCTGGAGATTCAGCCATCAAGACTTTCTCTCCGCTTCAGCCTCAACTCCCCAAGCTTCCAATGGGCTCTGGGTATATTCATAAAGCCTGAGAATCAGCGGCTTATACAGGTAGGGAGCCTAGAGGACCAAAGTCTCAGGACCACCCTCCCCTCTCCCCAACTGGGGGCGCTGATTATCTCACCTGGACACTTTCTGCCCTGGCCCATGGGGGAGGTCAGACTATGTCCTCATGGTCATAGCGGAGCAGAAAGAATCCATGTCTTAAGAAGGACAGACCAAGTTTTAGCCCAGTTTTGGGCCTGTACTCTGTTCTCCTTCTGCACAAACCTGTCACTTCTCTCTGCTTTTCTCCCTCCCCCATTCTAATGTGGAGAGCTGACTCTACCTCACCAGGCTGACAGTGAGATCTAGGTACATAATGGTGGGGTACACTGTGTGAGGGTCTGCCCTGCACCTCCCTGCACTAGGGCCCCAGGATCCCAGGTGTCCATGTGGGACCTGATGCAGCATAGCTCCCAAAGGAGAGCTCTGGGCTACTGGGGCTTGAAGAAGACGCACTGTCTCCTCTCGCAGTGACTATGAGGGTATCCAGGGCCTGCCACCTGGGCCAGATGGGGGCAGCTCTCAAGCTTTTCCTGACATCTCCCCCAGCCTGTGGACCGCCTCTAGCAATCTGCCTAGATGGGCCACTCTGCATGCTCTCTTGCGGTTCTCAGACTTGTCCATGAGCTCTGCCTTGAGTTCTGTATTGTTAGGGCACTTCATGGCTTCCTCCTGTCCTATTTCATTCTGCCATTGTGCTCAAGGCAAAGACTACTCCAGGGCCTCCTTAGTCATTGCTTCATTCAGGCAGACACCAGAGCAAGGGCTGGCCTGCACCAGAGCAGATCACAGTGGCAAGGGCCAAAGAAAGGATGAAGGCCAGGAGATGGCAGGTCTATTTGCACTTCAACTTCCTCCTCATTTTGTCTGACAAGCTGCTCTCTTTCGGGGACTCTCTTTTCCTAGCTGTAAAATGGAGTCCTTATTCTTGCACTCCCGGGCTTATTGGAAAGTGCACAAATGTTAACGGCAATGGGATCCTAGAAAGAATGTTTTGGCTTGAGGACCTGGAATTTAACCTTTCCACTTGGTTCCATTCTGTGGCAGCCGAGGACACACAGAGACCCCATTCCCAATTGCTGTCACTCAGTGTTTCCCTTTGGTTAGCTGCCAAGATCACTAACTCTTTACAGTTCATTGCTTTCCCTCAAGTCTTTGTGCGAGAAAATTGCTCCATGGGTTCTGGATCTTCAGTTTGGAAACCCTTTGTGTCTGGTCCAAATCCTTCTTGCTGCAGTTCCTAACTCAGGTCTCTGCCTCTCCAACGTCTAGCCTGTCTTCTCTTTCCTCTCTCCTCTCTCCTGCCTTGTCCTCAGAGGAGAGAATAGAGGTTAGGGCAAAGGATGGCTTTAGGTTTGGCCAGAAGCAGCACATCACGGGTAGCGTCTCCCTTCCAGAAGCACTCAGCTGTCCCACACCCTCAGCCTCAGCCTCACTTGCAGGCCTGTGCTGCCCCAGCTGGAATACTTGTGGTCTCTCACCGTGCGTTGGAACTAGGGCGCTAGCCCTGACTTTAATCTCCCCTGGCAGCTCTGTGGCACCGATAAGTCCCAAGTTTACGACAGAGGGAAAATGAAATCCACATTATTACCCCACCAGGGTCCAACTCTGACCTGGCGGAGGCAGGGATGCCCTCCAGTGGCAGTGGGAGTCCTGTTGCCCCTCAGGACATAGTGGAGGCGTGTGGCATGGTGCTGCCCTCCCCCCACCCACCCCAAGGCGTTGCAAAGCGGGCAGCTCCCTGGTGAGTTTGAGGTTAAAGGGGACTCCTTCTCCAGGAATCTGCAGTCAAATTGCTGAGCTGTTCACAGTGACCTGGAGATGATGTTTGGAAATCTGATTTGTGATAACATAATGTTCCTTTTAAGTAACGCTGGCTGGAGAGGGAAGGAGGAAAAAACGACCAAGAAAAACAACCTTATTGAGGTTTAAAAGGGGACGCTGTCGTGGCCGCCTCCTTAATCTCCCAAATCATTTTCCTCTCTTCCCCCTCCTCCTCCTGCCCCAGACCTGCTTTTGTTTATAACAATCTCTTGGAAAGAAGATTGAAAGTGAAATCTGTTTCCTTGCTTAAATATATATATTTAAAGGGGGGAAGCAAGCACTTTCTCCCCACCCCCTGCCACCCCCTCTGCGAGCAGTGTGGGTAATTGGAGGGTTGCCTGCTCTGGGCTAGGAGGTCAGCATTGGCTATAAGGTACCCACTCATCGCCCCTTCACCAAAGGATCATTAAGGCAGAAAAACAAGCTGGGGGTGGGATGGAAAAATAGAGGAGGGTGGCAAGGTCAACACTTACCCAGTGACTCTAGGCACTATTTATACGATGGCTTATGGCCAGCAGTTTGCTGTCTTGGGTGAAAATAAATACATATGAAGGAACAAAATTAGATACCAAGCAGGACTTCCATGTTCATTGTCTAACACACAGTGTGCTTAGACTAGTAGAGAGACATGTTTTTGCTGTATCCCCTGATGAAAGTATGACCCTACTCCTATCTGGGCCAGGCCTCACTTTATGACACAGGGAGGGCTAAGATGAAACATCTGTGTCACAGCAGGAGAGGCTGGGTGGCAGCTGATGGGATCTCCCACTGAGGAGGAGGAGCCTGTATGAATCTATGGACTCAGTGGGGGAGGATGATGAGGGTGACTGATATGGAAGGAGGAGCCAACACACCCAGCAGTGGCCACCATGGAGTTTATCTCACAAGCCCCACCCCCCAATATGCCTACCCCAAGCCTTTCTGCCCTGCCAGGACCAAAGTCTGACATCTCAGGTGGCACCTTATGCACCACCCACCGCATGGCATTCCCGGGCTCTTGGCCCAGCCGGAAACCAGCCAACAGAACTAGCAGGGCAGGATGGGGCAAGCTGACAGAAGAAAGAGGTGCAGAAGGCCGCCATGCTGCCAGCATGGCTGCCTGCCAGCCTGAGGTAGATTCCTCCAACCTGGCTTCTCAAAGAGCCCTGGTGCAGAGACACCCGCCTGCTGGGGGCTGTGCTTCAGGAGCAGGAACAGAGAGGGCTTTCTGGTGTGCTTTTCAGGGGGCCTTGCTCCCCCACCCGATCCAGGGCATGTTATTACTATCAGAAATATCAGACGTTTCAACTCAAATTAAAGTCAGGTTAAATGTCTCTACTGCAGAAATTCCACATGGTTCCAGATGGAGAGGAGGGACTCCCTCTCAGCCTCCCAACTTCACTCCCTCCCTCTCTCCATCCCTCCCTCCCTCTTTAACTCCCTCCTCAAAAGAGGAACAAAAGCATCCACTTATAGTATAGTATGTTGTCATACCACTCAGTGCAATACTCCCATGGGGAACACAAAGCCTTCTACATGGGGAGACTGAGGCCTAGGGAAGGAATGACCTTGAGAAAGTTCACTAAGCAAGTTAGTGGCAGAGCTAGGACTGGGACGCAAACGTCCTGATTTCCATGCCTCACTGTTTTGTTTCATTGTGTTTTATTCCGTAGCACCCACCTGCAGTGCTGTCAGATCTGGAACTCCTCCTGCCATCGCAGATGGCCGAACCCCTCTGACGCTCAGACAAAAGCTGGACCCAGTCTCCCATTCCCTTTTCTCCTCTTCTATTTGTTTTTTTGAGGTAGGGTCTCACTCTGGTCTAGGCTGACCTGGAATTCACTCTGTAGTCTCAGGGTGGCCTCGAACTCACTCACGGCGATCCTCCTACCTCTGCCTCCTAAATGCTGGGATTAAAGGCGTGCACCACCATGCCTGGTTCCTTCCTAGAACTTTTGATGAAAACAGAGAAAGAGCCATGCCTAGTGGTACTGGCCTATAATCCCTGCTACACAGGAGGTTGAGGCAGGAGGATGGAAGGTTTAGTCTAGCCTGGGTTATAGAGTGAGTTCAGGGCTAACCTGAGCAACATAGTGAGATCCCATTTCAATATAAAACATAAAAAGGAAAAGGAAAGGAAATGGGGTTGAGGATTTAGTCAAGCGGTAGAGTGCTTATCTAGCATGTGTGAGGCCCTAGGTTCAATCCCTGTATCCTACTCTAACCCCCAGGGAAAGAAAAAAGAATAAAGAAACTGTCAGCAAAGAGTGGATAGTTGGAAGACATGAACCTGGAGTTCCAGGTTTTCTTTCTTTTCTTTTCTTTTCTTTTCTTTTTTTTTAAGGTAGGGTCTTACTCTAGCCCAGGCTGACCTGGAATTCACTATTCACTATGTAGTCTCAGAGTGGCCTTGAACTCCATCCTCCTACCTCTGCCTCCCGAGTGTTGGGATTAAAGGTATGTGTCACCACACCACCATGCCTGGCGAGTTAAGTAGAGCCCCTTCAAGACAAAGCAGGCACCCAAGAGATGGTATACCTCATTTAAGCCTAGGACTTAGCATTGTCTGGTCACCCTTTCACAAACATGTATCAGCAAAGGACAGGGTTTCATTCTGAGGAATGCTCCATTAGGTAATTTCGGTTTTTTTTATAGAGTGTATGTATTCATACAGATTAAGATGACTACCCTGTCACTAAGTTGTTGACTGAAACATCATTATATTTTAGATGACTGTACTTCTCATTTATGTAGACTAGTAATGTCTCCTTTTGTTTAGACCAATTTGAGCTAGAGTCCTGCCATTTGCAACTGAAAGACCCTCCCACCCCCTATATAAGCAGTATTGGAGCTATCACTGAGTGGTAAAGTTGGTAGACACAGTAGGGTAATTGTCCAATGGAGGCCTAGGGAAAATGTGATGACAGAATGAGTGAGTGTCTGCAATGACCATGCCCTTCATGGGCTGTAACTTTGTCTATGGTACACAGGGCATAGGCTTTGGAAACAAATCCACCTGGTTTTGGACACTGGTTCCTCACCTCCCTGTCTAAGGTTCAAGTTAAATCATAGGAAGTGTCAAAATGCTATGGTTCTAACCTAAGGCAATGGGGTAAGGCACCGTGGCAAGACTGACCATTTATCCAGCAGACATTTGCAAGATCATTTGCTAAGGACAGAGAGATTGGTAAGCATCCTCAGGGGAGCTTTGCCAGGGCTGAGCAGAGACCTCTACTAGGTTTGTATAGATATCCCTGACTCTTAGGGGTGCATTCATAGTGCATAATGAAAAAGGGATTCCCCTCTAGTCTTACCTGGCAGTCCTTGGGCTGTGGCATACTTAAATTGAGGCCTATGTCTTTTTCACTGAGGGCACTTTCAGGTTTGCTCTTTCTACCTTTGAAGAATGGAGACTATAAGAATAATATTATCATGAAGCTCTTAATGAAATATTGTGGAATTAGGATTTTATTGTGCATAAGAGACCTGGGAAAACCAAAATATTTCCACAGATTGAAACCAGCTATCCCCAAAAGGTTCCCAGGAGAGATATATGCATACAGCATAACAGCAGAAGCAAGTTAAGTAGCACTTCTTTGATAGGTGCGGTTTGGGATGCACACTTCAATGTCAGCTCTTGCACACTGGTTAGGATCATGTAGCCTACTTATGAGCCTGAGGACTGTCTGCCCCCACAAGGCAGAGCCTCATTCTCAGACACTAGCTCCCTCTTATCTACCTCCTGGGGGAAGAGCCAAGAGAGTTACAACTGGTTGAAAGTCATTACTATCAGGATACAGCTTTAGTCATGTGGATAAAAAGGAACTAGAGAAGCAATCCACCATGATAACTGATGCCTAGTGACTTGATCCACTAATTAAAAGGGGTTCTATCATTGTCCTGATGGGGACAAGGGAGCAAAGAAAGGGACCATATAACAGGTAGGCTTCTTTATCTTCAGTGTAGGAATCAGTGAGCCCTGGGTTAAGAAACAGGTATGGAGAGAGTGAAATGGTAGACTGACTACACATAAAATACGCCCTTCCTATCTCTCAAGTCTCTAAGTGTGACAGGTGCTATATATTTTTTAAAATTTCATATCAGTGCAAGCTACCACCAAAGCTCTTGGATGCACTCCAGAACAAGATTATAAGACCCTATTGCTGAGGACCACACAGGAGTTAAAATGGGAAAATGAAAATCCAGCTGGATGCCTCCTTACCCAGGTAGCATGTATAGTACCAGAAATTGCTATGCATGCTGCTGGGTGGGAAAATCCATCAACAGGCTCACCCAACTGCTTAACAATCCCGTATGATATGTAACTGTCTAGCCAGCCAAAATCTGCCCACTGGTGCAACTGTGGCATGACTGATATGGGAGTAACCATTTGCTTTCTGATTGGATCTCTTACCCGCTCCATAGGAGACAATATATACTTGGAACTGAAAACCTACCCCCAACTCTCTAGTTGTTGAAGGTCATAGACCCTCAGGGGAAAACCACTGCTATTTTTTGTTTGTTTGTTTGACTTAGCATCTCACTCCAGCCCAGTTGACCTGGAATTTGTTCTGTAGCTAAAGGCATGAAGCACCATGCCCAGCAAAAGCCACTACTGTTGACTGATTAAATGGATATGCTATACCCATGAAATTGCCCTCTAAATATTTGTATTATGTTTATCCCTATAGGTAGTGCTGATTTCACTTTTGGTCAGAAAAGCATTTTTAAAAATATTTTATTTTTATTTATTTATTTGAGAAAGAGGGGGGGGGGATAGGCATGCCAAGGCCTCTAGGCACTGCAAACTCCAGACACACATGCCTCCTTGTGCATCTGGCTTGCATGAATCCTGGGGAATTGAACCTGGATCCTCTTGCTTTTCAGGCAAGTGCCTTAACAGCTAAGCCATCTCTCCAGCCTGAGAAAAGCATCTTTTTGCAGATAGTGGTGACTACTGGGAGACTCAATACTAGCCAAAGTGTTGAGAACAGGTGAAGGTTGAGTACTCAGTACTAAGACATCTGTAATATCCCCTCCAAGGCAATATTGTGGAAGAGAGGGCAGCAAGAATGTATGAGCCAGGTGATGGGAGGGGGAAGCTTTTGCGACACTATCTTCCAGTCATGAAGTGACCATTGTTATGACCTGATAGCAGCTGTCGCTACCTCCACAAAGCCTCCACAAAAATGAGCTCCTCACCATTTCAATATGAGTGATGGAAGAGGGTGAAAAAAGTCATTCAAATAGAAGAGGGTCTTGTTGGAAAGGAGTTCAGTGATGGGAGTGGTGTGGAGAGTTGGGGGACAAAAGAAGGTACTGGTAGGAGATTATGATCAAATTACAAAGAAAATTTTGTCCATCTCACAAAGGACAGCACAGGAAATGGAAAGAAAGCAATAAGAAGGCAGACTAAATGAAAAAAAGCAAAATGAGATGGCAGGAATTAGTCCAAGCACATAAGCAATCACAATAAATGTGAATGTTTAATTGCCCTATTAAAAGACAAAGACTCTTAGATTAGGTCAAAAGCCAATATGGCTATACGCCATTTACAAGACACATATGTAAAACAAAATAACACAGAAAGATTGAAAATAAAAGAATTGAAAAAAAAGATATTCAAGTGCCAAAAAGAAAGCAGATGTAGCAATATTAATGCCAGACAAAACAAAACTCAAAGCAAAAAATAACATTCAGAAGGATAAAGACTATTTAATTGGTAATAGATACATGCCATAGCAAAGATAAAATTGCAATGAACATTTTTAAAAGTATTTTATTTATGTGAGAGAGAGAGGGGAAAGGGAGAGAGAGAGAGAGAGAGAGAGAGAGAGAGAATATCAGGGCTTCTAGCCACTGCAGGGCCTCTAACCACTGCAAATCAAGTTCAGATGTGTGCATCATCTTGTGCATCCAGCTTTTTTATGTGGGTACTGGAGAATTGAACCTGGGTCCTTTGCCTTTGCCAGCAAGTGCCTTAACTACTAAGCTGTCTCTCCAGGCCTACAGTGAATCTTTACAACATAGTTTTAATATAGAGACAGCAAATTCACAATTGTAGTATAAACCATGCCTTTTTCAGACGTTAATACATCATGTGCTAACTTACTAATCTACTAATTAAATAAGGACAACAGGACTTAAATGATACAATTAGCAAGCTTAATCATATGTTTATCAGTATGAACAGATAAAGCACACAATTTTCAAATACACATTGAATACTAACAAAAATTGATAATATGTAAAGCCATAGTAGAAATCTAAATAAATTTCTTGCCTGGCCTGGTGGCAAACACCTATAACTTCAGCAGTCCAGGAGGCTGAGACAGGAAGATTGCAATGTCAAGACCACGCTGGGCAACTTAGTGAAACCCTGTTTCAAAATGAAAAATAAACAGAGAACTAGGGTAATAACTCAGTTGCAAAGCACTTGTCAAACATGTCTAAGGCCTTGGTTCATTCTCCAGTACTGAAAAAAGAATTCCAAATAACAGATATCATATAGGCTCATATAATATACATGGCATCAAGAAAGTAAAAAGATATTAATAAAATAATGGTTTAAAATCTATGCCCCCAGAAATAAGAGAAGGAAACCCACACTTTAAACTTGTATAACAAAAAAAAAGAAAATTAAGAACCAATGAAAACTAAAAATAAAAAAATCCAATCAACTCTCTACATATCAAAAGCAGTCAGATGTAGCCAATGTACTATGCAAAGGAAAATGGAAAATTCGTGGTATTAAATATATTCATTAAAGATGAAAGTGTGGACCTAGGGAGATGGCTCAGATCTTAAAAGTGTTTGCTTGTAAAGCCTGCTGACCCAGCTTTAATTCCTCAGTACCCACATGAAGCCAGATGCACAACATGGTAAGGGCATGCATCTAGAGTTTGTTTGCAGTGGCAAGAGGCCCTGGCATGCCCATACTCTCTCTTATTATTTGAAAAAATAAATTAAAATTTTTAAACAAGGGTTGGAAAAATGGCTTAGTAGTTAAAGCACTTGCCTGCAAAGCCAAAGGACCCAGTTTCGATTCCCCAGGATCCACATAAGCCAGATGCACAACGTGGCACATGTATCTGGAGTTTGTTTACAGTGGCTGGAGGCCCTGGCATGCCTATTCTCTCCCTCTCCCTCCCTCCCTCTCCCTCAAATAAATAAATAAATAAATAAATAAATAAATAAATACTTTAAAAAATATTAAACAAACAAAAACAAAACAACAAACAAACCTGTGAGACTATAAATTTCTCTTTATGTTTTTGTTTTCTTGAAATGCTAAGGATTGAACCCAGGGTCTTGTGCTTGGTAGACAAGTGCCCAACTACTGAGGCACATTTCATCCCACTATTGCGCAACTTTCTGCACAACAATATTGAACTAATACAGATATATACAATGAGCTCAGAAATTTTTCTTTATTACATAAACTCCCTAGGCATAGACAAGGAGAAGTAGCTATCCAACTCACTTTAGGAAGTTAGATACACTGATGGCAGACAATCGGTTATATAAATAATATTACAAGCTAGTTATACCAATACAAAAGGCAGAAACACTTAGCAAATGAAATATATGATATGCTAAAGAAATCAAAGTCATATACAATTTACCTGCAAGAATGTAGCAAGTTCTAAAAGAGTTCCATGCCTCTGTACAGGTTTCTGTTCTAGGTTCTAGATTCATCATATATTATACATACACATGCACATTCTATAAAATATGTATTCAATTATTTAGCTTGCATAATAATCTCATGAGATAGGTTATACTATGTAGAAAACTGAGGAGCTAGTAAGTAGAGGAAGAAGTGGCATTGAAACCCACCTTACTATGCTAATTCGACCTTAGAAAAATCTATTGAGTAATTCACTTTATTACCATTAAGGCATAATTACACCCTCATTTTAGTAGATTATTATTAAAAACACGAATTAAATACCTGTTTCTTATTAAAACACAATTTTTAAAATACTGAAAGAAACCAGAAATTTATGAAAATGATGAAAAAAAAAGCATAC
This sequence comes from Dipus sagitta, assembly GCA_036346955.1. Taxonomy (NCBI): domain Eukaryota; kingdom Metazoa; phylum Chordata; class Mammalia; order Rodentia; family Dipodidae; genus Dipus; species Dipus sagitta. Next base: position 58,102,685 of record CM070776.1, on the reverse strand, counting down.
TTAGTCGTTACTTACTAAAAGCCTTATTTACCAAAGTTGAGAAAGACTAAAGTACCTAACATCTTGTTTTAAGCATTGTACTGAAAATTCTGGTCAATGCAATATAGTGAGAAATGTAAGTTAAAAGGTATAAAGATTGAAAAATATGGCAGGGTAGATGGCTCAGCTCTTAAGGGCATTTACTTGCCAGGCCTGATGACCCAGGTTCAATTCCAAGTGCCCACATAAACCCAGATGCACAGAGTGGTACATGTATCTGGAGTTCCGTTGCAGAATCTGGAGGTCCTGAAAGGCCCGTATCTCTCTCCCACTTGTTCTTTCTTCTCTCTCTCTCCACTTACAAATAAATGACAAATAAAAATATTTTAAAAGGGGGCTGGAGAGATGGCTTAGCAGTTAAGGTGCTTGCCTGCAAAGCCTAATGACCTGTGTTTGATTCTCCAGTACCCAAGTAAAGCAAGATGTATAAAGTGGCACATGCCTCTGGAGTTCATCTGCAGCAGCTAGGAAAATAAAGATTGAAAGATATAATAAATAATTATTATTTTAAGTGGTATTACTGCCTACTTAGGCAATTCAAGAGAAGCAAATGAGAAATTATATATGTTAGGACTAGTGAAAATTTAGCTTTATTGTACAGATAAAATAGATTAAAAATTGATAGACAGGGCTAGAGGGATGGCTAAGCTGTTTGTCTGTAAAGACAAACGACCTACATTTGATTCCCCAGCACCCATGTAAGCCAGATGCACAAGGTGGCGCATGTGTATGGAGTCTGTTTGCAGTGGCTAAAGGTCAGGGCGTGCCTATTCCCTCCACCCCCATACCCCATGACTCTTTCTCTCTGTCAAATAAATATAAATTAATTAATTAATTTAAAAAATCGATAGCTAATCTCTAAATATATGAACTTTAAACAACATATTTCTAAATCTTTTATTATTTTTTATTTACTTATTTTTTTATATGACAGAGAAAGAGGGAGAGAGAGAGAGACAGAATGAATGGGCGCACCAGGGCCTCCAGCCACTGTAAAGGAACTCCAGACACATGTGCCCCCTTATGCATCTGGCTAACGTGGGTCCTGGGGAACCAAACCTGGGTCCTTTGCTTTGCAGGCAAATGCTTAAACTGTTAAGCCATCCCTCCAGCCCTAAACAACTTCATTTCTAAATAGCAAATATGGATCAAAGAAGAAGTCACAAGGGAAATTTAAAAGTATTTTCAACTAAATGAAAATAAAAGCACAACTAAAATTTTGGGGACACTGCAAAACCAATAGTTAGAGAGAGATTTATAGAATAATTGCTTATTATTAAAACAGAAAAAAAAAAGATCTAGAATCTAGAATCTTACATTCTACCTTAGGGTGAAAGAAGAGTAATGTAAGATTAAAGAAAGCATAATCATAATCATAATATCAAGATACAAATCAATTAAATTGAAAAGGGAAAACAATAGAGAAAAGCCAATACAGTCAAGAGCTGACTGTGAAAAGTTCAATAAAATTAATAGATCTCTAGTTAACAAGGAGAAGAAAGATGAAATAATTTACATATATCAGGGGGAGGGAGATTACTTGGTGGTTAAAGGTGCTTACTTACAAAACCTGCTGGCCCAAGTTCAATTCCCCAGCCACCCACATAAAGCTGGACACACCAAAGTGGTACATGCATCTAACATTTATTTGCAGGGGCAAGAGACCTTGGCATGTGCACACATACGTGCAAGCAAGTTTTTTTAATGATATATATCTTGAGTGAAAGATGAGCTCTCATTGTTGATCATTTGTACATCATAAATATAATAAAGAATTATTAAGCTTCCCATAGTAGCACACACTTAATCTCAACACTCAGGAGGTGGAGGCAAGAGAATAGTGAGTTCAAGGTGAGCCTGGCCTACCTAGCAAGACCCTGTCTCAAAAGAAAAACACAAACACAAAGAAGAGAAAAAGATATACTGTGAGCAACTCTATGCTTACAAGTTTGAAAAATTAGATGAAAAAGGCTAAATTTTCTTGAAAAAATACAAAAATTTACAAGGGAGAAATAGGTCATCAGAGAAGACCTACATCTCTTAAAAATATTAAACGTTTGGCCAGGTGTTGTGGCACACCACTTTAATCCCAGTACTTAGGAGGCAGAGGTAGGAGGATAGTCGTGAGTTCACATCCACCCTGAGACTACAGAGTGAATTTCAGGTCAGCCTGGGCTAGGGCGAGACCCTACCTTGAAAAACAAAACAAAACAAAACAACAACAACAAACACCTTTAATCACCTGCCAAAAAGGAAAGCACCAAGCCCTCACAATTTCACTGATTAATTAATGCTACCCAATACTAAAGGAAAAGAAGAAATGATTCTAATTTTCTACAGTCATTTTCAGAAGATAGAATAGGACATGCTTCCTAACTCATTTTGTGAATGAACCAAAACAGACATTTCAAGACATCACAGAAAAGGGAAACTACAGACCAACATCTCTTATGAACACAAATGTAAGAATCCTTGGTAAATATTAGCAAACCAAATCCAGTGATGTTTAAAAGGAACTGTCCATCATGAACAACTGAGATTTCTTCCAGGTATGCAATGCTAGCTCCAAATATGAAAAAAAGATATAAAAGAAGTATTGGATGATTATATCAATTGACGCAGAGAAGTATTTTGAGGGCCAGGGAGATGGCTTCATTGGTAAAGCACTTGCTGAAACAAGCCTGAGGACCTGAGTTCAACTCCCAGTACTCATGTAAAAATGTGGTGGTGTGTGTCTATAATCCCAACCCTGGGGTGGTTGAGTCAGGAGGATCCCAGGGTTCTGACCAGCTAGTCTACCTGAATCCATGAGCTCTAGGTTTAGTAAGAAATGCTGTTTCCAAAAAAATAAAATAAAATAAAATGAAAAGCAATAGAGGAAAGAGAGGAAGACACCTGCTATAGGCCCCTGGTCTCCACATGCATGCACACACACATATGAACATGCACACACATACCACACAAACATATACACACCAAATGATAAATGCATATTTAAAAAATAGTGTCACAAGCTAGAGACCGAGCACTCAAAGGAAGCCTGTGGGTGACATTTCAGATTTAAACCATTAACAGAGAGCTAAGTAGATCATCCATGTAGCAACAGATTACAGTTGAAGCTATCAATATGAATTCATGCTCTGCTTAATATATAAACATTGATGGTAACATACTGAATACTTATAGATATGTGGATGTATAAAGGTTAGTATGCACATAGACATTGTTTCAAACTGTCACCCGATAGAAACAAAGACACTCCAGTAGCAATGAGCACACTCAGTGTTCAAGTGTTTGGTTTCAATAAAAGGAACCAGGGCTCCTTGACAAAATGGCTACTTTTAGAACAAGTTAGGCCTGGAATATTTTGCAGTATCATAAAGTAAAAAAAAAAAAAAAACTTTAAAAAACTTACAAAAGCAAAACAAACACAAATTCACAGTACATTTTTGAGATATGTCAAAGAACACAGAAGCTAATTAAGACAGTCCTGGGAGTGGGGAGATGGCTCAGTGGATAAAATGTTCAAGCTGCAGTACCCGAGTTCAATCCCCAGCATCCACATGAAAAGCCAGAAGCCGTGGTGAACTTCTGTAATTCCAGCACAGTGATACTGACAGCGAGATGGATGGCAGAGACAGAATTTCCTGGAAGCTAATAATGAGTGTAGCGAACAACAGCAGAGCAAGAATCCAGAGCAAGAAACCCTGCCTCAAAAGAGGTGGACAGTTGAAGACTGACCCAAAAGTTGTCCTCTGACCTCCACATGTGTGCTATAGCACATAGGTGTTCCCTCCACAAACATTGAGGCACACGCACACACCACACACACACACACACACACACACACAATCAAATTTTAAAAGGCTTCTTTGTAGCCAGAGCTAGATATCTGAGCAAACAACGAAATATAGTACTATATCATAATTCAAAATATAACAATAAGTATCTTTGAGTCCATACTGGCATAAATAAACAGCTGAATAAATGAATAAACAGAGATGAGATGAGTCTCCCATGCACAAGAATACCAAAAATGTATGTGGAAAGCCCTCCCACAATGGAGTGGAACGTAACTTCCTACTCTTAAATGAGGACTGCTCATAGCAATTCTTCCCAAAGAGTATGCATACTATGGAGAGGGGGACATGACTTTACATTGGAGACATATGACAAATGCTACCGCAGTTAGGCAATCAGGGTCACCTCACCAGTAACAAATCATGTTGACTATGTTCCCTTTGTAGGTTATGGCAGAAATAGCATTTTGCTTCGGTGGGCTTCTTCTTTCAAACCCCTAACTCCAGTCTAATCGTGAAAAAAGATCAGATAAATCCCAGTTGAGGCACATCCTACAATATACCTGAACAGTACTGCTCAAAACGGTCAAGGTCATCAAAAACAGTAAAAGTCTGAGAAATTGCCACAGCCAAGAGAAGCATATGCAGACATGACAACTAAATGCAATGTGATGTCCTGGAAGGGATCCCGGAACTGAAAATGGACATGAGGGGAAAGTTAAGGGAATATGAGTAAGCAAATGACTTTGGTTAATAATAAGATATTAATATTGGTTCATTCATTGTAGCAAATGAATCACAGTAATGGAAATTGTTCAGAATATGAAAATTGAGTAGGGAGAATATGAGGACTCTCTATAATAGCTTTGGAATTTTTCTATAAATCCAAAACCATTCCAAAAAACAGTTTATTTGAAAAGAAATCAAAAGGAGCAATGATCAATTAAAAATAAGATGTATAAATGGGTTCCTTACACAAACGCAACAAAAATATAAAATCCTGAGGAAAAGAATCAAAGAGGTATAAAGTTTTACTGAGAAACAGTCAAAGAGATCTAAATAAATGGAGATACATATGTGTCTCTGGATAGGAAAACTCAATATAGTAAAGACATCAGTTCTTCCCAGGCTAATCCATAAATTTTATTCAATCACAGTCAAATTCCCAGCAGGAGTTTTCATAGAACTTGACAAATTGATTAGAAAATTCACGTGTGAGAGAAAAAGCACAAGAATTGCTAAGACAACTTTCAAAGGGAAGAACAATGGGAGAGGAGACTCTCTTTACCACACATCAAAATAGTTTACATATTTCCAGGAAGGAAACCAGGAGTGCTAGAGCGCTAGTCAAAGGAGGCAACAATGGGTAGGACATAAATTCAGACCAGTCAGAATGAACCAGGACCTTAAAGAGCCAATTTGGCCGAGGCAGGATTACTGGCCTAATCATCAGACCTAGCACAGGGCTGGAGGTAGAGAACAATGGAACTGAATAGAGCCCGAAACACATCCATGTGTATGTGGTAATCTGGTGGTTAATGAAGACGGCTTTTCAAATCAGTAGGGAAAGAATGATCTATTCAATAAATGGCATTGAGGCAATTCACTTACCCATTTTGGGGGGAAAAATTAGATCCTTTCTTCACACCATTTAAAAAAAGTGAAACTGCATACAAATTAAAAGCAGAAGATGTAAAATACAAAATATAACAACTCTATTATAGAAAATATTGAAAGTATAGTTATAATATTGATGTAAGAAAAATCCTTTAAGAATCCACAGAAAGCTCTCAATGAAAAGACGGGTACATTTGATGGCAGCAAAATTCTGAAATGTCTGTATAACAATAGGCACCATAAACAAAGTTAAAACACAAATGACAGATCGGGAGAATGATTGGCAACTTTTATCCACAGTGGTCTTCCTTCTGTTTCTTTAACACCTCTCTCTCTCTCTCTCTCTCACTTATCTTAGCACATGTGCAGTTGCTGATCTAGGGTCTGAAATGCTGCATCTCTCCTCAAATTTTCATGAGATGTAAACAACCTGAATTTCACCTCTCAGAGAGACCTTCCCAAGTCACAGCTGCTCACCTTCCATAAATCCATCGATCACTGTCTCCTCTCCTCAGAGTACTGAGTGCTCAGAATGTGAGTACGTATGTTACTTCTCTGGTTCCCTGTCACACGCTCCACTAGGACACATGCTGCACAGAGCTCATGAGAACAAGAACTTAATCTCTGCTTCCTATGGCATTCCCAGCACCTAGTACACTGTCTGGCATACAATCTATATCCAATAAACATTGGTTGAAGGGATTAATGCACAAATCTATAATTTAGAACTGATGCTATTGCTTTTTGTTTGCTTTTGAAAATATTTTTACTTTTATTTATTTGACAGAGAGAAAGGGAGAGAGAGAGAGAGAGAGAGAATGGGCACGCCAGGGCCTCCAGCCAGTGCAAACATACTCCAAAAGTATGCACCCCTTTGTGCATCTGGCTAACGTGGGTCCTGGGGAATCAAACCTGGGTCCTTTGGCTTCACAGGCAAATGCTTTAACCACTAAGCCATCCCTCCAGCCCATGCTTTTGTGTTCCTGAAACAGGGTCTATGTTTCTCAGGCTAGCCTTGTATTCATGATCTTCCTGCCTCTACCTCCTGAGTGCTAGGATTACAGGCATGTGCCAATATGGTTGGCATTGTTCTGATTATTGATACATTACATGCACATGTTTTTCCTCCCTGAAACCTGTCAGAATGTCTTTGTGAAGTATACTTAAAGTTTACCAACATGTGCCTTGTTGATTAACTTTGTATCCAGTGTTCTAGATGCTGGATATGCCCTATCAGTTGAGAAATATGTGTCCTTCCACTTGGAGACATGCCACTGAATTATTTCATTAGTACTTTCTTATTTTCTCCTGTTTCTGTTCTTCTTTCTTTCTTTGTTTCTTATAATTACATACTGGGACTTTTGGAGCATTTTTTTCCAATTATCTTTATTTCCCATTTCGTGTCTTTTTGTCACTTGCTATCAACTTCATCTTCTTAAATATGCACTTCTGCTACTATGTCAGCAATTTACAAACTTTTTTTTTCCTTTGCCTCCTGTTTGGGTTTTATAGATTTATAGGCCATTGTATCATTCTGCCATCTTGCTTTTCCTTTGGTACAAGTCTGATGACGACGCCGCAGATAGAAGCTTCTACTTTAGCTGGAGTCCTGGCCTAGAGCCGATATAGAGCAGAACTGTAGTGGACACACAGATAATCTGTTGCTTGAGCACAAGGTTCCCTTTGTCATTGCAAGCCCAAAGACACCGGGTTGCTTCTGTTTAGTTTTCCTCTACTCCCTGCTTTGTGTCTATTTCCTCTAGTGTTTTCTGTTTGCTTTGATCTTTGTCCTCCACATTACAGGATTTCCTCAAATGTCTGGTGTCCTTGGCTGGCCACTCATTTCTAAGTGTGAGGAACCAAAAAGCAAATTGGAAACCTACCTGCACGGTATAGCAGTTTCCAACTGGCTTAAATGCAAGAAGGAGACACAAACATCACTCCCCAAAGAAGGAGCCTCCCCTTCCCCCTGGCTAGCAGAAGGGGAGCCATGGCTGCCAGCATTCTTCACCCTGAGTGGAGGGAAGAGGATATGGGCCTCGCTGGGCACTATGCAGATGATTTCTTTTGTCTCCCACTTCAGAGATGCTGAGAACATGCCTGATGTCTCTATTTCCAGCCTCCCTGAGAAGCAAAATTTCAGCATTCTGGCAATATGCAAAAAGCTATTTGAGGGGCCAAACTTTGTCTCTCACAGATTTTCAACACCACCACTTAGTTTCAGCCTTTGTTCTCAGAGGTATGTACTGTGCCTCCTTCCTGGGGTTTGTGAAATAAATTGGTTGCTTCTGTGCTCCCCCACTGTCAGATTGGACTTCCTTTACTCTAGCTTTTCTACCTCCCACCATTTTGTTGCAGTTGATGCTTATACTACTCTCTCGGTCCTTTAACTTAGCAAGTTTTCAAAGTCCTTTTACTGGGATTTTAGTGGGACTTGGGGTTGGGATCAGCACTAGAGGCACTTGCTCAATCTGCCACATTTATGCTTCACGTCTCCAAATGCAAGCTAAAACATATTTATCTTATTAGCAATGTGCTTGATAAGCTGTTGTTAAGAGCTCCCCCAGATTATTGTAATAGTGACTGAGTGTCTGGTATGGATGGCAGAGAAGGAAAATGGTTCACCCATACTTGAGTCAACCAAACTCCCCCTCCTAGAGTTAGTGGGAAAGAAGCTCCTTTGTGAACTGCTTGACTATCCAGGTGTGGAGAAACATAGTCTGCAGAGAAACAGGGTATTGCTAAGAAATAAGGCTGGAGATAATTCTAAGTTAAGGGGCATTTCCACGCAATGAAGCAAGGATTCAAAGGATCCAAAGGTTAGTGGGTAGGTCTGGAGAAAATCAATAGAAAGGAGGGTAAGGAAATTGAGAAGGTGGTTGTTGCATGGGAACTTAGCTTGTAGGAGTCAGCAAAACTGTGCCAGGAGGGCAGAGTGATCCTAAAAGAACTAGTATGGGCCCGTGCTTTTGGTTTTGTCTGTTCCAGTCTGGGACACCAGCTCTATCCATTACTCTGGACTCACTTCCCTTGCAAGATGGGAGGAATTCCTCCTATGTAGGATCTCTTTTTCCCTGTGACCAATGAAAAGAGCAGTTAAGCTTAAATTCCATCAGTCAGGCTGACAGAAAGGTCCACCTGCACCTAGTTTCCTTCTCTGGGTCTAGCTGAGTGAGCGGGTCACATGTCCATCCATTCTGACCCTCTTCCTCCCATCATCAAGCTGAATTTCTTGCTCTCATACATCTACAACATTCACTGCATTAATGAGTGCCACATAAATAGCAGCCACTGAGGATATTGTAGGGACTAATGGGCTAAAAAGGGTATTTCCACCATGGGATAGATACACTAAAGTACAGTGGTTCCCACAACTCATTCTAGACCTGGTGTGGAATCTGAACTTAGAATGTCAGAGCAGAAAGGGACTGTGACAACAACTCTGTCCATTTACATTGCCACTTTGGTCTGGGCCACATCATCTCTCACCTAAATTACTGTTATAGCTTCCTAGCTGGCCCTCTGCTTCCCCTTTCAAACCTTTCTGCCTTGGCCTACTTCATATGACAGCAGCCAAAGCAACCTAACTAAGTGACTCATTTCTACGCTAAAAACCCTGTCCTATCTCCTCATTTCACTCAGGGTAAGAGCCAAAGTCCTATCATGGCTTACCTATTAAATCCTACGTGTTCATTTTCTCTCCAAATTCACCCAATATGGATGGCCCTTTTACTCACCCTGCTGCGGCCTACATGGACTCTTTTCTATCCCTTAGTCCACCCTTGCTATCCCAGGGCTGTTGGGCTTGCTCTCATCTCTACTTAAAACCCTTCTCTGGTTTTCCATGTGGCTTGCTTCTTCACCTGCTCTGGGTGCTGATTTCAATTCCCCTCCATTTTTAGCAGCATACTGTGATGGCTCATCTTCTCAACTTGATTAGATTGAGAAACTTTGAATTTTCGTAAAGCATATGGTGGTGTGTCTGTGAGGACGTTTCCAAAGGGCATTAACCAACAGGGGAGGATTTGGGTAGCACCTGGGGACCCACGGCAGACAGACTAGAAGGGAAAAGAGAGAGAGGCCACAGCGCTGGCGTTTTCTCTGCTTCCTGACTGTCACGGCATAAGCTGCTCTGCTCCACCGGGCCTGCCCTGCCATGATAGAAACCATGAGCCAAAGAAATCCCTCCTTGCTGAAGCTGCTTATGTCAAGCATTTTGTCTTGTTGAGAAAATCTGACTAAATACAAACACTTCCACCTGGCCCCCCATTCATTCTTTACTTTGTTGTTCAATTCTCCATGGCACTGTTCACCACCCAGTAGACCACCCATATTATATGTCTTGCATATTACCCATGTGTCTTTCCTGAAATATAAACTCTGTGAGATTGAGGAGTTGGGCCCTCATCACTCAGCCCAGACACACAGTACTTCCTCAGTGAAGGGAGGAGTGATCATGCAATGCCACATTCACTGGTAGTTTGAAGCTTTGTTCTAGAACAGATACCAGGTTCACCCAACTCCATCAGGCCCTTTTGCTCTTCCGTGACCTCTGCTTCTTGTCAGGGATGAAGGGTGATGGGGCTGGAGTGAGGGGCCAGCTCCTGAGCGAGTGGAAAGCTCACTCCTGCTCAGAAGCCTCACACCTTCTTTCCAGGTGGAAGCTCTGAACCTCCAAAGTTTTTTTTTTTCCCAAAAGGAAATCATTTTATTGCTTGCTTTCTTCTAATTATAGAAGCACCAAATGTTCACTGGAAATAATTTTTTGGTGCTCCATAAATAGGAATGAGTTTCCCTCCCCAACCTTGACCTTTCAACTCCTCTTTCCCCAGTTCTTACCTACCTGCTTTTATTCTCTAGGAATCTCTTTCCAAATCAATATTTGACGAGTGACATCATTATTTTTCATGGCTGCCGAATATGACTGCACCATAATTCACTTAAACAAGCCCCCCGCCCCCGTTTTTCACTATAATAAACAGTCTGGCAATGGACATCCTGGTACGTACATCTTTGCTCTCTTGACCCATTATTTCCTCAGGATGAATTCCCAGAAGTGCAATTGTTGGGTCACAGGACTCCTTGTTTTAAGACTCCTGATAAGATTTTCCAAATGTGGGAAGATGCCAATTCTAGGGGATTGGAGTGAGCCTATGTCCTGTGTCCCCCCACACACAGCTCCCTCACCTCTTTCATACTCCCCCCCTCTAGGCAGCCTGTGAGGGATAGTGGTCAAACACTCCTTCTTATAATCCTTCTTAGTGATGTGTTGTTATGTATCAGGGGCTGTTTTAGATGCTTTACACAATGAATTCATTTATTCCCCATAGCAGTGTGTGTGTGCGTGTGTGTGTGTGTGTGTTGCCAGAGATGCAATTCAGAACCTTGTACATGCTAGGCAAATACTTACTCTATCACAGAGCTACATCCTCCTATCCACCCCCTGACTTCTTTAATTTTTTAATTTGAGCATGTCTCCTATATAGCCCACTGGTCTTGAACTTGTGATCGGCCTCTAGTAGCTGGGACTATAGGTATGTATCGCCACATCCAGACAATCTTAACAGGTTTGCATTGTTATTACATCCATTTTACAGATGAGGAAACTAAGGCAAAGAGATGAGATGACTTGTCTGTGGTCATGCAGCTTGCAGGGAACAGGTAGCAGATTCTGTCCCAGACCAGCACCTAGACTATGAACTCCTCCCTTTGTGATATTGCTTCTAGAGCCAGGGCTTTGGAGCAGATTTGGGTGCCATCATTGTTCCACCTCTCTCTAGTATGATGTTAAGCAAACCTTTCACACATTTTCTCAGTGTAAATTAGGCCTGGTCACTCCTAGCTTACCTGTTTTTTCAGAGAATTTGGTGTGCTAAACTATAGCAAGAGGCACAACAATAAGGCATGCTTGGTAAATGTGAGCTCTCTGCCCCTCCTCATGACCTGACCCTCTCACACTCCCTCTCCCAGACCCCATGACTGCAAATCCCGTGGGAAAGAAAATGAAGGCTTGACTCTTCCCCCGAGGTTTCCAAGCCTTGTGTTTCTGGCTCTTTCTCACGCCATCTCCCTCACAGGCCAGAGCCCAGGAAGTGTGTATTTCAGAAACTCTGCCCCCACACACAGCCAGATAACCCCACAGTGGCAGACAGACAGCTGGGACAGGCCAGTGCCACCCCCTCCCAGCCTCCTATACTGGACGTGGAGCAGGGAGGATGGTTGGCTGCCCTCACCCAGCTCCCACCTTCTCTGCTCCCTAGTCCCTGAGCCCAGCTTGCCTCAGATTCCCGGCCTCTGAAATCATTGCTCCAGCCCACCGGACTGGGCCCTGGGCCAACTCCTCCAGCCCCAGGCTCGCCGGCAGAGTCTTCGCCTTTGCTCCCTGAAGACTAATCACTGTCCTGTCAGCTTGGCCCTCTTCCCCTGTATTATTGTACAGAAATAGCCTTGGCCCCAGTTCCCTCCCTCCCTAGTACGCCCTGCCTGAGCTTCACCACTGGACTCTGCATCATATTTCCTCCTCCTCCCTCTTCTCTCCTCTCTTGCTTTTTGGTGGCTGCTACTTGACCCCTGCCTCCTGGAGCCAGGCACAAACTAGAGCAGGCCCATAGGGCAGGAGAGCAGCCTCCCCATCCTCCTCGCCAAGTGCCAGCAGAAGGAAAGGTAAGGGAATGTGTAGTTGCAAGACACTTCTGGAGGGCTGAGGGCATGCAGAACTTCTGCATGAGTCTTGAACCATTGCACTTGGCCCAAGAAAAATCCTTGGCTTCCTTCTACTCATGCTGGGCTGCCACATCTACTCTCTATGGACAGTACAGGATGTCTTTCCTTGGCAGAGAAGGCTGTCTGGAGAGATGTGGTGACAGTCATCAGTAGGGGACATCCAAGGAGCCGAGGTGGTCTGCAAACCCACAGAAAGTCACGGCAACAGGCAGAGTCCAGAGGCAGATGGTGCCAGGCAGGAATAGATATTAAAGCTGAAGGGGATCTATCCTTAGGCAGTAGGATCCCGGTAACGACTGGTTGGGGAGGAGCGTGGATGGCTGGACTCTACTTCTGTAAGAGACCAGCAAAGGCAAGGCAAGGGGGGGGGGGGCTCAGGAAACTGGATAAGTGCCCTAATTGCTAGAAAAGTCATCCAGTAGCAAGTTGGTAAGGTTGGTACTGGGCATTGTAACCAGTCAGAGACTAGAACTAGGATCAGGATTACACCACAGTTAACAGGGATAGGACTTTGGGGAGGGCAGGATTTGGGTGTTAGGGTTATCAGGGTGGGCTTGAATGACATTGGTCAGATCAGAACTGGTGGCCAGGGTAGGGCAAAGCGTGAAGGAGAGGTAGAAATAACTTTACTGAGTGATCCTTTCTTACAAGCTAGGCACTGTCCTCCGTGCTTTATATGAATTCATTCATTTCCTCTCACACAACCCTTCTGGGGTAGATAGTGGCATCACTTCTACTTTAAAAATGAGGAAACTAAGGAATAGGCATTATTAGGGAAGTTACCCAAAGCCCTACAGTCAGCTGAAGAGTCTAGACTTGAATGCAGAAAACTTTGATCTACAGTTTCTGGTAAACCTCTGTTCAGAAACACAAAATATGAAACATTACTTTGTATGCTAATTTTAAAAATTATTTTTTAATGACATTCTCTGTTCAGGGGCATAGTAGGTGTCCATCTTAGAGGATCAAGCTGAGCAAGTGGCCCAGAGCTCCTCTTGTGGATAGGGGCACAGAAGAGAGCTCCTGGAATATGGGCCCTGCTATTCACACTCTGCGGGCCAATAGGATGACTCCAGCAAGGTTGCATAAGAAAGTACCTTTTACCAGTAGTGGCACATGCACTCTGGAAGCCAAGGCAGGAGGATCACAAGTTTGAGGCCAGTATAGGCTACATAGTGAGACCAGGTCTCAACAAAGAAAAGAAAGGGAAGGACCTTTGTTTTGTCCCCTAAGAAATAACTCTGGCTCTGTTACACATTGTTGGGCTCTAGCTGGCCTGCTTAGAAGTATCTGAGCTCCTGGCAAGTGGTGTGCTGCTGTTGTCATCATCACAGGTGGCAAGGCTGGCGAAGTTATGACAAGTATGGGTGGAGCTGGAGCTGAGGAAGGGAACTTGGGCCTTTGGAGAGGCTTCCATACACTCCAAACCTGCCCTGAATGTGGATGAGGAAATGCATTGTTTCCCCCAATCCTTACAGTAATTTCTCATATTCATCATTCCTTGCTAACCAGAAGAAGCCAGACCACAGCGGTTTGGAGACAGGTCAGACCCTCCCTGCAATGTTAGGGGGCTTTGCCCAAGTCTGTAGCATGATCCTCCTTTGCCAGGACACCACTATGCGATCACCCCCTCTGCCTTGGATCTTCAAGCCAAATCATTTCCCTCCTGGATCCCCCAGACCCAGGCCTTGCATCTCTGGATGAAGAAGATGGAGGGCCTCTTCCCCCAATCCCTGTACTCTCAGTGTAACCAGCAAAGAGACATAAGGAAAAAATGAAGGCCAGCAGGTGGGGTGGGTTGGAGTGGGGTGAGAAGAGAAGAAAGAAAAGTCCCAGGAGCCGGGCGTGGTGGCGCACACCTTTAATCCCAGCACTCAGGAGGCAGAGGTAGGAGGATTGCTGTGAGTTTGAGGCCATCTGAGACTACAGAGTGAATTCCAGGTCAGCCTGGGCTAGAGTGAGACCCTGCCTCAAAAAAAAACAAAAACAACAACAACAAAAAAGTTCCAGGAAGAGCAGTTCTCGTCTCTCATCTGCCTCGGTTTTGTGACTCTGAGCTCATAGTCAAATCACCTTTAATCAAAATACACATGTGCTCCTTGATGGATTCAAATCCCAGCTCTGTGTCTTCCAAGCTGCATGTCTTGGGCAGGAAACTCACTCTTCTCAGCTTGAGTTTCCTTATCTCTCAAATGGATACACTCATAGCACATACCTCATTGGCTTGCCATAGAATTCAAAGGGGTCATATGTGCAGAGGGTCCAGCACAGTGTCTGCCTTCAGAAAGGCTCAACCAGCCAGGTATGATGGCACATGCCTTTAATCTCAGCATTTGGGAGGCAGAGAGGTAGGAGGATTGCTGTAAGTTTGAAGCCAGTTTGGGACTACAGAGTGAATTCTAGGTCAGCCTGGGCTAGAGTTAGACCCAACCTTGGGAAAAAAAAATAAAGAGAAAGGCTCAATTAATAATGGTCATTTGTTGTTGTTGTTGTTGCTGCTGCTGCTGAGGTACTAGGCCTTTGAGGTCTGGGACCAATATAATATTTTTAATTTATTTTTGAAAATTTTATATGAGTTATAGTGTGCTATTCTCTTTTATTCCCTTCCCCCAGCTCCCATTACCCTGGAGGCCCTCCTCAATGGGCTTATAATATCACTGTGCGGTCATGAAGGCCTCAGTTAGTCCCTGTTGGGAGCAGGGCTCTATACTTTACCACCAATATAATTTTGATCTAAGTAAATGGAGTGGAATGGTCACAGAGGATCATGGGCAGTTAGCCTATGGGCTTTCTACACTGTACTAGTAGATTAAATGATGGGTGTCCACGAGTCCTTCCACATTCCTTGGGTCTGAGGAGCAGAGATCTAGGGTCCCAAACCAGGTACCAGCCTGTGTCCTTCTGCCAGGGGCAGCTCTGGCACCTGCTCCAGCCACCCTTCCTGAAGTTTACAAGCCTCAGCTAGACTTGACCCAGCCCTGTACTCCACAGGCCTGCCTTCTAGAGCCGGAGAGAGAGAGAGAGAGAGAGAGAGAGAGAGAGAGAGAGAGAGAGAGAAGATTGAGCTCCTGGCAAAAGGGAGGAGAAACCTGGGTTAGAGAGGGACTGGATAGGGAAACAAGCCTTTCATGACCTTCCAGGACCCAACCCCTGCCCTGACCCAGTGAGCCACTGCTCTAGGTT
This sequence comes from Dipus sagitta, assembly GCA_036346955.1. NCBI lineage: Eukaryota > Metazoa > Chordata > Mammalia > Rodentia > Dipodidae > Dipus > Dipus sagitta. The sequence goes on along the minus strand of CM070776.1, from coordinate 58,087,323 downwards.
TCCTGTCCTTCTTCTTTTTCTAACCCAGGGTGTCCTACAGGCCAGGAGACACCAGCTGGCTTGGCTTCAGAGGCTCAGGAAGTGTTTTTTCCCACATCATCAACTGACATAAATAAATCAGGTGGTGACTAAGGGACAGCTGCATGAAGGACTCCCCCAAAAGACCAGCTTGGATGGGATAGCCTTCAGTTTCCGTCCAGCCCTGACAGAGGAGCAATCTATGCTTTCATGACAGAAGTCAGTCTACTTTCTCCAGCCTAGGCCTACTGCCTACTCTACCTGTGGCAAATGTTCAAGATTCTCCACCAAATGTTTGTCACTCTTCTAGCACTACAGACAATTGGTTTTTCTCTACCTCCTAAGCAGTTGGGGAAAGAACCTCTTCCAGTTTGCGTAGCCACTGGATTCATCTGCAGATGCCACTATACTGTGAGCACCCAGAGGTTAGGGCCTGGCTCCCTCAGATTGGTATCCCTGCCCTCTCTCCATAGTCTGGCATAGTCTAGGGCTTCTTACCCTCCTCATGTATCCACTCACCCTTTTTTTCTTTAGCCATAATTCCAAACCATCTCCAAATGTCCCACAACCTTCTAAGCACCCATTATTCCTCACTTGGGTGACTACTGTAAGAGTTTCCCAACAACTTTTTATCAACTTTGCAGCCACAAGGAGGGTCTTGACACCAATCAGACAGATCACATCCTGCTTTTGCTGCCCAAACCTGCCATGGCTCCCACCTTACACAGAACACATGCTGAAGTATCTCGAATGACTCACCTGACCTTATAGGATTCGTTTCTCTCCTTTAGCTCACACTCCTTGCTTCTAATCATCTTTTTCATTGCTCCATCCATCCAGACTAACCTCCTTACTGTTCGTGTGCCCTCTACCTGGAATGCTCTTCCCTTGCACATCTGCATGACTCACTCCCTCGTCTCTTTGGAACCTTGGCTTAAGGGTCATAGTCTCAGTGAAATACTCCTAGCCCCCCTCCTTCATCCCCACTCTGCCTTCCCCATGCCCATTCCTTATTTCATTCTTCACTGTCTGCCAGTCTATACTACTTAAGTATGTTTTCTTTTTCTTATCTGTCTCCCTTGTCTTGACTGGGAGTCCCAGGCGGGCAGAGATTTGTATTGATTTCTTTGCAATGCCTCCCTAGTGTCTAGCACCAGACTTAGCACATAGCAGCCACCCAAAGGAAACATTCCAGGTGACTCTGAAGCTCTCATGGGCACAGGGAAGTTAAGACAGGCATTGGGCTCAGACCTTAGCACTCAGCCCCTAATAATTGTTCATGTATTCTCTTGTCTGTGGCTGATAAGGGTCCTGTTGTGGGTCCTTTCTGGAGGGTTCCATTGCAGTATGACATGTTAAAGGGATCTAGCCTCTAAGCTGGAGTCCAACCCAAAGCTCCCTCACGCATCTGTTCCCACACCCTATAGCAGGAGGGGAGGAGTTTGCAATCCAAGGATGTGTCTGCACCTGACGTTGTTCTTGACCTTCCCTCATCCCTCCAGACAACAAAACGTCTCCAACTCCTCTTTGGAGTTGGTGCCACCACCCCCGCCTTGATTACAGTTTAAAGGGCTGGGCAGGAATGCCTGGCTCCAGGGCCTTTGCTCATGTGACTGGCAAGCACTGTCTGGCCAAGCCAAGGACCCAAAATTACAGCCCAGCTCTGGCATGAGGCCCCTGCCCACCCACGCTGGCAAGCCAAGCAAAGCCAGACTGGAGCTAGGACTCCATAAGGAGGGCCTATGGACATGGAGTGAGGCAGGGTGGGAGGAAGGGAGAAAGGAGAAGGCCAAACAGAGGAGAGAAAGGAAAGGTACGTGTTAAGTAGAAACAGAAATAGCTCTTCATAGACAGCCAGAGCTTGCTACTCCTTGGAGTATTCCAAGATGCCTCTCAGACTTCCGAAGATCCACCAGGAGCCCAGAGGATGAGACTTGTTGTCTTCTTCCACACTGGGCTTTCACATAAGGCTTTGCTATAAGGCTTCTGCTGTGCAAATGGGCAGAAAGAGAAAGAGGGCAGAAAGAGGAACGGGAAAGGAAGGGAAGGAGGGAAGAAGGGAGGAGGGAGAAGGGGATGCGAGGAGGGGAGGAGAGGGGGAAGAAGACATCAGACTGGGGAATTGGGGCAGGGGTGCTTATACCACTGCCCATCTACTGCTACTGCTCTGGCAGAAAAAGTCAATAGGGAGGTTGGAGAAGAAGGCTTCAGCTGTGCTCTGGACTTTTTGAGAGTCTGTGAATATGCAAAGGAACAGGAGAAAAACAGGGCACATTGCTTTTCCTGGAAAGAGATGTTAGAGAGGATTCCTGATTTTCCGAGGAGCTGAAGGGTCTAGGAGGTGCTTCTAGGGTTTAACAAACTATTTTCTACCAAATTATTAAGATGGAAACAGTGTGAGGAACTTACTAATTATTTATTTTTTTACTGTCTGTGACTCATTGGGGTCCTAATGAGGAATTGTTTTCCAAAAGGAAGAGATTTAAAAAAAAAAGAAAACACTTGAGAGCTGCATCCTCAGCCTACACTCTTGGTAGACAGCTAACATAGGCAGCAGCAAGGTCATCCTGGTGGCGTCATATTCTCCATTGGCCCCCTCACACCTGTGGCCTTGTATTTGTGGCTGGGACGGTGGCTTTGGAGAAAGATGATGACTTGGAGGTTTGGGGGGGGGTAAAGGGAGCTGGGCACCAGATTTGCCATCATGACAAGCTCTGTGGAGATCTGCCTGGAGATACGGGGGTGGGGTAGGCAGGGGCACACTGGAGTGAGTAGGACACAGGCTGGAGTTACAAGAGTTGAGGAATCCCGGCTGGACCTAGAAGGGGTTCCTCAGCCTGGTAGTTCTTTCTTGCTGGCCAGTAGCCCCCCTCCATCCCCCAGTGTTGCCATAGTGCTCGGTGGGTCTTCCCAGCAGCCTGCCAGGCAGAATGTGGCCTGGAAGGGTTCCCAAGGAATGTAATCAAGATGTAAATGGGGGGCCAGGAGGAGCTGGTCGATAGGGTTGTCACCTCCTCAGGCCTGTATGGAGCTGGCTTGGACTGGCCTAACCAGGACAATCTCCTGGTTGGGCTCTGCTTCAGGCCAGAGTGACTGTTGAGTGCCAGCTTCCCTGCCTGGGCCTAGTGGGTCCCGAGAGATGGGAGATGCCGACTAAGACCACAAGTCCTGAGGTCCCTAGCTGGCCCTCTAGCTCACCTTTTCCCCTGCAGGTAGCTAGACAGATATGTCTCTAAGTGTGGGAATGGGGCTGGGGACATCTGTCAGAGATTTGCAGGGGCTTCTGTTCAACTTTGCCTTATTAGTAGAATTCAAAGCAAAGCTCCAGGGGACCCAGTCCTCACAAGTCCTGAGCACAGACAAGGGTCACTCCAACCAGGACCACTACCTCTATCTGCCTAAGTCCTCTGAGAACAAGGCGATGAACCATAGTTCTGGCTGAGGTAGAAGGGCTGAGGCTCACATGGCTCTTTCCCCTTCAGTGAGTGGCAGGACATTAACCTATCATCTGTCTGCTTTCCTCTGAGCCATTGCTCTCTGAAAAAACTTTAGGTGCTCCCCTGAGCCACGAAGTCAGGGCCACAGTGCTGCCTCTCCTTCACCCCTCAGGCCCTAGGGCTGGTGTGGTCCCAAAGTTAAAGTTACCAGCACGTATTTTCTAATACCATCCCACATCCCAGCATATGGTCCCTTAGTACCACAAAAATATCAAACTGAGGTTCAAATACCAACTTTTTGTTATGCAAATATCAACAGCTTTCTTGGCACCTTGAATTCACATCATGCCATTGGTATCTGGGTTATTGCTATGTTCAGGTCACTGTCTTGTCACTTAGTAGGATTTGTGGTGCTGGATAAGCACTTTCCCTTGGGTTCCAAATTTCCTCATCTTTCAAATGAAGGATTATAGGCTGAGTTGTATGCCTGTGGTAGATTGCTTGCCTAGCATGCGTAAGGCCCTGGATTCCATCCCAGTATTGCAAGAAAACAAATGAAAAGCTTGATTCTAACTCTTGAGGCCACTTATAGAAGTGAAACACCCTGTTAGACATTACATGGGGCCTTCCAGGCATGGGACATCTGTTCTAACCTCACAGGATCCTCTGACCCCTTGGTCTTTCCTCTGAGAAGATAGTGGATTAGTTAATCATTTTGCAGGCAGGCAGCTCTTCACTAAAGCCCCTGATATGCTGTTTCTTGGATAAGTGACTGTGGACAAGTCACTTTTCTTCACATAGGGTGTTGCTTAGCTGTAGAGCACTTGCCTACCATGTTCTAGGCCCTGAGTTATACCCCCAACATTTCAGTAATGAATAAAAATATTGTGGCTTTCCTCTGAAAAATAAAATTAGATGAAATGACTTACACTTCCCTTGGTACTGGTTCTGAGAAGGATATGAGGCCCATGTGCAAGATGGATACATCAATACATGTAGGAATTGCATGTGGGCAGAAGCAAAGGAAGCAGGATGCTCAAAGGAGAGTTAGTTCATCATGGCCTAAAGACTATGTTCAGGGGACACTGGCTGGAAGCCTTTCCTGTCCTGAGGAGAGAGGGTAGCACTGGACTAAGCTCCTTTGAGCAGGTGCTATAGGCAGGGAGGCTTTCCCCAGGCAGCAGGATGCCCTCCTCCTGCTGCTGCCCAGAGCACTAGTGCTACCCCCAAGTGGCCTCTAGCCAGTGCCCATAGCCTGGTCTCACCACGTCAGAGACCAGAGAGGAAGCAGCTGGCTCTAGGCCTTGGATTCTTGGCCCTCTTGTTTTGTGCTGCATGCATATTGCCTACCATTGAACTGGAGCCAGCTGTGGTGTATTTATTCAGCCTCTCTATTTCATCACCAGCAAAGGCTCAAGCAGAGAAGGGTCCAAAGGAAGCACCCATGTGCTGCCTCTCCACTGTTTCTCACTTGTTCACTCTCTCCCTTCCCTCCTCTTTCTCTTTGTTTCCTTCACACCTGCCTTCTCTACTCTGCAGGATTATACCCTGGAGTCTCTGTCTCCATTTTTTCTGTGTTTTCTTCGTCCTGTGGAATTCTGGGTCTATAACTAGCTTTCCCTTGGAGGAATTATGTGGTAGCCAGTACTGCTGTGAGCTCAAGTACGAGTACCCAGCTCCAGGCAGCCATTCTGGGATAGCATGAACTTGTGTGGCCCACCCACACACTCCAAAGAACAACAGGAGAAAAACACACAGCAGCATTCTTCTGACCTTGAGTAGGCACTCAGGAAATATTCCAGGTCCACCTTCCTCATAAGTCAGTCTTTTCTGGGGTTTGGGCCCCTGAACCAGGCTTAGACTTGTGAAAGCAAGGACTTACAAATCTTAAGCTCTAGAGGCTGAGGCAGGAAGAGTTGAGTTCAACACCATTCTAAAATACATAGCAAATGCAAGGCCAGCCTGGGCTACATAGTACATCCTGTCACAAAAGACAAAAGCAGAAGCTGAGCCCTTGTGGTCTCTGCCAAACTCCTGGCCTCCTTTTGCTTGTGGTCATCACCCAGACACAAGGATTTTAGCATGCCTATCCTTGTCTCCTTCCTCAGAAGCCCTAATCCTCCACTGAGGGTGCAGGATATATGTTAGAAAGTCACCTATTCAACAAGGATTGAAGGACATCTGCTAGGTGCCAGGCCCTGTGAGCACACATAAACATAGCCACATCCTGGAGTTGTCAGAAAAGTGCTGGGGACCCGTCACTGAACAAGTTGAGGCTGGCATGAGCACAGCCAAAGTGCCCTCCCTGAGATGGAGGTAGGGAGTGGTGGGAGGGTGGAGGGGCTCAAAGGTGGCGTAGAGAATGTGCAGAAGCCAGATAGAGCAGAATTCTGGAGTCAGGTTGGTGTCCTAATCATAATAGTGATGTGCTGGGCCCCACCGTAGTGTCTAACAGGCAGAAGGTCATCTAATGTTCTCAGTCACACAAGGACTAATATTAGCTCCATTGTATAGCTGAGGATACTGAGGCTATGAGAAGTAAAAAGAAAAATAAATAAATAACTAGTCCATGGTCACAAGCGGAAGATCATGTTAGGTAGCAGAAACAGAGTGGAGCCTGAGAAATCTCCCTACAGAGCCTGAACTCTGTGAAGGCTTCCTGTGCACCATGGAACAAGAAACTATGGAAACACCATGGGTTTAAGCAGGGAGAGGGTCTTATGGGTGAGAGGCTTATAAAAGCACATCCTGGGAGGTGGAAAGTGATCTGCAGGGTGGCAGTGGTGGAAACAGGGCATGCAGTGAGGAAGCCACGTCATGGGTCCAGATGAAACACAATGGAGGCTTGAGCTAGAGTAGTGGTGGTAGAATGGGGTATAGTAGATGGATTGGGAGCTATCTGAAGAGGGAACTGACAGGACTAACGGCAATGTTTGCACAGAGCTTACAAGGTTGTTGCACACTTCCACAGGCAATATCTCATTTGTCATATTCAAGACCCATGTCGACTGCCTAAAGCAAGGATCAATGCTATCCTTGTTCTACAAGTAAGAAAACTGAGGCCCAGAGAGAAGCGGTGGGTGTTCAAGATCACAATTACAAATGAGCATGTGTTCCTGAGTGCATGTGTGGGCGCCTGCACCCATGCAATCATGCATGGGTGCATATGCATGTGCCGTGTATGTGCACAGGTGTGTGAGTGCACACATGCATGCAAGCGTATGCAGACACACGTGGGGCATGTGTGAGGGCTTTGTGCAAAGGTGTGCTTGCATCCTGTGTGTCTGCTATTGACTTAGGCCACCTCCTGGGCTGCAAACTGGTAAATGACAGGAAGGATACAGTGCTGGCCAAGCTCACTGATGAAGACAGGACCATGAAAGAGGTATGGGCATGGAAATCAACCCCACTGGAAGCTGGTCTGAGCTTGGGGCACCTGTGGGCTGATGGGTTCAACTTAATAATGCTATTTCAAGTTACCAAGCACTTAGAATGTGCTCAACCTATAACTTTGTATCAGTCCATCCTCAGAACCCTATATGGCAGCAATAATTATCTCCACTTGTAGATGAGGGACAAAGAGTCAAGGAGGATGCATAAAATGCCCAAGGTCACACAGCTAGTGTGCTGTGGAGTCAGACGTGGACACTTGTTCGTAAAGCACTGCTCACACTAAGGTACACAGCCAGATGAGTGGCCACATCAGCATGCAGGCATGGAGTAGCCTGGGGAGCTGGCACTCTGGGCAACTTGTATAGGGCTCAGAGCACAGAGCATTTACCCAGGAGACTGGGCAGCTGAGCATTTCCTCCTCCCACCCAGGCCTGGGTCCTGACCCTGCTGCTCCTGAGATTGGCTGTCTTGAGGACTCGATCAAGTTTCTGGCCTCTGGCCTCCAAGTTCCAGGCTTTAGGCATCCAGTGAAAATTTATGGCTTGAGAAAGTTCTTGCAAGTCCAATCTCCATATCCCCCTCTCCGACCTTGCATGGTTTATCAAACTTCAGGGCCTCTCTTCCTCTTTCTCTCTCCTCCTGCTGCATCACAGCCTCCCACTGGCCCTTTGTCTTGGCCATAGCTATCCCTCACTCTCCCCCACTCCCCGCCCTGCTGACCTTGCCCACCACACAGAACAGCCTCCAAACACAGACAGCATTCCTTCTCTTCAATTCCCCTCATCCTTTCGATGGGAGCTGAAGCAGGAATGCACACGTGAGAGACTGTGTGCACACACCTACTGTGTATCCAACAGGCATGGGGCAGGCCTGTGCAGGGTAAGAGCTGGGCAGCTGTGGTATGGTGGGTGGAGGCACTGAAAATGTGTGGAGGGCACCCCATTTTATGATTATAGAACCAACTCAGGGCCACAGTGCATGTGCCACTCTTGAACAACATTATTTGTAGCATGAATGGGCCTATGAACATATACACTGTTCTTACAGCTGTGGAGCTGTGCACTCAGCCCTACTTCCAAAACGAAAGCAGTATGATCTAGGCAAGACAGATAGGATTGCAGAGTGGTCACAAACATTGACTTTGGGACACACTGCCATCTACTAGCTGTGTGGCCCTAAACCAGTTAGGTCACCCTTGTGTACCTCAATTTGCTCACCTATAAAGTGGGGGCAATAATCATTGTGCCTACTTCAAAGGATTATGAGGAATGTAAGAATCAAAATGCTTATAATGGGATATGATCACTAGGTGATCACAGGGCCCTCCTATGTGGATGAAGGACACAGAAATTCTCACTGCTTAGGCTCTTGCCCATCATATCATTTCGCCCTTTATATGTGTCATCTCATTTAATTTTAGCACTTAGAATAGTGTATGGCCCCAGTTAAAACATCCCATTCCTCTTTCCTGAGTGAGTAAATGGATGAGTGAAGTCTCATAAAACCACTATGAGGGCTGGAGAGACAGCTCATTTGGTTAAGGCACTTGCTTGAAAAGCTTGATGGTTGAGTTTGACTCTCCAGTACACATGAAAATCCAGATGCACAAAGTGGCGTATGTGTCTGGAATTCCTTTGCAGTGGTAGAAGGCCCTGGTGTGCCTATACTCATTGTCTCTCTGTCTCTTTCTCCCCCTTTCTCTCTTTTAAATAATAGATATTTTAAAACAAAAACCATATGAAGTAAGGAAGCTTACAGATAGGGAAACAAGGAAAATCTAAATCCCATGTAGTGTCTGCCCATTTCTTGTGGATTTGGGCTCTAAGAATGTGTTTTCAGCAGTTTCAGGTAAGCCACACAGATCTAGAGAGATTCAAAAGTATTAACACTACCAGGCATGGTGGCACACATCTGTAATTCCAGTTGGGAGGCTGAGGTAGGAGGGTCACTTAAAATTCAAGGCCAGTCTGGGCTACATACAAAGTTCTAGGGCAGCCTGGGCACATTTAGAGGTCCTGTCTCAGAAAACCAAATCATGTTAGCACTTTCCCTCTCTGCATATAGGTTTGGATGTGTGTGAGCTTGAGAACATGTGTGCACATGTCCTGTAAGAGGTGGCGGTAGGTTTGGGTTGGGAAGGGGACAACCATTTGGCAGCACAGGGTAGAAAGTGGTTGAAACATTCAGGTTATAAGTCAGGATGGGTGTTCTCTCTGAACCTGGGCAAAGAAAGTCAGGACATTGGGCACAACCTCCACCATCTTCAGGGAATTCCACAACTGGAAGGGACCTTGGAGTTCCCCAAGGCACTACTCCAGTAAGGTTGCTGATAAGGAAACCGAGGCTAAGACAAGGCAAGAGTATCTGATTGGATCCCAGAGACAAACCTGCCATGTTAACTCCTGGTTGGAAGAAGCCAGGCCCAGAAATGTCAAAAATTCATATTCACGTCTTGTCTGAGGGGCCATGAAAAGGACAGAAGGTAAGTACAGGGCCCTCCGTCCCTGTCCACACTGGCCAGAGATGGGTTTCATATCCAGGTGTGAACCAAAGATGGGGGATGGGCTCCAGAAGACTTTGTCTGACACATCAGGCCAGTTCTGGAATGACAGAAAGGAGAGGTGAAGCCAAGAGGCCCCACTGTGCTTGGAGTGTCCAGGAGTAATGCCTGGCAGCTTCTCTGGACTGGGGTTGCCCTGGCCCATACTTGGTAAGTCTTACTCCTGCCAAGCGGAGACTGTTCTAGATGGACACACAAGAGAGTGATTTGTCATTGTCCTCCCTGGGCTCCCATTCCAATATGCATGCCAACAGTGTGGCTTCGTGCTCAATACTCCCTTCACCTACGAGGTCCCTGCTATCACTCTTTCCTCAGAAGTATGAGACCCAGGCCCCATGACACTGCCCTCAGTTCCCCTAGCTCACTCTCTCCTCCATTTTTATACCAACAGGGTGGTCAGCATGGGAGGTACCTTGGAGACTATTGGTACATCCACCTCGAGCCCCACCTTCACATCAGACACAGACCAGGGACTCAGTCAAAGGCACGTGGAGTCCCAAGGAACTTGAGGCTGACACATAGACCCACTGAGCCCTTCCTGCTCCCACAACCTACAACTCCCTTTATGAAACTATAGTACCTGATCTCAGTACCAGGACAGCCTGAGCCACCATGACCTTAGCCATCAGGCCTGAAAGTACAAGAGGAACCCCGGGACTGGCATAGACTCCTGCAGACCCAGGCCAGCTACCCGAGTGGAGGCATTCTCCAGCCTCTCTGCCCTGCCAGATACTTGAGCTGCTCTGAGGAGATAAGAAAATGGTAGCAGGAGAATTACTAAGTATAGACCATTACTAAACATCTAGTGTGTGCCAATTTTAGCACTTTGCACACTTCATCACATGTTAGGGCTCTTAGAGGCCAAACAACACAAACCAAGTAAGCTGGAAAGTGGTGGTTAGCCAAAATTGGATGTGACTCCCTATCCAGTGCTCTTTCCACTATAGCATGTTCTGATGACTTTGGCTGATGGGAGATTGGAACTGTTGTGTAGTGTGTGTGCCTGACCTCTAACTGGTATTCACCTAACTCACATGAGGTCACAGAGACCAGGCCATGCCACTCTCTGCAACTGGGACAAAGTTGCCAATTTTCAGTCACAATGACAATGTTGTCCCTGTGGGAATCTCCCAGGAGCCAGCCAATACCCAGTCTTCAGGGAACTCACATTCTGAGATAACCACCCTTGAAATAGAGAGTAAGAGTCAAATGGCAACTACACCCACAGTGGGTTGTTTTATGCCTGTGGGAGTAGCTTCATCCCAATTAATGGGAATACTTTTGAAATCACCCTAGTTTCTGATCTTTTAAATCTTACTGGCTCCTTGCAAGAGGTTTCATCCAGAAGGGCTTGAAAGAGGGGAGTGTGGAACGTACTTTGGAGGAAGTGAGAATTAGAAAGTGCAAAAGGGAAAAGGGGTTGCCATTCCAGTGGGTTGGTCCCCAAAGCATGCATGCTACTCACCAATGGAAGAAGGGAGAAGGCTAGAAATGCAGGTGACTAAGGGGCGCCACCTGGGGAAGGCAAGGAGCAGAGTAAATTCCAGTGTCCAGTGCAGCAAAAGGAATGTGGGCTTAGTGAAGGCAGAGGCTGGAGTGATGAGTGGAGGTCTTGAAGCCAAGGTGGTATTTTATTTCAGACCACTGTCACCCATCTTGAGGGCTTCTGTTGAGAGAACAAAACCCTCATGGGGGGGGGGGTTAGGATAAGGGGGAGGAACTGGAGGAAGTGAGGCAGTCTTGGTTGCCATTAGCTCAGGACTCTACTTCTAGCATCAGCCCAAGAAACTGACTTCCTATATGTGCCCCTGGTGAGATGAAGCCAAATTTCATCACAGCTCAAGTACAGTTCGATAGCATCTCCTGGGACTTCTGGTCCCCACTCCATCTCATCCAGCTCCATTGCATTCCTTCTTTCTCCATCCATGAGCACTTACCAAGCTACCTGTTGGATTGAGCCTCTCAACAATCCTTGGATGTCTTCATTGCAGTCTTGTGCTGATTGTGCAGGTCAGTGATAGGCCTCATAGGCACAGTGGTACTCCCAAAAGACTAGAAGGGAGCTGGATCAGTACATTATGGCCATTGTGATGTCAGACAACACAACAAATTGCTCACATATTCGTTTGATGGTGGTGTTATCAAGCCACTACATACCTGATCATCACAATCTACTGCTGTGTTACTGGTTTGTGTATTGATGTCCTTTATTTTTTGGTTCTAGAACATATATATGCATATAAAACAAATTGGCTGTCAGTGTGCAGTGCTCTGCTGCAGCAGCTACATGCCACTAGTGCTTATCATCTCTTTTAAAATACATTTACTTACTTATTTATTTATTTATTTAAGAGAGAGAGAGAGAATGGGCATGCCAGGGCCTCTAGCCACTGCAAAGGAACTCCAGATGCATGTGCCCCTTTGTGCATCTGGCTTATGTGGGACCCGAGAGCTGAACCGGGATCCTTTGGCTTTGTAGGCAAATGCCTTAACCACTAAGCCATCTCTCCAGCTCTGCTTATCATCTTTTGATTGCATTAAGAGGCCATGCCAGGTGATTACCACAGATAATATTATCTAGGTGTGTGCTAGCTCACTCTCTGATGGTCACACAAGGACAAAGTCACCAAACAATGCATGTTGCAGTTACACATGACTATTCTGCCATCTGTTATGCTGATTGGGATGCTGAGGCCCAGAGACGAGAAGTCACCTGGACAGAGGAAGAGATTGAGGAAGTTTGACGGTATGGTTCTGTGTCCTTGAGCCCCAGTTCTAGAGCCTCTTTACCAGTAGCCCTATGAGGAGCAAACCTGGTGGTGAAATGCAGAGCTCAGCCTGATGCTTGGTGCCCCACAAATGCTTGGTTAAAGGAATGGCCAGTGCTTTGTTGAGGCACTCAAGAGCTAAGTGATAAGATCCTAACAGTCTCCAGGATGACAGAGCAACTGAAGAGGACCCAGGGAGGAATGGCCCTGTTTGTAGAGTGGAAACTGAAAGGCAGGGTGAGGGGCTAGCTAGGATTCTAGCAAAGGCAAGATCTTCAGAGGTCTGAGATCCTAGCCAAGGTACCCAGAGATGATGGAGGCTTAGAAGTACAGCTGAAGGTTAGTGACAATGGTCCCATTACCTGCAGGAGAACATGGGCTAGCACAAGGCACAGCTTACTCAGAGGTGCCAGGCAGTACCTCAAGCCCTTGAGTGCGGGGAAGGACAAACCAGAAAGAATAGAAACCCCATCCCTGGAGCTGAAGCCACTCTGAAAAATGAGGGTAGAAATGGGCCTGGGGAGATCCGATGGAAGGAAGCTATAGCTAACTTTCTGAAGAGGAAACCAGAAGGCAGAGATGGTGCTTCACGAAGAACCTGCATTTGGAATTCTCATGCCTGCCAGATGTAGCCTCTTGGGTCCTGTCTGTGTCCCTCCCACTGCCTCTCCCCTCCCTCATCTAGTTCATGTCCATTGGCTTATTTAGATTTCTCCACCATAGAGGTCTGTTGGCCATCCTCATTTATCAGAATAGGAAATGGGGCCCAAGGCCACTGAGCAAAGAGGAGGCCAAATCAGGAACTGAACTGAAGCTATCTGTCTTCCACATCTGGTTGCAAACATCTCTTTGTTCTATCAGCAACTGGCAGTGGTGTGAGGTTCATTCCAGCAAGTCCTCTTCAGTTGAAGTGCACCCTTTAAAAAGCTAGCCTAGTACCTTCTTTGCTCCTGTTGCTACCTTCTTCCTCTGGGGCCTGACTCCATGCATGACTACCCATCCCATCTCCTAGTAGGCTCATCCAAATATTTGCCCATCCCTCCTTGGACTTCTGCTTCTTGTTCCCAGAAAAGCTTTGTCTTGGAAGACTATCTAAAGCCACATCCACGGGCCTCACCTTGATGTCTAAGCCCCATTCAAAGACGTCCTGTGGGACAGTGATTCTCTAGGAGTGGTCTAGGGAATAATGATAGCTTGTGGAGCCTTCAACTCTGGGGGCAAGTCCAGAATTCAAAGCATGCCCACGTGTGTGATAAGGTGTAGGAGTATTTTTTTAAGTACTTTTTTTTCCTATAGCAGATTCAAATCTGCATTGAAAAACCCATCTATGACTAGTTTTTCTGCATAGTCACAGTAACGGTTATTTATCCAGTCAAAAGGTCATCTGATGCTTTGGGAGTTAAGAATGTTCCAGAACCTTCAAAGAAGTTCCCCAAACAAGGATATGGTAGCTTCTGTATTATTGCCCACATTTCAAGTGGAAAAAAAAACAAACTGAGGCTATAGTGTAGGCAGAGTTAGCCCAAGGAACCCAGTTATCTAGGACCAATAGCAAGTTTGGCTTCCAAAAGCATTTGGTAAGTGTACCCCAAAGAAAGGCCACTGTGACCTCAGTAATCCCAGGCCTGTATAACTCCTAGCACAGACTGATATCTCTAGAGGTAAGGCTATGCATTATGCTGTCCTCAGTCTTTGGCCTCAGCCCCCAGCTCTCTTGACAGCCCTTAAGACTGTGGCCCTTTGGGGATCTCCCCATCCCCGGCTTCAGGCCAGGCAGGCAGGCAGGCCCCCTTCACATACACATGAACACAACCTGAATTCTTGAATAGCTGCCACTGCATTGGCCTCAGCCCCAAGAAGGAGTGTGGAATGTGCTTCCTTGAACCATTAGGGAGTTGGGAGGGGGGGGCTGCAATTGTCTGCAGGAAGACGCTGAGAATAAAACCAGGGGGAAGAAGGCCTTGATTCCAAGGTCTCAAGCACTAGGAATGGGAGCCCTCATTCCATAGCCCTAGAGGCAAGGCTGGGAAGTAAGTGTTGGGCCAGGATTTCCTAGCTTGTCTCCTATGCCTGCATGCACAGGATATAGGAAAACAGGTATCAATGCTCTGTGGACACACCTAAGATTGTCTCTAACCAAAACTGGGATAGGCATAGGCAAAAGGAAATGCTGGAACTTACATTAGAAGGTAGGAGGGGAATTATCTATTTTTGCATCATACCAGTCTCCACTTTAGTGGGTACCAGTATTCAGCCCTTCTTCAAGCTCATTGTCAAGACAGACACACTGAATGTTAGGAGCTATTTGTTACTCATTAGTTATAATGAAAGGGCTGAGGACTGTGAACTATTTGAAGTCTTTTCCTCTTTCCTTTTGTAAAAAAAAACAGAGAAGAATCTTAAATAGAAGGAAAAGATAATAGGAGAATTTATTATTCTAAATGAGAAGGAATAAACACTTATCTCCATTCATCCTGCTAGGAATGGCTGAAAACTTTGGGCAGTCTAGATCTATATCTGCATCTCCATCTATGTATCTATAGATCTATACTTAGACCTACATGCATATGCCTCTGTCAAGTGGGGAGAAGGCTAAGAACTTAGAACACAAAGAAAAATATTGTGGTGAGTTTCTTGGGGGTTGGAGAAGTCAACAAACAGAAATACCAATGGGAATACACAAAAATATCAAACCACGGCTGAAGAATGACTCAGTGGTTAAAGGCACTTGCTTGCAAAGCCTGCCCATCCAGGTTTGATTTCCCCTGTACCCACATAAGCTAGACACACAAAGTGGCACATGCATCTGGAGCTTGTTTCCAGTGGCAAGAGGCCCTGGTGTACCCATACTCTCCTTCCCCCTCTCCTTCTTTTTAAAATATTTATATTTATATATTTTTATATATTTATAAATTACATATATTTACAAATACATAAAAATATTTTTGATATCAAACCAAAATCAACCAATCAACTGAACAATCAAAAATGCCAATTCCAACAAAAGTCTGTTTTCTGTAGCCAAAGGGCCAGAAAAGAGATGTATGGCCAGACAGAAAACTATTAGGCACTATCACTTTACTCCAGTCTAGCACAACAGGAAAAACTGGCTCTATCATCTACCCATGAGAAAGAGGCTGAGTGGAGAACTTAGACTTCCACCCCCATCAAACTGTAATACGCTACCCCAATCCATCTCCTCACCTTTTCACCCCTTGGCCACTGAAGTGACATAAGTAGTGGAACTTTTCTCTCCCTGCTCAGAGAAAATGACTTCTTCCTTGTTCCTACGGTCAGTGGAAGTCTTGTGGAGTGCCTGAGAGCCTGTCTTTTTCTAGTAGTAATGAAGTAGCCTCTCAGCCTGGAGCATAAAAAGCCAAGTCAAGGATATGAGCTTCTACTTTCACCTGGCAATAAAGAAGTGATATCTTCCTTCCCTGCCAGCAGAGTGATGGAGGACTCCTGTAAAAACAGAAGACTTAAACATGATCCACAGAATTGTAAGATAATACACTAAATGTCCAGGTTTCAATTTTAAAAAGTCACTTGGGGCTGGGGAGATGGGTCAGTAGTTAAAGGCACTTGCTTGCTAAGCCTAATGTCCTGGTTTTATTTCCCCAACACTCAAATAAAGCCAGTGCAAAGTGGTGCATGCATCTGCGATCTCAATGTGGGCCAGAGAGCCTGACATTTGTATTCTGACAGTTTGTTTGCAGTATCAAGAAACCTTGTCTCAAAAAAGGGTGGAACATAGATACCTCGAAGTTGTCCTCTGACTTCCACAAGCACACTGTGGCATGTGTATCCACTCACACACACACACACATGCATGCATACATACACATACATTAAAAAACATTTTTTAAAAAGTCTCCTGCCATAACAAGAACCCCAGGGAATCTTTGACTTGAATAACAAAGTCCATGTATATCTAATTTAGGTTTACACAGACATTGGAATTATCTGATCTTAAAACGGACACTACAAGAATCACTTAACAGGGCTGGAGAGATGGCTTAGCGGTTAAGCGCTTGCCTGTGAAGCCTGAGGACCCCGGTTCGAGGCTTGATTTTCCAGGACCCACGTTAGCCAGATGCACAAGGGGGCGCATGCATCTGGAGTTCGTTTGCAGTGGCTGGAAGCCCTGGCACGCCCATTCTCTCTCTCTGTATCTGCTTCTCTCTCTCTCTCTGTCTGTTGCTCTCAAATAAATAAAAATAAACAAAAAATTTAAAAAAAAAAAAGAATCACTTAACAGGCATTACAAACAAGTTTGAAATAACCTTGAAGATCCAGAAAGTCTAAGTAAAGAAATAGAAGATGTATTGAAACAAAATGGAAACCTTTTAAAAGAATCTCTCAGAAACCTTATTTATTTGCAAGCAGAGAGAGACACAAGAGTGACAGGGAGAATGGATGCACCACGGCCTCTAGCTGCTGCAAACGAACTCCAGACACATGCACACTTTGTGCATTTGACTTTATGTGAGTACTGGGGAATCAAACCAGGGTTGTTAGGCTTTGCAGGCAAGTGCCTTGACCATTTAGCCATTTCTCTAGCCCCCAAAATGAAAATTTTAAATGTGAAAACACACTGGCTGAAATAAAAATCTGACTATATAAGCTTAAGAAAATGATGGGGGGGGGTGCTAGGGAAATGGTAAAGAGCTTGCTACACAAACAGGAGGACTGCAGTTCCGAGCCCCAGCACCAATGTAAATGCGGAATGGATGTGGCAGCTGTCTATAATCCATCCCAGTGCTTCAAGAATCAGAAGAGGCAGAGGCTTTCTGAAACCAACTGGCTAGCTAATCTAGCTGAATTAGTGAGCTTCAAGTTTCAGTGAAAGACCCTGGCTCAGTAAACAAAATGTAGAGCAACTGAGAAGGACACCCAACTCCAACCTCTGGCCTCCATGTGTATGCACCTCGCCCACACATGTATGCTCACATGTGTATACACACACACACATACACAGAATGATAACAGTGGAATCAGAACTTTTGGGACTATAAAGCAGATCTAATATTTATGTCACTGAAGTCCATGTCATGAAAGAAAGGAGAATGTGGGAGAAGCTGAAAATCTATTCTAAGAAATAATCATCAAAAAGTCTCCAATTTAGCAAAAGACACAAGTTTAACAGATCTAACAGGTTGAGCACATGTCAAAACAAGATAAATTTAAAGAAAACCACATCAGACACAGCTAGTCAAACTTCTACAAACTAAAGACAAAGGTAAGAGCAGGGTGTGGTGGTGCACACCTTTGATCCCAGCACTCAGGAGGCAGAGGTAGGAGGATCGCCGTGAGTTCAGGGCCACCCTGAGACTCCATAGTGAATTCCAATTCAGCCTGTGCTAGAGTGAGACCCTACCTCGAAACCCCCCCCCCAAAAAAAAAGGAGCAGTTAAAGAAGGAATACTGTGGCCCGAAGCAATGTCTTAGTGCTTAAGGTGCTTTCTTGCAAAGTCAAAGGATCCAGGTTTGGTTCCTCAGGACCCACGTAAGCCAGATGAACAAGGTAGCACATGTATCTGAAGTTCAATTGCAATGACTGGAGGCCTTAGTGACCATTCTCTCTCTCTCTCTCTCTCTCCCTCTCTCTCTCTCTCTCTCTCTCTCCCTCCCTCCCTCCCTCCCTCCCTCTTTCACTTTCAAATAAATAAATAAAAATATTTAAGAAGAAGGAATATTGGAATATCAGGAAATAAGAAAGAATGGAATACCTGAAAAAAATAAAAACATGGACAAAACAGTGGCTTATCTTTCTCATGAATTTTATAAATTACATTTGACAGTTGGAGCAAAACTATAACAATGTTTAATGTAGTTCTCAATGTAGGTATAGTAAATATATATTGGGCAAAGGATGCATAAGAGACTTAAAAGGAAATAAGGGTCATACATTTCCCTTGAAGTACTTAAATGCTAACATTAGCATTTGGTGACAGAAATGAATGAAAATGAAAATACAACATAGCAAAATCTGTATAATGTAGCTAAAGCAGTATTGAGAGGGGAATTTATAGCATTAAGTGTCTACACTGGAAAAGAGGAAAAATAGCAAAACAATCTATATTTCCACCATAATAAATTACAAAGAAGAGCAAAATGAATCCAAAAGCAATCAGAAAGGGGGAAATAATAAAAGAGCAGCTTTCATGTGTAAGAGTAGAGTCTAGAATGTAAGAAGCAAAAAAAAAAAATGCAACAAGTTTCAAAATAAATAATTCTTCTTTGATACAGGAGAAGATTACAGAGCAGACCACTGCCCCCAAATTACAGGCCAACAGGCAAAACCGATAATCACAACCTAATGGAACAGAAATCAATAAGCAAAAATCCAGCCAAACAGTGCCCAGGTAGAGAAAACTGAATCGTAATTGACAACTTGATGAAAGTTTAATGTGGAGAAGTGTTAGAGATAGGTGTCTGGCGGGGTTGAGGGGACATACTTTTGTGAGTTTACCAAATCCAGATCTACTAGGTTCTCACACAATTTAGGAAGAAAATAAAATTCTTCAGATTTCCATCAGGGTAAGGAGAAAAGGAATGTTTTTGAAATATGTTTACAGCATTCTTTAAACAAATCAAGTGGATGTTAATCCTAATCAAAACTACAAGATAACGTCAGACACTAATACAAAATGAAAACTTGATTAAGTAAGTGCGTAGTCTAGCCTGGCCAAGTTGACACATGTCAACCATCACACCTTTTGTTATTCATAAGTTATGAATATCAGAATAATGTCTTGTGAATATTTTCTCCCTTTTGTAGTTTGGTATTTCACTTAATTTGTTTTGTTTTTTGTTTTTTCGAGGTAGGGTCTCACTCTAGCCCAGACTGAACTGGAATTCACTATGTAGTCTCAGGGTGGCCTCGAACTTACAATGATCCTTCTACCTCTGCCTCCAAAGTGCTGGAATTAAAGATGTGCGCCACCACATCCAGCTAAAAAAATATTTATTTATTTGAGAGAAAGAGAGAGAGGCAGAGAAGACAGAGATAATGGGCACACCAGGGCCTCTAGCCATTGCAAACAAACTCCAGATGCATGTGCCACCTTGTGCATCTGGCTTACCTGGGTTCTGGGGAATTGATCCTGGATCCATAGGCTTTGCAGGCAAGCGCCTTAACTGCTAAGCCATCTCTCTAGCCCCATTTCACTTTTTTTCACTGTACTTAGATGTACATAGACTTTTTAATGTTTTTAAAGTCAAATTTATTGATTGATTCTTTGCAGATTGTTGGCATTTTTAGTGTTACAACTAAAAATCTATCACCAAACCTGAAGTCATTAAGATTTGTCCCTGCTTTCTTCTAAAAGTTTTAGAGCTTTAGCTCTTATAAAAATATTTTAACTCATTTATTAGAATGAGAGAGAGAGATAGTCAGAGACAGAGACAGAGAATGGGCACTCCAGGGCCTCTTGCCCCTGCAAACAAACTCAAACACATGTACCACATTGTGCATCTGGCTTTACATGGGTACTGAAGAATTGAACCTGGGCCTGCAGGCTTTACAGGCAAGTGCAATCTCCCCAGCCCAGATTTAGTTCTTTTTTTAAATTTTATTTTATTTGAGAGAGAGAAAGAGGTAGGGAAAGAGAAAGAGAATGGGTGCAACAGGGCCTTCAGCTACTGTAAACAAACTCCAGATGCATAAGCCACCTTGTGCATCTGGTTTTCATGGGTCCTGGGGAACTGAACTTGGGTCCTTTGGCTTCCCAGGCAAATGCCTTAACCGCTAAGCCATCTCTCCAGCCCAGCTTTAGTTCTTAAATTTAGTACTTTACTGCATTTTGAATTCATTTGTGTAGATTATATAAGGAGAGGGTCTAAATTCTTTTATAAGTGGCTATCCCAGTAGTTGTTGGAAACATTTTATAGCCCGTGGTAAAATGGCATTTTGGTCTTGACATTCTTATAAAAAATATATTGGCTATAGATTTATAGGGTCTGTTCTAGACTCTTAATTCTATTCCACTGATCTAGATCTATATGTCAATACCACACCATTTTGAGTATTGTAGCCTTGTAGTAAAATTTGAAATTAGATTGAGTGGACCTTTTTCATTTCAAAATTGTATTGATATTTTGGAATCAATTGCATTTCATATAAATTTTAAGAATAGCTTTTCCATTTCTGAAACAAAGATTATGGAGTTTTTTTTTTTTAAATATGTTGCATTAAATCTGTAAATTAGTGTGTTTCCAAATTATCAATACTAAGTTCCCTAATCCAGGAATATAGGGTGTTTTTCTATTTTTTCTCAGCTTTCTTTTTAATTTAGGTTAGCTATGTTTTATAGGCTTCAAATTCAAGTCTAGTACCTGCTTGGTTAAAGATGTTAAATGTTTTATTCTTTTTGAAGCTCTTGAACATGGAATTGTTTTTGTTTCTACCACAGTTTACTGAGGAAAAATTTGACTGATAAAACCTATCTATATTTGAATTGTACAACATGATGATTTGATATGCAAATACATTGTGAGATAATTACCTCTATCAAACTAATTTAACATATCTATTACCTCACATAGTTATCTTGTGGTAAGGATAATTGAAAGTATACAACATTATTAACTATAGTCACCATATTGTACGTTAGGTTTCCAGAAATTATTAGCCTTATAACTTATGATCAACATTTCTATACATTCCTTGCCCTTCTGTTTTTCTGTGATAACTACCATTTTACTCTCATTTTTCACCAATTGAAGTTTTTTAAGATGCCACATATGTGTTTGATCATTCCGTGTTTTTCTTTCTATGGTTAGATTATTTCACTTGGAATAACGTCATTCAGATTCACTCATATTATCACAATGGTAAGATTTCCTTCTTTGTAAAGAACAATATTTCATTGCATACTCATATACACCACATTTTTATTTATTCATCCATTAATGGACATTTAGGCTAATCTGTACCATGGCTATTATAAGCAATGCTGCACTGAACACAAGACTACAGACATCTCTTCAAGTAATGATTTCTTTTCCCCTGGATATAGACCTTGAAGTGAGATTTCTGGATCATATGGTCATTCTATTTTAATTTTTTTTTTTGAGGAACCTCTAAAATATTCTCTCCTTTATTTTTCTCTTTTTTCCTTTCTCTTGATTTCCCTTCCTTCCTCCCTTGTCTCCCTCCCTCCTTCTTCCTTCCTTCCTTCTTTCTGCTTTTGTGTGCAGGAGTGTGCATGCTACAGCACAAGTATGGAGGACACAGGACAACTTTCAGGTAGGGTCTCACCTTCTACCTTCTTTGAGGCAGGATCTTATCACTCCATTCAAGAGTTTCTGGAATAAAAATAAAATAAAATAAGGGCTGGAGAAATGGCTTAGTGGTTAAGGCGCTCGTCTACAAAGCCAAAAGACCCAGGTTCGATTCCTCAGGACCCATGTAAGCCAGATGCACAAGGGAGCACATGCATCTGGAGTTCATGTGCAGCAGCTGGAGGCTCTGACATGCCTGTTCTCTCTCTCTCCCCTCTGCCTATTTTTCTCTCTCTCTCTCAAGTAAACAAAGAAAAATAAAAAAAAATCAGATAAAATAAAATAAATATACTTAAAAAAAAGAGTTTCTGGAAAATTCTCTTGTCTCCACTTCCTTTTTATTTTATTTATTTATTTATTTTTACTGTATGTGTGCTGGGATTACAGAAGCCTGCCACAGCTTCAGGGTTTTATGTAGGGTGTGGGGATCTGAACTCAGGTTCTAAGAGTTTTGTGGAAACTGCTTTATCCATTGAACCATCTATCTAGCCCCTCCAAAAGTTTTTTGAGTCTACTGAGGTACAACTTACATTCTTTTCCAATTTCCATCCCACCAATGGCTCCTGTTTCATTACCAGCACTTGTTATCATGTGGAATTTTTTTTTGTTTTTGTTTTTCGAGGTAGGGTCTCATTCTAGCACTAGCTAACCTGGAATTCACTATGTAATCTTAGGGTGGCCTCGAACTCACAGTGATCCTCCTACCTCTGCTTTCCAAGTGCCGGGATTAAAGGTGTGCATCACATCTGGCTTGAATTATTTATTTATTTATTTATTTATTTATTTATATTTGCAAGGGAAAGAGATAGAATGTGTGTGCCAAGGCCTCTTGCACTACCACTTTGTGCATTTTGGCTTTACATGGATACTAGGGAATCAAACACATACTGTCAAGCTTTGCAAGCAAGTGCCTTTAACAACTGAAGCCCAAGGAATTTCTTTTCTTTTAATTTTTTTTGTTCATTTTTATTTATTTATTTGAGAGCGACAGACAGAGAGAGAAAGAGGCAGATGACAGAGAGAGAGAATGGGCGTGCCAGGGCCTCTAGCCACTGCAAACGAACTCCAGATGCATGTGCCCCCTTGTGCATCTGGCTAAGGTGGGTCCTGGGGAATCGAGCCTGGAACCAGGGTCCTTAGGCTTCACAGGCAAGTACTTAACTGCTAAGCCATCTCTCCAGCCCCTGTTTTATTGATATATTTATTTATTTATTTATGAGAGAGGCAGAGAAGGAGAAAGAATGGGCACACCAGGGCCTTCAGCCACTGCAAACGAACTCCAGATGCATGTGCCACCTTGTGCATCTGGCTTAGGTGGGTCCTGGGGAATTGAACTGTGGTCCTTTGGCTTTGCAGGCAAGTGCCTTAACCACTAAACTATCTCTCCAGTCCCTCTTTTTTTCTGAGGTAGGGTCTCACTCTACCCCAGGCTGACCTGGTACTCACTCTGTATTCCCAAGCTGGCCTCACATTCATGGTGAGCCTCCTACCTCTGCCTCTGAAGTGCTGGGATTTAAGGCGTGCTCAGTTGGAATTTTGATAAAAGCCATACTAACAGGTATGAGGCAAAATCTTCACATGGTTTTAATTTGTATTTCCTTCATGATTAGTGGGTTCTAAGCACCTTATCATGTAACTGTGGATTACTTGTGTCTCTTTGGAAAAATGTCTGTTCAGGTCTTTGTCCATTACTGTGGCAGGACTACTTGCCCCCCCCCATTTATGTGTTGATATCTAATCTCCAATGCAGTAATATTAAGAGGTGGGCCCACTGTGATGTGATGGGATTAGCATCTTATCAAAAATTATAGAGGGCGCATGTTTGTCCCTATCACCATGTGAAACACGAAGAAGGGTAAGTGTTACAGTCAGCTTTGCATCGCTGAACAAACAACCAGAATAGGTTTATGGAAATAAAGGGTTTATTTCAGACTTACACATCTCAAGGAAACAGCATCAATGGTGAAGGAACTGGTTCATTTCCATAGATCCACGCAGAGAGAAAAGCCTTAATGGCTAAGCCATCACTCTAGCCCTGCAAACTCAGCTTTAACAAAGTATCTGAGTCTATGGGGCCATGCATTCAAACTATCGCATTCAAACTATCACATTCAAACTACCACAGGGAGAAACCCTCAGCAGACACTGAATCTGTGAGTACCTTGATCATGAACTTTTCAGTCTCCAGAACTGTGAGCAATAAATTGGCATTGTTTACAAATTATTGAGTGTGAAGTATTCTTTAATCAGCTTGAACTAAGATAATAATCTCAAAATATCTCATTATTTGTTTTTTTTTGTTGTTGAATTATATCAATTCCTTATATATCTTGAATATTAAGCCCTTGTCAGATACATGATTTGTAAACAGCTTTTATCAGCTTGCCTATGCATTTTGTTGATTTCTTCTAGGATTTTTATGCTTTTGGGTCTACATCACAGTCTTTAATCATTTTGAGTTGATTTTTGTGTGTAGTTTAAACTAAGGGTCTGATTTCATTTTTTTTGCATGTGGCTATCTATGGTGGTTTGAATTAGATGTCCCCCATAAACTCATGTGCTTTGAATGCTTGCTTCCCAAGCTAGTGGCAATTTGGGAAGTGGAGCCTTGCGGAAAGAGATATGCTGCTGGCGGGGTGTGGGGGGTGGACTTTGAGCTTTATTAGCTCCTAGCTTGCCATTGTTAGTTTGGCACACTCTCCTGCTTGTTTTCCATATTCTGTGGCTGAGGTTATGTCCAGACTCTGCTCATGTCATCTTGTCCCCTGCCATCATGGAGTTTCCCCTTGAGACTATAAAGAAAAATAAACAACTTCTTTCCATCAGCTGCTTTTGGTCAGGGGCTTTTTGCCAGCAATGAGAAGGTAGATACAACGCTATCCACTTTTCCCAACATCATATCTTGAGGAAACTGTCCATGTCCAATGTGTACTCACTATGTTTTATTTTAATTAGCATAGATTTTTAATATAATTTGAAATCAGGATTTGAGATGCCACCAGCTTTAGTCTCTATTACCTTTAGCATTCAGGATCTTGTGTAGTTCTACATGAATTTAAGATAGTGTTTTCCTATTTCTGTGAAAGATATTATTGAATTATTTGGTAGAGTCTACATTGAATTTATAGACTTTTAGTGGTATGGACATCTTAAAAATACAATTCTTGCCATTTAGCAATGGATGTCTTTACAATTAATTGTGTCTTCTTCCATCAATGTTTGGTATATTTAGTTGGGTGACTCTTTTTTACTTCCTTGATTAAATTTATCCTAAATATTTAATTCTTTTTGTTTTTGTTTTGTTTTTCAGGGTAGGGTTATCATTCTAGCCCAGGCTGATCTAGACTATGTACTGTCAGGGTGGCCTCAAACTCATAGCCATCCTCCTACCTCTGCCTCCCAAGTGCTAGAATTAAAGTATGCACCACCATGCCTGGTTTATTTAATTCTTTGTGATGCTACTGTAAATGAGATTAGCTTTTTAATTTCATTTTTGAATAGACTTTGGAAATTGGCATTGTTTTTTAAATGCCAGTTAGAGTTCATCTGGGGATTTTTGTTGTTACAAGTCTTGATTACTGATTCAGGCCCCTTGCTCTTTACTGCTCTGTTCAGATTTCCTATTTCTTTTGACTTAGTCTTGGCAGGTTTTGTTTCTACGAATTGATATGTTTCTTCAACATTATACAACTTGTTTGTATGTAATGGTTCATAGTATTCTCTCAGGATCCTTTGTATTTCTGTGTTCTCAGTTGAAATAGCTCCTCTTTCCCTAGTAATTTTATTTGAATCTTCTCACTTTTTTGTTAGTTTCTCTACCTGTTGATCTTTCAATTTTGTTTCTCTTCAAAATACTAAATCTTGCCTAGCATGGTGGCTCACACCTTTTATCCCAGCACTCAGGAGACTGATGTCAGGGAATCACTGTGAGTGCAAAGCTAGCCTGGAATACAGAATGAACTTCAGATTAGTCTGGGCTAGAGTGAAACTTCCTCAAAAAACAACAACAACAAAAAAAAAAAACAAGCAAACAAAAAACCTAACTCTTAATTTCATTTGATTGTTTTCCTCAACTCTATTTAATTTACTTCTCCTTAGTCTTTCACATTTTTTCTTTCTGTTGAGTTTGAGTTTTTTTTTTATTTCATTGTAGTGCAAATTTAGACTTTTTATTTGAGCTTATTTCTTTCTTGGTATTTATCAGTGCAAACTTCCTTCTTTGAACCCTTCTGCTGCATCCTATAAGTTTTGGTATGCTGTGTTTCCATATTTGTTTGTCTCAAGATATTCTTTATTTCCCCTTTGATTTCTTCTTTGACCCATTGGTTGTTCAGAAGTGTGTTTAATTTCCACATATTTGTGAATTCTCCAGTTTTCCTCCTGTTATTGATTTCTAGTTTCATACCATTGTGGTTGGAAAAGATATTTGATATTATTTCAATCTTCTTAAATTTGTTAAGGCTGTTTTGTGGCCTAACATATGATCTACCCTGGAGAATGTCCTGTGTGAGCTTCAGAAGAATATGTATTCTTGCTGCTGTTGGAAGGAATGTTCTGTATATGTCTGTTATATCCATTTGGACTAAAGTGTAGCTCAAGTCCAACGTTTCCATGCTGAGGCTGTGGAGATGGTTTAGGTGGTAATGGTACTGGCTGCACAAGCATGAGGACCTGAGTTCAATCTCCAGCACACACATAGAAAACTAAGGGAGGTAGAGACAGAAGGATCATTGGAACTTGCTGGTCAGCCAGTCTAGTTGAAAAGCTGTGGACTCCAGGTTCAGTGAGAGAACCTATACTAAAGATGGACAAGCAATAGAGGAGGATATTTGATTTCTTCCTTTTCATCCATGGGGCATACACATCTAGATACACACTGCATACAACACACACATGCTCATGAACGTGCACACACACAAAATATCTATGAACTAAAAAAAATTAAAAATAATGATTTACGGAATACAATCAAGAGAGTTAATCTCATGCTATGGGAATCTAAGAAGGGAAGCAATGTAGAAAGGGGCAGGAAACATAAATAAATAATGGCTAAAATCTTCCAAGATTTGGTGAGAGATGTGGACATCTAGGTACATGAAGCTCAAAAGTCTCTAAATAGGTTCAATTCAAATATTTCACCAAGAACATAATAAAACTGTCAAAAACCAAAGGCGAATAAAGACATTTGAAAGCAACAAAAGCCGCTTGTCACACACAAAAGGAACCATCATTAAGTTACCAGTGGATTTCTCGGCAGAAATCTTGCAAGCCAAGAGAGAAAGTGATGATACACTCACGGTGCTAAAGTCAAAACAAACAAACAAAACTATCAGCCAAGAATACATTACCTATCAAAGCTTTTCTGCAGGAATGATGGAGCTATAAAGACTCCCTGAAAAACAAAATGTCAAGTTCTCCTGTCTTACAAGAAACACTTGAAGTAGTTTTTCAAGCTGAAACAAAAGCATCCTAATTAGTAATTTGGAAACATGAAAACGTAAAATTCAGTGGAAAAGGTAAGTATGTTGGCAAATTCAAAATACTCTAATGCTGTGTAATGGTGAATTTTAATTTGAATAAAAAGTTAAAAAAACAAAGGTCTAAAAATAACTCCTACTATAATAATTTGTTAATGTGTTTCAAATATAAATAGAAGTAAATTTGATATGAAAACTTAAAATGTACCAGGTATGGTGGAACATACCAGTAATCCTAGCAGTTGGAAGGTAGAGACAATAGGATTGTGATTTCACAAAAATCTATAGCACACACCCCAAAGATAAAAGACAAAGGAATGAGGCCAGTGTGGTGATTCATGCCTTTATTCCCAGAATTTAGAAGGCCGAGGTAGGAGAATTGCTGTGAGTTTGAGGCCAGCCTGGGTCTACAGAGTGAATTCCAGGTCAGCCTAGGCTAGAATGAGACCCTATCTCAAACAAACAAACAAACAAACAAACAAACAAACAAACAAATAAAAACAAGCAAAAAAGACAAAAGAATGAAAGCAAGCCACTATTTATAATCATCAAACTACAATGAAAATAGCAAGAGGGAATAAAAAGAATAAAGAGGGCTGGAAAGATTGCTCAGTGATTAAGGCGCTTGCCTGTGAATCCTAATGATCTGAGTTTGATTCCCTAGTACCCACATAAAGCCAGATGCACAAAGTGGCTGCATGCATCTAGAGTCCATTTGCAGTGGCTAGGGGCCCTGGTTCCCATTCTTTCTGTAGCCTGGTGTGGTGGCGCACACCTTTAATTCCAGCACTTGAGAGCCAGAGGTAGAAGGATTACTGTGAATTTGAGGCCAGCCTGAGACTACATAGTGAATTCCAGGTCAGCCTGGGCTAGAGTGATACCCTACCTTGAAAAAACCAAACAAAAAGTGGGGGTGAGGGTAAACAAAAAAAAAAAAAACTAAAAAACTGCCAGAAAACAGTGATGCCTATGGTGATGATAAATCTTTGCATATACTTTAAGAAATAGTCAGACTAAAGTTTCCAGTAAAACGATACAGAGTGCTGAATGAATAAAAGTCAAAACCCAACTATATCCTATTTATAAGAAATCTTCTTTACTTTTAAGGATACATATAGGTTGAAAATGAAAGGATAGAAAAAAAAAAGATATTCTAAACTGGGCATGGTGGCACATCCCTTTGATCCCAGCACTTGGGAGGCAGAGGTAGGAGGATCATCACAAGTTCAAGGTCACCCTGAGACTACAGAGTGAGTTCCATCCAGGTCAGCCTGGGCTAGAGTGAGACCCTACCCCCCCAAATAAGGAAAGAAAAAGATATTCAATGCAAATGGAAACCAAAAGAGAATAGACAAAGTTGATTAAATAAAAAGCTGTAATAAGATACAAAGAAAATGAGGAAAAAGATAACTAATATATAAGAGTTAGAGATTTGTTATGTAATGATAATGGAATTAATATACCAAAAGTATATAATATATGTGACTATTGTTAGCACAACTAAATATATAAAGCAAATATTAACAAAACAGAAAGGAAAAATACACTGCTTTCAACAGTGGATAGATCATCCATGTTGTGGTCAGCTCCATGCAGCTGGGATGAATCTCCAAACCAGACACAGTTTATGGGAGAAATAGAATTTATTGAAGCTTACAGATCCAGGGGAAGTTCCATAATGGCAGAAGAAGCTGGCCTCCTTTCACAGATCCATGCAGAGAGAAAAACTACCAGTAGCACCACCAAAAGCAAGCACAAAACCAGCAGCCCAACAGCAAGGAACCCAGGCAGAACTCTTTCTGCATATCTCAGGCTGGAATTCAGATCCACCCCCAGTAACACCTTAGGGATGGCCCCCCAGGATCCTCACACAGTGACACCTCCTCCAGCCAGGTGGCTGGAAATCTAAGTTATAAGCTTTAATAAAACATCTGAGTCTATTGGGGAACATAAATTCAAAGTACCACAATCCATTTAGAAAACTTGAGACTTAAACATGGGACCATAGGACATTTCCCCTCCCTATCACTCACACCTCACCATAACATTACCAAAGGCCTATTTATAACAATTAATTTTACATAGTATATCACGTATGGCTATCAATTAAAAAATTACAAGACATACTAAAAGGCAAAAGCAGTGTGTGAAAAGATAGAACAAGCATCAAAACCAGACTCAGATATGTCCGGGATGTTGGCATCATCAGACCAGGAATTTAGAACAACTATGATTAATATGCCAAAGGCTCTAATGGATAAAGTAGACAACATTCATGAGTAAATGGATAATGTAAGCAGACAGTTAGCAATTCTAAGTAATAACCAAAGAATAATACTAGCCATCAAAAAGTCTGGAAGAAAAAAAGCCAGGCATGGTAGCACACACCTATAGTCCCAGCACTTGGGAGGTAGAAGTAGGAGGATTGCTATGAGTTCAAGGCCAGCCTTGGACTACAGAGTGAGTTCCAGGTCAGCCTCAGCTAGAGACCCTACCTTGGAAAAACCAAAAATCAAAAACTCTGAAAAGAAATGAAGAACTTCCTTAATAGACTAATTGATAGACTACATATGGGAGATGAAATAATAAGTAAATGTGAGAATGTAGCAATAGAAATTTCCAAAGTAGAAAAGCAAAGAAAAAGGACTATACCACCAGAATATCCAATACACATGGGACAGCTATAAAAGATACATGTAATGGGAACACTCAAATAAGAATTTAGAGAGAAATAAAGAGAGCCAATGTTTAAAACAATAGTGACTGATCATTTATTTCTACAAGTTAATGTCAGATTCCAAATCATAGATTCAGGGAGTTCAGAAACCATGAAACGAAGTACAGATTAAAAGAGAATCTATACCTACCTTATCATTTCAAGCTACATAAATCAAAGGTATTGATTTTCTTTATTTTTTTTTCTGTGTTTCTGGCATCATAGACCTTTGTTTCTAGCACTCCCACTTTTATTTTATTTCTTTGCATGTGTATGTAGTATGTGAGGTGTGGCATGTGGGAAGTATATGCAGAGATGTATGTGCCTCATGACCACATGCAGAAGCCAGAGGAGATTGTTGAGTGTCCCCGTCTATTGCGCATCTGAGGATTTCCTTGAGACAGAGCCTCTCACTGAACCTGGAGCTGCCATTTTCAGTCACACTGGCTGCCCAGTGAGCTCCAGTGCTGTTCTCTGCTCCCAATAGGATTAGGGTTACAGACACGCATCACCATGCCTATCTGTTTATATGAGTGCTGGGGAATTGAACACGGTTTTTCTTAGGCCCTCATGCTTGCTAAGCAAGCACTCCTACCCACTAAACCATCTCCCAAGTTATTGTTTTTTTTGTTTGTTTGTTTTGTTTTAATTCTGAAAGAAGTCAGAGCCAGGTGTGGCGGTGCACACCTTTAATCCCAGCACTCAGGAGGCTGACGTAGAAGGACCACCTTGAGTTCGAGGCCACCCTGAGACTAATTTCTGGTCAGCCTGAGCTAGGGTGAGGACCCTACCTCAAAAAAACCAAAAGAAGAAAAAGAGGAGGAAGAGGAAGAGGAGAGAATGAAAATGCCTTCTCAATATAGTGGTGAATGTAAGAATTGTACCTGACATGCCAAAACCCATACATGGTCTGGGTGTGGTGATGCACAGCGTTAATCCCAACTCTCAGAAGGAAAAGGTAGGAGGAGGCCAGTCTGGGACTACAAAGTGAGTTCCAGGTCAAGTCTGGGCTAGAGTGAGACCTTGCCTCAAAAAAACAACAACAACAAAACATACATGGAAGAAGAGAGTGAAATTAAATATTTAAAGTGATGAGAGAAAAATTCCTATCAAGTAAGAATTCTATACCTTGTGAAATTAGCTTCTGAAATTAAATAGAAATAGTTTCTCAGATAAAAATTGCGAGAATTTGGTGTCAATATCCTTTCTTTATTTCTTTATTATTATTTATTTATTTTGGTTTTTGAGGTAGGGTCTCGCTCTAGTTCAGGCTGACCTAGAATTCACTATGTAGTCTCAGGGTGGCCTTGAACTCACGGCGATCCTCCTACCTCTGCCTCCCAAGTGCTGGGATTAAAGGTTTGTGCCACCACACCTGGCTTAAGTATCCTTTCTTTACAAGAAATGTTAGGTTTCTCAGAGAGAAAGCAAATGAAACAGGTAAAAAAAAAAAAACAAACTTGGATCTCATAAAGAAAGGAGGAATACTAGAGAAGGAATAAAATGATACTAAAATAGAAAGTTTTTCTTTTTCTTAACTGGCCTAATAGATACGTGCTTATTCAAAATAACAATATATCTGATTGTGCATGTATATCCATATATGTCTTATGTGCTTATATATATTTATGTAGAAGACAAATGAATGGCACAGGTGATATAAGGTGTAGGACAGAGGTAGAGACTAAATTTATTTTGTTATTATAAGATACTTGTACCATCCATGGAATGGTGTAGTATTATTTGAAAATGAAGTTGGACTAGCTATAAATGCATATTGTACATACTTGACAACAAGTAAAGAAAGTTTCACTAATACTTTAAAAATAAGATAAAATAGAATCATAAAATGCTCAATTAAAGTTCCAAAAGACAGAAAGTATAGAAAACAAACAGAAATAAAGCACTAGTGTAACCCACAGGAAGCAGTGCCAGAGACAGTAAATATTAATCCAGTAACTTTGATCATAACTTTGACTGTTAACAGTCTAAATGTACTAATGAAAAGACAGTGATCAGGCTGGAGAGATGGTTCAGTGGTTAAAGGCACTTGCTTGCAAAGTCTGATGGCCTGTGTTCAATTTCCCAGTACCCTCCTAAAACCATATGCACACAGTGGCACATGCACCTGGAGTTCATTTGCAGTGGCAAGAGGCCGTGGAATGCCCATTCAACCCCCTTTTCTCTATTTCCTTGCAAATAAATAAATAAAATGTTCAAAAGGCAGTGATCATCAGAATGAATGAAAACATGACTCTAGTTGATGTCTACATGAATCCTATTTTCAATATTCAGGAAAATTGAGATTAAAAGCAAAAGTAAATGAATGGAGAAAGATATATCATACTAACACTAATCAAAGGAGTTAGCTAGGGTTGTAGTTCAGTGGCAGAGTGTATCTGTTTAGCATGTACAAACCCTGGATTTGATTCTCCACACCTCAAGAGGTAAAAGGAAAGAAAGGAAGAAAGAAAGAAATAGTTGATAAATTAATTTAAAATATAAAATATTTAAAATCAAGAAACTTATTGGGGGTAATGATGGGCATTATATAATTATAAGAATATAGGGCCTGGGGAGATGGCTCAGCAGTAAAAGACACTTGTAAGCAAAGACTGCCAGCCCTTGTTAAATTCCCCAGTACACATGTAAAGCCAGATGCAAAAAGTGGTGCATATGTCTGGCATTTGTTTGGAATGGCAAAAGACCCCAGTATGTACACACACACATACATACATACATACATAAATAAAAATTTGAAAAAGCATATATCTTAGTCCATGCAGAATACTCGAAACCAAGACACTCATGCAGGACAGAGGTTTAGTTCACTCAGTGTTCTAGATGTTCGATTTCTCATGAGGGTATCATGGCAGAAGGGGAAACAGGTTTATGCAGAAGTGCATGTGTGGGGGAGTGGGGAGTTCAAGCTTATTTTATAATAGCCTGATCTAAAAATACCTAGCCCACTCCATAGGAGCTACATTAATCCCTATATGTTTGTGGAACCTTCATAATCTATCTCTTAAAGTACTCACCAGTTCTCAATACACAGTATTGACAATTAAATTTCAGTATGTCTTTTGGTGGGGACAAATCAGATGCAAAGCATAATGTAGGGTCAATTCTTTAAGAAGACATAATAATTCTTAATGGGCCTATGCCAAACAATAGTGTCAAAATATGGGAGGTAAAAATTGATAGAACTGTAAAAAGAACAGATGGATCTGTTATTATACTTGCAGATTTCAATACTCTCTTATCATAAATGGATACATTCATCTTGTAACAAATTATTAAGCACAGTTGACCTCAACAATACCATCAGCCAACTGCTATAAGGTACATGGATAGATTACT
The DNA here is from genome assembly GCA_036346955.1 of Dipus sagitta. NCBI lineage: Eukaryota > Metazoa > Chordata > Mammalia > Rodentia > Dipodidae > Dipus > Dipus sagitta. The sequence continues at coordinate 58,054,309 of CM070776.1, read as the reverse complement.
GATTCTTCTCAAGTGCACACGGGACATTCACCAAATCAGATCACATTTTGGGCCATACTGTAATAGACTTAAAAGAACACAAATTATATGGTGCTCTCAGACCAGAATGAAATTAAACTAGAAATCAATAACAGAGGCTGTGATGGTGGTGCATTCCTATAATCTCAGCTCTTGGGAAGTGGAGGCAGAACACTCACAAGCTGAAGGCCAGCCTGGGTTACATAAGGAGATCCTACCTCCAAAAACAAAGGTTGGGCATGTATCTTTGTAGTAAAGTGTTTGTCAGCATGTTCAAGGCCCTGATTTTGTTCTCTAGCAATGCCAACAGGAGAAAATAGAAAAAGCAATAACAGAATTATAGTAGGGAAATCTCAAAATACTTGGAGATTAAAATATACACTCAAAAGCCAGGCACGGTGGTGCACGCCTTTAATCTGAGCACACAGGAGGCTGAGGTAGGAGGATCTCTGTGAGTTCAAGGCCACCCTGAGACTACATAGTGAATTCCAGGTCAGCCTGGACTTGAGTGAAACCCTACCTTAAAAAACCAAAAAAGTATGTATATACTCAAATAACACATGAATCAAAGACAAATATCTCAAGAACATTACAAAATATTTTAAAATGGGTGAAAATGAAAAGAAAGGTTACCAAAATTTGTGGACTACAGCAAAAGCAGGGCTTTGAGGGAAATTTCTAGAATTAAATGCATGTATTAGATAAAAATAAAGTCACTCATCTAAGCTTCCACCTTAGGAAATTGAAAAGAGAAGGACAAATTATCTCAAAAGTAAACAAAATAGAAATAAAATTAGAACAGAAATCGATGAAATTGATTTGTGAAATGAATGAAATCGATTCATAAATCAATAAAATCAACAGAGAAAAATCAACCAAACCAAAAGCTGTTCTTTCTTTACAAGATCAACAACATTGATAGTCCTCTATCCAGGCTAATACACCAGGACAGAAAGTTCCAATATCAGAAATGAAAGGAGAGACATCATTAAAAGATTACATGGACATAAACATGATGATAAATGAATACTATGAATGCATTAAATAGATGAAATGAATCAATCCTTTAAAAGGTACAACGCTGGCAAGGATGAAGATAGACTAATCTCATCATACATTGTTGGCATGGACATACATAATGTTACAGCCACTCTGAAAAATAATATGGTGGTTTCTTTAGAAACTAAACATGCACTTGCTATGAAACCCATCAATTAAACTCCTGGGCATTTATCCCAGAGAAATGAAAATTTGTCTATACACACACAAAAAAAATTGTGCATGATTTTTCATTCACAACAACGTTATTTGTAATAGTCCCAAACTTACATAAAAAAGAAGGCAGGGCTGGAGAGATGGCTTAGTGGTTAAGTGCTTGCCTGTGAAGCCTAAGGACCCTGGTTTGAGGCTCGATTCCCCAGGACCCACGTTAGCCAGAAACACAAGGGGGTGCACGCATCTGGATTCGTTTGCAGTTGCTGGAGGCCCTGGCGTGCCCATTCTCTCTCTCTGCCTCTTTCTCTCTCTCTCTCTCCCTCCCTCCCTCCCTCCTTCTATCTCTCTCTGTTACTCTCAAGTAAATAAATAAAAATAAACAATTTTTTTAAAAAAGAAGGCAAAATGACTCTAAGCAGATGAGTGGTTGAACAAACTGATCCATTCACACTATGGAATTCTGCTCACCAATAAAAAGAAACAAATTCTTGATGTATGTATGGATGAATCACCAGGGAATTATACTCAGTACTGAAACCCAATCTCAAAAGTCACATGCTGTATTATCCAATTTACACAACATTCTCAAAATGACAAAATTGGGGAGTAGATTAGTGGCTGCCAGGGATTAGGATATTGGGGTGAGGGGAGTGTGACTAGAAGGAGGTAGAATGAGGAAAATCTTTGTGGTGATGAAGAATTTTATGTCATGATTGTGGTGGTGGCTACACAAAACTACATGTGATCAAAATGACAAAGAAGTATGTTTGTACACTATAACAATGTCAACTTCCTGGATTTGATATTTTATTATAATTTGTAAGATAAAATCATTGGGGAATACTGGAGAAAATATACATGGGCCCTACCTGTATGCTTTCTTTTTTGTCTTACAAAATTTTTGAGAAAAGATTCCTACACCATGAATCTCAGTCTTTAAATGTATAACTTAGTATCTTAGTATATTCAAAATGTTACCAAATATCTTCACTATCTAATTGTAAGAACATTTACACACCCTCAAAAGAAGAGTCAGTACCTATCAGTAGTATTTCTCTCCATGTCCCTGAGAATCACTAATCTATTTTTCATCTCTATAAATTTCCCTATTTTTAACACTTCACATAAGTTGAATCATGTGATCTGTGGTCTCATGACAAGCCTCTTTCACTAAAGGTAACATTTTCAAGGTCTAGCCAAGAACTAGCATGTATCAGTGCTTCATTCTTTTGGATTAAATTATATTTCACTGCACATATACACTGCATCTTGCCTATTCATTCATCAGTTGATGGGCCTAGAGGCTATATCCACTTTTTGAGCATTATGAATAATGCTGCTATGAACATTTGTGTACACATTTTTGCATGAACACATTTCCAGTTCCCTTGGGTCTATCCACAAGGAGTAAAACTGTTAGATTATATGGTAACTTATATTTAGCATTTTTTCGTTTATTTTTATTTATTTATTTGAGAGCAACAGACGGAGAAAGAGGTAGATAGATAGACAGAGAGAGAGAGAGAGAGAGAATGGGTGTGCCAGGGCTTCCAGCCACTGCAAACGAACTCCAGATGCGTGTGCCCCCTTGTGCATCTGGCTAACGTGGGTCCTGGGGAATCAAGCCTTGAACCGGGGTCCTTAGGCTTCAGAGGCAAGCGCTTAACCGCTAAGCCATCTCTCCAGCCCATGTTTAGCATTTTGAGAAATGGCCAGGCCATTTTCCAAAGAGGCTATACCATATACATTCCCATTAGTAAAGCATGAGGGTTCAGAATTCTCAGTATTCTCTTCAATATTTGTTATACTCTTACTTTTCAGAGGAAGGTGTGGGTATAAAGTGGTATCTTGTTAATTTGATTTGTATTTCACAAGCAGTTCATAGTGTTGAGCATCTTTCACATGCTTATTGGCTATTTGTGTATATTCCTCAGGGAAATGTCTATTGAGTCCTTTATTCATTGAAAAATTGAGTAAATAAGCTGTGCATGGTGCACACACCTGCAATCCCAGCACAGGGAAACACAGAATTATCTATTTGGAAGAAGTCCAATTTATATTTTTTTCATTTGTTATTTGAGCACCATAGGTGCCTTAGTTTTTTGAATATTGTTTAATATAAAGTCGAAAGCTGTACATCTTTGTGGCCTTCTAAGAATTTCATAAGTCTTGTGTCTAAATTTGGGTCTTCAGGGTTGGAGAGATGGGTCAGTGGTTAAGGCACTTGCCTGAAAAGCCTAGGGACCAAGGTTTGATTCCCCAGTAACTGGATAAAGCCAGATGCACAAGGTGGCACATGCATCTGGAGTTCATCTGTAGTGGCTGGAGGCCCTGGCATGCCCGTTCTCTCTCTCTCTCATAAATAAATGAAATAAAATAAATAAAGTTGGGTCTTTGATTAATTTAATTTTGAGGGTTTTTTTGTGTGTGGTTTTGTTTGTTTTGGACAGTCTCACTATGTAGCCCAGACTAGCCTTGAACTTGTGATTTGTCATACTCCTACTTTTGCCTCATAGAGTGAGGTAGACCAAACTGTGGTTTGTGTTGTTGTAGTACTTCCCCATCTCTTCCTCTTTCTTTGGATATCTTTTTTGTTTGTTTGTTTGTTTGTTTGTTTGTTTATTCGAGGTAGGGTCTCACTCTAGCCCAGGCTGACTTGGAATTCACTATGTAGTCTCAGGGTGACCTGGAACTCCCAGCGATCCTCCTACCTCTTCCTCCTGTGGTCTGGGATCAAAGGTGTGCGTCACCATTTTTGTCAGGACAATTTGTTCGAAAGACAAGTCATTTCCCATTGAATGATCTCGTCACTCTTATCTCAAATCATGTAAATGTGTAGGCTTGTCATGTCTACATCTACCTAGATGCCAATACCACACAGTCTTCATATACTGTATCTCTGTGTAAGTTTTTAAAAAATATTTTATTTATTGGAGAGTGAGAGAGAGATGAAGAGGGAAAGAGAGAGAGAGAGAATGGGCATGCCAGGGCCTCCTGCCACTGAAAATGAACTCCAGACGCATGCACCACCTTGTGCATCTGGCTTATGTCAGTACTAGGGAATTGAACCTGGGTCCTTTGCTTTTGTAGGCAAGCACCTTAACTGCTAAGACATCTCTCCAGCCCTGTGTAAGCTTTTTTTTTTTCTTCATGGTAGGGTCTCACTCTAGCCCAGGCTGATCTAGCATTCACTCTGTAGTCCCAGGCTGGCCTTGAACTCACAGTGATCCACCTACCTTGGACTTCCGAGTGCTTGGATTAAAGGTGTGCCTGCCTAGAGTAAATTTTGAAATAAGGAAGTCTCAAAGAAACAACTTTTATATATTTTATTGGTTTGCCTATTCTTGTTTGTTTTATTTACATATGAATTCTACAAATTGTCACCTTGCCAATTTCTGGGAGGGTGGGGTAAAGTCGCAAAGATTGTGATGGAGATTGTGTTTAATCTGTAGAACCATTTGGTAAATATTGCCACCTTAACAATTTTCCTATCTGTGATCATGAGATGATGTCTTTCTTGTTTAATTTTATTCATTGTTTTGCTGTGCTCAGCTGTCCACCACAAATTGTGTCAATTCCTAAACATTTCATGTGTTTGTACATAGAATTGTTTTCCTTCTTTCTATGTTTTTTTAATTTTTTTTATTTTGAGAGTGGTATCTGTCTGTTTCTCAGGCTGGCCTCAAATTTCTGGGGTCAGGTGATCCTTCCACCTCCGCCTCCCTAGTAGCTGGAAATACAAAAACTTGCCACCACACCCAGCTATTGGAACTGTTTTCTTAATTCCATTCTTAGGCTCCTACTGCAAATGTATATAGATAAAATATATTTATCTATATTGTACAACCTTGTACAAATAATTTATTAACTCTGAAGGTTAGTTTGTGATTTGTGATTTTTTGAATATTAGATAACAAATTGGACCAATTTGTACAGTTATTATTCAGGACAAAGGTTTAAAAATGTTAAGGAGCAGCTTATGTATAGGTGGGCTAGCAAGAAACTTGTCATCTGGCTTGGCTGCCCTGCAGCTTCTAAAACCATTTATCACCTGTTCTTGGAAAAAAAAATCAGTTCATACAAAGCCCTATAAAGTGGGAACTTCTAGGCCCATTTTACAGCTGAAGAAACTGAGGATCTGAAAGCTTCAATGACTTATTTAAGGTTACAGCGCTAGACAAGAGCTGAACTGGGAATTCTTATCTACGTGGGCCCCATTCTCAAGCTCCCTTCCCATCACTTTTATTTATTTATTTGTCCAGCAAAAAAATTTTAAATGTCTACCATGTATCAAATGCTGATATAGATAGATAGATAGATGAGAGAGTCAATTAACAAAACAAAGCCCCTTTTCCTAGTGGAAGGAGACAAATAATCACATAAATGAATATATAATATGCCTGGTCATTACAAGTGCTACAAGGAAAATGAAGGAGGGGAATGATCAGAGAGTAATGAAGTTGACAGGAAGTACTACTGTAGTAGAAGTGATTAGGACAGCCTCACTGAAAAAGTGACATCTGAACAGGAATTTGAATGAAGTGAGGGAGGGAGACACACAGGTGGCAGGGGAAAAAGCATCCCAAAGCAATGGCAGTGGGGACAGTAAGCACAGAGGGACTTGGTCAGTGGGTGCCCTGAGTGTTTGAGGAATAGCAAGGGAGATAGATGGTTGAGACTAATGGAGAAGTGGAGGGAGGGATCAGGTGTGAAGTCGGAAAGGTTAAGGTGGTGACGGAGACATCACATGGGCAGTAGTTCTAATCTTAGCTATACCTAAATTCACTGGTATATTAGTTACTTTTCTCTTTGCTATGGCCAAGTACCTGGAAAGAGGAAGTGTTTATTGTGGCTCATGGTTTGAGGGCATGTAGTCCAGTATGGCAAAGAAGGCATGGTGGCCGGAGTACAACACATCTGGTCATTGTGTCCATAGTCAGGAAACAGAGAGATGAGTGCTAATATGAGCTGGCTTTCTCCCTTTCTCCCTTTAAAAAAAAAAAAAAAACTGTTTTTATTTCTTTATTGAGAGTGAGAAGCAGAGAGAGAGAGAGAGAGAGAGAGAGAAAGAATGGGCATGCCAGGGCCTTCAGCCGCTGCAAACAAAGTGCAGGCACATGTACCACCTTATGCATCTAGCTTACGTGCATTCTGGGGAATTGAACTTAGGTCCTTTGGCTTTTCAGGCAAGTGTCTTAACCACTAGCCATCTCCCCAGCCCCCTTTCCCTTTTATATTCAGTCTGGGAAACAAACCCATGGGATGATGCTGCTCACATTCAGGGTGAGTCTTCTGTCTGGAAACACCCTCATTTCTCCTAGGTGATGCCAAATCCAGTCAAGTTGACAGTGAAAATTAACTATCACACCTGGAGAGGTTTTCAAATTCCAGTTGCTTCCAAGATCAACTAAAACAGAACCACTAGGGTTGAGACTCGGTAGTTTGTATATACATGTGTGTTCATGTGTGCATGCTTGTGTGTGTTCACATTTGTATGTGTGCACATGTATGTTTAGATCTCATGTGCACTCACATATGTGAAGGTCAGAAGACAATCTTGGGTGCCATTCCTCTGGAACACTGTCTATGTTCTGTGAGACAGGGTCTCTCAATAGTCTAAATCTCTCCAAGTAGACTGGCCAGTGAGACTTTGGTACACATCTATCTCTACCTCCAGTGCTAAGATTACAAGCATGACCCCCTCACCGCTGGCCTCTTGTTATGTGGGTTCCAGTGATGAAACTCAGGTACTCATGTTTGCAAGGCAAACACTTGACTGTCTATATATAGTTTTTTTTTTAAAAAAGCTTCCAAAATGGCTTCAACATGCAGCCATATTTGGCTATTTAAAAATATTTTATTTTTATTTATGTATTTGAGAGAAGGGGAAAGAGGGAGGGAAAGAGAGAATGGGCATGCCAGGGCATCCTGCCATTGCAAACGAACTCCAGATGCATGTGCCACCTTGTGCATCTGGCTTATATGGGTCCTGAGAAATCGAACCTGGGTCCTTTGGCTTTGTAGGCAAGTGCCTTAACAGCTAAGCAATCTCCCTAGCCCCAAATTTGGCTTTTAGATAATTGCTAGACTTTTGGCATTTACCATTGCTGATAAGCCAAGATAAAGTTATGAGCACAGGCATAATATGATGTGCTATGTGTTTTAAAAGGCAGTGGTTTTCTGTGTCTGGAGTAGACTGCAGGGAAAGGGTGGAAGCAAGGAAACTCAGTGAGGGGTCAGTGCAGTCATCCAGGTGAAAGATTATGGAGGCCTAGAAAGTGACTCACGGGTAACCGTATTTCAAATTTCATTTTAAGAACAGCAAGGAGCATATGCAGTGACTCATATTTGTCATCCCAGCATTTGAAGGCAAAAGCAGGTAGATTGCCATGAAGTCAAGATTAGCCTGGGCTATATAGTGAGACCCTATCTCCCAAGTACCAAAAAAAAAAAAAAAAAAAGAATAAAGGAAATGAGGATCATAGGCGCTTGTTCTGAGCAGTTCAGGTTACTTCTGCAAGTGCTGGAGGCTGGTCCAGGCAAGAACTTGGGAAGGTCACAGCCATCTGGGTGTCAGGATATAGGATCTACTCAAGTCACCTGTGAAATTATCTGCCAGGCCAGAAATAGGCCAATCCTCAGGTTGTAAACACGTGGGCTCCTTTCTAATTGCTTAGGACCAAAAGGTTAGAGTGCCTATTGTGTGCCAAAGAGTCTATGTACTCTCAGGCCATCCTTCTTTTCCCGCTAGGGAAAAATTATTTTACTTCTGAGAAAATTGAGACTTAGGGAGGATTTGTCACTTGACTAAGGCCACACAGATAGAAAGTAGCATGATCAAGGCATAAGCTTAAGTCAGTCTGGTGCCTATTTTGGTGCTCTTTCCTCTATCCCATGCTGCCTACCTTCAAGAAGCTTCTAGGCATCCCAAGAACATCCGTGGGTTGGGAATGTGGCTCAGTGATAGAGGGTTTTCATGTCGCAGTACCTAGGTTCCATCCCTAGCACTGCACATACTTGCTGAACAAGATAGGCTAGGCAACAATGAAAAAGAATGAATGGAAGGGGTTATGGGATTCCAAGGCAGAGGGACACCAAGGCAGAGGTGCCTCTGAATAGTGGAAGATGTGTATGCAAAAGCCTTGAGGGATAGGCAGGGTTTGGACATGCACAGAGTGGTGCAAAGGGCACTGCAGGCCAAGGGAAAACCTTGAGAAGGAAACAGCCTGGAGGGGGGCATAGATAATTCAGGCCCACGTATTTGTTTTTCTGTCTGTTTACCAACACTAATATGGTACTTGTTCTGTGCCAGGCACTGATCCAAGGGCTTTATGTACAGCAACTAATTGAATCCTCATAACAACTCTCTGGAGTTGGAAATCCATCTCCGAGGAGTCCTTTTTGGCTGAAATTTATAAGCAGAAAATGGAGTTCAAGCTGGACAAGTAGGTGGAAGCTCTATGCAGATAGTCCTGGATGGCAGACTGAGGTGTTCAAGCTTAGTTCAGTAGGCATAGGTGGTTGTGGGGAGTTTCCAAACAAGTGTGCAAGAGGATCAAAGTGTGCATTCAGAAGATTCACCTGGATGCCGCAGACAAGGATAAGGAAGATTTTGGGAACAGCAAAAGAGAACTTAGCCTGGGCAGGTCAGCAGGGGTGGAGGGGGGTTGGAGAATCTATGACGTATTTAGGAACAGAATCAACAGGAAGACAGAGGTGCTTAAAACAATGGGGGTTTGGCAGCAACTCAATGGGCCTAGGAGTAGGTAACCCAGACCCCAAAACCAGAGCTGCTAGAAATCTGATATGTGGTCTTCATCCTCTCTGTGTCTCTGTCTCCCCATTCACACCATGAGAAAAGAGAATATGTCTATCTGTACTGCCCCAGCAGAGGATGCTATCTTTCACCTGTGACTCTAAATGGCAAGCAAAGCTGTCAAACTACGTTTCAAGGTGAAGCCTCCTGACCTGGGATGCTGGTTGAAAGCACAGGCCCACTTGTCTTTTTGTAAACTGCTCAAGCACCCAGGTTTCTCTACTGCAAGCCAGGAATGATGAGGAAAACACAGATTCCACAGGGCTCTGGGGTAGACTCCCTCGAGATCACATAACTAACAGGCTCTGAGCTGCTCAGCACACGTGGTGGCTGTCATCGTCGCTGCTTGACCTCTTCTGGTTGGTGGGAGCAGAGATACAGCACATGGAACCTGGCTTAGAGACACTCAGGTTCTGACCGTCCCCTTCCACCTTATGATTTCCCAGCCCCAAGCTCCATCTGCCAAGCACAGCACTTCACAGTTTATACAACTCTTTCCTACCCCAACAAGTCTAGAGGGTAGAAATGATAATCACCATTTTTCAAATGAAGCCCAGCTGGACTATCGGGGAGCCTCTTCCCACCAGGCCAGCCTTCTTGCTAAGCCATGTACACCAGCACAAGCCTTTCAGAGCACCAATTCTTGGAGGGCTGATTCATGGTACACCTGGAGAAACTGAGGCCCCTCTTGGTCATCTCCAGAGCCAGTGGGGACACCAGAGCCCAGGCAAGAGCAGGTGTCACCAGAACCCTGGGCCTGGCATTCATTTGTCACTGGGCTGGGTGCCATGCAGCTTGCCCAGGGCCATGGTTCAGGCCCAAATTGGGGTGTTTGGTTCCTTTCTTTATGTCTCCTCTTGTAACTCCAGCTTAACACTCCCCAGATGGCCATTCCTGCCGGCTCCCTGCCCACGCCGCTATTCAGACGGGAAAGCAATCATTTCGCAGCCCCATTAATTAAAGACTAATTGCTGATTGGAAACACATTGACTGGGCCCTGAGCCGGTATCATGTTGTGGGCCCTCTGGCTGTGGTGAAGACCCAGCCCTAACAAGACTCTGGCCCCCCAGCGGCTTGCTCGCTCAGTGCACAGCACAATTGGACCTGGACTTAGGCTAATGAGGTGTCAGCTGACTATTAGAACCACATTGATGGGGAAGGCTGGCGACTGGACCAGATAGGAGCTGACACACGCAGCAGCCATTACCTCTGAAGTTGCTGGGCTTCCAATAATGGCTCCCTGCGGGCCCTGTCCGCCCCATTTCCCAGCCAGGTAGCAAGGGGCTCATCTTCTAGCTACCCACCTTCCCAAGTCTTCCTTGACCCATGGTACTCCAGCCCTGTCCCATGCAGCCACCAGGCCCCTTCTCTGTGCCTGGTTCTGGTGATGCAGGAGTGAGTGATCCTAGCTGCATTTATTGAGCACTTACTATAAACCAGATGCTACTCTGAGTGCATTCCATTCACTCCTTTGTTTCTCACAAAAGCACTTAGGAAAGTTGAGGCTCTCATAACCTGTATTTCACAGAAGGAAATTGAAGCCCAGTACACATCTATCTACTCCATAGCAGTGCCAGGCTTCAAAGCCAGGTGGTGTGAAATTAGATTCCTTGTCTAGAACCACCACAATCCATTTCATCTTGGACCTATCTAAGGGGAAGTCCCAAGCTTGAAGGAGAAACTATCAAAGAAAGTTCTTCAGTACAGGTTACTTGGTGCCAGGTCCATGGTGGAGCACAGCCTAGTAGAGGTATTCAACCCAGACACAGAATGAGGACAGAAGTAAGGCCCTAAGGAGGGAGCCTGGCACAGAAAGGACAGTTCAGGCAGAGGGACAAGCTTGTGGGAAAAGAGGGTCTCCGGGTGACAGGGCACTGTCTAGAGCTCCCAGCTACGAATACTAGCTTGGCTTGATGGTGCCATAGTCATTTCTGGCCTCTGGAAGTTCACTGTAGCTGTGGCTAGAGGGAGAGTGGACTAGAAGGGTGGCAGAGGCAGAATGCAAGCCCAGAGCGTAGAGATGCCTGAATGGACCAGGTGAGAGGTAAGCAGTATCAATTAGGGACAAAGTGCTGGGAAGGGGGAGACAGAGAGTTCTGGCTTGAATCTGGAGTGTCCCCAAAGCAGTGTTATTTTGGGAGTTGGAGCCTAGATAGAAGCAGATCACTAGGAGTGAGCCTTTGGAGGTTATAGCCTGGCTGCTAGTTCTGGTCCTACTGTACTTCCTGGTTTGTCAAGAGTGAACAGCTGCCCTCTACCATACACTTCCACCACCCTGATGTTCTGCTAAAGAGTATGCTGTCAAGAAACTATGGGTTAAAAGCTCTGAAACAGTGAACCCAAGTCAATCTTTCTTCTCTGCTGTTGTTTCTGTTAGATACTTTGTCACAGTGATGCAAAAGGAACTAATGCAGAGATCTATCCAGGAGGTGGATCAGTGGACTTGGGGGGCAGAACAAACTGGAATCCCCCTGGCCCCAAGTCCCCTAGCCCAGAGGCAAGGCAAATTCAGCCGCTCTCCTCTTCAAAGCCTCCAATGGTTCTCAGTGCTCTTTCTCTCAATCTGGAAGCAGACCTGGGAAAGACTGCAGCTCTTTTACTTCCTAGCTGTCTAGCTTTGAGCAAGTGCCCCAAACTTTGTGCCCCACTGTATATATGAATAACACATGACTCAGTGGTTCTTGGTTCACAGGATTGCTGTGAGAATGAACCAAGCTGGATGTGATTTCCTCACCAAATGTCAGGCAGAGCTTAGGAGTTATCAGAAATTTTGGGGCAGCAATGCTAGCTTCCATGTCCCCTTCCCCAGCTATCCTCTATCACCCCTATATTCAATCATGCTAACCTATTTGGGGGCACCATACGTAGCCCACACTTAGCCACCTCCCTACCTTTGCTCCTCTTGCTGCTAATTATCTCCTCCTTTCTGTTCCTATCTCCATCCATCCCAATCCTGTCCATCCTCTCAGGCACACAATGCAGCTTCTACCCGGAAGTTCCCTTGATATTTGTTTAGCCAGAGAAATGTACCCTCCTCTCCAACCCCACAGCTGTGGTTTGTGTCGTTGTACCTAGGTGAAGACACAGGGCTGGATGGACAGACAATGGGGTATGATTGAGTTGCTAATGTTGGAGGGCCTGTATGTGGCTAGATAGCACTTCCCATGGGCCCACATTCTGCCACTCTGCCCTAGAATGCCAGCTGAGCTCTTGCAAGCCAAACAAGTGAGTGAATGAACGGAGCAAGAGCCAGGAAATGGCATAATGGGATGAGAAATGGTAGTTGGAGTGACCACAGGGAACAGTGGGGCTTGAGATGAAGCGGATAGCTCATGACCATCCACATTGGAATGTAGATCCAAAGTTGCCAAATCTTGAATCTTTTTAGAGGAGCAGAGATTCTGAATTTCCCATAAAACTGACCTATGGTGCAGTGTCGGTGACTAAGCTGAGGCTTCCTGGAAGCATTCTGAGCTAAACAGAGTAGTCTCTGATTGAATTTTGCCTGTGGGCTGCTAGTTCACCATCATTCACACTCTGTACATGTTCACTGAGTGCCTCATTGGCCACTCAGCCAGGTGCCAACAGGCACTGCTGGACTCTGCTTACAGAAGGACACAGAGATCTCCGAGGGGGAGTTAGACAAACCCTCAGGCCCATGGGACATAGTTGCCATGACTACAAAAGTGATCTGGAATCAGATGGATGTTAGTTCATGCCCTGGATTTGACATATAGGAGCTACGTGGCCCAGGGCATGTTGCTTAACCTCTCTGAGATTCAGCTTTTGTGTGCATGGAGGGAAAAAAAAAGTCAAAACATCTCAATCTCCAAGCATTGTTATGCCTACAAAATGAGCTAATGGCTGGTGAGCCCTTTGTGAATCATTAGCTGTGCAGGTGTGCAGGGATGTTCCAAGGAGCTGAGATTTCAGGGTTGGGGCCCTGCCTGGAATGGGATGAGGCTCTGGTGTATATCCAGATGTGCAGGCACTTCTGGAAACTGAAAGATCAGATGTTCTGAGTGAAAGACAGCGAGGGATCCTGGCACAGACCTTAGTGACAAGACGTTTTCTACTGTGTTTCAGTGTGGCCAGGCCCCCCTCCCTGTAAGATGCGGGGGGCAAATGGAGATCCAGAGAGTTCAAAGTGCCTGCCTAAATTGGGGCAAATCCCCAAAACTTAGAAATTCCACCTGCACCCTACAGCTGTCATCCTATTGCAACCCTAACCTAACCAGCACTTCCTGCAGGCCAGCAGTCCCCAACATTTAAGTGTGTTGGCTCAGTTAACGCTACCTACAAGTCTTTGAGCTATTAAGTGTTAGCAGCAGCTCCACTTTCCAGATGAGGATACTAAGGCACAGAGAGGCTAAGTGTCTTACTCAAGCCACACAGCAAATAAACAACAGCAGAACCCGGATATGAATCTGGGCAATTTGGTTGTAGAGTCTACACTACTTGGATTAAACCCTCTGCATGTAATTTCATCTTTTGAATGAGTTATAGTGGTCACTCTGTTCTGACTGCTCCCTCACAGATAGCCCCACTCTTTGTTGTGGGGGGCCAAGTAGGAGTTCCGTTAACATTATGAATCTTCCCAGTCTGATGGTGGCAGCCTATGCCTAGACCACCATTGTGCTGGGGCCCAAGATTCTGGCTAATCTGTGCTTTCCTCCCTCACTGTGTCTTTGCTCCCCCCCCCCCCACAAGGCCTGGAGGTCTTGAGGGAAAGGCTGAGAACCAGGCAAGAAGGTACAAATAGGCTGAGTTGGAGCAGAGGGCCATGTGAGCTCCGATGTAGGTGTAGAACAGGACCAAAAGGTGTCTGAGGTAGCAGGGTAGGCTGAGGCCAGTGAAATTAGAAGGCTCAGGCTTAGTGGTAGCCCTGTGCTGAAGGCTCCACTCACCCTTTCCTATGCCCTTCATCACACACACACAAAGAGAGAGAAAGCGAGAGCGAGAGAGACAGAGAGACAGAGAGACAGAGAGACAGAAAGAGAGAGAGGCAGACGCTCACTCATACTTACCCAGCCACAGTTACTCATAGAGACACTGATGAATCTGAACAGACCCATAGACACTCACACCCAGTCCCCCAGCTCCCCCATTCATGAGGACACATTGGAGAACACAGGTACACAGTTATGCAGGAGCCTTCACAGACATGCATCTGCCTGCCAGGGAGGCTGGGAAGGGATTGTTCAAGGCAGGCCCACAGCACTCCTCCCTCCATCAGACCACTCCTGCAGTCTTTGGGGGAAGAATGCCACCCACTTGGCAGCATCTCAGCCTCCTTTCCTGGCCTCTGCCATTCAGGGCGTGCCCTCTGTGGGCTCCAAGTTTCTGCTTGCAGACATGCAGGTGGAGGAGGGGAGGAGGGGAAAGACAATGTTCTAAAATAGAGATCAAGTCCAAGGAGAACAATTGATCTTCAGTGTCTGTGTCAGCTTGACATGTTAGGCAAGCGGGAAGGACAGGAATGCGGGTGGACTCACTCGGTTGTGAGGGAGCAAAGATGAACTTCACCACAGATTTGCTGTGTGATCTTGAGCAAGTCACTCCTGTCTTTGAGCTATAGTTTTTCTGTTAGCACAAGGGTTAAGAACATATATCTGGAGCCAGAATGCTACCTTTAACCAACTGTGTGATCTTGGGCAAGTTAGTTAATTTTTGTGTGCTGCCTTCATTTCATCACAATATGATGGAATTGATAACCTTTTCTAGCTAATAGTGTGGACATGATGAAATGACCTAGTGTACATCAAGCTCTTAGAATCAATCAATAAATAATAAATTCTTGCATAGTAGCACCATGTATGGCAGCTACCATTGTTGCTGTTGTGCAGTGGGGACAGGAATACCTATAGTACAGGACTGTAGGGGTGAGGGTGAGACAGTGGACTACTGATAAATGTGCAATAAGAATATTATACTGCTAGGTATGGGTGCATACATGTGATCCCAGCACTTGGACTGCTAAGGCAGGCAGATTAAAAGTTTGAGGGCAGCCTGAGCCACATAGCAAATTCCAAGCCAGCCTGGGATACACAGCAAATCATTGTCTTAAAAATACAGACAGGGCTGGGGAGATGACTCAGTGGTCAAAGGTGCTTGCTTTCAAAGTCTGCAGGTCCTAGATCAATTCCCCACTACTCATGTAAAGACAGATGCAAAAAGTGGCGCATGCATTTGGAGTTAGTTTGCAGCAGCAGGAGGCCCTGGAGCACGCATACCCTCTCTGTCTTTCTCTTTCTCAAAATAATTTATTTTTTAAAAAGACAGACACAGACAGACAGACACAAAGACACACACACGCACACACACGGAAGGAGGGATAGAGGGAGAACGGGAGAGGGAGAGAGGCTCTGCTAACTGGATGCTGAGGTTTGGTGGGCCTACAGGTGTAGCCTGAGAAGAAAGGACTCTACACAACAACTTAAGGCTCCTTCTGGCCCTGGATAGGTCAGTGGCTTGCTCTCCAGCCCTGCCAAGCTTCCTACTGCTTCTACCAGCTGTTCCCTCTGCCTTGAGTGATGTTTCCCCAGCCATGACTGCTCTCTTACTTTCTTTTTTTTAAAATATTTTTACTGACAACTTCCATGATTTTAAACAATATCCCATGGTAATTCCCTCCTTTCCCCCACTTTCCCTTTTGAAACTCTACTCTCCATCATATCCCCTCCCCCTCTCAATCAGTCATTTATTTAGATATCATCATATTTTCCTCCTATTATGATGGTCTTGTGTAAGTAGTATCAGGCACTGTGAAGTCATGGATATCCAGGCCATTTTGTCTGGAGGAGCACATTGTAAGGAGTCCTACCCTACCTTTGGCTCTTACATTCCTTCCACCACCTCTTCCTCAATGGTCTCTGAGCCTTGGAAGGTGTGTAGAGATATTTCAGTGCTGAGCACTCCTCCGTTACTTCTTCTCAGCACCACAGTGCCTTCTGAGTCATCCCAAGGTAACTGCCATCTGAAAAGAGAAGGTTCTCTAACCAAAAATGAGAGTAGCATTAATATATGGGTATGCACATTAAGGAAGTACTTACTGGGAAGTTTGATGACCATAATATATACATTTAGCCAGACAGCAGCAGATGTTACACTCCTAGGGCTCATGATTACTCCTGCTGTAGGTTTTCAGTATCAGGGAAGTATTCCCTCCCATGGAGCAGGCCTCCAGTCAAATTAGAGGGTGGTTTGTTTCCCCAATAACAGACATGCCACTATTGCACCCATTGGCTGATTTGGCCTGGCTGGCCAAATATAAGGCTTGCAGTGTCCACTGTTGAGTATCTTCACTGGTGGTATCTCTTTCTCCCATTGAACTGCATGTAGAATGGCTTCTTCCAGCTTTCTGTCACCTGGTCTACATGGAGGAGGTCTTCAGCTCAGCTCCAGCAGGATTTCTCAGCGGCCTTGCAGCCCAAGTATGTGGAATCTTCAGCAATAGAGTCTTACCATCTACTCCTGGTGGGAAACCAAGGGCTTCGGCAATGGCCTATAATGTTTTGGGGGTATCAGGGACATCCCTGGCCAACAACTCACTTAAAGGTATTGTAGCCCGCGTAGTCGTCTCGCCAGCAAGAACGCACACGGGCACCAGGATCCTTCTGCAGCAAGCATTTATTGCAGTTAACAGATGAAAAGAGGAAGACCCAGAGCCCCGAAATGGCGCCGCTTATATAGCCCCTAGGTGGCGTGTACTCTGCTGATTGGCTGCGCGCTCATTACCCCATATGACGCCCCAGGCTGGGCAGTGACTTGGCACGCTTTTACCACTTGCACATGCGCTATTCTACTTGTTCACCAGGACCGAGGCCGGATGTCAGCGCCATCTTGTAATGGCGATCACACTCTCTCGGCTCTCCACAAGGTATCCCATCCTTGGCAATGAAATTTTCTACTAACAATCTATGGCTCCTGAGTGTTCATTGTCCAAAAAAGTAGGTTTCCATATGACTTATTTATATCCTCTTTGAGTTTGATTAGCCCTCCGTCCACCTTTCCTTTACTCAATCTCTTCCCCTGACCTCACTTAGGCCTTTCCATCCCCATTAATCTGTTCTCCTACTTACATATATATAATCTCTTAATTTCTTAAAGTTTTTGTTGAAATATCACTTCCTCAGTGAAGCCCACCTGACTTTCTTGGGTAATTCTTCATTCTGCTTCATCTCCAGCAACCCTCGTAGGTGTCCCAATGACTTATCTGAAGTATGCCCCACCTTCTTCATACTATGTGTTTGATTTGTTACATGACTGAGTATTGCTCATAACTTCTTATCCTGTTAGCTCCCTGAGTTCCCAAGCTACATGCGACTGCGACACCCACAGAAAAGGAATGACTACTGATGAACAAACTTCCTAGGCTAGAAGGGTGAGCATGGAGGTGGGGAGAATACTTAGTCAGTCATTGAGACTTCTGCAGAGGAGTCCTGAAGGCCAGTCCAAGAATAGTTGCAGCTAGAGGGAGGTATAGAGAGCAGGAATATAGCCACTCATGGATGGATTGAGTCCCAGGTTCTGGCACATGCCAACCAAGTCAGGTGTGGGGACTACTTGCCAAGTAAGTGATTAAATATAGGAGCTACCACACTGTCTGTCAAGTTGAGTGACTATGGGATAAAAGGGATAATTCAAAGCTAACACCGTCAGCATGAGCCTAGGCCATCAAGAAATTAAGAGGAAAGGGTCCCAAGGATTTGAAGAAAACCCAAAGACTTCACACACATCACACCTGCAAGACATCAGCTCAAACACCACTTCCTCCACAGAGCTTCTCTGCTTCCCAGTTAAACAAGATCTGCTGACTGGCCCTCAGTGGTCCTGTGGTCCCAAACGTGGCCTTGGACATCTGGTCTGGTCTCATTTGTATTTACTGCATCGCTAGAGCTCACAACAGTGGCTTTCCAGCCAGAGAAAGCCTATCAATTGTCTAAGTTTGTTCTCTCTCTCTCTCTCTCCCCCCGCCACCTCCTCTTTCTCCTCCTTCTCTCCTCTGTCCTTCTCCCCCTCCTTCTTCCTGCTGCTGTTCCTTTGCCTCCTACTCTGGTCAGCAGAAGTAGAGTACTTACTGGATGAACTTCAGCTGATGGTTTGGATTAAGCCACAGGAACTGAGGGTGACATGACCTGCAGACTGGGGGTGGGATGGGAAGCCCAACAACTTATACAAGAATTTGGCCCCAATTCACCTGAAATTGGAGACTCTAGAATTTTAGCTATAGGCACTGGGAAAAGGGCTAATGAACCTCAAGCCACATAGGTAGAAAACTCCCAACAGATACATATACCTAGTAGTGGCAGTGGCACCCAAATTTCTAAACACACCCATCCCACACTTGTATCCATGACATATTCCCACAAAACTTCCACCTCAGTGGGGATAACATCAGGCCTCAGACCACTGACACACACACCCATACCCCCCATACCAGAGCATACATACTGGCTCCATAGCACAGCTATACGCCATGACGCCAACCCTCTGTGACACACACACAGCGTGAGCACACTGCACTCTAGGAGCACAACAACAGCCCAACAAACACACTTGTGAAAACAGCAGCTTCCAACGCGGACAGAACACACACATCACCCCCACTTCACCCCTTCCTGACCACATGTATGCACACACACAGAAACGAGCTCTTCCTCCTAGCCTGCCTGCTTACTCATGGCTTGGCTGTTGAGCCATGACAGGCTTGCTTTAGTATCCTGGATGGCTCCAGAGCACAGCTGAGCTGGTAGGTGCCATTTCCTAGAAGGCTGTGGATTTGGACTCAGCTGATCAAACACATGCTAGGAGGTCCATGTTTAAGCTCCAACTCCAGGGATGGCTGGTATGTGGTCCCCACCAATGAACTTCAGGCAGCAGCTGGCTGCTGTGGGACACCACATGGGGTGGGGCTGATGTGACTGAGCTTAGTGGGTGGGGGCCAAGCAGGGCCCAAGCTGACTTACTTAGGATGAGGGGACATCCAGAGTTCAGGCGGTCCTGGTGGCTGGGAGGCGGAGCAGAAAGAATGCCTCACCAGCAGGGGCCCATGATAGAAGCTGAGTCATGAGGTAAGAAGAGATGCTGTGGTGGAAAGACAGGAAGACTGGTTGGGGAGGGGGAGCAAGGGTGACAGCAGAATCTAGAGGCTCTTCTAGGCTCTTCCC
This sequence comes from Dipus sagitta, assembly GCA_036346955.1. Taxonomy (NCBI): domain Eukaryota; kingdom Metazoa; phylum Chordata; class Mammalia; order Rodentia; family Dipodidae; genus Dipus; species Dipus sagitta. The sequence goes on along the minus strand of CM070776.1, from coordinate 58,035,091 downwards.
TCAGCAGCAAGGACTGTGAAGGGAGGCAGAGGGAGCCAGAACTGGAGACTGGTATAGGGAAGGGGTGGAAATGAAGCTTTCAAAGAAGAGTGTAAGGCTGGAGCTGAGGCTGAGTGGTAAGCCTAGGGCCCATGGCAGGCCTGGGACATCCTGGCTGCCCATATGTGAAGGTGGAAAATTAAACCCACTGGTAACAGCTTAAGGAATGAAGAAGTTGTCCATGATCATGACAAAGAAGGACAAATATTTATTGAGTTTGATGGTTTGATCCAAAATGTCTCCCCCAGGCTGATGTTTTGAATGCATGGTCCCCAGGTTGTAGACCTACTTTGGAGGCTGTGGAGCTTTTAGGAGGTGGAGCCTGGTTGAAGGAAATAGGTCAATAGGGGTGGGCCTGTGTTCCCTGCTTCTTGGTCCACTGTGATATGAAGTTTTGCTACCTTACGTGCCTGGTGCCATTAACTGTGAGCCAAAGAAAAACCTTGCTCCCTGAAATTGTTCTTTTCAGGTATTTGGTCACAGTAACAAGAAAAGTCCCAGTGAGAAAAGCAAGGAAGAGGGCCATGTGTAAGAAAGAAGGCAGATGAAGGTTGTCAGGCATGGGCACAGAGCCAACAGCCTGCAAGCAGGCCGGGCCATAAAGCCTTGCAGTCCATTAGAACTCTCAACTCAGCCAAAGTCCCCATCTCTCAGGTCACCAAGAAAGGAATGGTCTACAGTTTCCTGTGGCAGGCAGGGCAAGACTTCCAAGTTTGGACACTGGTCAAACTCAAGCTCTGACCTCAGTAAGACCAAAAGGTAGAAAGAAGAAAAGGAGGAAGGCCTCCTTCCTTTTGGGATTACCATCTGGTTCAAGAAGTCCCCAGGCAATTGACTCAGACCCATAATTGATGTACTTATGTGTGATTTATGCCAAAGTACCTAAATGAACTCCCTGTCCCTCTCCACCCAAGCCAAACATGGGGGACCCTCACAGCTGGGATCCAATTTTATGTCCCCAGCTACTCCTGAAGCTCTGCATACTTTGCCTTGATATCCCCAAGGAGCAAATCCTCTGAGTTGGGCATCAACCCAGTCTCCAAGGACTAAGGCTCCTCTCCTCCCTCCCCCCTCCCTCGTGGACTGAGCTAATGCCACCTACACATAGGTAACACTTTGCACTTCCCAAAGCATGAGCTCATTCAAGTCCCACAAGAACCCCGCGAAGCTAGCAGAGCTGGGCTATTATCCCTATTTTCAAGTGAGGAAACTGAGGCCCACAGAGGTAAAGCAATTACTACAGTCACACTGCCAGTAAGTCCACCCATGGACTACAGATGCATCACCTCGCTTGGAAGGGATGCAAAGCTCCTTTATTGTTAAAATGTGCTCAAGTAAGAGACCTATAAGGAGATTAAGTCATGTCTACTCTCTTCTGAAAGGGACAGGAAGAGGGGGAAGAAAACAGACACTTCTTAAATACCTGTGAGGTGCCAAGTAGTGGACTGGGTACCTCATGTGTTATTTTACTTAATCCTTATAAAACTCAGTGGGCTAGGCCCTCATTATACATAGAGAGAAAATAAAGTTCAAAGAGTGGTATCTGTAGGCCTGAAGTCCCACAGTAAGTATTGGAGTTACAAGTTGGGCCTGCTTTTGGCTCCAAAGCCCATATTAGTTGGGCAAGATTCTCTGTCCCCTTCCCTTGCCATATGACCAGCCAGTTGCTTTAAGAATTTTGTAAGCCAGGCATGGTGGCACATGTCTTTAATCCCAGCACTTGGGAGGCAGAGGTAGGTGGATCACTGTGAGTACAAGGGCACCCTGAGACTACATAGTGAATGCCAGGTCAGCCTGCACTAGAGTGAAACCCTACCTCGAAAACCCCCCCCCCAAAAAAAAAGAAGAAGAAGAAGAAGTCTGTCCCTGACAGAGTTTTAGTGAGTGGCCTACAGAAATTAGGAAACTGAGATGAGGGAAGGGAAAGGGGGAACTGCGGGGGAGGTCGGAGCTCCAAGAGTTTGTGGGAGAAACCAGATTCCTCCCAAGAATTGAGAAAGCAGTGTCCCCTCCCTTTCTTCTTCCCCTCCCCACTTCTTACCACAGCCTGCCTAGGGGATAGAAGCAGTGTCCCTGAAGGGCGGCCTCTTGGCAGCTGCAGGACCGGCGGCAGTACCACAGAGGCCCACATCCTGGGTCACCTCCCACTCTGAACCACAAGGAATCTGGACAGAACTCCAGCATTTCTCTGAACCACCACATTGTGTTGCCTCTTCCCTTCCCTTCCTCCTCTTCCCATCTCCTCACCTCAGCCTGAGAATGGAACCCAGGGCTTCGGGACACATCCAAATTATTTCTTGCCTGGTGAACCAAAGAATCAGGCTCTGGCTACTACTGCATGTAGATGTGAGTGTGTGTGTGAGTGTGTGTGTGTGTGTGTGTGTGTGTGTGCGTGCATGTTATGGAGGTACTCTCTTGTTCTGAGCCTCCTAAAGATAAAACATTGCACAGCCTGCCTGTGTAGCATGCTTCACCATCAGGAGGCCCTTCTTAATACCTAATCCTTTTCTGTTTTGGTTTTAATGGGAATAGAGGAATATTATTACTTTAATTAACAACAAATGAGATCAGGAACTCAGCTTTTCTTCTGGAAACCAGAGTGGCTTAGTATCTTTATTGGGTGGCCCAATTTTCAAATTGCCTAGAATTAGGGAAAGATAGAGATTAGGGTGAGGCTAAAATATATTACAAGGAAATTATTGTAATAAATGTAAAGTAGGAGACAATAGATCTGGTGAGTAGGCTCATTAGATTCTTGGCTATCGTAACTTGGCTATCACCTTCACCACTTTTTATTTTTATTTATTTATTTGAGAGAGAGAGAGAATGGGCATTCCAAGGCCTCTTGCCACTGCAAACACACTCCAGACACATGCACAATCTTGTTCGTCTGGTTTACGTGGGTACTGGGGAATCAAACCTGGGTCTGTAGGCTTCACAGGCAAGTGCCTTAACTGCTAAGCCATCTCTCCAGCCCACCTTCACCATCTTTAATGTTCAGTCTTCAACTTTATGGTTACCACTGCTACTACCATCTGTATCACGATCGCCAATTTTGTAATTATTTCCAGTCATCAAAATCACCATCTTCATCATTACCTTCACCTCCGCTCTCACCCTCATTGCCTCCATCATTACGCTCAACATCACTAACACCTTCATCAGTCACCACCATCACTACTTCTACTACCACAAGGATTATAGCTCCTATTATCACCACCTTCCCCATCATCATCATGCCTCTGCACTATAGTCCCCACCATTATCATCACTGTTACCAACCCAATCATCATTGTCACCCTCCTTTTCTTCCTCATTAATTGTTTTACTTCTAATAACAACCACCATCATCACTACCTTGATCATCATTAACAAGTCTATTAACACCACTGCCCTCCACACATTTGCTGTCACCATAGTGTTAAAACTTTTTGTCACTGTGGCAAAATACCTCAGAAGATTACTTAAAGGTAGGAAGAATTGACTTTGGCTCACAGTTTCAGAGGTGTCAATCCATAAAGATAGGGAGAACACTGTGGAGCCAAGCAGCTCACACTATGCTAGCCCATAAGCAGAGAGAGAATGTGTGCACTGATGAGCTCTCCTAGCCTATAGGATGGTACTACCACATTCAGGGCAGCTGATTCCTGATCAGTTAATCCAGACTGAAAATACTCTTACAGATACATCCAATTGTGTGCTATACTAATCTCCTAGGAGCTACTTAATCCAATCAAACTGATGAGATTAACCATGGTAAACTTCGTCACCTCCATCAAACCTCTTATCACCATCACTGTTACCTTAATCATCAATGTTATTATTATTGACACTTTAATCCTCACCATTTTATTACGAATAAAACATACTATTGTGGTTCTTATACTCATGGGCCCACAGACAATGATAGGTTCTCAGGCAGAAAAGAAAAGTGGGTGGTAGCAGAGATCCAAAGTGTAGAACTATGGTGGTCCCCTGATGTCCACTTTAACTGTGACCAAAGGAGTCATCCCAGTGAGGAATGTATGCAAAGCAGCTGGCATTTATTGAACCTACTAAAACTAGTTCTCAAGAATTGTAGACTGCTCAAGCTGGGAGAAAGGGACCCCAGGAGCCCCCCTTCCTCACCTCTACCAATGATTTATGTTTATTAACAAAGGGGTCCATCCTGAGAAGTAGTGTATCCTGCCAACCTCCATAGATTCTGGGGCCCAAGCTACCTCTCTGGGCTCCAGAGACCCTGAGGGGAGTGTCTATGTATTTTCCCACGCTATCCCACTACTTTGGGTCTGACTTAGCTCTGCTTAACCCTTGGTATGGGAAATAGACAGGAAATTAAAGATAACTAGGCAGTTTGAAAGGATTAAGGATAAGAGAGACCAACATTATTATGTCATAGTTGCTATCAGACAGGAGAACACACCAAAGGAAATGTAAATGGCCACAGATCGGTCTATTGTAAGAGCAAGTGCAAGGCCAGCAAACAGATAATAGAGTCCTTAGGGTGAGACAAAACCATTAACCACTTAGCAAGGCGGCCACCTCACCTCAACCTAGCAAGGCAGTATGCCCAAGAAAAGGGGGCTGACAGGCCTGTGTGGGACAAAGCTGTTGCTCTGGGTCTACTGGCTTAGTAGAGCAGGGCACTGGGAGAGAGGAGGCATCCCTGGCTCAGCAGCTAGCTTCTTTTGGCTACAGAGCTAAGCTAGTTTTTCTGAATTCTAAAAGAACTTGGAGTCCACGTACTCCAGACACAGAGAAATCCTTAATCAATATCATGTTCTATAATATTCCTGAGCTACAAGTTTTACTTCAAGTCCTGTACCATCATAGCTGTGTGACCATGGACAAGTCATCTCATTTCTCTGAACTTAGAGCCCCATGGTTACATAAAGGAGTTTGGGGAAGAATAAAATGAAGGGAACTAATATTTCCTGAGCAAGAGATTGAAAAGTAACTATTTTAGGTTTCATGGACCATAGGGTCTCTGCTGCAACTCTTCAACTTTGCTGTGATAGCACAAACAATCATGGATGACAGGCAAACAGATCAGTATGGCTGTGTTCAATAAAATTTGATTTATAACAACAGACAGCAAGCCAGTCTTGTCTGCAGTCTGTTAACCTTTGAATGAGACACTGTGCTAAGTGCTTTAGATCCATTACTCTATTGATCCTCAAACAACCCTAATATGGAGATACTGTTGTTATTATTATCCCCATTTGATATGTGGGGAAACTGAGGCACTTGTCCAAGGCCATACAGCTATAAAATGTCCCAACCAGACTTTATATCCAAAGCTTTTCCCTCCTCAATCTAAAGTCTTAACTTTTACACTGCATGCCTTTCAGAATAAGAACAATGATTATTAGAACAATACTAGTCCTTGCTTGAATTTCCATGGGACTTTATACATTCCCAGAACAGCTATCAGAAATACCAGCAGTTCTCTCTGAGGAGTAGTGACCCACTGGTGCATCACAATCAGTTGCAGTATGTCAGAAGTCATTTATTGCTGACAATAGTTTTGAATCATGACAGTGCTGTTTTGATAAATGCAAGTTGACTTAGGTGTTATCCTTCTAATAATGTCCCTCTCAATACATTCAGATATATTTCCTGGAAGGAATGCAAAGGGTCTGGGCTTTCAGCTGCCTGGTCAGGAATGCTGGGGAGGATGGCATTCAGAGGCTCATTGCCCATTGGTCACTCAGAAGGACAGCAAGCCACAGCTGATATACCCTGTGTCCCTGGATTATTAGCATGGCTGGAGGCAATGGAATAATTATTCCCATTGTAAAGCTGAAGAAAATGGGCTCACAGAAATGCAGAGAAGTTCCCAAGGTCCCAGGCTAGTGTCAGATATGTGTTATTATCAACAGGAAGGGGCTCATATTGTGTGAGAGAAAAATACAAAGAGCCAGTGAGAATGTTGTTCAAACCCTCACCTTTACTATGGGGCCAGAGTCACTCTCACTTGGCCTCCATTTCTCTCTCTCTGTAAGATGGGGAAGTTGCCAGCACCATGTTTGATAATATCTGTTGTGAGGATCAAAGGACAGAAGAAGGAATGCTGAAGGTTGCTGGGGCCAGAGGTTTAGCCTGGTAAAGAAAAGATTTCTATGTGAGTAGGAATAAAACTCAGTAGCAGAGGCCAGTAAGCTAGAAAGGGGATATAACAGGAATAGATAGGGAGGGAGGGGGACTTAATAGGATGTTATTGTATATATGTAAGTAGAAGGACAGATTAATGGGGGGTGAAAAGGCCTAAGTGAGGTCAGGGGAAGAGATTGAATAAAGGAAAGGTGGAGGGAGGACTAATCAAAATCTAAGAGGATATAAATAAATCATATGGAAATCTACTTTTTTGGACAATGGAACACTCAAAAGCCATAGATTGTTACTAGACAATTTTTAGTGCCAGGGATATGATATACCTTCCAGGGAGTTGTTGGCCCCCGAAACATTACAGGCAATTGCTGAGGCTCTTGGTTTCCCACCAGGAATAGATGGTAAGACCCTATTGCTGAAGACTCCACATACTTGGGCTACAAGGTCACTGAGAAATCCTGCTGGAACTGAGCTGAAAACCTCCTCCCTGTAGACCAGCTGAGAGAAAGCTGGAAAAAGCTGTTGCAAGCAGTTGAATGGAAGAGAGAGAAATCACCAGTGGAGATACTCAACTGTGGACACTGCAAGCCTTAAATTTGGCCAGCCAGGACAAATGAGCCAATGAGTGCAATAGTGGCATGTCTGTTATGGGAGAACCAACCACTCTCTAATTGGACTAGAGGCCCACTCCATGGGAGGGAATACATCCTTGATACTGAAAACCGGTAGTCATGAGCCCCAGGGGTGTAATATCTGCTGGTGTCTGGCAAAATGTATATACTATGTTTACCAAACTGCCCAGTAAGCACTTATCCTAAAGTTCATACCCATATATTAATGCTACTCTCACTTTTGGTTAGAGGACCCTCTCTTTTTAGATGGCAGTGACCTTGGGATGACTCAGAAGGCACGATGGTGCTGAGAAGTGACAGAGGAGTGCTCAGCACTGAAATATCTCTATCACACCTTCCAAGGCTCAGGGTCCATTGTGGAATAGGTGGCAAAAAGCATGTAAGAGCCAAAGGAAGGGTAGGACTCTTTACAACGTGCTCCTCCAGACACAAAAAGGCCTGGATATCCATGACCTCACAGTGCCACACAAGACCATCATAATAGGAGGAAAAGATGATGACATCAAAATGAAAGAGAGACTGAGAGGGGGAGGGGATATGATGGAGAGTGGAGTTTCAAAGGGGAAAGTAGGGGGAGGGAGGGAATTACCATGGGTTATTGTCTACAATTATGGAAGTTGTCAATAAAAAATAAGTATAAAAAAGATTCCATGAGACAAGGAAAGAACTAGCATTTAAACCATGTTCCAGACTAACCTGTGCTATAAATGAGTTCCAGACCAGTGTGGGCTATGGGAAGAGATCCTGTCTCAAAACATAAAAAACAATAATAAAATAATAATAATAAGTAAAAAGTAAATTCTCCACCTCCATGAAGTTGCAATCCCAAGAGTAGCTGAATATACTCTGGGGTCTCTTCTACTTTGTGGCACCATTCCAACTTTACAATAATCCTGAGCCAAGTGCTTGCTCTTTACCTCAGTTTACCCCAATCAGAAACCTTCCCCAGAGGAAGTGAAAATGAAAACTGTCTACCCCAGTGCTATCCTCCCCACCAAACCATGGTGTCCTGAGTGGTTTCCGGTCCAGCCAAGAACAAAGGCTGGAGGAACTGTCTCTTTGGAACATGATGTACCTCCTCCCAGGGTGTGGAGCTTGAGGACCCTGGCTTGGCCCAGACCTGACCCCAGTGAGCTGTCTCTGGGAACAATGGTCAGAGGCGTCTCCACGGGGCTCCCACTAAGGGTGGGAAATAAGGCTCAGGATGGGCTGTCCTAGGCATTGTTTAGAAGGCACATTTCCTGGTCGCAATGGTAGATGGAACCCCGGGGTTACAAGGGTGGGCCCATGAGTGCCAGCGTCTTTCTTCTCCTCCAGAGCAAAGCAGTTCTTTCTGCTTCCATTTTCCCTGGCATGAGGCCCCAAGGCTGCAAAGCTGAGCTCCAGTCCAGGACAGCACACAGGCTCACACACACCACACACGACTGCTGAGTGGCTGCCCAGTGCCAGGAGATTCAGAGTCACTCACCAGCACACAAAGAAGCCAGTGAGGCCCGCAGGAGGACACTCTGAGACAGTTGGGCAGTAGCAGGTTGCCAGCAGCCTCACAGGTACATGTACAACAACAAAGTGGGGCAGCACTCAGGCAGGTGGCCCAAAACCCACTCCATAGAGGGCCAGTTAAATAGGCTGCTCTGCATTCACACTCAGCCTGACTAGGGACTATGGGCACAGTCCTGCAGGGAACATAGGGACTGGGGCCACCAAGGCATCCAGGCAACCAAGAGAAAGGACAAAACCATCAGCAATGCAAAGAACTCGCCCCCAGCCGGTGCCCTGCCCGCCTGCGCCTTTGATCACAGGCAGACCAACCCTGGCCCTGCCCTCCACATGGCCACATTGCTTCAGTCTTCTCTGCCCCCACCCCCACACCACATCTGGGAAGGGAGCTGCTGGGCCTTTGGGCCTCACCTCTGTGTGAACCCCTCCTTTGATCCCACCATCTAGAGGGGGGGGAGAGGCTGGGAGGAGAAAATCCCCTTTTCTTCGCGCCGCTGTGCACACCTCTCTGGGGCTCAGAGGAGTCAAGCAGCTTGCTGAGGGTCCTCCAGCAACACACAAAACCAGCGTTCTGAGCCTGACCTTCTCTGGTCTGAGAGCCTAAGGAATCCCACAGGACTGAGGGAAAGGGACTAGAGAATGTGCCCTTGGACAACAGACATGGAGAGCCACTTGTTTCTTCTCCACATTAGCCATGCAGATAAATATATCTCTCTCCTATCACAGCCCTTGGCTTTCACAGAGCACTTTCCATGTGTTACTCATTTAACTTGCCCCACAACCCTAGCACAAAGGTGTTATTCTCATCCCTATTTTACCCATAGACAAATGTAGGCTTTCACATGGTAAGTGACCTACTTGCCCCAGGTCACACAGCAAGAAAGACGTGGCAATAGGATTTGATATCATGCCTGTAGCCCCCCAGAAGCCTTGAGCGGCCCCCCCCATCTTCATTTATAGTGAAGAACTCTTTTTCTTTTTGGAGAGGGTTAAGGTAGGGTCTCTAGCCCAGGCTGGCCTGAAACTCACTATGTAGTCTCAGGGTGGCCTTGAACTCCCGACAGTCCTCCTACCTCTGCCTCTCGAATGCTGGGATTAAAGGTGTGTGCCACCACACCTGGCTTATAGTGAAGAGCTCTAGACAGGAAGACAGGAGAATACCTAGCCTGCTGCCAACCAGATCGGAACTGGAAAGTTAGTAGATACCTATTGAGGCAGCACTGGGGAAGCAGAAGCATAAAGACTATGTTTCAGGCCAGCTTATGCTCCATCGTGAGACCTTCAGGCTTTGTCTCAAAACACAAGGGGTGGAGATGCAGCTAAAGGGTAGAACATTTGCCATATGTGTGAGGCCCTGGGTTCTGTTTCCAGTATTGCAATCAATCAAGTGATTAATTAAACAAAAAAAATTCCTATTGACCTGCTCGTTCTAGGGTAACATCATGTGGTTGTCCTGCTCATGTTAACCTGCCAGGCCTCTCAGCAACCCTAGCTTCTACAGTGTGTCTGCAGTACCCCTTGCCCTGCTCCTGACATTAAACTCCCTGCAGCAGGATGACCCCTGGCTAGGAGCAGGAGCAGAGCCCCAGCCCCTCTTCCCCAACACCCTGTTCTTGGATTCAGCTGCCTTTCAACTTCTCTTGCTGCTCAGCTGATGGCATGGCCCAGAAGCTGGGCTGGGGGTGCTGGGGAGGGAAGCTTGAGTCATCCCCAGGCCAGGAAGCACAATGTTTGGCTGGGTTCCTAGACCCAGCTCAGGAAGGAGCAAAGCATTGAGTTACAGAGGCTGGCCTAGGGCAGGGAAGAGATGAGGGAAAAGGGTGCCACAGAAATGGCAGGCTTGCAGCAAATGAGGGTACACAGGCTTCTGCCAGGGACAAGGACCTAAGAAGAATTGGGCACCTGGCAGAGGAAGGGATTCTAGCCATTCCTCTTTTCTAAACCAGCCCTCCACCCCAGCCAGAACCTTCTGTCCCCCACGGAGGTGTGTGACAGCTGGGGCAGTTCCAGAGGCGGGATTCCCCTGTACCCCACTGAGGGAGGGCGCCACTTCCCGCAGTCTTCCTTCACCTCTTCCTGTCACATCCTTGGCCACCAGTGTTTCAAAATATACTGGTTCTTGGCTGGCTGTTTACTTAGGAATCAAAAACATCAAGTTTCAAATTCATTCCCACAGCTTTAGCTCTCACCTCTCAGCAGACCACTCCAGTCCAAACTGCCCCTCTGAGCTCCAGACTCAGTTGACAGCCTACTCCAACACATACTCTGTGATGACCCTCAGATGCGTCCAGCTCAGCTGGCCCTAAAGAAAAAACTCTTCTATCCCCACCTCTCATTGCCCATTCCTGAATGTTTCTAGCAGTGATGCCATTCCCATGAGCTGGGCATCTGTCTTGATGCATCTTTTTCCTTCTTTCCCCTCTTCAACATTTATGAGCACATGCACTGTGCAGGGAGCTGGTGGACAGCAGTGAGGGAACAGTTGCCAACATCTCCTGCCTTCAGCTTACAATCTTGCCAGATCAGCAACCAGAAATTGTTGTGTAGGTTGCTAAGCGCTAAGGTGGGAGAGTACCAGGGGATGAGGAGCTGAAAAGAAACAGTTAATGCTGGCCTATTGAGAATTGTAAAGCTGAGACAGGGATCAGGAACCAGCCCGAGGTGTGGGTTGTCCAGTTAGGGTTAGGTTTGGTGGAGGGAGGGCTGGAATGGTCCAGGTAGAGGTAAGGGCATGCACAAAGGTCATATATTCTAAAGGAAAGCTGAGCCAGGTACAGTGTTACATGACTGTAATGTCAATACCTGGGAGGCTGAGGCAGGAATATCACTGTGAGTTCAAGGACAGCCTAGGCTAAATAGCGAGTTCAAGGCCGTAATGCTATACACTCTCCCATACAAACTGTGGTCCCATCCACCAGGACCCAAGTAAGCCAGATGCACAAGGTGGTGCATTCATCTGGAGTTTGTTTGCAGAGGCTGGAGGCCCTGGTGTGCCCATTTTCTTTCTCTATCTCTCTCTTCCTCTCTTTCAAATAAATAAATAAAATATACTTTAAAACTATGTTCTTATCAGCTGCTTTCAATAGGGTGCTTTATCCCAACAATAAGATGATCCTGCTACAAGCACAGATAAGTCCTCCACTTCGGGTGACTCAAATTACAGTTTTTACTTTACAATCCTGCAAAATCAATATGCACACAACAGAAATTCTACTTCAAATAGACACAGACCTTACGTTCTCTAGCCTCAGCTCTACTCCTATCCTGCTTACCCTAGATGTTCTCCCCACGAGGCCCAGTGCAGCATGTCCCCCACACAGCATACCTTGGGGTGTTTCCTGTGCCTCTGGGTCCTGCGTGTAGATTACTTTTCTCAGCCTTCTGCAGTTTCTCCCTCATGCTTCAATGTCTGACTCTAATGTCACCTGCATACTATTTTCCGCCCTCTCCCTTTCCCCTCACCAAGGCAGACAGCTTTCCTTCTAGTGTTTCTGGAGCTTGTCAGCGGTTGTAAGGTGGCCCCACCAGGCATAGACATATGGTATGAATCTGCCTTGCAGCCTTATTCTGCTTCTGACTCTGCTCCATCCCTCAGGCCACAGCTGGCCAGCTTCGACCCCTGGAATCTGCCTGGAAGTCTGCATTTGCCTTAGCTTATAAATTTCCTTACAGGCTTCTGGTCTGATCCTGGCAGAACTCTTGCCTCTTCGATCACCAATCCCAGAAGCCCCTAGACTTGAAAAGACTTCTTGGTCAGAGTCTCACCAAAGCCTCATTCTATTTATTTTTATTTTTATTTATTTATTTGAGAGCAACAGAGAGGAGAGAGAGAAAGAGAGAGAGAATGGGCGCGCCAGGGCCTCCAGCCACTGCAAATGAACTCCTTGTGCATCTGGCTAATGTGGGTCCTGGGGAATCGAGCCTCGAACCAGGGTCCTTAGGCTTCATAGGCAAGCGCTCAACTGCTAAGCCATCTCTCCAGCCCTGTTTTTTTTTTTTTTTATTTTTTTTTAGGTCACTCGGTCCTCAGTAGACAAACAGCATTTATTTTTAGTTTGCTAAAAGATGTAACCCAGGACTTTGAACATGCTAAGCAAGCAAGTAATCTACCATTGAGCCACATCCTCAGCCTGTGGGTTTTTGAGACAAGTTCTGATTATGTAGCCCAGGCTGGCCTGGAACTCTGGGTCTTCCTGTCTCTGTCTTTCCTTCAGAGTAGCCAGAAGCACAGGTGATAAATGGCTTTGGGTGGAATGTCCCAGCCTGTAAACAGGGCTTGCTGCCTGGGTGAGGAGTAGAGCTACCAGAGGCTGTCCTGGAAGGAAGACCCACACTTGGATAGCCAGCAGGAGGAAGGTGGACCAGATTGGATCTACATTCTACAGGGAGAGCAAAAATTTGGCCTATAATGAAGAACCCACCTTCCCTGCTCTCACCCAACATCTTTCTTTCTCTGGACAGGAAGCCTGTTCAGGTTCAGAGACTGATGGGATTTGAAAGGTACAGGGAGCTTCCCTTCCCAAGCCAGGGCCAGCTCAGGAAGCTAGGGTCTGCCTCCCCTCCTCCTACCATCCACACGCTGAGCCCTGTCCGCACGTTAGCTTGGGGCCTCTGGGCTACTTTCAGGAAGTGGGGTGCTTCTGTACAGCTCAGTCTGGAGTGGGGAGGAGGGGGGAGAGATGGCTTGATATGGATTTTTGTGGTTGGAGGTGATTGGAATCCCAGCTGTGTTCCCCAACCCCTTCCCCTCTCCTCTATCAGCCCCCTCCTTCTTCAGAGATGGGTAGGGGGAAGGGAGAACAGAAGGTTATACTGGTCTCTCAGAGCTTGGCGATGCCAATGCGCAGCTGCCACATTTGCTAAAGTGTCCCTCACACATGAGGGCCTAATAGAGCCAGATATCTGAGGTAAAGGATACTAGGTGATTTGACCATCTGCAGAGTCTATCTTGACAAACTTCCCAGGAGATGAGGTTCCCAGCTCCAGCTTCACATGCAAATTACCTGGTGAGGTTATATTAAATGCTAAGGCCCAGGCCCTGAGCACAGAGGCTCCGTTCCAATTGGCCTTGGCTGGAGCACAAGTTTTGGTGGGCTTCACAACCTCCTTGGGTGTTTCTGCTGTGCCTTGACCCAAACCTTCATTTTGGAGATTGATTTCCCTGTCTTCAGTACTATTGCACTTTAGGGCCCCTTGCATTTTCCTGTGGAGCTCTTCTGTGCATAGCAGGATGTAGAGAAGCTTCCCTGGCTCTATCTCCTAGATGACTCTCACAGTTACCTCCCATTGTGCCCCTAATGTGACAATTGAAAATGTCTCCAGACACTGTCAAATGTTGCCTGGAAGCCAAAACTGTTGCTGATTAAGAAACTACAGCTTTAATGCCAAGGAGAGCCTAAAGGTGGGAGAACACATTGAGAGGAACAGAGTGCCTTCATAGCAGTTATCTCTGTGGTTCTGCCCTCCTCCTGGGGCCCTTGGCTGACAGAAGGCAGGCAGGCAGCAGGCACACAGCTTCTCTGTCCTCTGGACCTTGCTCTGCTGTAAGGAAAACTGCGAGTATATGAGGAATCTGACCACATTTTTGATCACAGAAGATACAGAACTGAGAAACCAAAGGTCAGAGCTTACTTGGATAGTCAGGAACCCTGGGTCTATCTCACCCTGTGAGTTTGGATATTGCACTCATAAGCTAACTAATGCTTCTGGACTACCTGCAAATTACTAGGGCCTCAATCTGTATGTGTTCTCTAGGACTCCACTCTGGTGCCACCACCTCTTCCTGGACATCTTCTCATACTTCTGTTCCCAAGCCTAGGTTAGATGCTCCTCCTGTGGACTCTGATCCTCTCCCTCCCTGTCTAGTGCCTATTATATATAACTTTTCATGGATTAGAAATACTTGATTACTCATTTCTTCAAGTATCATCTTTTTTTTCACTACTAAGGATTGACCCTAGGGCCTCACACATGCTAGGCAAGTGCTGTTCTCCTGAGGTACTAGCTGAGTGAAGGGCATGGGCAGATGTGTTCCAGGCCAAAGCAAAAGGTTCAGTGAAGCTTGGGACCAGAAGTGGCTTGGGATATTCTGTTCTGCAGGCATGGACAAGCAGATGGGAAGAAGAGCATGGTGAGATGCCACAGGACTGGAGACTTTATTCTCAATCCCTGAGAAACCACTTGAGATGGGTGGGGGCTAATCATGGCACTTACACACAGTCTGCTTTACCTCTGAGAACATTCCTTCTGCCTACTTTGTGGGAAATGAACCAGTGGCAGGGACACTGTGGGAACAGGAAGAGAGAGGAGGTGGTGTTCAGTTGAAAGGCAATGGCTTGGGAGGCTGGATAGTGTAGCAGCACCAGACCAGAGCTTGTACGGGAAGAGTGACATGCTACATGCGGTGGAGGGAAAGCAGAGGCAAGGATGGAAGATGACTCCAGAATTCTAGTCGGGATGTGGTACTGCTGTCCATGGAGAAGAGGGACATGGGGAGAAGAGCAGGTTTAGAGGGGTGGCAGCTGATGGGTGATGTTGAGATACCGAATTGAAGATGAGCAGAGCTGCCCTGGTGGAGCGAGGCAGAAGCAGTGAGCACTCCTGCATAGCCCATAGGAAGACATCAAGATTGGTTTTCACTTTGAAGTGTGAACTAAAAATTGTTATTCCAATAACTAAACATTATTGTACCTCTCAAGATTAATGTGCAATTCAGTATTTCATTAGTACAGATATTGTTTTAAAGATAGATGGATGTAGCTGGCTAACAACAAAGCTAGTAACTAAAAATAAACATGTTTGACTGAAAAAAAATACTGTCATTAAGGCCACAATCATAGATGAATACCACTAGAAAAAGAAGAAGGGGAGGAGAAGAGGGAAAGAGAAGAAGGCAAAGGAGGGGAAGGGGTCTAGAGCCCTGAGGACGTCTGGCAGGGAAGAGTCCATGAGGGAGAAGCTGGCAAGCATTGGAGCCCCATCCTCTCTCTGGTTCTCCCAGGTTTCTTTTCCAAGCTTCATCTTGCTCTGGGAGCACAACATCTAGTAACATAGGACAAGAGCACAGCAAAGCTCTCTGGGAGCACAGGAAGTGCCTCAACTTCCAGAAATCAGAAGAGATGTTGTGTCATGGCTCTGTAGCCAAGGGAGGATTTCCACAGGCCCAGGAGTCGAGCAAGGCTGGAAGTGGGAGGGGGGAGTAGGATAGCGTGGACATTCCAGGTTCAAGGAGCTGGCTGAGGAAAAAACACAGGCAGGAAAACACAGACACTGTTTTGGAAATTCTGAGGAGTTAGTTAGTTCTGTCATGGCCTAGGACTAGGATACTGGGGGTGGGATGGACAAATGGGGTGATGATATGGAAGGTTAAGGAGACAATGAGTATGGTCAGATAGGTTTAAATCCTGTGTCGACCCTACAGCTGTGCCTGGGAGAATTCACTGACCATGGCCTCAGATTCCTCATTTGTACCAACTTCACCCCTCACCTCTGGGGAGGGGATGAAGGAAGAGCCCTGGGCACTGAAGTTAGTGTGCTTTCTGCCCCTGGCTAGATTTTCCAGATGGATTCCACATGTGGAGAATGCCAGGAATCCCCAGGTGGCAGCCATGGCTGGCCAATAAGTCACTCCCAGTGACTCTACTCCCCTTTCTTCCTTCTATGTGGACTAAACTTCCCAATAAAAGGGTATGGAGCCCCAAACAAGCCTGGTATTGGCCCCTGAAAGGCAATTCACTTCCACCCCTTGTCAGCCTCCATCTGTCTTAGGCATGGAGCCCAGAGGGAGAGCAAGGTGAGAAGGGGCTTTGTATTTCTTTAGTGTATGCCAGGAGTCTGACCTGAGGCTTTCCCAATATCATTATTTCGTAGGTGAAATAGGGACCAGCCAGTCAGGAAGCAGGAGGACTAAGCCAGAGCCTAGGCTTTTCTGCCTCCCACACCACACTTGCTCCTGCCATTCCAACACCCACACACGAAGGTGCTGAAAGTCCCCATTCTATGACTGTGTATCTGGGTGCCTCTGCTACCTCTCTGCGTAATGTGGCCAGCAGGTTCCCTGTAGGCCTTTGCTCTCCTTTCGTTCATCTGCCCTCTTCTGCTCTGGCACACACTCCCTCCAGCCAGCCCTGAAGCCAGTGGCTGTCCACTCCACTGGGACGTAGCCAGATGACATTGGAATAATTGAAGTGTCCTTCTCATGACCTTGAGTTCTGGCAAGGCTGACTTCCCTTTGGTGATTGGGGCTGATGACAGCTGAGTGTCAAGAGGACGGACCACGTCAGAGTGGGCATGACCAGCATACCCCAGCCGCTTGCCAGGGCAGCTGCTTCTCCTCCTCAGCAGACAGCTGGGAATACCCCCATCAAGTGACAGGGCGCAGCCACCATCCGCCTCAACTGGCCAGAAACACCCTTGCCAACTGATGGGACAAAGTTATTTCCTACAGCTTCAGATGGATCCCCAGATCATTCTTGCCAACAGATGGGACACAGCCACCTCCGCCTGCCTCTGGCAACACCAGGGGACATAAACAAGACTGGCAAATTACACACAGAAGTGTAGGTCTCCAGGGGCCCTGGGAGGCTGCACATATAGATACCAGTCTCACTGGGCCTTAGGTAGTGATGAATATCAATGTTACCAGGCCCTCACTGTGTGCCAAATGTCCCAGGCATCGGGTGAATCATGGGGGGGGGTATGTGAATATATGGGGATCATTTGGGGTCATCTATGGCTCATCCCTACTTTTCCACTTCAGGTCGCTCTCAGAGTGCAAGCACATGAACACATCCACATGTGCTCACCCACAGCCTCTGCCTCCTGACTGCCTTACTGTATAAGTGCTGAGACCAACTGTCAGCAAGGCCCTGAGCTGGCCTCTGGGGTAACCAACAGCAATAGAATGGCATCCCTGTGGAGTCCCTGAGGAGACTCCATAGGTAGTGCTGAGACACAAGATTCGAGTATAGGAACTTCTTCTATGTCTAGAAGGAGGGAAGGGGGTTGTCTGCAGCTTTCTGGGAGATGGACCAGTGATGGGGCCCTGTATTAAGGGCTCACAGACCACACTCTGTGATTGCTGAGAGGGCTGTTTAGCCTGAAAAAGAATAAATTCAGAATTCAGAACTGGTCAAATTCTAGATCCAGATCTTCAAAGAATTGTCACAGGGAAATGACACATGTGGCCTCAGGAAACAGAGCTAAGTAGATCCTATTGATGGAAGATACAGGGAGACAACTTAAGAAGAAACTTCTAACAGACAGCTATGCAAGATAAATCTGCATGCCACTAGAGGGAGGGAGCTTCCCATCACTAGAGGTGTGCAAGCAGAGTTTAGGGGATCACATAACACTGGCCAGGAAGCTGCAAAGAGGACTCAAGGCTTATTGGAGGCTGAGACCATGTGGCTCCTAAAGGCACTTCCAACCAGAGATTCCAAGACTTTGGCATTTACCTGCAACCTCTTCATGCTCCAGATGAGGAGATTGAGGCTGAGAGAGAGGCAGGAACAAGCTCAAGCTTCCACAAAGCACTGGTGGTAGCTTTGAGGCCTGGATTCAGAATCCCTTACTCCCAGTTTGGATGCTCCTCTCCTCGGACAGGCTTGTCCAGAGCAAAGTCAGGTGATGGCAGGTCAAGGAGGTCCCTCTCCAGCACATGTTGGGTGGTCTGACAACCATGGTCTTTCCCAGCCACAACATGGGCTCAGCTGATGGATGAACTTCTTCCTGGGCTATGTCTGGCTCTGGCTCCCAGTCTGACTCCCACTCCAGGTCCACAGATGGACACTCTCAGGCCTGCTGGCTGAAACGAGAACCATATTTGACCTGCGACCAGATGTGGAGCAGAGGGAAGTGGCAATGGAAGATCCAAGGCTGGAGGGGCTAATCCACAGATTCCACAAGCACTCTGTGGCCTGATATGTGGACAATGCCCAGTGGACTGTTGTGGAGATGACAAAGGCATTGCAGCCCCAGCACATGGAGCTGAGGCCCCCAGACCTATGACAAATTCTAAGACATTAAACAGAGGTCCTTGGAAACTTTTCTCCTTCACTTATGCCATCCCTAAACCTCATCATGGCCACACACCACCACCACTGTCTTTTTTCTTTGAGCAAAATGCTGCAGTCCAGCTTTCTTCCTTGTAGCAGTTTCAACTCATTGCTGGGACAAAATACCCCCCCAAAAGAGCAGATTATAGAAGGAAAGGGTTTATTTTGCCTTATAATTTCAAGAGAAGCTCTATCATGGTGGGGAAAGCATAGCATAAGAAGACAATTGAGATCAAAGCTTAACATCAGCAGGGAGGAAGTAGAAACACACAAGAACACCAAATGGGGCTAGGCTACAATACCCCAAGGTTCACCCTCAGTAACATACCTTCTTCAGCAAGACTCCACTTCCCAAAGGCTCCACAAACTTCCTGAATAATGCCACAACTGCAAGATCAAAAAGTACCAGGGCAAATGCAAATCCTGTAGCTTCATGTCCAGCACCTGGAACATATAATGAAATCATCTGGACTCCAAAAGGCGTGGGCAGCTCTGCTCTATTTCATTTTGCTGCTTTCAGCCCCTCTTTTGGGCAGGATCCACCTTGGCTACTGTTCTGGTATCTCCAATCTCAGGATCCCCACTACAACCTATGGTTCACCTTCACAGCTTCACACAATGGCTTACATGGTCTCCTTGCAGGGACTTCAGCCCTGCCTCACATTTCCTAGTCTCAGCAGCTCTCTGAAATGGTAGTGCAGTCCATGACCCTCTATTTCCTGCATTTTTCATGCTTCCAAAATGAGTACCATGGAGGCAACACTGCCAGTAGTAGCTTTTTCTTTTTTGTTTCCTGCCAAGTAAGGATGAAACCTAACCTTCAGAAACAGGTAACTCCTTCCATATATTTCCTTCAGGCCCTCACCTTTCAAAAGAATTAGTATTCTCATTAGCTAGAGCCTTCAATAGGTTGGGTCTTTTGCCCTGAGGGGATCTTCTTTCCCAATGTACCAACGCAGAACAGCTGGCCCATTCTCAGTAGCAGTAATCTATTTAATAATTGCAGCTGGATTGGCTATAGTCTCGTGGCCTGGGAGTTGAAGCTTGTTCATTTCTCTTTCCATGCTAAACTATATTTTTAATATCATTTTATTCAATATTTTGCTCTCTTTCCTTATAGATCTGAACAAGAACAGCAACGAGCTATCAAGATACATATTGTATGCATTTCTGTCTCAAAATATCCTCTGTCAAACACATTAGTCCATTTTTTGAGGCAAGCTCAACAGACTGCTTTTTTATTTATTTTTATTTATTAGAGACACAGAGAGAGAGAAAGGGAGAAGGAATGGACTTCCCAGGGCCTCTACCCACTGCAAAAGAACTCCAGGTGCATGTGCCACCTTGTGCATCTAGCTTATGTGAGATCTGACAAATTGAACCTAGGTCCTTAGGTTTTGCAGGCAAGTGCCTTAACCACTAAGCAATCTCTCCAGCCCAACACTGCTTTTTTTTTTTTTTTTTTTTGCAAGGGCAAGGAGCTTTATTTCGGGCTTAAGCTCGGTCTCTTGACTTCACCAACGCAGCCACACTGCTTTTTTATGCAAGAGTGAGAGAGTGTGAGAGAGAATTGTCACACCAGGGCCTCCAGCCATTGCAATCAAACTCCAGATGCTGTGCCCCCTTGTATGCATGTGCAACCTTGCATGCTTGCATCACTGTGTGCCTGGCTTCTGTGGGACCTGGAAAATTGAACATGAGTCCTTAGGCTTTGCAGGCTAGCACCTTAACCACTGAGCATCTCTCTAGCCCTAGTCCATTGTTTTTTAAATTCAACTTTGTGCAAGTCCTCAGGATACAACCAGTTTCTTTGTCAAAATATCACATGAACTAACTCTAGCCCAGTCATAAGTCGAGTCTCCATTGTCTGCATTTATGTCTGTATTCTAGTCTTACAAACTCTCAACAGAGTGACGCATTAAGTTTTGCCAACACATTTTAATGCTTCTAGATTCCGCTTTTCCAAATCTGAACATATTCCTCCTGCAAACCAGTTCCAAAAGGCTAAGAACCACATGGTTCTTAGGTATATTAGAACCTAATCATTGTTTATTATTTGTTATTGCTTATTATTTCATTTATTAGACCCTAATAATTATCCTTATGACAGGTTTATTGTAGCAACCACCTAACTTCTCAGTACTAATTTTCTATATCAATTATTGTTTCGTTGCTGGAACAAAATACCCAATCAGAAACTGCTTATGAGAAGAAAAGGTTTTGTCAGCTTATAGTTTCAAGGGGCGGCTTCCATCTTGACAGGGAAAATATAACAGGTGCACATAGCCAATGTTACATATCAGTAGGAAAATAGAAAAGCTCAAGAATTTCAAATTGGGCTGATCTATAATTCCTAAAGGTCTGCCCCCAGTGACAAATCTCCTCTAGCAAGGCTTTACTTTCGAAAGGTTCCATAAACTTCCCAAACCATACCAACTGGATATCAACCTTTCAAACACATGAGTCCACTGGGGACATTCCACATCCACCTCCCACCCTCCTCCTTCCAGACACAAAGGGACAGCAAGGTAATTTGCTAAAGTGTTGAATGGTTTCTGCAAAGAACATCTTCCGGGGCTGGAGAGATGGCTTAGTGGTTAAGCGCTTGCCTGTGAAACCTAAGGACCCCGGTTCGAGGCTCGATTCTCCAGGACCCACGTTAGCCAGATGCACAAGGGGGCGCACGCATCTGGAGTTTGTTTGCAGTGGCTGGAGGCCCTGAAGCGCCCATTCTCTCTCTGTATCTCCCTCTTTCTCTATCTGTTGCTCTCAAATACATAAAAATAAACAAAAAAATTAAAAAAAAAGAAGATCTTCCGATTGTCATTAGATATTGGCAAAGGTGAAATTATCTATGAAGATATGTGACCCTTCACATGTAAATTACTAAAAGGAGGTTTGGGGGTTCAGAGAGCAGAAAGGGCTGGTCCAAGGTTACCCAGTGACAGAACTGCAATATGGACCTCCAATTACCCACAACACTGATATTTTCACACAGCCCTTCTCTGTGTGTGTTCTGGTGACAAAATCTCCTGTCTCCTTGGTCCTTTACAATTATCAGTGAGGTCAGCATTACTGCCTTAATTCACATATCCAAAGCCAGTAACTTTCCAGCTACTACTCCTTTGGGTATTAACAAGCATACAATGTATGTTCAACCAGACAGGTACTTAGCTCAGGAAAGGGACCTTAACATGGACTTCCCAGACCATGAAGACCCATGGGAAGAGTCATTCCAAAAGATCACTGTGGACAGAGAAGCTGCCTAAGAGCCTGAAATTAACAAAGAGGTTTGGCCTCTATTCTAAAAGATTCAGATTCCATAATCATTACACGAGCCCATGAATGGTCATTTATAACTCTTTTATGTGTGGTACTGGGGATGGAACCCCAGGCCTCATATATGTAGGTCAAACCCCCAGGCCTGAAGTCATCATTCTTTTTTTATTAAAAAAGTATTTTATTTATTTATTTGCAAGTGGAGAGCTACAGACAGAGAAAGAGAGATGGGGGGTGCTCCAGCCACTGCAAACGAACTCCAGACACATGTGCCGCTTTGTGCATCTGCTTTATGTGGGTGCTGGGGAATTGAACTGCTGTCGTCAGGCATGGCAGGCAAGTGCCTTAACCGCTGAGCAGTCTCTCCAGCCCCTGAAGTCATTATTCTTATCAAACACCTCAGGAGAATGGCTGCATGGCTGAATTTGGAAGCCCACAGTGAAGACAGCCAGGGTTCTGCAGGAAAAAGTCAGGGCAGCTCCCAGTGGGAAATCTCTGGAGGACTCAGGTTGACATGAACTTCAGCCTCACTCCTGAAGCTGGGAATGAGGGTATGTGTATGTACTTGGTAGCTAATAACTATTTATCGCCACTTCCACTCTTTTCTATCAGATCCAAAAATTTGTTCACCCATTCTGGGTATTGAACATATGGGAAGCTGGGCTGGCTACACATTGCTTAGTGTCAGCCAGTGGTTCACATTCCTAGATACATATTTCAGTAGCTTGGAGAGCTTCTCCAAAATACTTGTTTCTGGGCCCCACCTTCAGAGCAGAAATTGGTCTGAAAGTACAATCTGGGCGCTTGTTTTTTTGTTTTTTGTTTAAGCACTCCAGGGGCTGAGTATTGATCTAAGTCAGTCATGTTAATTGCAACATCTTTATGTGGTTGGGTTCATTTTGGCATGGGGCAGAATTCTGTAGAAGAGGCATGGACAGAAAGCTGCTGGGGCATTCTGGGGAGGAGTGCTTTGTTCTTAAAGAGCAATAAAATTCAGTCATTACTTCTTCCTGTCTTTGGATTTTGTTCAATTAAAGTATGATACTTGGAGCTGCTGCAGCCACTCCATCACCATGAAAGTACAGGCCTGAGGGTATATGCCAAGAGTTGAGAATGGTGAATCAAAAATGTGGAGGTAAGCCTGGCGTGGTGGCACACACCTTTAATCCCAGCACTTGAAGCAGAGGTAGGAGGATCACCATGAGTTTGAGGCCACCCTGAGACTACATAGTGAGTTCCAGGTCAGCCTGGGCTAGTGTGAAACCCTACCTCAAAAAACCAAAAACAGAGATGTGGAGCTAACTAGAACCATTGATGCTGAATAAACATGGTTTTAAAAGGGATTCTCCTGCGGGATAATTAATATTTATTGTTTAAGCCACTTTGAACTGATTTTTCTATTTCTTTGGAATAAGAAACCAAAGCCCAGAGAAGAAAAGCAAGAAACTGAGGTCACAGAGCTAGTGGGTAGCAGAGCTGAGCTGAGAGCTGCACATCCCCTCCACCACCATGAAACAGTCCCAAGCAGCCCTTGAGCCCTATAGGGTGCAGTCTAGTGGAAGAGCCACTGAGCTACAGAGGACACATGGGTGAGAGAGAGGCAGTGTGGGGCTAGAGGCCACTTAGCGGTGATTATCAGGTCAAGCATCCTGTGGGTGACCCCTGCCTCCTAGCAGGAGAGCAGCAGCTGGTATCTGTTCTGGTTCCATCAGCCATTAATTAAAACTTGACAAGAAGATTAATACACAGGGGACAGTTTTAATTAGAGACTCCTGGAACGTTAGTACTGGCACAGCCCTGAGAGAGTATTTCTGCCAGTCTCCTTGTCTAGACGGGGAAACTGAGGCCCACAAAAGGGAGGGGCTCAGGTCAGTTTCTTCAGGAACCCTGTGGCTCAGGAGTCAAGGTGCCTGTATGGATCCCTGGCCAGGCCTCTTTCCTCTGCACTGGGATCCCTTACATATAAGACAGCTTTAATTAACTTATTATCCCATTCAGCTTGTCACTGATTCCCAGGGCCCCAGCAAAGGCCCACAAGTAATGCTCCCTTTTGTATAGACTCGGCCTGGCCCCAGGGGGCTGATGGGATAAGGGCAGCATTAAGGAGCCTGGGGCAGCTAAGTTTGCCCACCTACTGCCTAGGTTCGGCTGGCCAGAACTCTGAGCCTGGAAATAGCCTGGAACTAGTTGCCTCTGCCATGTTCCTCAGAAAGGGGCTGTGGGATCTCAACTGAGTTTGACCCTCCCAACCACCCCCAAAAATGAAGGCTTTAGTCCTTTGCAAAATATTTCCCTTCTACTTTAAACTAAACGAGTTCCTTGTAAGAAAATCCACCCAATGCCTAAACACCTATAGCTAGACATGAGCTGGCCTGTATCCGTCTCCCTCCCCCATCACAACCACTGGTAACCATTGCTGGATGGCCTTCTATTCCTCACCCCCAGGACTTAGGTCTGAACATTTCCCCCCCGTCGCTCCAATGGCCCTGTCTGCGTGGCATGGGAGGGAGCTCCAGGGCAGGAGGTACTGGAGGGAGAGGTCAATACAGGGCTCTCCCTCTTCCCAGCCAGCCTGAGAGGTGCCTCATGCCAACTGAGAGAACAAGCCACCCTCCTGGCAGACAGGTTAGTGAAGGGTACCCTTTTCTGAGAGTCAAGACTCCTTCCTTCTTAGGGCAGCACCATGGGGAGTTCAAGCGGCCCTACCTTAATGTCCAGAATGTTCCCTATGTCTTCCTTTTATGTGCACAGCCCCCTTTAGTTGGCTCTAGGACTCTAACAGCTCCAATCTTCTTACCACTATCCCTGCCTCTTCTCTGCCCTCCAAGGTTCCCTCCTTCCTCCTCCCTCCTGCCAGATGGATTGTGGTCCTGGACAACATAGGTTACAGCCCTCCTAACCTCAATGACTTCATCCTGCTTCAGTGTCAAGGCCATACTCCTTAAGATGGCACTTCACGACCTTTCCCTTTCCATGGAAACACAGCATACTGGGCACACAGGCAGGTACTGCCTCTGAACATACCAACTTCATGACAGGCCACCCTCCCTGCCTCTAGTTTCCTTATCTGAAGAATAGGATAAAGACCATAATGACAGGATCCACCTGGTTACAGTGTAGGAAGCAAGAAACAAGGGAATTGGGATAGAGGGCTTGGGACATCACCTAGGAGCTGTGTCCTCAGCGTTACTATGTGAGGCCAGAGCCTTGGAGGAGCCTCATTCAGCCCAGTAGGCCCATGGCTCAGCTCTGTGAGTTAGAACTGGAGTTGGGAGGGAGGGAGGAGGGGTACTGGGAGAGGCCTGACTCAGGCCTCAGTTTCAGGACCCCAGAAAGGGCTGGCTGGGGTCAGGCTGTCCCTGGACTGAGTCAGACCCACGAAAGGGAGAATTAGCGCAAAGTCTCCTGCAGCCCTTGCACTGGAGCATGGAAGAGGAGGAGCCCAAATGCTAGGCTACTCCCTAACTGACAGAAGGAAGGTCTAAGTGACCATACCAAGTGGCTATGAAGTAAGGGGATGAAGTCCTGAAACCCCATCACTGTGCCTGGGCACTGAATTAACTCTTGTGGACTCAAGAAAAGAGCCTGCCTACCAGTCTCCTGGGGGTGCACAAGATGAGATACTTCCAGGAAGTACAGGAGTGCTGCTGGCTTCCTGTTGGAGCCTTGGCCAGGACAGAATAGAGGAGGGGAATATGACCCAATCCCCAATGCTACTTTCCACACTAGTGGTATGAAAAGGAGGGCAGCTGAGGTCTTGGCTCTCTACTCCTCATTTTTCTTTGCTGGGAAGTGGGAACAGTCTGAAATGACCATGGTACAGATTGCAAGCACATATTGGGATCTATCTGCGTACAGCCGTGGTTCTGAGATGGCCTTTGAAGTAGATCTGATCTAGGTACAATTTTGTTCCTCCTCTTGCAGGCTGAATTAGGAAAGTCACTCGATGCCCTAAATCTTAGTTTCCTCGTTTATAAAACGGAGATTGACAATCCTACAGACCTCATAAGACTTGGGGGTAAATTCAACAAGACTACCTCAGAGAACTTTCTAGCCCATGTAAACAATAAATGCACAATGTTGTTTAAAGCATTCCTTAAGAAAAGAACCCAGGTCTTAAGCTTCCAAATGCTGCTACCGAGCCCTACAATATAGAGCTGGCACTCAACGTGTCTTTCTTAGCAGAGAAATTCTTAGCTCCCAGAAATTTCATTATAGTCTGAACCATCAAACCCAAAGGGATGGTTGAAGAGCAGTTAATCCAAACACCTCATTACACAGATGGACAAACTGAGGTTCATAGAACATAAGGGACATGCCTCAAGCAAAGCTCATAGCACAGCAGTAGCAAGACTTAGGACTAAGGTCTCCTGACTAGCAGCTGGCCATGCCTGCCAAGGTAGCCCCTTTTAAGTGCAAGAGATTGCTCCCAGAATCCTGAGAGCTTACTTCTCCAGCTCTCACAGCCTTCCCTGGCCTTATCCCAAGCCACACCTAACTGGCTGCTTGGCCTGGCCTGGCCAGAGCTTCCCCTCCTCTTCACCCCCACCCCCAAGCTCCTCAGCAGCCTAGGCCGGGTGGTCCTTAATTGCTTCCTGTCCTCACGGGCTCTGTTTGTTTGCTCTGTAACAGCTTCCTCACACCCCAGCACACCGGAGGCTAGGCGGAGGTACTGCCCAGCAGTGTGGGACTCCTGGGGCCCGGCCTGAGTCTGCTCTCAGATGTTGGGCCAGCCCTCCCCAACCCACCACCTGGAGCCCAGGAACCCAGCAAAACCCTAGAGAGGACACTCCCTTTTGGCCCTTCCCCCAGCTTCCTCCTCTCACCCACCCCAACAGCTGGTCATGCCCCCAACTGAGGGAGACGCCAAAAAACTCAACAGGTGGCAGTCCACAGAGAAGCCCTGGTAGGCCTTGGGCTGACAGGGATGAAGCTCCTCCATTCTCCTAACCACCCCACTCCCAGCTGCAGG
The DNA here is from genome assembly GCA_036346955.1 of Dipus sagitta. Classification (NCBI taxonomy): domain Eukaryota; kingdom Metazoa; phylum Chordata; class Mammalia; order Rodentia; family Dipodidae; genus Dipus; species Dipus sagitta. The sequence goes on along the minus strand of CM070776.1, from coordinate 58,008,503 downwards.
CCTGTGGAACTCAGGGTAGTATGTCCAAATGACAAGGCCTTGAGCCAGGTCTTTGAAACTTTTGAGGTTGGAATGTGCGGGGGAGGGGGTTACTAAGTTTGTCCCTGAAGGTTCTGAAGCTATGATCAAAACCCAATGTGGGGCTGGAAAGATGGCTTAGCAGTTAAGGCACTTGCCAGCAAAGGCAAAGGACGCAGGTTCAATTCCCCAGAACCCCCGTAAGCCACATGCACATGGTGGGACATGCATGTGGAGTTCGTTGGCAGTGGCTAGAGGCCCTGGCATGTCCATTCTCCTTCTCCCCACCTCATAAATAATAAAATATTTAAAAAGAAAAGAAACTAATGTGAAATAACAGAACTTGGGTTCAAACTGGCCACTCCCAGTGTGACATTAAAGCAACATGTTCTTGTTTCCATTTGCTAGTCTGTAAAACAGGGCTAATATAATATGACCTCAGAATCGTTGGGAAGTTGAATGAACCATTGGACACTCTCTACCTGGAAGGGGGAGAGAAGGAAGATAGTAGATCAAGTGCCCTAACTATCAGATTTACCTGGGTCTGAGAAGTCTTTGGAGCTACCTGGAATGAGGCAGTGGCACTGAGAATGTTCACTGAATGTTCCTGGAAGCCATCCCTGCTGCTCTCCTCAGAAGATCCCTGTTGAAAAGGCTCTTCCCACAGATGTGTCCCAGAGTCTTGTACTCTGCCCCAGGCTCATGTCACTGGGTACCTCCTATGTCCCCTTTCTCCACATTCCAGCCCAGTTGCCCCTGCCATTTCAGGCCTTCTCTATTCCAACCCCTTTGCCACTGAACCCTTCATGTGCCCTCTGATCTTACTGCCCCATCACACACCATATCCTATCCATCTGTCTAGGGACATCCCACCACCCCACTCCACCCCATGCACCTTTGAAGTATGCCCACACCCTGTCAATCCAAACCTCAGTGCATCCAGTTTGGTTTCACTTACCTCACAATAAAACAAGACTTCAGAATAGGTGAGTGGGGAGGTGAATACCACCCCCCCACACACACACACACAAAGAGCAGGGCCTTCAAATATGGACCAGACAAATTGCAAGAGTGTTGTCTGGGAGCAGAAGAGTTTGCTGCAAAGAACCCTTGACAGGTCTTTGCATGTGGCGCTTTGCTTCCTGGGCCCCTGGGATGTTTCCCTTCCTCCTGGCCCCTGTCCTTGAGGTCTAGGCAGGCCAGGCCTGGGAGAAACACAGGCCTGAATTCCACGTAGTTGGTTCTGGGCTGCAGATGGAGGGGGCACAGTGCACATGCAGTGTGTGGGGAGGTGAGGGAACTCAGCAGTGAGCAGCGGGAGTGGGGGAGGGCTTCACCTTTTCTACAGCTGGGGAGGCGCCCCGAACTGGTGGGGGGGCTCAGAAGGCAGGGACTCAGGCATGGAGAGGACACTGCCCTCTCCTCGGGGCCCCTGGTCTCTGGCTCATACCGCCCCTCCCCAGCCCCAGAGGAAAGCGCCGTCAGCAGAATTCCTCGCGTCCCGCTGCTGGGGCCGTGTTTATCCAGGCCAGCAACCTCCCCCGAAGCTCCTGCCGCAGCCTCCCAACGCGGGCGGGGAGGGCCGGCCCAAGATAGCCCTTCCACTCGAGGCCCACCGCGAGCTGGACCCCGCGGGGCGGCAGGCCGGGCCCTGGAGACCGGGAGGCGCGCGGCTGAGCTCAGAGACCCAGGAGGAGGCCGGGGAGCGGGAACAGCACTGCGGAGCGCGGCCCGCCGTCCAAAGGCCAACAAGGCCGCGAGGGAGGCTGGCCGAGGTGGCCGGGATTCGCCGAGGGGAGCCGCCGGGAGGAGGGCGGGGAGCCCAGCAGCATTCAGGGCGGCTCAGGCCCAGGCGCAGCCCTTAATGAGATTCTTGTTCCGAGCCGCGGGAGATGGACTGTGGAGTCCCGCCACTCTGCTTGGCCCAAAGGGGGCCGGACCGGAGCAGGCCAAGGCTGAAGGGGCTTTGCTGAAAGGCGACGAGACAAAACCTCCAGAACTTCGTGTTGGTGGTGGTGGCAGAGGGCCCCGGGACCTGACCTGTGGCAAGGCTCTGAGGAGCAGGGTGTAAGGCGTAGGACCACATTAGGCCTAGGCTCTGTCCTGACTCTGCCCTCACCCTGGTAACCAGGGTAAGGACCCTCCCTCTTTTCTGTTTGGGCCTCTGTTTCATCATTTGCCCCAGGAAGAGCAAGCTTAGGCAGGTGGGGTACGAAAAAGCCAAGAGTATGTGTCCTGGCCTAGGGGACAGCTGCCACTCAACCCTAGCCTCTGCTGCCAGCAAATGGTGCATGGGATTACTAGATCTTCAGAGTTTTGTAGAAGTGATAAATCTCTATGTTTATGTAAAAAAAATCTCCTCAATTTTAAATGATGGAAGCTAATTTCTTCTTTATGTAGGCACTGTGTGAGCCAAAGAAAACACTTTGAAGGTTTTAAGTGGCCCATAAGGTGACTGTTTATGGCCGTCTCTAAGGCCTACATCAGCTCTGACAATGGCTACATGTGTAGTTCTACCACCATTCTGAGTGGAGTCCAAACCTCACCCAAATATCATGCCCTTGGAGAATCACCAGAAGTAGGTGGCCTTCCCCTGACATTGGGTGCGTGGGAGCATGTGGTCCAAAGATGCCAGGCTTCTTGATGGCCTGTTTCCTGGCTAGTAATACTGCTGTCCCACCCATCTTGTTTCTGAAGCCCCCTACCTCTACCCCCTCCCTCATCCTTTCAAGGCCTCCCTCAGGAAAATCTTCTGCCTAGGCCTGGACTGAGGGCCAGGCAGATATGACAAAGCTAGAGCAGGCCTGTGGTTCACTATCAGGCCAGCCAGCAAGAGGAAACTCTCCAGAGCCACATCTCCCTGTAATCCTGTCCTTATTACGGCACTGGAATTCACAGGCCACCACCCTGACATAGTAAGGAGCAGGAGAGGAGGGGAGGAAGGGAGAGGAGTATCCTGGTGCGTGTTGAGAATGGGCCTTCCTGAGACCTCTTCAACCCCACCCCTTCCCACTCCACAGCCCACGAAGCCCCACCCTTTCCCACTCTACAGCCTAGGAAGAAGCCCAGCCAAGCATGACAGGGTTAATTGGATACCCCCAGCTGGAATCATAGAATCATAGGGCTGGAACAGACCTTGGAGGTCACCCATCAGGGATAGAGGAGAGATTTTAATTACTAAATTCAGCAGGCTTGGAAGCACCCCAGCCCCCAGTCCCAGCTCAAGTGGAGGAGGGAGGCCAGGAAGGGCTGCTGGGCCTGGAGCCTCTGAAGGGTAGGCCCTGTCCATATGGGTCACACTTCTGGCAGTACCACCCCCAGCCTCAGCAGGACTTAGCACTGGGATGGGTACACACCTCTTAGCTGAATAACAGGCAGGACTAATGTTAGTCAGAGACCCTAGGCTAGGAAGCAAGTGACCAGGGCTCCAAGATGAGCCCCACTGAAGGTCACTAGCTAGGTACAGGCTACACTGAGTGCTTTCAAGCTTCACAGGTGCCTGAGTTCCACTCTCCATATAATCTTAAGTGAGAAAGCTTCCCCCTCACTATTCTTCAGAGAGGATGAATAAAAAATAATCAGCTCATTGTAGCTTAAAATCAGACACCAAGAAGAACTTCCTGAAGGTGGGACTGTATAGAGGCAGCAAGCCAGGTGGACTCTGGAGTCTCCTGCCCTAGGAAACTGAAAGCTCCACAAGGAATAGGGAAGTAGCATCAGAGCTAGGCCAGGGCAGGCCAGGTGACAGTTCCATCTATATCCTTGGGCCTCAAGATTAGTATTGAGGGGAAGGGCACTTCAAGGATTGAGGGAATAGCAATCCACCTTATTTCCTATCTGCTAGTCTGAAGCTAATGGAAGTCAGGAGTATTCCAGCAGGGGCGGGAGGAAGGGGAAGGGAAGGTTTCTGGTCAAGGTGGAAGCTCAGGGTCACTGTAGCATCTGTCTTCCCAGAATACACCAGGGGTGGAACCCAGATGAGGCTGGCAGGGCCAGGCTCACCCTCTGAAAATCAGTGCTAGCTCTGTAGTCAGGTTGGAGGACAAGGAGGGACTGGGGAAGAGGAGGAATTTGTGAGCCACATGTCTCTATCCAAAGGCAAAGACATGGAATTCTCTTGGGGATACCGGAGATCACTTTACAGGGTGTTCAGAGTTACCTTGTTCTTCACATTAAGATTCCTGAGGCTTTCTAACACTTTTAAAAAACAAATTATTAATTTATTGGCATGTGGGTTGGGAGAGAGCACACACTAGGGTCTCTTGCCACTGCAAATGAATGCTGCCAGATGCTTGCGCCACTCTTTTGCATGTGGCTTTATATTGATGGTGGGGAATTGAACCCTGGCCAGCAGGCTTTGTAAGCAAGAGCCTTTAACCGCTGAGCCCCTTTACTAACACTTTTAAGTGTCATCTTCTGTGGGGAAGTTCCCACTGGCTCCCAGCCCAGCCTGTGTCATGTCTGTCCAACCCCTTTCCCACAGCTGAACTGTGCATTTATTTCAGCCCAGGAATCCAAGCTTGGTCATGCTGAAAGTTCCCCTTGATATCAGTCTTCTATCCTTCCTGCTGTGTACCCCCCCCCCTCTTTTCCTCCGGCTCTGCTCCAACATGAAAATGAAGTCTTCTTTGGTCCCTGAAATGAACAAAGCTCGGATTTAAAAATGAGCCTGCGGTTCAGGAGGTAATCCCAGCACCCTGCCACCCACATTCCCCACTACTGCCAGCCCCAGCTGGGAACTGGCCTAGGCTGTGAGGATTAAAGCAAAGGCCCAGAAGCAGCTTGGTTGAGCAGGCCTGAGGTTGGAAGATGGAAAGAGGAAGGGGAAAAGGAGGGAGGGCTGGGACAGGGTGGCCTTCGGGTTAAGTCAGATAATAACCCTAAACCACCTGCTGCGTGAGCCGAGTATAAATCGCTAATCAGTTTGGGACTTGCACATGGGCTAATGAATTTCTGTATCCCTGAAGTCTCTCCAGAGCCACACCTCCTGGCAGGAGGCCAAGCAGGGAGCTCTTGGGACTTGAGGCAGGATCCACTGGCCTGCTCCTTCTAGTCTCCTTACCTCCATACAGCTTGCTGGGCTTGAAGGCTTAGAGGGGGTGGGATAACGTGGGGCTCTGGACAACTGTGGGCTCCAATTCTGTGGTTCACTCATGTGTCAAAGCACAAAATGACAATTATAACTGCCTCATGGAGCTGAAGATTAAATAGAAGCTTGGAGGAGAAGTGCCTAGCCTACTGCCTGAAATATAGTATGTGTTCAGTCATTAGCCTTGGTCTCCTCTGCCTTGCATATTACTGAGAGAAAAGGCCTGCTGGGTCTTGGGCTTCAAGAAGGAATAATAATATAAAAAAAATGGCAGCTGTCAGCTAGAAGGGCTGGGGCATAGCTCAATGCCAGACCTCCTTCCCAGCACGCACAATGCCCTGGGTTCCAGTCTTGGCACCATCAATAAAACAGAACTGAATATACAAACCCACACTCATGGCAGTGGAATGAATGTGATGAGAGGCACAAAGATCCCCACTTGGGCCTGTGAACTTAGCGGGCCACAGGATCCCTTGCTTCCAGGTCCCACTACTCCTTGCCTTCAAGTCACAAGGGGCAGAGCCAAGGGCTGTGCAAGCACTCCTGACCCCTCGTAGAGCACTGAGAAGCCTACCAATAATGGGACATCCTCCAGTCAACTCAAGGTTGGCATAGGAAAGGAATTCCATGTCACCCCTCTGGTCCCAGTGTCTGCATGCAGAAGGCCACAGCTGTCAGGGCTGTGGCTCTACCAGCTGCATGGCACACCCAGGTGCTTGCAGATGCGGACAATCCCCTCCGGGAGCAGGCAGAGACAGTGAAGAAACCACAAAAGGCTCTAGAGGGCTTGCGCGTTGGCAGGGTAAGGCGTGTGATCTGGGAGGAATAGCCTCAGAGGAAATCACAGCCTCCTGGGTGGATCTTGAGCCAGGGCACACCAGGGTACTTTGCACGCACAACTGAGAACACTGCTCGAGATGCATTCCACACCTAGGATTCCAGTTATGCAGTGGCTGAAAATCATCTTCAGACCTGTAGCTGAGAGTCACTTCTCATGTTGTCTTTCTGTTGTGACACATTGAGTTTTTGTGAGCTCAGGGTCTGGCTAGGAAAGGAAGCCCATGGGTTTTACTTGCCCCATATGCCATGCATCTGCTGGTTCAGCTCTCACATATTGCCAAGAGAAGCTAGAGCAGAACCAGTCTCCACAGCTTCACTGGTGATGTGGAAGTGAGAAGTGAGGGGCAGCATGGACTGATTCCTTTTCCCCTGCTGGCCTCAGAGTCTCCACCTGCCCTGGGGAAAGAATTGGATTCACCATTTTCCAAATGCCTTCCCGCTGTTAAGTGTCTCCCAAAGACCAGAGGAGAGGCAGTCTCAAACACTGATCTTAGTGAGTGAGGTTACAAATAGAAAAGATCTCTGGGGAGGTAGTGTCAAGGATTGTGACCCTCATTTCCTGGAAGGACTGTGGCTTACTGGCTAACTGTGTGATGTTAAGTGTCTTGCCCTCTCTAAGCTTAATCTTGTCACTTATAGCATGGATAGACAGCAAGCAGGGATCCATATTAGATGTTCTCCTTATCTTTATAAAGCTAAATTGGATAGCTGGTTCTGAGCAGGAGCAAGGTGAGCCCAGTTCTGTTCAATCCCTTGCCTGGCTTCCTCCTCAACAGGTACCAAAATGAAATGCTCCCATTCTCCACACAAGGTATTGGTGGGTGCAGCTCAGGCCCACTGTAGGCCAGACTAGCCCTGCTCTGGCCAGAGATCCCAAGCCAGGACAGGAGGAAAGCCTATGCAGGTTTCCACCTTAAGGAGGAGTCTCCTTGAGGGAGACATGGAGATTAGAAGAGGAGATAGTGGCTTGTCTGTGGCTAACCCCTGATACCTCAGTCCATCAGGGCTACCAGCCAAGAATCCCATAGACCTGGCAGCTTTAACAACGCATAGCAATTCCTCACAGTGCTGGAGGATAGGAAGCCCAAGATCTTGGTACAGGCAGATATTGGTAAGAGTCTACTTCTTTACATCACCCTCTCAGGGGGTACCTGCAGAAACCCTAACCCTGTTGTGTATTGTTTGGTCTTCTTCTGAAATCTGGGTGGAAGTCTCCATGACCTCAAAACCCTTACATTCTGCATGCCTACAAAACCAGATGATATGAAGGTTTGTAGCCATCTTAAAAGTTAGCAAAGCTCCTTAGGACCGACCACAGCTGCAGTCTTCTCTGGGAACCTGGATGAATGAGCTCAGAAAACATCTAGGAGACCCTCTGCTAAGCAGGAGATCCAAGTTCTCTTTCTCAAACAGTCTTTCAAATGAGTTTATTCTTTCACAGTCTTGAGCTTCTGATGAGTGAGACTAGGCCAATTCCTGAAATGATCTCAAGGAGTAAGACTTTGTTTAGCTCCAACTTTCCATGCAAGTGTTTCATCTTTCTGCTTTGTTTTACTGCTCCTGATTCTCATTGTAAACCTGAATAAAAGCAACTAGCAATAACATGCTGCGGCCTGAAAGGTGAGCTGATTTAAAGTTTCCTCCATATTAATTAGTCCATTACCTTTAAATTCAGCCCCATGAAAAATATTCAGATAGGGCAAAGTATAGACAGGTTCTTTGCCAGAATGTAACATGCATGGCCTCTAGTCCAAGTTCCAGTAGAGTCCTTGTTCCCATCTGAAAGCTAATGAGCTCAGTTTTTATTGTTCATATTTCTATCGACATTCTAGTCTTCTGAGACTCTACCAAAATCCATTAAATCCTTACAGCATTCTAGAGCTTTTCTAGCCTACATCTCCTAATTTGCACAAATTTCTCCTGCAAACAAGTTCCAATTTTTTTCTTTGTTAGTCAGACTTTTCATTACTATGATAAAATATCTGAGAAAATAAGTTAAGGGGGGGGTAGGATTTACTTTTGCTCATGGTTCCAGTAGTTTCAGTCCATCATGGTAAGGATGGCATGACAACTCATATTATGGCAGTCAGAAAGCACAGAGAGGAGAGAGAGAAAGAAAGAAAGAGAAAGAGAGAGAGAGAGAATGAGAATAAGAGAGAGAGAGAGAGGAATGCTTGTTCTGGGGATTTTCACCTTCCTTTTATTCCCACCTGGGGCCCCAGCCTGTGGGATGGTTACCACAGACATGCAGAGTAGGCCTTCCCCTCTTAGTTAAGCCTGTGTTTTACTAACCTCTTCAACCCAATCAAGTTTGCAATCAGGATTAACCATTACACTTCCCAAAGGTGCCACCTCCAATGACTGTTTGGAGTACATGAAAACATTCCAGCCATAGCACACACCCACCTTCCACCACTATCCCCGAGATCCAAGAAAATCCAAGGTGAAAGCTCTCATCCACTGCAACACTCCATAGTACCAAAGAAGAAAGTGAGGACAGGGAGTGAGGAAGGAACTTGCTAGCCTCCTGACATTCCCACAGGAAGAAGAGGTGATGCTTACAGGGGATTCCCTGTGGTCAGGTCCTGACATGCATTAGCTGAGCAGAGCCACACCAAAAGGCGATGGAATGAATTTTCCCATTATCTCCACTTCCTGGATGGAGAAGCTAGGACTTAAAATGTAACTGCCCCAAAACCTGGAGATGAAAAATCTCAACTCAAACCTATGACTGTTTATCATAAAGATTTATCCTCCTAGCCTCTCCTGCTCCTGGCCTGTCCTAGGTGGAAGGAGAGACCATGCAAAGAATATGTGGTGATAATGGAGAAATGTTTAGATGCCATGAAGTGTGGGAATCACAGGGACAAAATAGAATGACCACAAGACATTCAGATAGCCCACGAATGTGTGAGAAGATGCTCAACACCACTCTTCATTGGCAAAGCACAAACCAGAACCACTATGAAGTGTCACCTCATTCCTGTTGGGATGGCCAGTGCCAGAAGGTCACATGATAACAAGTAATGGTTAAGGCTGTGAAGAAAAGAAAGCCCCTCCATACTGCTGGGGAAGGGGGAGCATTCTGGGGCACAGCCAAACAGAAAGGAGGCCCCTCAACACACTTAAAGCAAAACTACCAGATGATCCTGTCATTGAACTTCTGGGTATATAGCCAAAGACATTCCAATGGGAATATCAAAGAGATGCATGTGCAGCCAGGTGCACTGTGTGCCGGCTACAGCACAGAGTTGGGGTTAGCTAACCACGTATGGACGAATGATCGGGAAATGTGTGCTGAGAGAGGATGGAATATCAGCTTTAAGAGAAAGGAAATAATGTCATCTTCTACAATATGGATGGACCTTGAGGGCATTATTTTAAGTGAAATGAACCAGGCACAGGACAAAAACTACAGAGTCCCACTTATGTTTACACAAGTGCCTTAAATTGTCAAACTCACAGTAGAATGAATAGAATGGTGGTTACCAGGAGCTTGGTGGAAGTTGGGGAGCTACTGTGAAATGGTAGAGTTTCAGTCATGAAAGATGGAAAATTTTAGAGACCTGCTGTAACACATTGTTCACAGAGTTAACAGTACGGTCCTGTACACTTAACATGTTCTCACATGAATAGATATTGTGTTATGTCTTTTTATCACAGTTAAAAATAACAGTAGGTGCTAGGTGTACTGGCTCATGCCTTCAATCCCAGCACTCGGGAGGCAGAGGTAGGAGGATCACTGTGAGTTTGAGGCCAGCCTGAGACTACATAGCAAATTCCAGGTCAGCCTGTGCTAGAGCAAGACCCTGCTTTGAAAAATAAATAAATAAAACAATTAACAGTAGGCTTGAGAGATAGCTCAGTGGTTAAAAACACTTTCTTGTGAAGCCTGCCTATCTGAGTTCAATTCCTCAGTACCCATGTAAAAGCCAGATACACAAAGTGGTACGTGTGTCTGACTTTCATTTGCAATAGCAAGACACCCAGGTACACTTACACATGTGCATACAAACACACACATATATGAAAATAAATAATTTAAAAATACAATAGAGTGGCCACTAATGTCATATATAAGAAAGAATGTGTGTGTGTGTGTGTGTGTGTGTGTGTGTGTGTGTGTGTGTGTATGAAAGGGTGGGGGATGAAGGGGATGACAAGAAAAATAACAATAAAGTTTCCAGTGGTCTCCCTGCTTTTGGAATGACAGGGTCGATTTTATGGATAATGCTTTTCTGTGCTTTTCTAATTTTCTACAGAGAGTGAGTATCATGTTCATTATTTTCCTTCTCCCCCTCAAAAACTGAGAAGGAAAGGAAAAGAGAAGAAAGGAAAAGCAAAGAAACCAACTCAGGAAGTGAGTAGACTTAGAGGCTGACACAGAGATTCTATCCTGGTTGTGCTTCCTGCTGGCTGTGTGATTGTGGACAAGTCACCCAGGTTCCATGAGTCACAAATCCTTCACCTTGGAGAGGAGATGAGTGTTGTACTGACACATTTCTTTGTCTTTGTGGTGGAGTCAGCTGATGCTTGCTTTTGGTCTCTCAAGATAATCAGATTGCAAAGAGGAGAAAGTGGAGTTCTGAGCTGAGATGGAGCCTCCAGGATATACAGGGACTGAACTGTAGGTCTGTACTCCACCAGAACTGTTTTCACTTGCTCCATTAAGAGAAAGAGGAGTTGTTATCATGCCTTTAAATCTGGAAAATTGGAGTGCTGTGATTAGGCCAGGCCCCCTAAGCACAGCATGGAACTGCTGGGCCAGGCAAAGTCAGAAATCCTAGGCAAGGTTTGTCAGCAGCCTTCCATCCTGAGAACAAGTTCCCAGGACTCTGTCAGTCCCACCTTGGAAGAGGTGAGAGGCCTAGGTGACAAGTGCCAGGGACTTTTCTTGGTGGGGGGGGCGGAAATCAGGAACTTTGGAGTGCTTACCCTGCACCTCCTAACAACCCAATGCTGATTACAAGGAGTTCCGCCCATGCTTCCCCATCTCCCATCTACTCACTTCACCCTCTGTGCTCCCACTTTCTTTGTCTCTTGGTACCTGGGATTCCTGGCTCTTGGTCTCTGGATCTTGTCCCTTCTCCAAGTTGCCCTCTTGCCCTCTGCCTCTTCATACTCCCGTGAAGGCTGAGAATGTAGAGAAAGGATGAAAAGTACCGAACAAAAAACAAACTGTTCTGGATTGTCCCTTCCCCAAGTTCACTCTCTGAACCATGGGAACACTGGGCTGAGGAGTGGGAGGGTGCTCCGCAGTAGTATATGGACTCAGCGCTGAACGCCTAAGGCCCCCGCTGTGAGCAGGAGCTTAGGAGATACAAAGACAGATACTCCAAAGTGTTACTGTGTGGGGACAGCTTGGCTGTCTCCAAAGTCCTCTTGTCACTGAAGTTATGTATACAGTATACAGTGTATACACAGGTATACAGTGGCCAATGTCATGCCAACCAACCATCATCCTTGCTGGAAAGCTCACAGCAGACAGGGCTTCCAGCTGGGCTACCCATCCTCTAATTCACAGCCTTTCCCGCCATCATATCAGAGGTCATGCAGACCAGGCCTTCTGTGTCCAGCAAGGTTGGGGGTGGCCATGGGGCCTGGGCCAGGCCATCACGGGCATGCCCACAGAGCAGAATCTCCATTTTAAGCAGTTACAGTCCAGAAAGTAGCGAGTCCTGTGTCCAGGATCCAGATGCAAGGATTGGCTGCTCTTCCCTTCCTTTAACTCCTAGTCCAGACAAGCGTCCTAGAGCTGGCCTTGCGGCTTTGTGGGAGAAGGGTGATCTTTTCTGAGAACAATATCAGGGAGGAGTTGTCATGCATGGCCAGAGCCCCAAGCCTTTCTTCCTGCCCCATGCCCTAAAAACTGATTTATGGGGGCTGGAGAGGTTGCTTAGTGGTTAAGGAGCTTGCCTGCAAAGCCTAAGGACCCAGGTACGATTCTCCAGGTCCCACATAAGCCAGATGCACATGGTGGTAGCGCATGCATCTGGTGTTCATTTGCAGTGGCTAGAGGCCCTAGTGTGCCCATTCTCCCTCTCTCTCTCTCTCTCTCTCTCTGTCTCCCTGTCTTCCCTGTCTCTAATAAAATAAATATTTTAAAAAACTTTAAAAAACTGATTTATGGAATGAAAGCCCCTCTTCAACATCAGGAGGGCACTCACTTTACTAGCTGCTCTGTCTGCCAGGCCTTGGCAAAAAGAAGGTACTCAATAAATAGCTGTTGGATGGAATCAATGAATTGGCTTTATATCAGAGGCCTGTGGTGAAGAGGAAGAGAGCTTTGCGGCCCAAGATTTTACCTCCTCCTCCTCTTCCTAGACAGAGTAAGAGAAGACATACATCTGCAGAACTCAAGAGTCCCTAAACAGCCCTGAGCACCTGATTTAAATCCCTGAACAACCTGGGCTTCTCCTGAGAGACTGTGAGGCTCAAGGGCTGAGAAATAAGGGGGCTCCCAACATGTGCCCATAGAGCACACCCAATAGCACACCCTGGTCTTCAGCCTTCCAGGGAGGTATGATGGCCACACTGCTTGAAGCCTGTTGCAGAGCTGAGAATATGGGCTGCTGCATTCCTGCTGGTTCTCAGGAAAGCCAGAAAAGATGCCCTCAATCCTGCCCTACCATCTTGGTCTACTCGGTCTCCCTCTCTCTCCCTCCCTCCCTCCTACCCTCCCTCCTTCCCTCTCAATTTTGTTCAGATGGCAAGCTGGCCTTAAATACAAATCCTACTGTCTGTACCTGTTTGGTTCTAGGATTCTAGGCCTTCACCATCATACCATTTCCAGCTGGTGTTCTTTTAACCATCATATTCACTGCCCTGTTTCCTTCCTATTATACCCTGTCCCTTCCTAAGGAGCTGCCACTGGGACCCAGTTGCCTGTGAATGGGGACCTTCCGCTTCTGCTCGGGCACTGCTGTGGTGAACATTTTTTGCCTCAGGACTGCCCACAGCCCACATCTCCACTCCCCTCCTCAGATGGAAACTCTATCTCTCCTCACACTTGCTCCCTTTATATCTCTCCCCTCAGTTTTATGGGGCGGCTGTGGCAAGAAAGAATTGGTGGGGGGCTGTTGCTCAGAGACTGTCCTTTATTACTTCTTGTCTCTGGGAAATGAGGGGCTGCAGCTGGCCAGCAATTTGGGTGGGGTGAGCTGGCCTCTGGCTGCCGGGACGGCTGCACATCTGGGGGTGGGGCTGAGAAGGGAAGCTGAGATGAATTACCTGAGTGTGCTGGAAGAATCAATTGGGCATGCGGGCACGCTGCCTGCCCCTCTGGAATTAGGGAGCAGGGCTAGGGGCTCCAGCTGGGGACTTGTAAGCAGGCAGAGCCACCAGAGTGGGGCAGACAGAGGCAGTGCCTGGAGAGAAAGCCCAGCCTCCCTGACAAAAAAGAAAGGGCTGTTTTCTAACTCAGGGAAAAATCCTGCTAAATGGAGCCTGGCCTTCTCCACAGCACCATCTTCTAGTCACATCACCAAGCCCACATACCAGCCACCCCTCTCGCTACCCACCACAAAGCCACTTCCAGCTGGATCCTACGACTTCATTCCTCTGCCCGATGTTATGGGTGCTACACTCCAGTTTTCCTCATTTCTTCTCTGGCGCCCTTCTCCCTTCCCCACACATCCCAAGGCCATGACTGACCACTCTGTCACTCATTAGCTGTGTGTGGCCTTGTTTTTCCTCATTTGGGAAATGGAACTGATCATTCCCAAACAGAAGGCTTTGGGTTGTTGAGACATTCACAAGCTCCTGTTAGTAACTGGAAATGTTATGAACACAGAAAAATCTAGGCTTAAACCGGGCGTGGTGGCGCACGCCTTTAATCCCAGCACTCGGGAGGCAGAGGTAGGAGGATCACCGTGAGTTCAAGGCCACCCTGAAACTACATAGTTAATTCCAGGTCAGCCTGAACCAGAATGAGACCCTACCTCCAAAAACCAAAAAAAAAAAAAAGAGAGAGAGAGAGAGAGAGAAAGAAAAATCTAGGCTTTAAATTTTAGCAAAATGAGGCTCAAATATGGACTTTGCTGCTTTCTATCCCCTGAGCCTTAGTTTCCTCCTCTATAAAATGAGGATAATGAAGGAGGGCTGGAAAGATGGCTTAGCAGTTAAGGCACTTACCTGCAGAGCCTAAAGACCTGTGTTCAATTCCCCACATAAAGCTGGATGCACAAAGTGGCACATGTATCTGGAGTTCATTTGCAGTGGCGAGAGGCCCTGGTATGCTCATTTTCTCTCTTCTCTCTCTCTGTTTGCAAATAAATAAATGAAAAACAGCATTTTTAAAAATGGGTCTGGGAGTGGTTGTGCACACCTTTAATCCCAGCACTGTAAAGGCAGAGGTAGGAGGACCTCCATGAGTTTGAGGCCACCCTGAGACTACATAGTGAATTCAAGTCAGCCTGGGTTGTAGTGAGCCCCTACCTCAAAAACAAAAAAGGGGGAGCTAACAATACCCACCTTTCAAGAGGATCCACAGAAATGCACTGAGAGGAACCACCTTGTTTGTTTGAGGCAGGATCTCACTCGAGCCCAGGCTGACAAGGAACTCACTCTGTATCCTCAGCTGGCTTTGAACCAGATGTGATCCTACTACCTCAGCCTCTGAAATGCTGGGATTATAGGCGGGAGCCACCAAGCTCAGCTTGGGGGCCACCCTTTTACAAGTGGCGAAGGGTGCTGCAGGTCAGAGCCCATTCTGGTGTTTCCTCCTCACTGCCATCTCATCTACCCACCCTTAGCTGTCCCGGAATGCACCTCCTCAGCTCTCCAGGATCTAGGAGAGCTAGCAGGCAGCTGGCTGGGAGAGCAAAGAGCCAAGTGGATGGACTGATTTGTTTGAAGGTAACTGCCTGCCTCCAGCTGTGGACAGTGCAATAGTCCCTCTCTATACACCCCCACCCTGCAGCAATTCGGGTCCCTTACTCTCCAGGAGGCAGTCTCCTCTCTGACATCATCTGTAGCCAATTCCCCCGAGGGCCATCCCCAATTTTCATTTCCTCTCACTAATCCTCACACACAGTCCCTTTGCACAGCCCGGAACAGCCTCTGTCCTGGAGCTGGCTCCGCTCACCAGATATGTGTTGCAGTTCATGGGCCCAGGCTTCTCAGCTGGGAGGGCCTTGCAAAGTTCATCATCTCCAGTCCCCTTGCTCCAAGCCCTGGGGGTGGGTGGCTGGAGAGTGGGAGGGGAGCTAGGGCCCACTGACCCATTTTGTACTTTAGTGCCACTCAGCAAAGGCATTCCGCCCCAGTGTGCACAGGGCTAGTAAGCAGAATGCAGGCTGGATTTCAGACACTCTTGTGCAGTTCATAAACTGGACTACTATCCATGACTTTGGGAGACACAGACTGAGCCTTGGAAGGCATAAATAGAATGGCTACACAGGGCCTGGAGAGATGGCTTAGCGGTGAAGGCACTTTCCTGGAAAGCCAAAGGACCCTGGTTCAATTCTCCAGGACCCATGTAAAGTCACATGCATCTGGAGTTTGTTTGCACCCATTTTCCCTCTCTGCCTCTCTCCCCCCTCAAATAAATAAAATAAAATAACTTTTAGAAAGAATGCCTAGACAGGGCTACAATTAGAGGCCCTGCTGTAAGAAAAGCTGAGGAGGTTATATATTAAACCCCTGAACAGTCTGGGAGCACCAGGCTGCATCTCAGCCCATGTGCAGAAGGCAAGGGCCACGCATTGGTCTCTGGGATCTTCCTAGCCAGCGAATGGGGTCAGAGCTGCGGGTAGGCTTGAGGAACGGGGGCAGAAATGAAATTCACAGTGGAAACCAAACTGAAGCAGAAGCCCTGGGGTTCGGTTTGGAGAACAGCAGCTCAGGGCTGACATTCAGGTTGCACCAGTGTGGTTAGGGCTGTAGGTTGATAGGAAGTGGGAGGTGAACACAACAGAACTAAAGGGGCTCGTAATCCTGTCTTAAGTCCAGCCTCAGCCATGCATGCAGCCATCAGGACTGTGTGCAAGCCTGGCCCACTTCACTAGATGTCTCTGCTCCCTCCTAGCCCCAGGAAGGTAAGGTTGGAAAGCACTATTAGAACAGCAGCCATCAGCTTAGCAGCTTCACATTCTGGCTCCCTCTTTTCTTAAAGGCAGCACATGTTTAGCTGCTCCATCTTTTCCTGGCAGAGCTATTTGTATGTTCTGGGTCTAGTTCAAATGTCACCTCCTTGGTGAAGCCTCCCCTGATGGCCCACCCTGCCTTCCATATAATTGCCCATGGTTTCTTAGACTCCAACTGTCATCACACAGCCACACTGCACCATATCTCTCTCCTCCAAACCTGGCACATATCCTGGTTGTTGGGCAGATGTAAAGTAAAGCACTATGAACACATGTTCAAACACAGGTCATCAGCACCCAGGATTGGGAAGGACAGTGACCTTACTGGCCGGCTCAGGGAGTAATGGCACATGACTCTTTTCACTGACAGTGCCCAGACTGTGTCTGGCATCAGGGTGATGGCATAACAGTAGGGCAGGGAGGTGGGATGGGGCAATAGCCCACAAAGGGGAATCCTTGCTTCTCCTTACTTGGTCTCCCCTCAGTCTAGTGTCAAGCTCTGGATGGCCTCCAGGAAACCCAGGCAAAGGATATCCAAGTGACACCTGACCTGTTCCTTTGATGGGCACCATGCCAATGTCCTGTCTCACTTGGCATGTGGGAACAGCCCCAGCTGCCTCTTCTCTGGCCATCCTCAAAGGTTCTGTTTTCCTACAGGGGCCTGACTGGGGTCCCCAAACCCTGCTACATATCAATGCTGATATGGGGACAGCATGGCCAAGCAAGAAGTAAAACCAGCAACCCTGGCCTCTGAGATTCTGGTCTCAACTTTGCCTTTGACCTCTCTGATGATTGTGGTTGAGTGAGTGTGTGATCCCCTTTGACCCTTGGATTGTCCCCGCTGGGGATTGGAGGCCTCCTGGAAGGCCATAAGACGCCAGCCAGGGGTGTCAAAGCATGGCCTTCACCACCCTGGGCAAGCAACGTCTGGTACCCGGCTCCCGGCGCCCGTCCATCCGCCCGCGCGCCTGAGCCTGCACCCGCCTGGCCACAGGCTGAGGAAGCATAATCGTGCCGGGCTATTTCAGACCCATTATCTCAGCTCAGCTCCGGCTTCCTGAGCAGGCCCCGAATTAGCCTGGCGCTTTGTTCTCAAGTGCATTCGTCAGATCACTTGGCCTATACCTCGGGAGGAGGGAGGGGAGGGCAGGGGCGGGGACGGGGCGGAGAGGGAGCGGGAGGAGGAACTCGACGCTAATTAAGTCTCATTAAAAAAAAAGAAGACGACAATGAGGAATAAGGCGAAGAAGAAAGAAAAACGAAGTAGAGGGGGAGGGAAGGGCTTGCTGAGGAAGCAGAACAGCCGCCGGGAGAGACACACACAGAAACGCGCAGGCACACACACGCCCACAAAAGACACGCAAACATACACAGCTCTCCCTCCCGATATCCTTCGCCCCGTTCTGCCCGCACCAGCACGGCCCCCAGACTTAGGATCAGAACCTGCAACCTTCTTTCTGGTTCAGAGCCTCAGTAGCTCAGGGCCTTGTACTTAGCCTCTTTCGGGACCCCAGTTTCCTCATCTGTCACAGAAGAATCCCCAGGCCCACTTAGCAAAGCTGGCAGGAGGAGAAGCCCAGCGTCCAAAGAGTCCAGAGCATGATCAGGAATGCCAGAGCCCAGCAGCAAGCCTCCCAGGGCTATGCCCTCAATGGGTCAGGCGTGAATACACCCCCACCTCTGGGCTGGGGGGGCAGGACAGCCCAGCCTCAGGGCTTGGGCCCTGCTGAGCTCCCTCCCCTCTTGCCACTATTGGCCTGTGTCACCACCAGCCCAGGCTGCTTTCATGGACCATTGCTTGGGTAACAGACAAAGCTGCCCAGGGGCAGGGAGCCTCTGCATCTCCACAAAGGTCCCAAGTAGCCCTAATGAACTAACTCAGCTCTCTTTCTCTCAGAATTCTTGGTTTCTTAGTAACTCACATCTCCCAATGCAGAGAAGCCCAGCTCAGTGCCAAGCTCGTCTTTCACAGCACTCAGCCAAGTCCCGGGTAAATGAGAAGATCTAAACCTGGGACATCCATACTGTCCCTTCCTTTTCTACAACAACCAAGCTGTGCCCTCCCTCCACCCCCTTGCACCCACCCCAGGTCAGGTCCAGGTCTCCCAGTACTTCATGAACCCCACAGAGGAACAAGACCTTTGTCAGTTCCTCCTGAGTCTTTCAAAGATGGAAATTCAGGCTGAGCCTCCTCTCTGCCATTTATACTGACGCTTGAGCTTGATGGGTGAATTCAGAGCCCCTCAGTTCAGAGCCCTTTCACCAGTTCTCTCAGCCCATTGTATTCCTAAGAACAGCTTTTGTGGCAGGAGTGTTCATCTGGGGGTGCAGCCATCCTGGATTCAATCTCAGTACCACAAATCACTAGCCAAGAGACCCTGAGCAGTCAACTCTCCTTTTGGAGCCTTAGTGTGCTGCTCTGTAAAGTGGGGACTGAGAGTGCCCCATATAACTCTTGTGAGTGCGCAAAATGCTTAGTGCTAAGCCGAACACACAGTAGATGCTCAGTTCATTGGGACTACTGTTCATACTGCTCCCACCTCCGTTTTCTCATGTCATCCCCATCTCACTGGGCCCAGCCCACATTCTAATCCCCTCTGGACAGCCCAGGTGCCCCTGTGCCTGTTAGGGCAGAAGGGCCAGAGGAAGGCACTTTCAGGGAAAGCTGGGCAGTGTCATTAGGAGTCTATGCCAACTCTCTGGTGGTCCTGGTGGCCAGGGTCACAGGGATTCAGTCTAGTCCAGGAACTGAGATCAGGGAGTAGTCAGTTGTGGGAGCAGGTAGGATGTGGCCTGAGGTCAGGAGGTCGGGTTGTCAGCTCCACATTTTCCAGGGACTACATGTACCATGTGCCCTTGGCTGGCTGAGCCCTGTCCTTATATAGGTGTCATCCAGCACCCCTCCCCCAGTGGTGGGGCTGAATAGACTTCAGGTTACATAGAACTGGAGGTCACTGCTGAGGCTCCCACCCAGCTTGGTGAGGTCAGTCGGCAGGTCTCCCCTACACATCACATCACTCCCCTTTCTGGCAGGGCTGTTTCTTGCACTGTCTTCTGCAGCAGCACACTCTCAGAGCCTTTCCACCCCACATTCCTATGTGAGCCTTCAAGCAGCCCCAGACTGAGCAGGGCCTGGGATGGGATGCCCTAGGAGTGGAGTGGAGTTCCCATTGTCCACAAATCGGGACCAGCTGTGAGCAGCCTGAGAGCCCCAGGCTCGTGGCTGCCCCCACTCCTGCTACAGTTACCGAAGAAGGGAGAACAGAGAGCCCATCGCCTGCCTGGGGCTCCCCCCACTTCCCGCCCACCGTGGGCTCGCGTGCACACGCATGCACACAGCATGCCCAGCTCCCTGGCCAGGAACAATCAAGCATTATGAATAAAGATGTGCAGCTGGACAGAGAATTCCTCAACACCCACCTGGCCCACTCAGCAGCTCATGGCCTTCCTGCCTGACCTGGTCCTCAACACCTCAAGGGTACCCACCCTGGCATGCAGACATGCAGAGTCCAGTGCCCAGGGGGCACAGTTCCAGCCGGGCACAACCCTCAACAGAGCACTCCAGTCCTTTGTGAAAAGGTTGCTTGACTCCATCTTGTAATAATTTAGAATTTAGGGACTGTGTACAAAGCAGGCTGTGACCTTAGCCACAGCCTGGTTTGATGGAAAAAAGGAAGCCAGACATTGAGGAGACTAGTTCTAAGACCTGAATCTAGAGTAGAAACTTGATCCAACAAAGTGTAGACCTTGCCCTTAGGTTTAGTGTTGGTGCAGGTTCAATGACAAGAGGCCAGCTGTTGGGTGACCATCTGTTGGCAGTAAAGCACTAAGAGTATAGTTACTTTAAATTTTTTTTAATTTACTTTTCTTTTTAAAAATACTTATTTATTTGAAAGAGAGAGTAAGGCAGGTAGAGAACGAATGGGTGTGCTAGGGCCTGCAGCCACTGCAAATGAACTCCACACACATGTGCCACCTTGTGCATCTGGCTTTACGTGGGTCCTGGGAAATCAAACCTGGGTCCTTTGGCTTTGCAAGTGAGTGCTATGCCATCTCTCCAACTCTATTTTCTTTTTAAATTTGCACACCAGGATCTCTTGCTGCTGCAAAGGGAATACCTGTCCAGCTTTACATGGGTATTGGGGAATTGAATCCAGGCCAGCATGCTTTACAAATAAGCACCTTTAACCACTGATACATCTCCCCCATCCCCAAGTGCAGCTACTTTGAGGTGACTACAGCATTCTAAGCCATGGACCAAATACAAGGGAAATAGCATCCCAAACCAAGAAGGGAGCTGGTGAATCTTTTTGCCTAGGGCCTTTGAACTGAGCATAAATCCTGTAGAGAAGACATGTGCTCTGATGTGCAGGAAGTCAGACGACTTTGAAGCATGTATGGCTTGGAATAGCAAGAAAGTCACAATGGACACACAATGGGCAGAGGAATCCCTGTCAACCACAGGCACGAAAGCTTATAGAACAAGCTTGTGGTGGTTTGAATATAAAAATATCCCCCAAAAGACTCATGTGTTAATCACCCATTGGTGGTGCTACTTGGAAAGTTTCCAGATGTTTGAGGTGTGGAAAGTTGAGGGAGAAAGTTTGTCACTGGACGCAGACCTTGAAGTGTTACAGTCCAGCTGTACTTGGTGCTTTTGCATTTGTACTACCTGTCTGCTGATATGAAGATATGACACTTGGATGGCTGTTTCTGCCATGCTTTCCCTACCATGATAGACTTCTTCTTGAACCTATAAGCTGAAATAAACCCTTTCCTTCTATAAGCTGCTTCTGTTGGGTATTTTTTCTCAGCAACAAAAAGGTAACTCACATCGAAAATTGGTACCAGGAGTGGAGTCATTACTATAATAAACCTGTCCTTATTTCTTAGGTTATTATTATTATTATTTGTTTTTTTTGTTTTTTGCTTTTTGAGGTACGGTCTCACTCTAGCTTAGGCTGACCTGGAATTAACTATGTAGTCTTCATGGTGATCCTCCTACCTCTGCCTCCAGAGTACTGAGATTAAAGGTGTACACCACCACTCACAGTTCTATTTCTTAGTTTTTTAGAACTGGTTTGCAAGAGTAAATATGTAAGGATTTGTAAACATGAACTAGAGAAACATTGCAATGCTGTAAGCTGAACTTAATAGGCTGTCTGGTAAGAGCTTGGGAGGCCCAAAATGCAGACAGTGGAGGCTTAGTTTATGAGGTTTCAGGCAGGAAAAACTAGAGGCAGTTCATGTGATATTCTGGCAAAGAAACTGGCTGCATTCTTCCCATGTCCTCAGAAGATAAGCAAAGTTGAATTTAAAAGAAATAGACTAATGTGTTTGGTGGAGAAAATTTCAAGAAAGAAAACCATACAGTGTATGGTTTTATTTCTCTTTAGTTGTTCAAATCTACAATAAATGCAAAAATTACTGATAATCTCACTGAGTAGGTGGAATGGGAACAAGAGAGATGGAAGATAAGAGTATATAACCTGATGAAATATGACCAATTTGCAATATGTTAATCTATTAACATCATCAATTTTAAAAAATGAAAGAAATATAAATAATTTTGCAAAGAAAGAAGTGTGAACAAGTTTCAGGTCCCAGTTCAAGAGACTGAAGACACTTCAGCTGCAATTTTTAAAGAGATTATCACCATTGAGGATGGGCCAGCTGCTCTGCATTGGGACAGTGAAGGCCTGAAACTAATGAGAAAGCTAATTCTTTTGAAAGGTGAAGGCCTGAATCAATTATACTGAAATATTTCCCTGCTCCTTAAGGTCAAGCTTCATGCCCATTTGGCAAAAAAAAATTGGTAATGTTGGCCACATGGTACTGGTTTTGGAAACATGAAAAATGTAGGAAATACAGGGTCATGGATTGCACTACCATTTCAGAGAGCCACTGAGGCTAGGCAATGTGAAGCAGGATCAAGGTGCCTGCAATGAGGCCCTGCAAGTCTTTGTGTGAAGCTGTGAAGATAAACCACAGGTTTCAGTGGAGAACCCAGAATGTTGGAGATGCCAGAACATTACAATATTGTCTGGGAAAATCTGTGGTGCTAGGACAGATCCTGCCCAAGAGAGGGGCTGCAAGCAGAAAAGCCGAATAGGGCAGAACTGCCCAAGCATTTTGGGGTCCAGATGTTTTCTTCACAAGTTCTAAGTGCCAGACAAGTAGATGCAGGATTTGATATTCACTCAGCTGTTTTTAAATCTTGCATTTGTCTAGTCTTTCATTGCTGTACCCCCATTCTTACCTTTTGGATTGGGAATGTTTAATCTGTGCCATTATATATTGGAAGTGTGTAACTTGTGGGTTTTTTTATTTTCTAGGGCTCACAGTTAGTTGAATTCTTTAAGTCCTTAATGGTTTTAACCAGCAGTGGACCCTGCAAACCTTACAGCTGGACAGCCAGGCCAAATATGCCAACTAAGGCAATGGTGGCAGGTCTGTTATGTGCAAATACAACTATTTTCTGATTTGATTTGAGGTCTGCTACACAGGAGGGAATTCATGTCTGGTACTGAAAACCTAATCAAAACCCTATGGCTATGGAGGTCATGAGCCCCCGGGGGAAAACTACTCCTGTTATTGGGCAAAATGGATATATAATGCCCATCAGACTGCCCTCTAAATGTTTGTTTATTGCATATATTTATCCTATGATCCCTTTTGGTTAAATAAGCTTTTTTTCCAGATGACACTATGTACACAAGACCTGCATAATAGGAGAAATAAATCATGCCACAAAAATAGAAGAGAGGCTAGTTGAAAAGTAGAAGGCACTTAGTGGAGGGTATATAGGGGAGGGAAAAAGAGAGTGTGGTGGGAGGGGTTTATGATCATGGTATATTATCTTTATGTATGGAGGTTGTCAATAAATGTTTTGTTTTTAAAGAGTTCTTTGAGTCTCTTCAGATGAGACTTTGTACTTTTTGAACAGTATTGGGACTTGTGAGGACTATGGGGGCTTTTGAAATTGGAATAAGTATATTTTATATCATGAGATGGCCAGGAGTCTCTTGGGCTCAGGGGTGGAATGTGGTGGTTTGAATATAAAGTGCACCCCATAGACTCGTGTGTTTGAATGCTTAATCCCCAGTTGGTGGCGCTGTCTGGGAAGTCGTGAAGCCTTGCTGAAGAAATTGTGTTGCTGGGGTAGTCCCTTAAGGTGCTATAGTCTAGCCCTACCTAGTGCTCTTGTGCTTTTCTATTTCCTCCCTGCTGATTGATGTGAAGGTGTGACACCAGCTGTCTGTTCCTGCCATGCTTTCCCTGCCATGATGAATATTTCCCCCTCAAAACTGTAAGCCAAAATAAACCCTTTCCTTCCATAAACTGTTCCTGGTTGAGTATTTTATCCCAACAATGAGAAAGTAACTGCTACAAAGAATAATTCCAAATACTCTTTATTTTACCCTCCTCCACCCTACCTCAGCTTCACTGACACCTTATCCTACAAATTTGTGATTAAGGCAGCTTATTCAGGTCAGTGCTTACTTCAAACCTGAGGGTTGGATCACTAGGTCAGTGGACCTCAGTCCTCCCTAACCAATATATAATCCCATCAGGAGCTTTGAAAAAGTTCCCAAGTACTAGAGATATGGCTTAGTCATAGATTGTTTGCCTAGCAGGCACAAGATTCTGAGTTTCATCCCAAAGAACTAAGCCACATCCCAGAACAATTGGGTCATGACCCCTGGAAGTGAGATCCAGCTTCCCAAATGTGTCTCATGTACAGCTGGTCATTATCACTGCTAGTGGGCAGTAGCCAGGAGGATACTTCTGGAGGTAGAGAGGCCTAAATTAGAATCCAAGATTAGGTCCAAGATTACCTATCCATCCTAAACTTCAGCTTCCTTACCCACAGAGCCTGATGTCTATAATTGTTAAGAGTATTAGCAGGATACACAGGAAGTGCTCCACAAATGGGGCCTGTATCATCAGCTGGAGAGGCTGATACAGGCAGAGGCTGCCATAGGGCTCAAAAGCCATCCCACTTCCTCCAGAGGCTTTAAAAGTCAGGCTACCAATGCCAATGGCTTTCCAGAAGGGTCAGATCATTAATGGTGAAAGTGTGAAGTATCCAGACCAAGAGATGCATTATAAGCCATCTGGTTCTTCAGACACGTGGGGCAGAAAGGGAAAGAAACTAGAAACTTGGATCTCGAATATTTACTATGTGGCAGGGACTGCATTGGCAGGGAAGATGCACAGAAGTAAATTTGGCAGTGTCCCTGCTGACAGAGGGCTCAGATTCAGGTGTATGGTCCTGTCACAAAGAAGACAAAGTGATGCATTCCTATGGGACAGAAAGTTGGTACTCTCTTCTAGAGCCCTAGAGGTGGCCTAGGAGGAAGTGTTTCAAGCCAAGGAGAACATGGGTAACAATGCTGAAGGCTGAGGAATGAAGGGGGAGGGGAAAGAAGAGGCAGATGGCCAGCTGACAGCTGCTGCATTGGGGGGCCACATGATGGGACTTGACTTTCAGCCCTTTGGTCCTTCCTCAGTTCCCACTTCTCACTGCTGCTAACTTCACCTTAGCAAAACAATGCATTTGGTCAGCAGTTTCTGATTGTCCCCACAAATTCTGCAATCCTACTGTCATCTGTCCCACTGTTTCTTCTTGCTTCCTATGGATAATGTAAGATGAGACCTTTCTCCTATCTCAGACAAGCTCTTTAAGCTCTGCATCCCACTCTCTCATCTTTGGTTATAGAACTCTGTTCTCTGGGCATGACATGGCCATTGAAATCAGAGCATCCTGTGACTACCTGAAGGAGATCCTCAGAAGATCAGGCCCACTAACCTCATAACATAGCATCAGTGTGAGGATTAAAGGAGTTATTCCAAGTTAAACCCTGTAACCATCCCTAGTTCCCATCAGGGGCAGGTGCTAAAAATGGACTAGCTTTATCCATAGCTCTTACCTGATATCCCATTAGACCTCCCATGTGTTGACCAACTTTCTCCCCATCCCTATAACAGCACATTATTTTTCTCCTACCTACCTGGCCCCTCAGCTCATTCCTCCTATCTCCAAACTCTGTATACTAAAATTCCACAGGCACCTGTGGTGGACTCTTCCCTCTCCTCCATATTCTCTCTCCCTCAGTGAACACAGTTCAACTTAGAACTTTGATTTCTACTGGTAAGCTTGCAACCCCCAAATGTCCATGGCTATCCCAAGCCTCTCTGACCTCTAGGCTCATTTAACCAACCACCTACTTGAATATCTTGCTTTGATAACAGCCTAAACTTGACGTGTTCAAAGAGAAATACATTACTCCACTCTAAAGCCCAAGACTTCCTGCCTTAGAAAACGATGTTGTTTACTGTCACTCAAGCCTAAGTCGCAGTGCCCATCCTTAATGCTTTCCTTCCCCTCACTCTCAGCTGTCAATGGATCAGCAGGTTTTGTTTCCTACCTTGAGTAGATGTCATCCACCCACGTGTCTCCACCCTACACCACTGCCACCATCTTCTCTTTTAGAAACAACTGTGTGAGCTTCCTTACTCCATCCCTGCTTCCTCTATGCTGCTATAGCCTGGTCTTCTAGCAACCATCAGAGTGACTATGTTTCAAAATGTTTATCAGACTCCTCCTCTTGGTTTCTTCAAACCTTGCTGTGGTTTCTGCCTGAGTTCTGAATCAAAGGCAAATTTCCTTTCAAGATATGTTGTGCCTGCCTGCCTCTGACCACACCAAGTCCTACAAGCCCTCTTCTTTCCACGTCAACCTCACTGGCATCTGTTCAGGTCCCTAGCGCAGGATCTTGACACTGATATTCCTTTCTTCGCTTTGACTCACCAGTGGCACTTGGCTCTTAGCTTAAATGTATTCTCCCTAAATAAACCTTCTCTGAACAACATAGGTAAAATCTGTTCATCTTATTACTCTTTGTCACAGTGATCTGTTTGGCCAACCTTGCTGCCTCCTTATGTATGTATGCGTTTCTTGTTCACTTCCCTCAGTAGAATGCAAGTGTCATTAGGGCGGACACTTTAGCCATCCTGTTCACTGTGGTTACCCCAAGGAAGAATTTGGCATGAGGACTATTACAAAGAATTCAGTTGAATGAACCAAAGGGAGTGGAGCTGGAGAGAAGGGGGATGACTGGAGAAAGAATGAAGAGGTAGGTAAGGTGAGACTTGGTGATGTATGGGGACATGGTAAAGGGGAGAAAAGTGTTCTCCCAGCTTTCTGGATTTATATGCTAAATGCGTGGTGGTACCCTTGTCTATGCTGGACACTATAAGAAGGGATCAATTTGGAGAAAAATGAGTTCTATTGTTACATTGAATTTGAAGTCTCTGACACATCCAGCAGATACAATGAGATCCAGGTCTGCAACTGAAGAATGATCAGAGCTAGCAGTAGAGAATGGGGAAATACAGAGTGGGCATTACTGTCCTGGAAAGACTGTATAATAGAACATGACCAAACCCAGCAGCTAGAACAAAGCTGACACCTGTATGGTGAAAGGGAAGAGTAAAGAAGACACAAGATACAGTAGGAGAGTCAAGGGAGAAGAGAAGAGCAAGCAGAGAGGGTCAGCTGGCATGGTCAGATGCGAGGATGGGAACGACCACTCCACCTAATGACAAGGGAGTCACTGATGACCTTTGAATGAGTAGTTTGCAGCAAGACAGAGAGAGGACATATTGCAGTAGTAGACTGAAGTGAGAGTGGGGGGCCAGGAGGCAGGCACAGTGAGAAGAGGTAGCCCTTGTACAGAGTCTGACTGAGAAGGGAAGAAAAGAGTGAAATCCTCAGTTATGAAGGAGGCAGGGTCAATGGAGGGTCTTTTTAAAGACTGGGAAAGAACTGAGATTCTTGTGGGCTGAGCAGAAAATAGTGTTCAAAAAAGAGGGAGAAGTAGAGGCAGAAGGAAGGTAATAACTGATGAAGTTAGTGGGTAGGTATAGAAAGGACAATATACAGGTCTTCCTATGATGCAAAAGGGACAGATGACATTAAGAAATATGCTGGGTGGGCTGGAGAGATGGCTTAGCGGTTAAGCGTTTGACTATGAAGCCTAAGGACACTGGTTCGAGGCTTGACTCCCCAGGACCCATGTTAGCCAGATGCACAAGGGGGCGCACACATCTGGAGTTCATTTGCAGTGGCTGGAAGCCCTGGCGCGCCCATTCTCTCTCTCTCTCTCTCGCTCTCTCTCTCTGTCTCTTTCTGTCTGTCTGCCACTCTCAAATAAATAAATAAAAATAAACAAAAAAATTAAAAAAAGAAATATGCTGGGGTACATAGCCTTAAGCAAAACTAGAAGCCAAGCATGAAGAGGGAATATGTGGTGCTGGGGTGGAAGTAAAGTGAAAGGCCACAATGGTGGTCTTCTTGTGAAGAGTGAGAGGATTGTGGGACTGTCAGTGACAGCTTCCCGGTGAAAGGGACATACTTATAAATGGTATCAGCTAACTGAATAGGGATGGGAATAGCAGAAGGCAGAGTCAGCAGAAGATACAAAAAAGTTGAATGGCTCCAAGTCACGAAAATCGTGGTTGGTGCCAGAGTCAAGAGTGGATAAAGCAGTGAGGTCAGGGATACCTGAAGAGATCTAAGGAATGGCAGTATGGGCTCAAAGGTAGGGTAAGGAACTGTATTGATGGAGCAGGGGGGAGGGCAATCAATTTTTTTCATGTATTCAATAAGTGGTCACTTAGCCCAGCCAAGTGCTGAGACCAAGACCAAGTGCAGGAAAAAGCAGGGAAGCACTTATCCTAAAAGTGAGGTGGAGCTGGGCGTGGTGGCGCACGCCTTTAATCCCAGCACTCAGGAGGCAGAGGTAGGAGGATCGCCATGAGTTCGAGGCCACACTGAGACTCCATAGTGAATTCCAGGTCAGCCTGGGCTACAGTGAGACCCTACCTCAAAAAACCAAAAAAAAAAAAAAAAAAAGTGAGGTGGAATTGGAAATCATTTTCCTGATGTCACCCTAAGTCATGGCAAAGCTCAAGTTCTGGCCAAAGCAGTGAGAAATTTCCATAGAGAGGACATGCCAGTTGTAGAGATCATTGGATGAATGAGGCTTGGGCTGAGGAGATATGCATGAGGATGCTGAGGACAGAAAGAAAGATAATAGGGACAAAGGTGGAGAGAGAGGTCTAGGGACCTGTGTTCTGGGGTAAAGTTAGAGCAGTAGGAAATTAAAAGCAATAATAAGGCTTCCTATGGAAGAGGTAGCATTGTGCATGGGGTGCAGGCAAAAGCGGAGCACCCATTGGCAGGAGTTGTTAAGGAGGTCTTCAGGTTTCATTTCAGATGTGGGGCTGCAGGGCGAGTGCTCCTGCAGAAAAGAGAACGTGGCAGTTTTGCTTTCACAGAGACTAGCTAGGACTATCACTGGCGAAGGCCAGAGCAGGGAGATCAGGATGAGAGGCCAGGTGGTGCCTGAGAGAGGGCCTTGTCCCGAAGCAGTCAGGGCTCACAGTTAGGGCTATGGGAAGGGGCCCAGCAGGGAGGAGGATTGGCTGCTGGAAGCATGAGTATAGCAATTTGTGCATCCTGTCTCTGGAGCCTCAGCCAAGAGAGCCATAAATAGGGTTGCCTGCATCCACATCTGAGATATGCAGCGTGGATGGCTCCCCATGTCCTAGAGATATCTCAGCCTTACCAGGCACTTTGGTTCATCTGTTCAACAAACCAAAGTCAAGGTTTTGGTGGCAATGACAGAGTACCCAATCAGCACAGGGAAGCGTAGGTGAGCCTTCTGTGTTCTCTCAACTAATTTTACCTCTTGGGACCTTTTTCATTTCCTCAACTGAAGGGATAGACATGGAATGCCTTGCTCATTGACTCATTTGGAACCCTCATTTGGTGAGGGCTCACCAAAAGCACTCTCAAGCAGGCCTGCCAGCTGAGAGCATGTCATGACTTCTGGAGGCAGGCCATGGCCCAGTGCACTCTGAAGAAAGCCAGCTGACTGATGGGCTTGGTTTGTCCAGCTGTCTGGCAGCCGATCATTCCACCTGTCAGTACAGGAAGCTGGCAGCCAAAGATCCATGCCAGACTCGGACTCTGACAATACCTGGAAGAGCCCCACAGAAGGAGGAGTGGGAAACCTCACTCCTAGGGGTTCAGTCTAACCCACCTCAGGGGTCTTCAGAACCTGTGTGACTCCCAGTTCATGGTTTCCTGCTGGCTGGACAGCAGATGCAGATTGAAAACTCCATAGGATGAGCCTAAGCTAGGCTGGTGATTGCCCCAGGGAACCTCCAGGGGATTCAAGAAGTACCAGAGTGACCAGGATGGGGTCCACAGCCAGGTGAACCAGGTGAAGCTGCAAGGGAGGGAAAGGATATAAGTTCCACTGCTGAGGTGGAAACCGAGGGAATGAAACGACCTACCTGGTGAAGGCTGCCAAGGCCAGCAGGATCCCTCCTACTGCCACTGCTTCATGTGTGCTTAACTTCCCAAAGAATAGCAAATAATTCGGGTTTTAGGTGAGGCCTCTTGTACCACACTGTCTGTGTTGAGGGGCCCTAGCTGTCCACTTACTAGCAGTGAAACCTTGGGTGGGTGAGTTCACATCTTTGCAACTCAATGCTCTTCTTTGTAAAATGGAACTGTAGTTGAACTGAATGACTTGCTATTGGTAAAGCTATCAGAATGGTGCCTGGCCTGTTGTAAGCACTTGTGACTTCTGGAGAGCTACAGCTTAGGTGGTGGAGGGTCTATGAAATGGCATTGGATTAAACTCTGACAAATCTTAGCATAATGTATCCAGTGCTGATTTGACCTCTGAGCCTCCAGTTCCTCACTTTTAAAGTGGCTGGTAAGACTAACTGTCATGTCTACGGGTATGTTTGGCCATCTAAGCACATAGTAGGTGCTCAATAAATAACAGCCCACTCCCCCCACCCCACCCGGCACTGGGCCTGATTTTCCAGAGACTGTTGCAGATGCTCAACCAATCCTGCAGGGAAGTTTTAACCCTTCAGTTCTTTCAGTCAGCTTGGTGTCCATCCATCTTCAAGGAAGCGGGGAGGCAGCTAGAAAATTTTCCAGGAAAACTTCATGAAGCACACTTTGCAAACTATCCAGTCCATCATGATCTCCTGGAATGCTTGTTAAAACAGACTGTTGGGTCACAGCCCCAGAGTTGGGGGTTTGGGGTGGGGCCTGGGCATGTACATTTCTAGCTTCCCAGAAGCTCCTGATGTTGCTCTTCCAAAGACCACACTTGGAGAACCAAAACTTTAGAGCAGCATCATTAATGTATATCTGAAACTCCTGGGAGGCTGGGAATGTAGCTCAGTGTAGAGCCCTGGCCTAGCATATGTAAGGCCCTGGGCTCCATCCCCAGTACCTCAAAAACACATTCAACACCAAGGGGGAATTATTGAGCACCGGATTCTGATGGAGTCAGGTTACAGCGGGGCCTGGGGTTCTGCAGAGATGCCAGTGCTGCTGGCTTAACCACCCTTTGGTACCACGGCATATATGAGTGGCTGGAAACACTTCAGTACCAGATCTGCCCAACAGGTTGTCAGGTTAGCAGGTAAGCAGATCAGGGGAGCAGAGCACAGGGCTCAGGAAGTACAAGTTGGGCAAAGAGGCAGTATCAGAGAGGAGGTGAGAGTAGAGGACTTGGCCAGCAAGGGGAAGACAACAAGACATGGGGACATCTGTGCTGGCTCTTGAGGTCTACCTTTAAAGCACTAGCATAGTAGCATGTGTGTGTGTGTGTGAGAGAGAGAGAGAGAGAGAGAGAGAGAGAGAGAGAACATGTTCTGAAAAAAATTGAGTTTGATAGTATTTTTTCAAATATCCTAGTAATATCTTGAGAAAGACACAAACTTTTTTGGATTTACCTACACATATTTTATGAGCTAGAATTGTTCCTAATTTAATTACATATGGCCAGTAGTGTGAGTAGACTATGTCGTCTGTTTAGACTCTTAGAGGTTAAGGCCTCTAAAGGTATTCAGACTCAATCCTCCTAGTCCCTGGAGTCTGTCCCTGAGCTTTGGGGCTGGAGGTTTGGGCCAATTGTGCGTTCTGCTGGTCACTCGAGCCCAGCTCCAGAATCTGCAGAGGAGACTGCATTTCTCAGATGGAACCTAAGTCAGCATCTGAGGGGACCAGGATTCTTAGACAGGATGCAAGATATAATGTAAAAGGATAGAGGGTACAAAGGGCCAGATGTGGTGATGCACACCTGTAATCTCAGCATCCAAGAGGCTGAGGTAGGAAGATGACAACTTCAAGGCTAGCCTGGGCTACAGAGGGAAGCGCATTTTCAGAAACAAAGAGCTGGGTGTGGTGGCGCATGCCTTTAATCCAAGAACTCTGGAGGTAGAGATAGGAGGATTGCCATGAGTGAGTTCCAGGTTAGCCTGGACCAGACTGAGTCCCTATCTCAAAAGACCCAAAAAACAAACAAGAAGATAACAAAGAGGGTCCATTGATCTCAAAGGGCATCAAAGTGAATGCCACAGGATCCAGGAAGAAAGGAAAGGCACAGGCTCCTCATAGTGCCCCTCATCGGTATACTATGGAATCAGCAGTCCTTGCTCACCTGCTAAGGGAGGAGGACCCCCAACTGCTCCCAAAGGCAAGAGGCACAGAGCACTAAGCCACACACTCATCTCTCCACTTTCTTGGCTGTATGGCTCAGGACAAGTGACTTTATGATCTGAGCCTTGGCTTCTGTATCTATCAAAGGAAAATGATAATTGTCCCCACCTTATAAGGTTGTTGTAAGAACCAAGTTGGTAAATAAAATGTTTAGAATGATGCCTAGGCCACTGTAAAGCTTCAAAGTGGCAATTGTTACAATTATCCACTCAAAGATTCATAAGGATAGTGTCATCTCAATAGGAAAAAAGAAGAGATGAAGTGAGACCCTCAGAAACATCTGTTCAGGGAGACAAAGGGGTATAGTTGCCAGGTAAGTTGTGTCTAAGACATGTCTGAGAGAAGCCAAGACACCTCAGTGCCAGCCATCTCTGCCCAGTCCTGCTAAGTCATGTGGGAAGCAATGAGACCATCAGACACAAGCCAGATGAGTTCTGAGTAATCAAGACATCCAGTGATGCAATGGCACACCCTGAGGACTAAAGAACTATATGCCTCCTTCCTTGTGAAAACAGAGCAGAAATGGGGGTCTAGGAGTGGGTGTTCCCTCTCTAGATAGCAGTGGGCATGGAACTCCTGTTGCTAGAACAGGGAACAGGTGTAGCATCCTTGGTGGCCCTCAGTGACTGTGAGCCTGTCAGAGGACAGAGGGCTTGGGAGACCAAAGTCTTGTCTGGATAGAATTTTGGCCCCCAAAAAGGACCTTGCTGGGGAGAAGGTGGTGTGGGCACCCAAGAAGGAAAGTAGCAGGCATGTTAGGGGTTTCTCTTCAGCAAGATGGAGGGGTGGGCCTGTCCACCCTCCTGGCACTGGTCCTGGGCACTGGAAACACAGAGCCCAGGAAAACCGGGGTAGAAAATGAGGACAGCGCCCAGGAGAAGTGACTCTAATGGAAGGATTGCATGTGACCTGAAAGAGAGAGGTAAGAGAAATGAAAGTAGCCATATTTTAAAGAGCAGGAAAGAAGTGGCCCATGAGCAAATGTGAAAGCAGTAGCAAGTGACATGTAAGAATGGCAAAAACTGAATCAGACTTGCTTGTCAACATCAAAATGCTAGGACAAAAAAAAATACCTTGATGTATCCAGATGCACCTGGGAGCCCCAAGTCTGATGAATG
The DNA here is from genome assembly GCA_036346955.1 of Dipus sagitta. Taxonomy (NCBI): domain Eukaryota; kingdom Metazoa; phylum Chordata; class Mammalia; order Rodentia; family Dipodidae; genus Dipus; species Dipus sagitta. The sequence goes on along the minus strand of CM070776.1, from coordinate 57,975,752 downwards.
CTGCCCATTGTGCAGGAATGATGGCTGCAAGGTGGCTTCAGAGGGCGACAAGAGCGGGTGTCTGATCCCTGTCGCCTCTCTCACCCATGCTGGGGCGTATCAGAGAATCGTCCCCTCTTAGCATCACCTTCTTGCACGCTTCTTCAAGCTCAGAAAGACTTTGTCTCTCGGTGAGGCAAGAAGATGGTAAGATCCAAGCCAGCCTGGGCTACAAAGCCAGACCCTGTGTCAAAGAACAATAAAAAACACACTTATTCTCCCAAATACATATAATCCAGTGGAGTAACAAGTCATTTGCTGTCCCCCCACCCCCCGCTTTAATGCAAAGACACCTCACGCTGCCAATCAAAGTTTCTGGTCAGTGTGAGGTTGGCCAAGACCACATTGAACCATCATTGGCACAGGAGCCCAAAGCCAGCACAGGCTCCCTGGAGTGCTGAGCTGACCCTCACAGGCCTCTCCAGCTGTTTGCTTCCGTGGCTTGGAAACCATGTATCCTGACCCACCCATTCATGCTCCAGAGAGGGCCAGGGACTCACCCAAGGGCATACACAGAAAGGCGCGGAGCAAAGCCAAGGCTCTGGCCTCCGGCCTGAAGCCACATTACCAGATCACGTCAAACGTTACAAACCTTCCTCCAAGTGTGCACATATCGTCTATTAAATCAGTCTTCTTGGCCTGGCCAAAGCCCTCCTCCCCTTCCCCCACCACCCTACATCCTGCACGGCAGACAGCCTCCCTCCAGCTTGGGGCCTAATCCCAAGTGTCCTTTTCACATCCGCACCCTCCCCTCCCCCAGCCTGTTCTCCATAGGAATGGGCCTCCCCCAGCCTCCCCATCTCCTGCTTCCCACCCCATTCACCCCCAGCCCTATAGAGTGTCATAAATTCTAACGAAACCCCATCAGGGGAAGAAAAGGAGCAAAAAGTGCCTAATTGGCAGGGGCCTGGAAGCTCTTGGTCCCCGTGGTGGGATTGATAAGGTTCCTGGGAAGCGGTAGGGGTTTGGAGGGAGGAGGGGGAGGCTGGGGGCCTGCCTGCCAAATGTAGCCAATTAATGTCAGTGCTGCCTTTCATGCCAGCCAATTAAGTCCCACATACTTGTCACCAGCCCTGGGAGGGGGGCAGGGAGGGCGGGACAGAGGGTTTCAAGGGAACAACTAATTTCCCTGCCGCCTGGATAATGCAGCTTTCAAAATGGGGAGAAGGTTCTTGGGGAGCCGGAGGGTGGCTGGGGTCGCCGAAGGCAGGCTGCAGGGAGTAGCAAGGTGCTGAACAGGGATGCTCTGTGTGGACTCGGTTTGGAACCCTGGGAGAAATGGAAGATGGGGTTGGCTTCACTGACCAAGAATTGCTGGGAACTGGAGCTTGTTACTTTCTTCCCTGCACTAGCAGAACCAAGCACTTGCCAAAGTTAGATCACTTGATCTTCATAACTCCTGGGCGCCTCAGAGAGGTTAGGTAATCTGCTCAACGTTTCCAGCTCAAAATGGCTAGGTAGGAGCTATCAGGCAAGCCAAGGTCCCAAGGTCCACTCCTTGAGACCTGGCATCAGCATCCAGTAGTCCTTTTCTCATCCCTCCTCACAGCCATCAACCCACCAGAGAATCCTAATAAAGGAAGCATAGTGCCCGCTCCCAGATGGAGTAGGAGTGAGGCAGATTGGAGGGTCCCCAGTGAGGACAACCATTGTAAAGCCATGCATGCTCTGCATTAGCCTTCCAAGGGTGCACTTGCCTAAATGGACAGAAGAGACATTTCCAGACAGGCCGACTTACCATGGAGGTCTTCACAGCTCTTCCCTTGAAGTCCAAAAGCTCAGGGCAATGGTTCACATTCTGCCTTGTGGGCTACTCCTAAGGAACTGAGAAGAGCTGAGAAGGTGTGATGGTGGCCAAGGGGTAGGCTGGTGGAGGGTTCCCAGGTCAGAAAAGAGCCTGGGGGAGGGGCAGCAGGGACCAAATGAAAGATAGATCTAGCATTACAAGCTGGGCACAACCTTTGCACTGAGTGACCTTTGGGGAGCTCAGGCTCCTCTGTGAGCCTCAGTTGCTTCATCTGTGAAGTGGGGACTAGCAGAATACTCCTCTCCAGGGTTGTGTAGCTAAAGAGGGGGAAAGGAGGGGAAAGGAAAGAATTTAGAGCCTATGGCTAGCCAGTCAGGGTGGAGGTGCTACTGAGCAGGGGTCACTGCAGAGGGGGAGATGTACCCAAGAACTGGCCACACAATGGCACCAGCTGCACCTCTGTCCTGGGTGCAGGCAGAGGCTCCACAATGTGTACATTGTCATGTAGATGCTCTACCCACCCACCCACCCCCAGTGGGCCCACTAATGACCCTGAGAGCTGGTTGGAGGCTGGGGCAGGCTAATTACATGGCCCCAAGCCCGCCAAGACCCAATAATTACACAGCAACTTGTACAGAGAGGGTGGCTAATTGTGTGACAAGCTGTGAGGGGAGGGCCAGGGCGCCCCTCGAGCTAATGAGCTTCCCCCAGAGTCCATGGGGCAGGGCCAGGGCCAGGAGGGGATGTGGCAGGCAGGCCCTGCCCATTCCCAGCCCCCCATGGCGCCCAGCTCCTTGGAGGGTGGCAGGGTGTGCAGGAGGGAGGGAACAGTGATTAAGAGCCAAAGCTCGCCTCAGACCTGTCTCCTCTTGCCAAGTCTTGCTCAAAGCCACACCTGGTCAGGTACCGTGGGCCTGGCCCTCTCAGGAATGATCCCCCCCATGCCTCCCTCACCTCAGGGTGGCTTCACCTCTCTTAGGATTGCCTCTTGTCCTTAGCCCTGGCCGGCTGGCAGGCTGTCCACTGCAAGGAGAAAATGAAATCTGAGAAGCCATGGACCATCAGAGATGAAAGGACCCTTATGGACCCTGCAGTCCAGCTCCCATTTCTTGGGATGGTGCAAAATCAAGACCCAGGTGAGGGCCAGAGGCCTGGACTGCCAGCTAGCTGTCTACTCTATAGAGCGCCTTGGCTCTGTATTCAGAGCAGCTCTGGGTACTCTAATGTTCTTGCTGGTGGATAGATCTTGGCTTTGTTCAAGCGATGTGACTTCCAGCAAGTCACTTTACTTCTCTGAACCCATGTTCTCACCTATAAAATGATATGGCTAAGAGGATGATGAGTTAATGGCAGTGAAGACTAGAGTTTATTACTTGGTATAAATGTGACTTCCCTGACTGTACATCTTCATGCGTGCTCCAAAGAACAGCAGGGGATCTAAGTATCCCACAACCCCTCCGCAGCCATTTCTTCCCCTGTCCATCAGTGGCCTCTCCAACTGCCTCTGCTCTCCCAATCAACACTCCAATTATCCCCATGACCCCTCCCTTGTACTGAGCCTGGAGCAAAGCTGGAGGGCTTGGAAGAAAGGATCTTCATGGACCAACTCTTCCTTCACATGTGCCACCCCATGGAGACAAGGCTTCTAGGTGGAGAGAGGCCTGAACCCTTCCCCAGAGGCCTGTTTTTCAGACAACCTCCTGTAAGAGCTTACTTTCAGCTTCTGACATTTTTGGATCCCCCTAAAAAGCAGGCAGAGACAGAAGCACTGAAGTGGTTGCTGACAAGTTAAAACGGCTTAACAAATTACTCCTAATAAACTACCAGGGGCAAGAGGGGGGGGGGGGCGGAAACCAGCCTGCTCTCCGAGGAACACCTCTATGTGTTTCCTGATTCATCGGATGGTCCCTCTGTCATTTGCCTACCTGGCCAGGTCCTGATAGTCTAGGCCTCTGGGGAGTACATCTTCAAGCCTACCCATCCCAGCCCAAGCTCTGGGGTGCCTCAGGTTTCCCTGAAGCCTAAGGATCACAGCCTATTCTGCCTGGCATGGGGATGATGGAAGCAAGGCTCAGGTGGCGTTTTGGCCTGTCAGCTCTTTCTGGAGGCCCCAAATTACTTAGTACCTGGCCCTATTGCCACATGTGTGTGGGTAGGGGGAATTCCCTATGAGGGCACGACTCCCACCACTGGCTGAGGTCAATCGGTTCTGCTGTGGACCCTGGTGGAGGCGGCTGGTCCTTCCCCCCCACCCCACCAGCTGCCTGCTCACTAGGGCTGCCCTCCATGTGAGATTTGCTCAAGGAAGAGAAAGTGCTTCCTTAACTTTAAAGTGTCACAATGGAGTTGTTGTTGGAATAGCTGCTGCTCATTGTGGTTACTTTTTCCTTCTGAATTCTTCAGCTGCGGCCTCAGCAGGAAGAAAAGGTCCACAGGCACCTAGGAGCACTTGCAAAGCACTTTCACTTAACACATCTTTTGTGGTGTGAAGACTAAACCTGGGGCCTTGCACGCGCTAAGCAAACGCTCTACCACTGAGCTACACTCTCCACCCAACACATCTTGTTTATGTCTCTTATCAGGGCTTCAAAGGTTTTACTGTTGTTCCTTCTTGTGGGTGACAAAAAAAGGAGGCTCAGAGAAGTTAGATGACTTGCCAGTGGTCACAAAGCTAAGGGAGAGGTGGAGGGGAGCTTTGAACCTGTCCAGATCTCTACTGCAAACCCCATTCTTACCAACCAAATCTGCTCATTTCTTGGACCTGGGCCTCACTATCCTGGAGAGGCAGGAGATCTCCACTGTGGAGGCTCAGGGGCCAGGCTTCAGATTGGAGTGGACTCCATCTTGGAAAATGGAAACGAAATGCTGTTGAAGGTGAGATGGGCACTGTGGCGGGACACACCATGTACTGAGGTCTATAATCTGATTACGTCATTAGAGCTCCTGCCTCAAGTACAGGCTGCTGGGCTACCAAGACCCTCAAGTAATCCCCAGACTAATCTGACCCTCTGCCATGTCCCATTCCCTCCATCTTCCTCTAGCCTCAGCCTCAAGAAGTCCCCCAGGCCTGGGTTACAATGGAGGACACCGGGCCTCCTAGAACTGCAGCAAGGGCTCCAGCTAGCTCCCTGGGATGTTGTCACTTCTACTCTTTAGAGCAGAGTTCCCAGGGTGCTCTGACCACCTTACCTTGGGTCTATCATCCCCTCAACCCTTGGACCCCCTACTCCCATAAGGTCTGTCTTCATGCAACAATTTATGGAGCACATTGTGCATGTCAAGCTGTGATCTGAGTCTGGTTGTAATCAAGTGGAGCAAGGGTCCAGGAAGCTTTCAGTGCAGGCGGCAGGAGGATAGATGCGCAAGTAACATGTGCCCAGTCCCATAGCAGGAGAGTGAGGGAGGTCAGAGAAGAAGAACATCTCCAGCACAGGAGCATGGGCAGAAGCACAAGGATGGAGTGTGAATGAGGGCTTGGTCGTGTTGGGATAGTGAGAGGGCGAGGTGGGGCACAGATGACTGCTTCTGCCTTGGCTTACCAATGAGAGCCTGAGAGACACACGAGAATCAGTATGTGCATGTGCTTGTGGGCATGACCACACATATCAGCTTGTGTGCATGGGCGGTGATGGTTACTTCTGCTGAGCATGAGATTGTCACGTGTGCTCCAGGGTGCGCCTGTCTGTAGCTTGGCTGATGGGTCCCAAAGCACCTTCTGCAGAAAGTCTTCCTGTGTTCTCCTGAGCCATCTCCAAAGCCCCTGCTTCTATTCCCCCTCTATTCCAGCAGAGATCAGAGCTGGGGACATGTTCTTCCTTGGCTGACATGTCCATGTCCCGCTGTAATTGGTCCCCTCAACCTCACTGAAAGTACCCCAAGGACAGAGACTGTGGTTGCCAGTTCTTTTGTAAATTACTTGCTCACAAAGTGCCAAGGACCACACTGTAGACCACAGCTTCCAACAGAACATCCCTGGACATAGTTCTCAAACAGGCCAGGTCCCACTGGGTGTAAACTCCTAGAACTAGATTCAAGTGCTATATAGACAGGGCCCTTCACTCAACCCTTGTGAGTCCTTGCCCATGCCAGGCAAGCACAGGAGACTGGTGATGCTGAACCAACTAACCACTTCTCCTATGCTGCTCTACCAGAGTCCCCAGTCAATGCCACCCAGATGGTTGCGTGGTTACCTCACTGCTCTCTGCTTCCTTCTTGGCCCTGCCAAAGTTTATTTTTCACATAACAGTGAGAGGAGGCCTTTAAGCATGTCCTTTACAGTAAAATCCTCCATCCTTTCTGCAGGTCTTCCTGTCGCCCCAGGATGTGTGCAGCGTGCCATTCCACCTTCAACTATTGCTTCTCTGGCTGTCTTTCCTCCCACACTTCCCAGGCTCACTGCTCTGCAACCAGGCACATCTCCTTGTTTGCACACTAGACACCCTCCTGCCTCAGGGGGCCTTTGCACTTTCTCTATCTCCTGCTTGCAAGGCTCTTCCCCGAAATAGACATCTGATCCACTCCCTCTCATCCTTCATGTTCTTCATATATTTCCTCACATGCCACCCATCATGTTCCCAATGAGGCTCACAAGGAGTACTTGAGCTAAATTTGCACATCTCTGCCCATTCACTCCCTCGTGCATTGTCTATTCTCTTTACCCTAGCCCTATGTCCCCACAGGAGTTCTCATGTTTATCTCCCTAAGGATCTCTGTCATATCTAAACTGATGTATCTCATATTCTAAAATGTTTTTTGGCATCTAGTTGGCACACAGTAATCATTTCTTGAAAGGTTGTATCCTGAGGAAGAAGCCTCAAGAGTCAAGCTCTTTGGGGTGCAGAGGGCAACTTTCCATAAGTTTTAGGGTATTGGCTTTCTGGTTCCCATTCTCAATGGTAGCTAACCATGCCTCCTTTTACCAGGTTGCTATTGGGCTCCCCACAGCCCCAGGTCGGTATAGACTAACCATGAATACACATGCACGGCCACATATTTGTGTGTACACTCACATGTGTTTGCACACTTACTGCCCAGAATGCATTCTTTGACTCCATCATTGACCAACAGCTCCAGAGAACCCCAGGCTCTGCCCTTCCCCTCCCAAGTTTCCTTCACTGCTGTTCTATTCCCTTAAAAGCATCCTTTCCCTCGCCATGTGCCTCAACCTCTGCCTCTCTCTGTCCAGCACCCCAAGTCTTGCTCCTTTCCCTTTATTAGTCCTGCTAGTCCTTGCTCATCTCCCCTCAGTGTCCCCGGGTGTGACTCTTCTTACTGGCCCTCAGCTGATATGCCTTTTTTTCCTAGGGTCTCCCCCACCACACACACCCTGTCAGTGACTCCCATCACCTCTTTACTTGCTGCCCATGTCCTGCTCCTCTCTGTCAGGCGTCTCTGTTCTACTTGCTGACAAATGCCCAGACTTCATCTCTCCCAGCCTCTGTGATTTTCTGCCTGGCCTTTGTGCCACCTGCAGGCCCAGCATCCCCAAGGGCTCTCCACACAGCCACTCACTAATTAGGTCAATTATGAGGTCAATTATCTAGCCCTCTCCAATGCTGCCTGCATTGCTCCACACACAGAATCCTTTAGCACTTCTAGGGGCTGCAGGCAGCAGATGCTACAGCTCTTGCTCATGCTCTAGCCGAAAGCCAAAACCCATCTCCCAAACAAGCAACTGCTTATCACCGAGCACTCTGCAAGGGGAAGAAGGTGCAGAGAGCAGAGACGGGGCTAGAAGGCCATGATACCTGAAAGCAATGCACGGATAACACAGCACGGCCCCAAGTGATGCCAGTATGAACCTCTCAAGGTTGTGATGCCACTGGAGTCAAACCCCACCTTCAGGAAATGTGTGTGTGTGTGTGAGAGAGAGAGAGAGAGAGAGAGGAGAAAGACAAGATGCCCTCCTAACAAGTTTTCTTTATATGTCTCAGAAGTCATGAGCCTCAATTACCTTGAAGAGAGAAGGGACTGTGGAAACAAACCTATCTGGCTTGTAAGTCATTTTGAAGAACTGGTCCTGGGACCCATGAGAGCTATCCAGAGATGAACGTGGATCCAGGATTACTGATTTCTGCTCTTCTCAGCAGGATCCCACCCGTCTTAAAGAATGAGTTCAAATAAACCTCTACCTTCCCTTCTCTTTCCCAGAGCTTCCATTTCTATTTCATGGCTTTCTTGCCCGCCTGCCCAGTTGTCTGATAGCTGATGCTAGAAAACGTCAATGTCTTTGTGGCCACTGGCAAGCCAGAATTGTCACGGGGTCCTGGAATCAGTGGTTTCTACAGGCTTGTTGGGCCAACTGAGAAATGTCCACAAACATGGCTGTCTGACTCACAAGGGGAGCCAAGGAGAGATGGATGGGGAGGGTAGAGGGGGAAATGACAAACAGGAAATCAGCAGGTAGGAAGGAGGCCAGGGCCAGAGAAAGAGACTGAAGAGAATGAAAGGGAAACACACTCAGCTGGGAGAGGGCTCACACTGCTGTGGAAGATACCCAGCTCATCCATTGCTCACAGGGACGACTGAGGCCCCAGTGAGAGGAAGGGCTTGTTCCAGATTCTATTGCCCATCTCTGGCAGGGTTCCCAACATCCAAGCCCAGGAGACACCAAGGGAGGGGAGGGTCTTCGAGGGACAGTGACACCCTCCAAACCTCTATCTCATTGACCACAAAAGCATTCATTACAATAATGATACTGGGGGAAATTTAACAATAACAAAAGGGTATTAAGAAATTCCAATTTATCCATAGTGTTGAATACTTTGTAACAAAAGAATTTATCGATTATATTTCATCTACGAAAATAATTAACGTCTACAGATAGCACCAGTTATAAAACCAAAATAGTAAATATGTGCAAGAGAAAGGACCAGAAGGAGGAAATGTGCCAAAATGATACTTTTAGTTCTCTCTGGCAGGAATATGCAAATGACTGCCGTCATGTTTTGTATGTCAACATATTCTATATTTTCTTGAATAACCATGTGTGGCTTATGGAAAAAAATCAGTAAAAAAAAATCACATGTAAAAGATTAAAAAAATACAATCATCTCTAGTTTCCACTTTTCTCCTGATCCAGCCTCCAAACCGTCACTGTTAGCTGTTCCCACAAGCCAGGTGGGCCCAGGGCCAGAAAACTGGGCCACAGGCTCCTCTGCTCCTATGACCCCTGCAATTTTAAGTCCAGGGTGTCTCTGGAGTCTAAGCCTTTATCTCCTTCCTCACAACTACGTACCAGCTCAGACTACCTTATGATCTGGGCTAGGGCCTTGCAGCTTGCTCACTGGCCTCTCCCCTAGCTGGCCTGGCCCCATCCCCCCCCCCCCCGTTCCTCACTTTGCAGTCTGAGCTACTTTTGTGATAAATTCCATCCAATCACATGTCTCCCACCTGCAAAACAAGTTGGTGGTTCCCATGTACCCATAGGAAAAGCTTTTGAGGCCATCAAGTCTCTTTGCAAACCTAACTTCCTAGGTTCCTCTCCAATGAGCAATAAGGAAGAAGGACTTATACAGCGTCAGCCTTGAAGATGTCCCTTTCACACATCCCTGCCCCACCACATACATGCCTTCTCCTTTCACCCAGTTCATTTCTTGCAGCTTATCCTCCCTGGGTTGGTTTTATCTTCTCTCCTAGTGGCCAGAGACTAATTCTTGTGGTTTAGGAGTAGAAGATAGGGCTCTAATAGAGACAACCACAAGGGGTAGCGGGTTGAGCTGTAAAGCAGTGTCATATGACTGGCAATCCCCCAATAGGGACACACTCACCCACTCCTGGGCGCTCAGCACACCTGTGTCTGCATCAGCCCTGACAGTAGTTGACCACCAACACATCCCTCAGTCCATAGAATTCCAACCTGCAGCAAATGCAAAATCCTACCCATTCGCCCATCCCAGAATATGCCACCCCTCACATGGCCATGCTCCCTCAGAAGCCTCTGTCCAGCCCTGTAATGGAGGCTTGCAAACAAGCACATGAAACAGACAACACTGCAGCGAGTGCAGAATGCCCTGTGTGTGACCGGGTGAGAAGCGGGTGGGGTGGTGTGGTTGTGAAGAGTGTGGACACTGGTGTCTAGCTGGGTGGCCTGGCTTCATGTTACCTTGCCTCTCTGAGCCTTGCATTCCTCAACTGTAAAATCAGAATGATAATAGTACCTATCTCATAAGGCTAATGGGATGATGAAACAAGTTGATATATGTGAAGTGCTTAGAACAGTGCCTGTCACTGGAGTGCTATGGAAGTGTTTGTTGTTGTTATTACATGTCATAAAAATGTATAGCTATATACACTCAATTCAGAACCTTTGGCAAAAGTGATAGATGTGTGTGCTTGCATATGTGCAGATGGGGGGGTGGGGTGACCTTTTGAATAAGTGATTATCTAAATGGTATGATTTAGAGGGGACGCCCCACACTTCCAGCCATAAACAGCACTGTTGCCTGAAATTCCACCAATATAGCATATATCATTTGAGTCTTGAAGGCCATTCCTTTTCAACAATCTCCTATTAAAATGCACATACCCCTTGGGGGGTGTTAAGCCTTATCAACTAACACCTTAGTTGTCAGCTAACACCTTAGTTATCAGCTAACACCTTAGATATCAGTTAACACCTTAGTTGACAGCTAACACCTTACTTGACAGCTAACACCTTAGTTGACAGCCAGCTGAGAGCAAGACCCTGCAGGACTGGCTTTTGGAAGAAGGACAGGAATAGTAGAAATGAGGGGCTTTGATAGGGTAAAAAGGAAGTACAATGGTCAAACCCTAGCAAGTTCCAAAGGCTACCAGTTGACAGTTGTCCTGTGGTGTGTAGAAGGGAATGTCTTCCCTCCCCAGCTGGTGTCACCGGGCATGGATGCAGGTGAGGCAGAAGGAAAGGATCATGTGCCAGATGTTCCCCAGCTGCTGGGGAAGGTTGGCACCACTATCCTGAACCTTCCTAAGAAGGTGGATGACAGTCTCAAGCTGGGCTCTCTGCCCCTACCCTTTTTGCTGCCATTCCTATATGCATATACACATGCTCTATCTGTGCTTTCCCCCACTGGGCCAGAGGTGACACTAATGGAATTGGGGTAGGGGACAGGTAGATGGTCTAGGAGACTGCCACTCTGGAAGCCTGGGGCTGTTCTCTGATTGGGCCCTAAGGGGCCACTTCCCTGCCATTGACCTTTTAGGTCAGCACCACCAGCTCCTGTTCAGAGCCATCCATGTCTCTGGCATTTATCATCCATCCAAAGCCACTCCTGTTTCCTGCCTGGACCACTCCTGTGTATAATGAAAGCCATAAGCTCATTAAGTTGGGGTGAAGAAGGACTTTCTTTGATTTGTCCTCAATTTACCTCCCTCAAGCTTCAAAGAGGCCTCCCACATCCACAGAGCTGGAGCTTTGATGGCCAAAGTTGAGGCCCCTGGATTCATGATGCTCACAATTTGGAGCACTTAAACCCAATTTGTTCCCACCAGTGTTAGAGATCAAGGATACTTGGAATAGCTGAGCTGGAAAGACATTATAGACAGACATTTAGAAAGCATAGTGTCCCACTACATTCTCCCCAACTCCTGGCCATCATTAAGATAAGAAGGCCAAGGCACTGAGAGGTTAGTAATCCATTGTGTATGTATGCACTGATAGTGTCAATAAAGGTCTTCAGCATGTATTGCCACAGGGAATGCTCAGAACAATCCTGTAAGCCATGACTTTTACCCCCACTCTGGAGTGAGAAAATTGCTTAGAACTTTGCCAACTCAGCAAGGATATGACAGGGGTGGTTTCCACGACAGCCTTTTCTAGATGGCACTTCCCGGCAGGACAGAGTGCTTAACTGCATGGGCTTCGGAGTCAGATAGAGCTAAAGTAGAGTCCTAATTACAAATCTCCTTAGCCATGTGTCCTTTGATGGTCAACAAGCTCCTTATGTCTCAGTTTTTCTATTCTGAAAACCAAGGGTAACTACCACTCTTACAGGATTGCTGTGACGAAAGGAACCCATATGCTGCAAAAGTGCTGATTCTTTCAGCCTGTAACCATCCAGTGAAGATCTGTTGTGTGCCGGGCATCATTCTAGGTTCAGAAGATATAACAGTGAACAAAACTAACGCCAACTCCTGCCTTCATGGAGCTTATAGTGAAGTGTAGTGGAGAGCATCTAAGTAAGTGAACAAGCTAAATTCAGCTAGTGCCCAGTGGTGGCAAGAAGAGAACACATATGTGTCGGATACAGTGTGACCAGGCAGGAGGCAACTATTATTATTATTATTTTAAATTTTTATTTATTTAATAGGGTGCGGCAGACAGAAAGAGTGAGAATGGGCACGCCACAGCCTCTAGCCTCTACAAACGAGCTCCAGATGCATGTACCACCTTGTGCATCTGGCTTACATGGGTACTGGGGAATCAAACCTGAGACATCAGGGTTTGCAAACAAGTGCCCTTAACCACCGATCCATCTCTCCAGCCCCTATTTTTATTTATTTATTTATTTATTTATTTATTTATTTATTATTTATTTATTTATTTATTTATTGTTTTTCAAGGTAGGGTCTCACTCTAGCCCAGGCTGACCTGGAATTCGCGATCCTCCTACCTCTGCCTCCTGAGTGCTGGGATTAAAGGCGTGTGCCACCACGTCTGGCTCAGCCCCTATGTTTTTGAGACAGACTTATTCACTATGTAGCTCAGGCTGGCCTGGAACTTGTGATCCTTCTGCCTCAGCCTCCCAAGTCTACCACATCTGGCTAGGAATTGACTTTACATTGAAATGATACATGAGTTGAGAAATAAATGAGGCAAAACAAAAAAACAAAACAAAAACAACAAAAAAAAAACATGTGAAATTTGGAAGGCAGAGAGAAAAGCAAGTTCAAGTACCAAATGTGAAAACCCTGATACCTTCCAAATTCATATCTTTTGCCCTGACCATTCAACCTAGCTCCAGAAGTCCTGACACTTCTGCGTAAATATATAATGGGATCTTGAACTTACCATTGCCAAAACAGAGCTCTCGATTTCCCACCAAACCTTATTTCTCCCAGTGTTTACCAGCTCAATAAATGACATCACTATCCACCCAATTTCTCCAGCCTAGTAATTACCATTGAATTTCCCCCTCACTTTTTAGATGCAATTCACCAACAAGTCCAGCTGCTTTTTCACAACAAGTATCCAAATGCATCCACTGCTCATGGCTCTTTCTCCACCGCTCTGCTGCAAGCCTCATTCATTCAGAAGATCAAAGGAGTCTCCCCTCACCAGTGCTCTGCCACAGCCTGCTCTCAACCTGGAGACCACAGTGATTTTTCATCTAAAAATGCAAATCAGCCTGCCTGGCCTATAAACCCAGCATTTGGAAAATGGAGGCAAGAGGATTAGAAGTTCATGTTCAAGGCCAGTCTTGGCTATATTGAGGCCAGGCTGCACTACTTGAGACCCTGCCTCAAAAAGAAAAAAAAAAAAAAAGGCAAATCAGATCCAGTTGCTATCTTTACAAAATAATAAAAAAGGTCTCTTGTCAAATTCAGAATAACCCCCCACCTCGAGTCCTGCCTATGGCTTTGCCTTCCAGGGTCCAGTGATATCTGACAGTGCCTCTCAATCCTGTTTAGCTCTTGCTGAGCCCATCTTGCTTGCTCAGCTCCATTCCCACCTGCTTCTTCCTTGCTGGACCCCTGAATATAACATGCTTGACAGGTACTTAGCACTCAGAAGATGTTAGGTGCTAGGTAAAAACCAAGGAGAACAGAGAATGGCCAGATTAGAAGGAAGGACTTTAGGAACTCTGACAAGAGGTTGGCTAACTATCTACCTATCTATCTATCTACCTATGTATAATCTTTTATCTACTCTTTGTTTATGAGATAGGGTCTTGATGTGTAGCCCAGGCTGGCCTCAAAGTAGTAATGTTCCTGCCCCCGCCTCCGAAGTACTGAGCCTTCATTCCAGGGTGAGCCATCATGCCTGCCTCCTGGCAGGGCATCCCCTTCCTGGCCTAGCACACATGTCGCCTCTTCCTGCACACACACAGAGAACTCAGGCCATGAAGAAAGTTCCATAAATGGAAGGTCTTGGAAGGGGAACAAAAGGAATCCAAGGACAGGCGTGAAGAAGCTTGGGCAAAACTAGCAGAGAGACAGAAGAGCTGGGGGCACAGTGCTGAAAAAACCTAGGAAGAGAGGCTGGCTAGGCACACATGTCCAAATGCCAGGTGGGGGTTGTCAAGGCCCAAGGCTGGGAGGGAGGAGATGACCTTCAGTCCCCCAGACATGGTTGCTTCTCACAGGGACAGCAGGGAGTGGGAGACAGAACAGCCTGGAGGCAGGGAGCATAGAAACTGCTCAGAAGGCTTGGCTGTGAGAGGCTAAGAAAGCAGGATGAGGGAGGGCACTCTAGAGGGGTAGCCCGCCCACCCGGGAGGGAGGAAAGGATTCTTTTAGATGGGAGAAACCTAAATGCATTTGCAGGCTGAGGGCAGGGAGCCAGAAGAGGGGAGATAATTACTGAAGTGTGCTCCCCTGGGGGATGGGCTGGTTGGACTTGGGAGGAGGAGGTCACGCCTTCCTCTGAAGAGGGTAGAGTGGGAGTGAGGAGTACAGTTGAGAAGGAGGAAGAAAAGGGAGACTATCCACCTCCCACTCTACCCTATACTTCTGCTATACCCAACTGTCACGCTATACCTTTCCCATTAAGTAGCTCTTTCTCAGCTTTGGCGTTTACACAGACAGAAAGTCTAGCAGGGGTAGGGAAGTGGGAGTACTCCAAGTACCCCTTTTCCTACTCTGGGGCCTCTGGAAGCTTCCCGCATAGGACACAGGTGGCAGTGAGGAGATGGTTGGAACTTGTTTGGCTTCTTCCTGGCTCCCTTGCCAGATTTCATCAAGACCTTGACCATCAATCCCTACACCTACCACCTTAACTTACCCCTGCCTCAGTGCCAGTGGGAGTTAAGCTCTGCTCTGGGACTAGGTTCACTATTAAGGATGCTTCTGAAAACCCAACTCACTAGAGTTATAGTTAAATATTTCCCCCCGCCAAACTCACAGGTTGGAAAAAGGCTCCAATTCAACAATGTTGAGAGGTTGAGCTTTAAGAAGTGACTGGGATAAATATATAAAAAAGCGGGAGAGGCTGAAGGGATGGCTCAGCGATTAAGGCACTTGCCTGAAAAGCCTAATGACCCAACCCTGATTCAATTCTCCACTACCCATGTAAGCCAGATGCACAGAGTGCTCATGCATCTGGAATTCGTTTATAAATAAAAATAAAAAAAGAGAAGTGACTTGGCATTGAGGGCTCTGTTCCCATAAAATGGATTAATCACAATTAGTTAATTAGTATTAGTTATTACAGGAGTGGATTTCTGATCAAAGAAAGAGTCTAGCCCCTTCCCTCGGGATCCGTCATGTGTTTTCTTGCCCTTCAGCCACGAGAAAATGCAGCCAAAAGGTCCTTAGCAGATGCAGGCCCCTGGACTATGGGCTTCCCACACTTCACTTCTGTAAGGCATTCACCTCTTGTTCCTTTTTGTTATTGTTGTTTTGTGTATGCGTATACATGCATGTGTTTATGTGTGTTTTGTATGTATGTGGATACACATGTGAGTGCATGTGAGTGGAGGCCAGAAGTCAGTGTCAGAGGTCTTATTGGATCACTGTCTACCTTATTCTTTGAGATAGGGTCTCTTGCTGAAGCTAGAGCTCACAGATTCAGCTAGACTAGCTAGTTAGTAAGGGGTTCTGTTTCTACCTCCTCAGGGCTAGCATTACATGTGCACACCAGCATGCCCAGCATTTGATGTGGATGCTGGGGATCAGAACTCAGGTCCTCATGCTTGTGACGCAAGCACTTTACCACTGAGCCATCTCCCCAGCCCCTCTCATTGCCTTATAAATTACTCACTCTAGTATTCTGTTATGCAGCCCACCTAGACTAAGACTGGTCCCATGTTTCTTGAAACTACGTCTTGTGCATATAAGAGTGCCCACAATCAATGCCCTTGTGGTAGTTTGAATGTGATAGTGTAAAAGTATGGCCTCATAGACTTATGTGTTTTATTAAAAGTAAACTTGTAACTTGGGTCTCCCGCCATCTGGATGGAGAAGGTGTCACTGGGGGCGGATCCTGGAGTGCAGTCCCAAGTATGTTTGGGGGGCAGATCTGCATTCCATCCCAAAGGTGTGGAGAGAACAGTTTGAGCTGTGTCTGGTCGTGCTTGCTGGTAGTGTTTGCTTGCTGCTTGGTGATGTTCGCTTGCTGGAGCTGTTTCTCTCTGCTTGGATCTATGAAAGGGACCCAGCTTCTTCCTCCATTGC
This sequence comes from Dipus sagitta, assembly GCA_036346955.1. Taxonomy (NCBI): domain Eukaryota; kingdom Metazoa; phylum Chordata; class Mammalia; order Rodentia; family Dipodidae; genus Dipus; species Dipus sagitta. The sequence continues at coordinate 57,959,653 of CM070776.1, read as the reverse complement.
TGGAACTTCCCCTGGATTTGTGAGCTGAAATAAACCTGTTCTTCCCATAAACTGTGTGGTTGGAAGTTCCCCTCAGCAATGTGAAGCTGAGTACAACACCCTCTAATACCTTCTGATCCAGTCAGTTCTCTTTAGCTCTTTTTACAATTGAGGAAACTGAGTTTAGGGAGATACCATCAGTTGCCCAAGGCCACCCCAGAGCTATGGAACAAGAGAAAAACTCAGTCCTAGGTCTTCTAGAGTATGTTCAGAGGCAAAAAAAAAAAAAAGCCAGTGGAGAAGGGAGCACCCACTGAGCCTGTCTTGGTGCAGCATCTCCCTGTATAACTGAGGACGTAGAAGACCTAGCAGGGACAGCAAGCAAGTTGCCTGAGGTCACAAGTGAAGGAAAGTCCCAAGTGAAGGAAAGTGTCTCCTGAATTCCTGCCCTGTAATGTTGCCACCTGACTTAAAGGGACATGGAAGAGGCAGGATGCGTGAAGTTAGGAGGACAAGCCAAGAATGACAGGGGTGGTGACATACACTCATAACTCTAGCACTTAGGAGGCTGAGGCAGAAGGATCATGAGTTCAAGACCAGCCTGGGGTATATAACAAACAAAGTCAAAAAACAAATCAAGGGTAGGTGACTGTAGCTCAGTGAAAGAGTGAGATCTTGCACAGCCAGCATGCTCCAGGCCCTGGGTTTAATTCTGAGTACCCCAAAAACATAAGTAAATGAAGAAAGATGAGGAGGAAGAGCCAAACAATGTACTAGGCCCAGTAGTCTTGAGGAACAGAGACATGTCTGCCCATTCAGGATCTTGATAAAATCCCTGATGCAGAGTTGGTATTCAGGAAATATGTGTTTGATCAATTGATAGAAAATTTGCTAGAGTGGACATAGGTTTGGAGTTCAAACTGGATCTCTCAAGAGCAATACCAAATTTTCTCACAGAGCAAGGACTTCATTTTTAATTAATTAATTTTTAGTTTATTTATGAGAGAGAGAGAGAGAGAATGGGAACGCCAGGGGCTCCAGCCACTGCAAATGAACTCCAGACACATGCACCCCCTTGTGCATCTGACTTATGTGGGTCCTGGGAAATCGAACCATGGTCCTTTGACTTTGCAGGCAAGTGCCTTAACCACTAAGCCCCCAGAGCCAGGACTTCTTATATCCCTCCAACTATGCAGAGGCTGGGCTTTGGGGTCCAGGCCAGAGAAAGGTGGGAAGGATGCTCAGCTGACTTGGTTTGGGGTGCTGAGTGAAAGCTGATCGCCCAAACCAGGAGAGCCTCTATTAATAAGCATCTCAGCCTCCTTCACAAGGACCACTCCAGGAAAGTCCCCAAAGCCACTCTTGACCAGGATGATGAAGCAGGAGTCCCATTCCTATGCCAACACACAGCAACCTGCTGCCTGCCCTAGCTGTGCAAAATTTGGAAGAAATCCCTTCTGGGTTCCCAGGGCTAGCTTTGTGGCTAGAACTGCCCCGGTCAGTGCTGCTGCTCTTTCAGACCCCATGGCTTACTGAATTCTCTGGGACCTTTTCTCCTTTCCACTCTTCTCATCTTCTCTCACCCACCTTACCCATCCCACCTGACCTTTGGCATATGGGCAGGGATGGCTTGTGCCTGTTCACAAGTAGGGAGCAATAGGAACATGCAGGCTCACACAGGGGAACCCATTCACAACCATACCATCCACACACATGACTACTCACATTTGTCTACACTAATATACGTACTAGCACAGATACATAGACATACACACAAACAGCTCTGTGACAGAGATAGAAATCCCTTTAGACCTTAGTACACATATTTCCTGCCATAGTCAAGCTGTGAGTTCTCTTTCATGGGTAGATCTGTCCTTGTTAGGGTTGGAGAGAGAAAAAAGGTATGGAATGCATGCAATTGTGTTTCTTGTGATTAAAGCAGGCTCCAGGGACCAGAGGACAGGAGCCATAGTTTGGAACTAATTCCCTTTGACTCCTCTTATCCTAACTACTCTGTTGAGCTTCTTCCTGAGGCTCAGCTCCCTGCCCAGTGTCCATCTGAGGGCTTTAGTCAGCCCCTTCCTTGTGCTGTCCTGTGGGTGTCAAATGGGTGACCAGGTCTTAAGTGATGGGCGTCATTTAGCTCGAGGGTGGAGGCACGTCACCCACATCAGAGGTCACATATTGCCCCCTGCCTCTGAGGGGGTGCAGTTCAGATCATCTGAGACCTTCCCTCAAGAGAAAGTAGAAGGTATTCCCAAAGCGTAAAGTTATCTTCCCCCACTCTTCATTGGTAGACCCAGCAAGCATCCTATTAACAGGAAGAGGGGAGGGGAACTGAGCCACAGCAGGGAATCCCAAAATTCTCACTGCCCACTCCACTGCTTGTCTCTTCTTCCTGCTTTTCCTCTCTCCACCATGCCTGTCCTGATCCTCTCATGAAAAATGAATGGAGCTTTTATTAAACTGTTTTCTCTTCAAAGGAGGTTTCAATTTTTAATGCCTTGCCAGGGTTAGGGAGACACACTGGCTCAGACAGATGTATGGAGGGGCAGAAGTCTGCCCTGAACTGGGGGAGGGACAGGGAAAGGGAGGTCAGGAGAGTGGGGAGTAAGAGAAGATATACCCACCTGAGAGGTCTTTAGGCTTTGGTGTGAAAATACTTTGGGGGACTAAATTCAGCTTCTTCCTTCTCTCTCTGCTCTCCCCCATGGTCTGTGAGACCGTCTGAGGTAGACCAGTTGGTACTGGACAACTACTGTATGTGGGGTCCTGGTACTGGCCAGGCATTTGGTGTACAGATGCCCCATTGACTCAGGTGGCCAGCTCACTTATGGGAACACCTATAACTGCTCAACTTCTGATCTCATTCTTTTCTGTGGGAAACTGGGCAAAGCCTGCAATCTCTATTAGACTCAGTTTCCTCTTCTGTTGAATGGATCTTAGGTACCTTCCTCATTGGATTGCTGTGAAAATGCAATGAAAAGTAAGATGGGTGGCGTTCACCTGTAAATTTTAACACTTACGAGGCAGTGACAAGAGAATCTTCAGTTTTAGGCAAATCTCAGCTACACAGAGAAACTTTGTCTTAGAAAGAAAAAAATGAGGTGTGATGTCAAAGTACAAATAGATAGCTGGTGCTTAGTAAGCCTTCAACGCACACTTCGGGTGATGATGTGCTATCTGCATCTATAGATGATGAGAAGTTGAAAGAATGAGGACTCTAAATGGTAGAGCCAGATTTGCACCATTTTGTATTATTATTATTATTATTATTATTATTATTATTTTGCTTTAAGTGCCTAAGCTTATGCCTCTGTGTCCCATTGCCTCTTAAGGGGTGGAATTCTGCCTTAATGAACATTCCGCATTGCTGACACATAGTTAGCACTCAGAAAATAAGTAGCAAATGGTTGTTCCTGAATCTTTTTTTATTTTTTAGTTAACATAGAGATGTAGGTATCATTCATCCTGGCATTTTCAAACATAGTTTGTTTTAGTTGATTCTCTTTCCTTCTCCTTTCCCAACACCCTTCTCCCAGTATCATCCTCTCTGTGTTTATATGCCACATGCGTCCTTTAACCCCCACCCCTCTTTCTACTCATATATCTTAAATTTTGCTGTCTAATTTCCAACTTAGTCTCAATTTATTTTCTGTGCCTTTAGACTAATCACTCCTCTGCTGACAGAGATAGGAGTTCCCCACCTACATTCTCAGCCTTCTTGGCAAATGAATTGAATGTGGGCAGGAAAGGTATGGGAAAAGCCCAGTTACTGAAAAGCTGAGAGAGTATGCCAGAGAGGCCTCTACGGGATCCACACCCCAAACCCAAAACGCCCTTCATTATGTTAGGTATGTGGTTTGGTGACACATTTTGAGTATATGTCTCTATACCATTTGTTGCAGGGTCCTTGGTCCTCTGTGTGGGCACTGGCATTTTCTTCACCAATATTTTCAAGTACAAGCTGGTCCCCTAAATGACATATCATTTTCATTCTGCCAGGAAGCAGCATCCCCAATGATAACCAGTGATTATAGCGAGAAAATGCTAAGTCAAAGTCACTTACATGGGAATGGGATGTATGCTGATAGCAATGAGGATGAGGGCTAAAAAGAAAGTTGACAAAAAAAATCAATTAGAATATTGAAAATCAGTCGTCATTGTATTGAACGGTATCAGAAAGTTATAGAAGCCAAAGTCAGCAAAGAAATACATTTTAGTTTCAACTTACTTGCTTTGGGGGGCAATTTACTTAGAACCACAGGTAACATTTCAAAGATCATAAATAAGCAGGATAGGAAGAACAAGTTTCCCAAATTATTCTCCCCCAAAGTCGAACATTTCAAATCTAGCAAATAGACCAACATGCTCAAAGGCTGTAATAAACATTCCCCATATTACTATTATTGGCCACTGTCACTGATTTTTGACAAATCTGTTCGTGCATGCACCCAAATCCTCAAAGATCTCACAGTGTTGGATCTTTGATGGGACAGTATGTGGTTAGTGAAGAAACACAGCAAACAGAAGCAACCCCGTGATCCAAATGCTCCCCTCAGCACTGAGTTGCAGCTTCCTCCCCTGTGAACTGGGGACAAATGATGTGTTCTGGCTCTTTTCTAGAGCTACTGGGATGATCACAGGAAATCAAGGAGTGTGAAGATAGTATGCTCAGGATTCATTCTACTGGGCTGAGCTACCCCCAATCAGTTTGCTTATTTTCTTAGGCCTCATTTTCCCTATATACAAAACATGGTCATACCTTCCTTCATAACATCTTGAAATCTCAAGTGTAAAGTGCCTAGTTTAATAAATGTTAGTTGTCATTATGGGTGGCAAAGTCCATTTTTAAAAAAATTTTTTTTTGTTATTTTTATTTTATTTGAGAGCAACAGACAGAGAGAAAGAGGCAGATAGAGAGAGGGAGAGAGAGAATGGGCGCGCCAGGGCCTCCAGCCACTGCAAACAAACTCCAGACGCATGCTCCCCCTTGTGCATCTGGCTAACGTGGGTCCTGGGGAGTCGAGCCTCGAACCGGGGTCCTTAGGCTTCACAGGCAAGTGCTTAACCGCTAAGCCATCTCACCCGGTGGCAAAGTCCATTTTGGAGAATTGTCTGTTCCTCACCATCATACACAGTCCAGGAGCTAGAAGATGTTTACAACTAGACCTTATCTGTCTATGTATATGTCATAGAAACACAGCACTCACCATGACATGAAACTCTGATTCTTTTTCCCCCATTCACTTTTCTTGACAGCCATGAAGTGAGTAGCCTCTGCCACATGCTCCTGTCACCATGATGGTCTGTACCACCATGTGCCCAGAATCAATGGAACCAAGGACTAGGGACTGACACCTCTGGAATGTGAGCCAAAACAAATCCTTCCACCCTTGGGTTTTCTATATCAGGTATTTTCTCACAGCAATAAAAATTCTAGTTCCAGTAATTAGAAAGAGGAGAGACAAATCTATAATGGGGACATCAAAGGCACACATTTATGCCACCCATACAGTCTCTGGCCTGGCCTGGCCTGAACTTGGCCCCTTGCAGAGGTTTGAATGTTGCCAAAAGTTCATGTGTTGGAAACTTAATCCTCAATGTAATGGTGTTGAGAGATGGACCCTAATAAGAAGTGACTAGGTCACTTATGTTCTATCCTCATGAGTGGATTAATGTCATCATCACAGAGTGGGTCAGGTATGGAAAGAGCAGCCTATTACGTGTGTGTTTGGTCTCTTCTTGCTATCTCTTGTCCTTCAGCCTTCCACCATGAGATAGCAGAATGTGAAGGCACTCCTTACATGCTGGCACCATGCTTTTAGACTGCAAGCCACTTAGACCTACGAGGCAAATACATTTTTGTTCATTTTAAATTATTCAGTTTCAGGTAATCCTAGTAGGCAGAGGGGGAAAAAAAAAAAAACAAAATAGGACATTCTGGAAGAATATGACCAGATAAGCCTTGGGCCTGGCTACAGGAGCCTGGCTTTCTACTACCCAATCTTCTTGGGACATTCTGGAAGACATCAAACAAATACCTGGCTCTCTCTGAGCCTCAGTGTTCTTTAGTGAAATCTGGAGAGGCTAGATGAGCTGAGTCTTCCTCAGGCTTGGGATAGACACAACAGACTTTCACTCTATAGGACAGACATTCTAGGAGAGCCACCCTTTGACTTGGAGAAGATGCCTATGGACAACTATAACCACATCCAGATCTGTGTGTCTCCCACTTAAGAAACACCCTCAAAATGAATGCTGGCTCTGAAAATCATTTTCAACTGTGAGTTGTAGCTGTGTTTAGAAGTATAAAAACAATTATGTTGACCATTGAAATAAAAGCATAAAAAAATCTCACTCTCAGCTGGGTGTGGTGACACACACCTTTAATCCCAGCACTTTGGAAGCCAGCTGACGTAGCAGGATCACTGTGAGTTTGAAGCCAGCCTGAGACTACATATAGTGAATTCTAGGTCAACCTGGGCTAGAGTGAAACATAAAAAAACAAAATCTCATTCTAAATCCAGGTGTGGTGGTGCATGCCTTTAATCCCAGCACTCAGGAGACAGAGGTAGGGAAATCACTGAGAGTTCTAGGCCACCCTGATACTGCATAGTGAATTCCAGGTCAGCCTGGGCTAAAGCGAGATCCTACCTTGAAAAACCAAAAAATGAAAACTCTCATTCTAAAAGAACTTGTGGCCTGGTGTGGTGATGCACACCTGTAATCTTAGCATTCAGTAGGCTGAGACAGAATAATCATGTGTTCGAGGCCAGCCTGAGCTACATAACATAATGAGTTCAAAGTCAGTCTAGACTACATGGCAAAACTCTATCTCATAAAACAAAAGAAAAAAAGAAATAACGTGTGGTCCTTGATAATACAGCAGTAGACGCCACAAAATGCCACAAACTTCAGAGAATCAGTGGACCAAATGCTTGCCAATATGCTCTGGGCAAAAGCCAACTTTTACAATCTGGTAGATGTGTGCGTATTTATGTCTGGGGAGAGGGGGACCTAGCTACTCCCCCTCTACTTGTCCCATTTCATCACCCCAACCCTTCTGGCAGGCTCGACAACACTCTAACTCCTCCATCAGAGACCCCAAAGCAGGCCTGAGGCTGGAATTGAGGGCAAGCCTAGGCAGGAGTCAGCCTGAGACCCTACATCTTTCCCTCCGGTGGGGCTTGGGTCATGTCTTCTGGACTAGGCCCTGCAGAGCTCCCATACCCAGCTGAAAAAAACAGATGGGGCTCTCTAAATCCTCACCTTGAGCTGCCTGGGTTCTACCTCTATATATTCCCTAGACAGTGGTCATTGGCTTTCCAGTGCCCGCTTCCTTCCTTGATCAGACCTTTTCTTTTTTTAATTTTTAAAATTTATTTGCAAGAGAGAGAAGGAAAGAGAGCAAGAGAGAGAAGGGGCATGTCAGGGCCTTCAGCCACTGCAAATGAACTCCAGACACATGTGCCACCTTCTGCACTTGGTTTATGTGAGTTCTGGGTAATCGAACATAGGTCCTTTGGCTTTGCAGGCAAGTGCCTTAACTGGGAAGCCATCTCTCCAGACCCCTTTTCCTTTGTTATTATTAATATTTTTAAAAGAAGGCTTTATATTTTATTTATTTAAGAGGGAGAGAGGAAGAGAAAGAGGAAGTTAGAGAGAGAATGGGCACACCAGGGCCTCTAGCCACTGTAAACAAACTTTAATTGCATGTGCTGCCTTGTGCATCTGGCTTACATGGGTCCTGGTGAATTGAGCCTGGGTTCTTTAGCTTTGCAAGCAAGTGCTTTTAACTGCTGAGCCATCTCTCCAGCCCAGGTTAGCCTTTTTCTTTCATGCCAGGTGAACTCACTTGGGGAAGATGGAACTTGTTCTACAGGTGTTGCTGAGAGGAAATAGAGGATGATGCACGGGGGTGGGGGGAGAGAGAGGGTGAGGCTATCTCTCTTTCTCCTCTCTTTCCTCTGAAAGGCTGATGTAGGAAGGGCATACCTTGGCCCAGCACAGGATAGGGGCGCAGGAGGAGGCTTTAAGGGACTATGTCCCTGAGAAAACTGCCATGTGTCTGTCAGGGACTGGCCACCATATGACCTCACCTACATTGATGTCAGTTTACTCATTGAGAAATGTGTGGGATCCCTGTTGCTGGAAGCTTGAAGAAGGTTACAGGTGAGAAGGCTGTTGCACTCAGGTTTGCATTGCTGGTAGAAATCATCCAACCAAGAACAGCTTGTGGGAAAAAAGAGATTTATTTTGGCTTACAGGCTCGAGGGGAAGCTCCATGATGGCACGGAAAACAATGTCATGAGCAGAGGGTGGACATCACCCCCTGGCCAACATCAGGTGGACAACAGGAACAGGAAAGTGTGCCAAACACTGGCAAGGGGAAACTGACTATGGCACCCATAAGCCTCCCCCCAACAGTACACTCCCTCCAGGAGGCATTAATTCCCAAGTATCCATCAGCTGGAAACCTAGCATTCAGAACACCTAAGTTTATGGGGGACACCTGAATTAAACCACCACAAAGGCCCTTCAGAAACTATAAAGCAATGTTCCCTGAGCACACATGTGCATGCGTAGGGCAACACACGCACCAGGACACTGTGGGGCCTCTCCTCTCCTGTATGTATCCGGTGCTCACATTTGAGCATGCTTCAGAAGCCCTGGACTGAAGGATTTGCTGAAACACAGATAACTGGGAGGAGTCCATGCAACCTGTTTCAGCAACACTTGGGGAGGGCCCAAAAATGTGTATTTCCAAAAAACATAATTTTTTTTAAATGTGTATTTCCAACAACTTTCCGGGTACTAATGCTTCCGGTTTGGAGAGCATCGGTACCTGCCTTACAGTGTCTCCCACCACCATCATGTATCTGCACACGTTCTTGTTCAGCATGTTGTCCTGCCCCAGAGCAGAGAATGTAAGAGTTGCTGAAAATAAGCCAGGAAGTCCTCCTTGCCCCCCCACATTCAGCCATACATGCATACACAACCACAAGCACATGCACATCCATCTCACATCTGTATAACCTTGTGGCTAAATATAAAGACACATGAGCAGGACTGCTGAGATTGGCCAACTGCCCTACTTCCTGATGTCTGGCCTTGGACAAGTCACCTAACCTCCCTGTCCTTCAGTTTCCTCATCAAGGAAATTAGGAGCAACAATATCTCCCATGGTTACTGAGTGATTCAGTGAGGTAACAAAGGGAAAGCCTTTGAAACACGAAACGTCTGTAACTCATTTTGAGCATTGGGCTGCAAACTCCCAATGGAAGCCTTGGTTAGGAAAAGGCCAAGCCAAGCTTTTTGTGCTTCCCGACTCAACCAAGACCCACTCGGGAGGCAGGAGAGCTAGACTCAAATGTTGTTATGGTTCTAACTCCCTCATTGTATACCTGAAAGACTCCTTGGACTGCCCAGACCTCAGTATCCCCATTATCCCGTAGGGACCAAGCTGTGGCATTTTTCAGGGCTTCCACCCAGATGTGCCACAGTGTTGGGTTCATGCCCACTGGTGTATGGCAAAGGCAACAGCCACAATGCCACAGGCCCAGTCCAGTGGCCCAGTTTTATCCTCCTAGAGCTATGAGATGTTGTGTATCCTCTCATGAACAAGAGACTAGCAGAGACTCACACACTGCCTTCTCGTGCACAGTCTCATCACTGTGCCCTGGGGCTGCCAGAGGCCTGGAAAGGGAATTTAGGAAGATTTCTGAGCAGCACTTTAGCTCTGAGCCCTGCCTGTCCAGCTACGAGGCACATGTATCCATCTTCTCACCACAGGCCTGAGCAGGAGAGAGCACAGGAGCAATAGAGACTCCCTGAGGTGATTTCTCCCCTTGAGGGACCAGAACTTGAACCCAGGAGACTCAGATCCCAGGTCTGATGTTAGGGACTAGGAAAGTCTAGAGAAATCAGACCTGGGCAAAGTCCTTGCATGGCCTCTGTTTCTTTGTTTCAATCTCACCTTCTCTACAGCACCTAAAGCCAGCTTCCCTAACCATCCTGCCTCTCCTTATGTGCTTCATTTGCTTTTTCTGTAGCTCTTACCCCTTCTAAAATAATATGGAAATTGTTTGTCATGTTTATTGTTTTTTTTTAATGTTTCCCCTTCCCTTGGCATGCAAATTCTCTATGGACAGGGAACTTTATCCGTCCATTTTGTGTGTGTGTGTGTGCGTGTGTGTGTGATATTGCTGGTGCCTGGTGCTTCATAGAAGTTTGCTATCCGTGCTCTGAACATCTGTGCCCTCCGATTCATATCTTGCAATCCTACCTCACAAGGAACTGATATTAAAGAATGGGACTATTGACAGTTGATTAGGATTAATGATCTTATTTTTTATTATTATTTTACTTATTTATTTATTTGAGAGTGACAGACAGAGAGAAAGAGGCAGAGAGAGAGAAAGAGGCAGAGAGAGAGAGAATGGGCGCGCCAGGGCCTCCAGCCACTGCAAACGAACTCCAGATGCCTGCTCCCCCTTGTGCATCTGGCTAACGTGGGTCCTGGGGAATCGAGCCTCGAACCAGGGTCCTTAGGCTTCACAGGCCAGAGCTTAACCACTAAGCCACCTCTCCAGCCCTAATGATCTTATTTTTAAAAAGGCCCCAGAGAGCCCCTTGTTCCTTCCACCATGTGAGAACACAGCGGAGGAACCATCTATAAACCAAGGAGTGGGCCCTCCCAAGACCATGAACCTGCCAGAACCTTGATCTTGAAGTTTCAGTCTCCAGAACCATGAGAAAAAAAAATTGTTATGTATAAGCTACTTAGTTTGTAGATACTGGTTGAAGGAGCCACACAGAGAGAGGCTGGGGGCATGGCAGCTGTTCTCCTTGTCTCTGCTTTCCACACTGTTCTGAGGATATGGATGGCTTCCAAAACGCTAGGCTGACCAGGTCCCTCCCCTGCCTCAACCCCTTCCAGGCAGCTACATAATAAACTCCAAATGCCTTGTCGCTGTATGATCTGGCCTTCTTTCTCACTTGTCCCAGCCACTTTGTCTCTTAGGCCACCAACATGCCTCATGCCCACTAGCCAGAAGGGCTTGTGTGCAGATTATTCCATGTGCCTGCCTTTGTGTCTTTGTCTATATGGCTTAGCTCTGTCTGTCTTCTGGTGCCTCTGTAGTATAATGACCTCTTCACCACAACCTCCTCTCTGCTCACCTCCTCTCTTGGAAGCTTTTCCCAAGGAGATGATGACTTCAAACACTGCCTGCCTCTCTGATCTGGTTGACCTGGGACTGCCTTGGTGTTTCCCAACCTCACCAAAGAGGCCTTGGTTCCAAGACATCTAAATCATGATCTGTAATCTTTGTGTAAATCTCATTTAGAGAGTCAGGAGTTCCTTCAGGGTGGGGATCCATCATATCTTAGTGCCCAGCCACAGAATAGTTATATGACAGAGGCATGCATGAAGGAATAGGGATCTATAAAGGCATCAATGAACAGCCAAGAGTATCTGCATTTGAAAAATCCCCATAGGACAGTGTTTCCTTGTGACAGGATTGTATGCACTAAGACATCAAGTTCTTTTGCCTTCGGCTAGAATTATATTACCTGGATGAGGCAACCCTGTTATCATATAGAAAATCCAATAATATCTTTATCTCACTGCCTGCCATCTAGGCCTATCATGCTTGTTCATATCTCTTTGTATAATCTGTTATCCATACTCATGCATCCCCTAGAGTACCTATTTGTCTTCTGTGTATCCAAGGCGGCCAGTGAGAGAAAGTACCACTCTGCACTCAGCCGGCACGGATGGACATCCAGACCCAGCAAACCATATGACCTGATGTGAAAACTTAACCCTGCTGACCTCAACTACCTCATCTGTAAAAAGGGGTGATAATAATGGTCCCATTCCTCATGGGGCTGTTGCAAGATTAAATCGACTAATTCTTGGTAAGTGCTGGTGACAGTAAACATGACGCTGGTGCTTACAACAGTTATTCATATCAGTTATTCTTGAAAAGAATTGGAACAACTGAACAAATGCCATAAAATCGAAAATAATCAAATGTGTATTTGACAAGAAATCAAGATAAAATATGTTAGGAAAATAGTAATTCCAGGGACAATTTTTCTTATACACACACACATAGCCTTCCACAAAGTTCTAAATAGTCACTGGAGCCTGCATTTGGCATTTGGCTCTTGGCTTGCCTGATAGTCACAGAAATGAGGGAGGGAAACATCAATTACATGCTTGAAGACATTTATAACTTAGAAATAAACCGAGGATTCTAGAGCATGGCTTTGGTGAGTCAGCAAAGGAATAGTATTTTTCTTTTCATTCTTCATGAAGACAACCCCGGGACAGGCCACCATAGTGTCTTCAATGATGTCCCTGCAATGAGTACGAGGTTGACGTCTCATGGTGTTCCTTCGAATTGATCTACTATGAAGACATGTGACAACCTCTAAGAAAAATGATGAGTAACAATAGCCATCATGTATTACATGCCAGGTGTTGAAATCCCCAAATAAACCCAGAAGTTGAACACTGTTATTATCATTTCTGTACAGATGGGGAAACTGGGATCGAGCGAAATCACTAGCCCAACGATACACAGGCAGGAAGTGGTAGGGTTAGAAGTGAACCCAAAATTCTTTGCTACCAGAGCCCAGATCCATAGTCACCACCCTCTCCTCCCTCCCAGCAGGCCATGCACAGTGCAGCAGGCCCAATGTGCAGCCCTCTGAGGAGCTTCCCTGTGCTAAGGATGACAGGACACTTGAGAAAAGAGGTTCCACTGTCTGTCTGTCTGTCTGTCTGTCTGTCATGAGCCTATCCTCTGTACTATTTCTCCCAGCGGAGCCAGCAGTCAGGCTCAGATGGCAGGCATTTGGGGGCTGAGTTCTTTAGTGTGTGCCTGGGCTGTCACAGTTGTGAGTTGTTCATTTAGGGCAGAACCCCACGATTGGGCAGTGATACGCAAACAGGAGGGCTTAGAGGGATCAAAATGACCTAGGGGTGTTGCTCACAGATGGGCCCAGAGTGTACCCACGACAAGGGCATAATCTTCCCCTGAAAACAGGTCTGCAACCCCTCCCTGTGCTAAGTTCTCCACCATTGAGCCAGGCCTGCAGCCATTTCTGTCTGGAGCGCTTTCAAAGCAGGCGTTACCAATTGCCACTGTGGCCATTTAAAAACTCTCAATAAAACACCCCTAGAACATCTAATTTAGGCAATATAGCTTCCTGGTGAACCCTCCAAGATGAATTAGTTGCAAATTGCACCCGCTGGTAACTGAATGATTTGACCTGCTGTATTAAATTGTTGGAGAGAAACCAATTGAATGCTGGGGGCCGTCTGCCAACGCTGATGATCTGGGGTTTCAGGTAGTTGATCTTAAGTCCTGCTTTCTGACAATAATTGGCCAGTAGGATCAATTGTCTATTGCAGTCAATCCTAGAGCATGACAATAAAACCATATCAGCAGCAGAGAGGAAAATACTAATCTTTCTCTTCTCCCTTGCAGGGGGTCCAGTACAAGCATCCAGTATGCCAGAAGTCTCGCAGGGTGATTCAAACTCAAGTTCAGAAGAAGCAGACTGGGGGTGGGAGCAAACCCATACACTTCTCAAATGTGGTATCTGATTTCCAGGACAGCAGCCTTTTGTATCAGCCCTGCTTTATATTTTTAAATGCAGTGTTTGATAGACAAGACCTTTCAGAGCCTGGGCACAGGGAGGGGCAAGGTCGTAATTTTAAAGGGCAGGCCTTGGTGTCTAAATGGTCAAGGACCTCTGTACCAGGGCACCTCATGTCTAGGGCTCCATGCAGCTTCACAAGGATAGTCATACCTGAAATGACCCTCTAAGCCCCAATCCCAAACCTGCCACACTTCCACCCATAAACTGTGCCTCCCTCTCCAAGTGCTTACTTAGACCCCAACAGCTTAAAATGCAAACCCCTAGGCAGGTTAGGTTTGTGGGTGAGTGTCAAGGTTTTGGACTGGAGGTCATTCCACGTGGAGGGAACTGACTGGGTAATGGCTTGCAAGTAAGTTCTCTATGCATTGCAGTGTGAGGAAGAGGAGGCATAGAGAGCATTGCATGTTAACTCGGGGAATTTAGAGTTTACACTGTAGGTACTGGTGGAGTCAGGGTCTGTTCCTAGGGAGAGAAAATGACAGAGTTGTTAAGAGGCCAAGTCCACAGTCAGACCACATGGTTTAAATGCTTGCTCTGCAGGTTGCTACCAAGGTGAACTGTGGCTCGTTGCATAATATCACTGTACCTCAGATACTCATCTGTGAAATGAGAAGATAGTAGCAATCCCATGTCAAACTGTTGGGGAGCTTAAGTAAACTAGCCCACATGAAGTGCTCAGAACAGTACTTGGCATAGGAACTGCTCCCTTGATGTGAGCCGGTTTCCTGATCAGCAGGCTACATGGTGACATTGAGCACTTGCACTACTCTAGCTCTAAGTGTTCATGAGCATGCTCCCTGCTCATCCTCACAACCCCCTGAACTACATTATGGCTTTTCTTCCACTCCCCATATGGGAAAGCGGAGATTCAGAGAAGTAAAGCAACTCATCAGGATGTGGAGCAAAAGGTTAGCTGAGCTTCAGTGTGTAGGAGAAAAATTACGAAGGCAACTGGAGGGGTAAGGTGGGGCTGGAGAGTGGGGGAGGGTAATGAGAGCAGCAACAAGGAGCGAGCAAGCCAGGAGGGGGGGCTCTGCTCTCTAAGCAGAAATGGTGGTATTAGAAGGCTTACCTGGCCCTCCATTAATACTGAGGGCTAGGGGTGTAGAGAACTTGTCTAAGCATACATGAGAACCTACATTCAACCCCTAGTACTACAAGAAAACAAATTACTTCTTGTGAACTTGTAGGCTGAGGCAGGAGGATTGCAAGTTATTGCCAGCTTAGGATACCTAGTGAGATCGTGTCTCAAAAGTACATAAACATTCAAGTAGGGAGCTGGACATGGGGACCAATAAACTCCATGTTTCAACTTGTACCCAGGACAGCACCAAGCAAGCGATGGAGCAGTTGGGAGACATGATTCTAGTTAAGGGCCACTCAGTGAGCCAAGCCTTCATGAGTCCCCTCAACCATAGCCTTCAAGTTTACTTTGCTGTGAGTGAAGGCGATGGTTCCCAGGTGTTTCTGATTGACTGCAGCTGAGTGAAGCAGGCCAGGGGAGGCAGGAGCAAGATGAGGGAGCCGGGAAAGGGCTAGGCTGGGGAGACACTGCCTGTCATCAAACCAAACTGGTGTTTGCCAGGGGTGAAAAGCTGAGCGTTGTAGAACTGAAACTCAGTGGTCTTCATGTGCCAACTGAGATATATGGTGTAATAGGAGGGAGCTTGGCCAGAAGGCTGAGTACCAAAAGGTAGTGTTGGCTGAAGGGGAATCCTTTCTGGCCACTAGTAGCAACCACAATCCTTGCTTACCACCCTCCCATCCAAGCAAACTCCCCAGTGAAAGAACAGACAGCTGGACCCTGTTTAGGGTGTCTGTGGCTTAGGTCCAGAGGTGCTGGTGGTTCCTTGCACACAGGTATCATGGGAAACCTCTCCACCCAGTGCCATCCACATGATAGATAATGGATGCACATTTCAACTGAAGGGCAGCAGATCTGGGGTCGAGTCTCCAGTATGGGTGTTGGCAATTTTTTTCTTCTCTGGGAATAAGATTCCACTGAAAGGTCTTGGCTCATTCTTGCCCCAGAACCCATCTAGAATGTAACGGAAGTGTAGGAGCGTGGGTGTCCTGGGCTCTATTTCTGTGTCAAGTTCAGTGAGGCCTGTCTCCATCCAGGGACCAAAGCCATACTCAGTGGGTAAAGTGGAAGTGAGAAGAGAAGCCTGGAAAGCAGAAAGCTCTGGGTTGGAAACTCCAGCTCCGACATTGGACCCTGGCCAAGTCCTAAGGTGTGTGAGTGACACTGGACCCCAATACCAGGGAGAATACTACCTCCCTTATAAGGTTAGGGGAATTTGATGGGATAATGTTTAAAGGCCCCTAAGTCACTCCTTGTTTTCTCCCAACCCCTTCCCAGTATAGGATGTTCCCATACCAAAGAGCCAGCCTGGCAAAGAAGAGGGTAACAGTAACCAGACTGCAAAGGGGCCTCCACCTTAACAGAAGGCAGAAAACACAGTGGAGACATGAGATACAAGTGGAAGGCGGACATGGGCCTGGGGAAGGGGAGAGGTGGAGGAAAAGGGGACCTTGCAATGGAGAGGAAAGGGGGGAAGGAAAAAGGAAGTTTATTATTCTTCTTGTAGACCAATCACAGGGCTCCTGAAGTGTTGAATTCTAGCTCCTGCAGCCAGATGTGATCTGTTCCTGTTATCATGGAATATTAATCAGAGGGTCCTTGGGTAATTGAGGAGTTTTGATTAGAGAACTAGCCCTTACAATAATAAGCAGGCAGGAGCCTAGGGAAAGCTACTCCACCCCCTTGCTGCCCACCTCTTACGTTCCATGCTTGTGAGGCCCAAGACCCCAGATTGTAGGGTCACTATGCAAAGAGGGGCATGGTGCCATTACTGGCATGGAGAGCCAGAGTTGGACAGGGGTGGTGGGGTCACAGGCATAGGTAGCTAAGAATGGGACTGGACTGGGGTTCTGAGGGCCTGGGGCTGGCCTGGCTTTACTCACCTCCCAGTCACTCATCACATCAGCTGTTGCCTGGGTTTCCCCTCTCCAGGCTCCCTCCCAGCCAGCCCTTCTTTGGCGCTGCTGCCTGAGGCTCTGGCCCTGCTGGGACCTTAGCTCTGTTGCAGGCTGCACATGGCCCCTGGGCTCTGTATATTTAGATGGTTAATGAATCTTCCTGTTTTGCTAGGCCAGACTGGAGTCCAGGATGGAGGGAATGAGGACAAGAATGGGGAGGGGCAGCACAACTGCCTTAGCTCTGGACACCGTCTCATCACAGAGAGGCCAGACCAAAGCCTGGAAACAGCAAAGGCTGCCTCGCTCCAATCCCACACACAGTGCTCTAGGGTACCATAGTGTGGGGAGAGAGACATGAGGTGTAGTCTTAACTCTTTTGACGTGGTTCCCTCTGGAGCCTCAGTGGCCTCTTGTCCGTGTGGAAGGCATTAGACAAAAATTATTCTTTCACCAAATTCACTTGGGCCTGCAGTATTCAAGGCCAGGCTTGCTAACCCTTGGGGCTGGGGCCTAGAAGAGCTGACAGCTCACCATCCTTGGGTCCTCCTTGACCTTCAGTGCAGTCTTGTAAGGTGGCAGCTTCTTTCATTCCCATCGTTTGTTACGAAAAAACCCAGAAGTATAGATAGAGGGGTTTAAATAACTTGCTTGAGAATTCCTAACTGGAACATGACAAAGCTGGTGTGTGAAACCTGGCAGCCTAATCCAGACCCTACCCCACCTCTGCACCCACATGGCTGCCACCAAGGGCACTAAGCAGTCCACTTCACTAACATGTGGACTCTGGATCTCGGGTTCAAATCCATGCTTTACAACTACCTAGTATGTGTCTGAGAGCAAGGCACTTTCCTTCTATGAGCCTCCATTTCCTCACCCATAAAAGTCTAATCATAGTCCTGCCTCAGATAGGAACCTCACTGAGACATCACCGGAACAGGTGTCAATGAAGGTATACACATGCAGTATTGAGCAAAGTACCAGGTCCATAATAAGTATTCAGTAAATGTTAGTGTTTATTGCAGGGTAATATAATGAGGCATTGCCTCCCTGGATTGGCTGGACAGTAATACAAGCAGTGGAGGGCAGGGACAGAGTCCTGGGTTGACCTTCCCAGCCCAGCCAAGCCCCTTCAATTGGATCAATATTTCAAAGGTTTATTGACATTGCCTTTGTGTAAGCCCTGTGCTGGGTATCCCCAGAGGTGAGATGTAGGAGAAAACACAGATACTGCCCTCCAGATGCTGGCCATCTAGTCAGGGAAGTAGCTGCAGATGCAGAGTGTGAGCAGAAGCCCCATGAGAGAGGATAAGAGAGTACAAACCTGGTATGTCCACGAAAGACCAGCAGGAATTTGACAGGCTAGTAGCCAGGCATCTCTGGCTGATGGCAGTATACACGGAAATCAGGTGTTTAAAGGTACCTGCCCTGATTGGGCACCTTGAATAGGCCGGTTTTGGGTACACAATTTACATACACAGCTGCGTGTGGGGGAGAGACAGAGATGAGAAGCTAAAGACACAGATGAGAGTTAGATCACCCAGGGCCCTGAAAGCCATGCTGAGGAGTTGAGGGATGGCTAACAAATCCGTAAGGTAAGCAGAAATAGACAAGATCAGGATTGCATTTTGGAAATACGCCTCCCACTGCCATCTTACACGGCCACATTATGCAAAGCAACCATTATCCAGGCAAAATATTAAAGTGGCTTGAACCAGTGGGTGATGGCAATGGGGTTGGTCAAAAGTGAAGAGTCAAGTGAAGAGGCAGCACTGAAAGCATATTTCAAGGCTAATGCAGAGGTTTCTACCCTGGGCCCATCTGAGGCAAGACCTCAACTGAGCTGAGAGCAGACACCTGTGTCCTGTAGTCTCTTTTTTCTCCTTTGGTGTTTATTTTTGTTTCCTTGTAAATTTCACTTCAGAAAATTCACCCCATTTTGTTCAGCTAAACTGAAGAGATTTTGCCCCCATATCCCAGCTGGGACCAGAGTTCCTCTAGGGCCTCCCAGTGCCCAAGCTTCTCTTGTGGTAATTCCAGCAGTGATGGACACACCTGGGTACTGGAGCCGGCTTGGTGGAGCTTGGCAGACGTGCTGGGCCTTGGAGAGGAGCAGTTTTGGCCAGGATCAGGGGATAGAAGGCAGAGAGAGAGTAGCCAGCAAATCCCCTGGCTGCCTGTTTCAAAGGAGAAGGGCTCCGTTCGCTGGGTAATGCCCTAAGTCACGGACACCTCTGGCTTTTTCTTTTTTGGATTTCACACTCCCAGGCTCCACAGAGGGGTGCCTGGGAGAAGCTTCTGTGCCAGAGGGATGGATCCCAGGGTCCATAGTAAACAAGGAGGACGGCGGGGGATGGTGAGTCTGGTGGGTGAGTGAAGAGGCAATGGGCTGGAAGTCAGAAAACCTGGGTGTGGGCCAGTCCTGGTGAACTCTCTGCGTGACTTGGGCAGTTCCTGCCTCCCCTCTCTGGGCCTCAGTTTTCCCATCCATCTAACAAGGGGGCTGGACTCCAAGGTCTCAAAAAAACGCCCTAACAGCTTGAAAGATTCCATTCTCTTCTCTGAATCTGCCCAGGGGGAGGCCTTGGGGGCTGGGGCACTGGCAGGGGCTGAGAATTCCATAGCAATTTGCATGTGAAAGCATGTTACTGCCATGGCTATTAGTGTGTGCAGGGGGGCTGAAGACAGGGCAAGGACTGCTGTCAGACTGGCCGGAAAGGCACAGGCAGACTGGTGGGGGAGGGAGGGTGTCAGACCTGAGGTGTGCCCAGGGAGGCCTTAGAACTTCATCATCCATGGGAGGTTAAAGTCTCTTGTTTCTTTAAGCCTGCTAGGCTCAGCGCTTTGATGCCCGATTCTGAGTCTGGGCCACAAACCAGCAGGTTTGGCCCCTATAGATGCTGCCACGCTGATGTGGGGCTTTGGAACTGTGTGAGGTGCCCCAGGGGAGGGGCCTCTATGGAGGAGTTCGGACTGTTAGTTAATTTTCCAAGTCGGCTTTGAACCAGGTCTAAATCTCCCAGGGCCATTTTCCTCAGCCATGTTCGGTGTCATTCTAGTAATTGCCATGTGTAAACTTCCCCAGTTTTTCAGTACAATACGGGGCACATATAGGTTTGTTTGGTTCACCTCCTCCCCAGGCACATAAGGATTGTGGAAGAACAATGCCACAGCAGGCAGCTTGAAGGGCCTGGGAAGCAGCAAGCTGGTCTGGCCCTGGTAGCATTCCTGTGTGTGCATGGGGCCTCAGTTTCCTCACAAAGGGTTCGGTCTGGAAAGGAGGT
This sequence comes from Dipus sagitta, assembly GCA_036346955.1. Classification (NCBI taxonomy): domain Eukaryota; kingdom Metazoa; phylum Chordata; class Mammalia; order Rodentia; family Dipodidae; genus Dipus; species Dipus sagitta. The sequence continues at coordinate 57,939,731 of CM070776.1, read as the reverse complement.
CACAAGGTTAAGTCCTAGCTCTGCCATTTCTGGCTCCTGACTTCCTCCCATTTTATCTGAGCAGGAGGCCAAGCAAACTACCTGCTGGTTGATGAGGGGGAAACCTGCAGAATTCAGTCAGCCACTGTGGTCTCCAGTGCAGGTGTGGCTTCCAGGAGCTTCCCAAGTTTCTCCTAGAACCCAGAATTGGAGGAAATATATAGAACCTTTCCCCATGGAACCTGGTCAGAGAAAGGGAAAAAGTTCCTCCCGCCGATGCCAGCTCCTCACCATCACTTCAGCCATGTGTGTGCTGGCATAGCAAGAGCAGAGTCTGCTCTCTAGACTGAGCAGCTCACTCCCGCAGACCATGGGAAGTGTGTGTGTGTGTGTGTGTGTGTGTGTGTGTGTACACGAGCGTGTTTGGTGGGGGGAAAGGGAGGAAACAGGCTAGTAAGAGAGCAACTTCTATGTTTAGGAACCTTGCAAAAGGTCAGCTTTGGTCAGTAATGGGAACAGCAGATCGGGTGGTCCCCTCTCAAAGCAGGGGGAGCCATCAGATAAGCCAAACTATTCACTTTATTCCTCACTGCCAAAGCATCAGCTGCCAGTGTCGCTACATATAATGCATTCAACATTTGTTGAAAAAAAAATAGATGAATGAAAGACTGACTTTCGGGCCCAAGTTTTTAATCTGCCTCTCATACATTCTCTCAACCTCATCACCACACAAGTTGAAGCATGTTAACTAAGCACTAAAAAAGCTTTCTAGATTATGAGGTGCATGGGAACAGGAACCTCCTCATCTCTTCTGTTTACCGCTATACTACAGTGCCCGACCACTGGCTGGCATGAAGCAGTATATATTTTTGAACAGATGAATAAATAGATTACTATCCTATCATCGGGTAGTATTAGATGAGACAGGGAACTGAAGCCCCAAAAGAGGCAGGGGCCTGTTTGCTCCTGGTCAACAGGGGAGTCATGGCAGAGCAGGGACCGGCCCTTGGGTCTCCAATGGCTCACCCACGAGATTCTTTCCTCTGGATCAAAGGACTCCATGGCAAAGTCCTTTCACCTGTCTATATTCCTTCATATTACCCTCAAACCTCAGATTTCTGTCTTTCCTTTTTTTTCTCTGCCAGCTGGGTAAGTAGCCATTAGAAACAGAACCTACAATTATCATCTCTCTCATGCCCTTCAATAGATCTCATTCTGGGCTCTATGACCCCTGTCTTGGGTTGGGGGCTGGCTATCCCCCATCAGCCATCTCCCAAATGTTGGAGAGCCAACATAAACACCAGCTGGGGTCTCAGACCCCCCAGATCTGATGGCCAGCTATACAGGAGGCCAGCAGCAGATGGAAGGTCCATAGGTAGGTTGGGGCTGACCCAGCCAGGGTGTCTGTAGTGGCCAGGCAGGCTAGTGGGCCGGATTTCTGAGTGATTGATGCCAGGTTTCTGGAAGGCCACTTGATTGGCAAGGCCCAACCTAGGATGGCCCTAGGGGCTTGGATGCTCCTTGGGTTCTTTGTCCCATTTTCATACCCCTGCTTAGAATGTGCCAGGCCATTCACATCCCTCAAGCCTTAGAAATGCCTCCTGGGAACTTAAAAGCTGTACATAAACAAGGTCACAACATCTCTGGCCTTTCCCTTCAGGGAAACTGAGGCCTGAGTAGTACCTGCTCAGTTTGGCTTCACAGGTGAACCAGGCTCCACTTACAGAGGAAGCCAGGCAGCCCCACCCTCACCTGGGAAGCATCCTCCATCCCTGACTCACCAGGAGCCTGAGCCCAGCTGGGACAGGAAGAAGAGTAGAGGGTGGGGCTGCTCAAGGGCCCTACTACTGGAGCTTACTCCTGCTGCCTCTAGCTAGCTAGACCCAGTCCTTCCTTGACCCAGACATAGAGGAAGAGAATGGGAGTGGGAAGGACTGCAGTTCTTCAAGGAAGATAGAGGTAAATGGGGAAGTGCAAAGGAGGAGAGTCACATATTTCTCTCAGGGAACTTCTCCTATTCATTCATAATATAAATAAAGGCCTGGGCTTGACTCCTAGTGCCCACCTGCGTGATGTGCATTCTTGGACAAGCTACAGCACTTTACAGGGTCTCAGTTCCTTTGCCTCAAATATGAGGTAAGCAATCCCTACCCACCACCCTTATAGGGCATTTTCTATGGCTCACAAGAATGTTTATGTATTTGACAAAAGTGGTAGGTAGAGTCCTGATGAAGGATACTCTGTCCCAGTGTAGGGAAGTACAGGAAGGCTCACCCAAAGTTGGAGACTAATCTGGCCTGAGCCAGCCCTGGTCAGAGACCCCTGGCCCAGGCAGGGCCCCACTCTAGGCATGCAGTCAAATAGCAGCAGCTTCATCTGATCTAGGAACTTCCTTTGGTTAATGAGAAACCAAATAAACAGCCTCTGCCCCAGCTGGCTCCAGCAGCACCTCAGGCTGGCCCAGCCCTGCTCTAGCCCAGCCTCTTTTCCCTCCCTGGGCAAGTCCCACGGTCCTCCTCCCCCTCCCTTTTCCATGTGCTCCCCATTTCCCTCCGAGCCCTGCCTACTTCTAGCCTGTCCTGTTGGGCTTCCTGTTCAGGATCCCTAACTCACCCTCCCCTTCCTTCCTCCTGCCCCTTTCCTCTATCTCCTCCTTACCCGTTTTTTTAACTGCTGGGATCTCACTTGTCCTCCTCCCCTGACATCTGTCTTAGCCATAGCCACAGTCTCCCAACAAGACCTGCATGCTGCTCCCGGCTGGAGCAGGAAGTCCCCAGGCTCTTCCAGTCTGCACCTCTCAGTGGGATGGAGGCCAAACCCCATTCAAGGATCTCACCATACTCTCTGACCCGAGCAAGTTACTCATCTGTCTGTGGGAGGGATCCTGGGCACTCAGAGCTGCTCTACCTTCAGGGCTTCCACTGTCATCCAGAGGCCCCCCCACCCAAGTATGCTATGGTGGTACCTCTGGCCCACTGGGAAGACAGGAAAAGGAAAATTGTTCTGGCCGAGAGAGGTGAACTGGGTGCTCTGAAGCTATCCTGGCACTCAGTGGGCCACATGTGTGGCTCAACTCTTGGGAAGTTGTTCTTATCTACTCTCCGGGAGTCCTGAGGTAGGGCATGGTTGGGCCTTCCAGCAGGTCCCAGATCAAGCCCCAGCCAGATGATATCAGTGCCTATAGACATACTCAGGTCCCAGTGGGAGCACCTCTTCCCCATAAACCCTTTCTGTCTGAGCCTAGTGCCAAACTGGGAAAGACGCCTATGGCTTTTGCCACAGATGTGTCAAGATGGACAAGGTGTGTGTGTGTAGGGGGGGCAGTCTCTGTCAGGGGGTGGAGAGTGTAGAAGGAGCATGGGAACATAAAATATCTTACTCTACAAGGGCAGCCACCTCTCCCCTGTACCTGCCCTGATCATCCACAGCGCAGGCACAGGAATGCACACAGACACACATGCACACACACTTTCACACTTCACTGCCCAACATCATGACACCATTTTACACTCATTTCTCCATGTGGTTAATTTTTTTTTTAGTTCTCATTTTTTCTAAGAAAAAAGCAACAAGAAAATAATTCAGAGTTTATACAAACATCTTTACATTATTTCTTCCAAAAAAGACTAGTATTTACACAAATGGCAACAGAAACAAAAACATAAAACCCTTCCAACTGCCACCTGGAAGGGGCTGGCTGTTCTGCTCCCTCTCCCACCTGGCACTGGGGTGGGCAGCTGGCCAGGAGGCAGTGTGGAGGTGGATGGTGTAAGGCCCAGCTCCTTCTATGGCAGCAGCTCTGGGAGTGCCTGCAAGGCGCACTTGAGTGGCAGTCTGTTAGCAGCCGTGCTGGCAAGGAGCTAGGGTCAAAGTGCACTGCAGGCTGGCCCAGCCCCGAGCAAGCAGCCTCTTCCTCTTTCCAGGCCCCAGCCCAAGACTAAGGAGACCAGTGGGAGCCAAGTTGGGTGGGAAGGAGGGGGGTGCCCACTTGTACTAGAGCCCAGAAAAGAAGCAGGCCACTTGGCTTTATACCCGCTTAGGTCTCCACCTTGGACCTCTGTTTCCCCACCAGGCCAAAGGATGCCAAAGGTGAAGAGAGAAGAGGGTGGTGGTGGTGGGGGGAAACTCCCAGCTCTGCAGGGCAAATAGCCACCTGGGCACCTCACCTCCCTCCACCCCCCATGAGGTCATCAGCCTGCAGCAGCTCTCCTGTTCCCCAGGCAACAGCCAATTAAGACATTAATTACCGTGAGAGTGAGGGAGGCAGGAGATGCCCAAGAATCCCACAAGGAAGGGAATTTTTTGGTGGAAGGGTGGCAGTCACTACCCCACTGCCAGGATCAAGCTTTGTATTATGAGGATCAGGAAGGGAGGGTGGGGGCCACCTTGCCCAGTAGCACTCTCCTCTTCCCTCATGGGTAGGAACAGCCCCAGCCTGCCCTCTCCCACCCCCTGAAATATTAAGGAATCTATAAAAGAAATGCCATCTTATGCTTCCTGGCTGGCCATGTCCTGCCCCAGGCCCTCTTATACTGGGTCAGGCAAGGCTCAGAAAGCCTGGGGAGGGGCTGCCTTGTACATTTTTCCATTTTTCTTCAAAAAACAGATGAAAGTGAGTTGACAGCTAAAAAAAATGAACACAAAAAGCATTAAAAACAGTGATGATAGTGGACAAGCAGTCCTGGGAAGGGGGAAAGGGGGAGAGAAGGGGACAGGGCCAGGGGGCTTTCTCCCTGCCTGCTGTCCATCAGTGTCCAACTCTGCCCTCCAAGAAAGGGCGCCCCCACAGAGCCCAGAGGACTGGCCAGAGGGGGAAGGCACAAGAGCATGGGGATTGGGGCACAAGCACCCCCCTCCGAAGCCCAGGGGGCAGGAAAAAGGGGAATTATAAAAGCCAAGAAACTACAAAACTAAATACAAAGGTGGGCACAGCTGGCAAGGGGAGGGTTGTGGGGGAGAAAAGAGAAGCCGGTCCAGGCCATGTGTCTCTTGGGGCCTGAGGCCTTGCCAGGCCCTCAGACCTTATAGTAGATGTTCGCCGGGCTCTGGGGTGGCATCTCCTGGACGATGTAGACGGGGTGCCCGTAGTCCCCACTCACCTTCTCATAGTGGGGGCAGTAGTTGTTCTCTGTAGTCCGTAAGGGGATGATGATGTCACTAGGCTCAGTGCCTGCTGTGCCACTACCCCCTTTGGGGCTGGCCAGGGTGCTGAGTGAGAGGGCAGCCGCCCGTTGCTGTGTGTGCTTGCGGTGTCGCTTGCGCAGCTTGAGTAGTAGGACTGTCAGGAAGATGATGATGAGCAGAAAGATGACACAGCCAGCACCAACAGCCGCAAACAATGCAACCTTGGAGTTGAAGAAGCTGTCGGAGTCGCCGCTGCCACCCCCGTTTGCACCTGGGCCGCTCTTCTCTTCCTGGTTCACAGTCTCTGAGGAAGGGCAAGGGAAGCAATGGTCAGTTAGAGAAAGACGACACAGAGAACACTGACGGAGGCAAACAAGGGCCCCATGGAGCTGAAGAAGCTGCCTAGGTTCTTTTCTTGCTGTCACCCACGTTCACTAGACACCTGGTGGGGCTCTGGCTGGACCCAGTCTGCATTTCTTCAGGCATAGGGTCTCAGGGGGTAAGTGAACAATGATATGTGGCCCCTGCAAAACACTGACATACACTCACCATGCTTGCCGTCAGGGTCACCCTGGGGACCCCGACCAGGGCCCTGTGTGGCCGTCTTGACAGTGTTGTCTGCCTCCTTGCTGGGCCGGCTGGTAGTCAACTGCTCAGGTGTCACAGCATTGGGATCTGAGGGCAAGGAAAGGACAAATCAAAGGGGGAACCATGCCAGCATGAGTGAACTCAATTATTGTGGGTGGGCCAAAGGTGGCTGGACAATTAGATCTCAGCTACTTTAACCCTCTACACCTGCCCCCACTCCTAACACACCCCAACCAGCCACAAACATGGATATCCTAAAGGCCTCACTGGGCACTCACCTTGCCCAACCTTCATAACAATCTTCATGGTGCGTGTACGGCACACACCTCCCTCCCGGTTCTCTAGGCCCTCTAGGCTCCCATTAGATGTCGCTGTGGGAAGAGGACAGAAGTCAGAAGTTAAGAGGATTTCTTAAACTTATTTTCCCACTTCTCTTTTTTGACATAATCATCGAGGGTAAACCAAAAATAGTTAGTGGAAGTGGAGAAGGGCAAGCAGCTCACACCTGCCTACCTGTGAGCCCTTCTACTTTCCTCCCTCCAAACCTGAAGGAAGAGGTACCTGGCCCTCAGGCCAAGAATGAGCCCGTCCACCAGGAACACCACTCCTCATTTACCTGTTTTTCTCAGGGGCAACACTAGGGTGTGCCTTCTCAGTAGATGTTACCCAGAGGCAAAACAAATAGAAATCGCACCATGAGAGGAACATCTACATATACTGGAAAAAATTCCAGATGAGTGACCAGGAGAGCCTGGTTAAAGTCTCAATCCTATCCCAATCAACTCCCTGAATGATATGAGGCGAGGGCCTCATACATGCTAGGTATACACTCTACCACTGAGCTATACCCCCAGCTCCATTCACCTCTGGGGATCTTAGTTTCCCAAGAAAAGGCAGAACAGCTGGTTGATCTCAAATAACTCTGCCAGTCCCAAGAAAGGAAAGAGAAAGCAACATGAATTAGAAGCCTTTCCCACCCATGCCCTGGAGCTGAGGCAAGCTGGCGGCAGGCCGCATGGTGAATGTTGGGGCCAGAATTCCAAGGGCAAGCTGGGAGGAGAGCATGCAAGTCTTCAAAGAGGATCAGCTCAGGCAGTGCCTTAACTGTGTGCAGGTGGGCTTGTTGCACCATTCAAAAGCTGCCACTACTGCAGAAAGGTAGAGCTAAGTCCAGGGAGAGAACCAGCTGGAAGGTGGTAGGGGGACTCACAGGTAATATAGTAATCGTGGTACTTTTTGAACTCTAGGCCCATGTAGTTGGGGCTGAACTCCTGGAACTTGATGGTAAAGCGGATTTCCTGCTGTGGCTTGTTGCAGGTGACCAGAACATTTGGGTCAAGAACGGTGCTACAGGCAGCTGCCTGCTCTGGCCGCACCAGGTACAGCTTGTAGTACTCATAGGGCCGCCCTGCTTCTGCTCGGGGACAGATGATGTCCAGCTTGTCTCCGATCTTCGGGTAGATCACCAAGCCCTTCCCACTCAAGAACCTGCCCAAAAGAGAAGAGAATGTCAGCCTCAAATTTAGGTGTGCCCAAGGCCATACCAGAACCAAGGGAGCAACACTGAAGGCCAAGGCTGGGTCTACTGGGTAGAGATAGTAAGTAAGCCTTATGCCCTTCCTCCAATAATCTCAGGCTGGGGGTGGGGAAGAGAATCATACTGCCAGCAGGGTGTGGAAGGGGTGGCCCATAGGCAAGGCTGCCAGGCTTTCAATACTTGGCAGGGTGGGGCACTGCCTGGCTGGGGGAGCCCTTTGTCCTAATGTGGCATTTCCGCAGGGGGTTGACGTGGCCAGATGGGCCAGGTATCAAGGTGTCAGGCCCAGGCTGCCTTGTCCCCCATACTTCCCAGTACACTCACATTCCTTCATGGCCTCCTGCTGCTACTTACATACATACACACACACACACACACACACAGCAAGCCCACACATGCCTTTACCACCACCCCCGCATCTCCCAGCCTAAGGCTGGGGTAGCTCAACCTGCCTTGGACCAAGGCCTTTCCCCCCATCTTGCTAATCTTGGGCATGATGATGAGATAAGAACAGGTAATGGAGCCAGGACTAGATGGCCCATCTCTGGCCAGGGGTGGTTCCAAGGTGTCTTGCTGGTGATCTATTCCACCCCTCTAGTATAAGAGCCTAAATCTTCAAACTTGACCAAGTCTGTTTCCCAAAACGACTAAAGAGATGGGGAAAGGGGTCCTATGAAGGCCACTAGATCATGTAAGAGAGAGGGTCCTAGGAATTCCATACATTTATCTGTATTCTTACCTCTCACCTCGACACTGCCAACTACTACAGGTCCCAAAATGAGAAGACTAAATGCCTTGAGCTAGGATTCATTGTCTAACCTACAAAGCTGAGCACTGGCCCAGAGGCACCTATTTGTTTCTGTCCTTGCCTAAGCACAGAAGAAAGGAGAGTTCTGAGCTTGAACAGGCTAGAACTAAAAGCATGGAGAAAACACAAGGCTTTGGCATCAGATTCCAAAGCTAGGCCCTTACTACCTTTGTGGCCTTAGATGAGCTTCCCAGTCTCTCTCAGCTTCAGTTTCTTCTCCCATGAACTGGAGTCCTTACCCCAAAGGGTGATGGTGGTGGGGAGATTAGCACCTAGCACACAGTAGGTGTAGGTACTCAATATGCTTGAATCCTTGCAAGCAGTATGCCAAGAGGCAGGAGAACAGATACTAACACGAGTACCTGTGAGCTCAATCTTGTTTCTTGACAGGAAATAGGAGAAGATTCAGCCCTACTATTATGAACTTTACTGCTTGGTTTAGCCTAGAGAAGTAAAGGGGCCGCATAGTAGCCATAGACAGGTCCAGACTATCTGTAGGTTACAGGTGAGAATGGTGCTTCAGACAGCCAGGGTGGGAGGCAGCAGGAGGAAGGCTATGGCTCATCTGACTGCAATGATGCAGGCTCAGAAGCGGTTCCATGGAGAGATCAGGAAAAAGGTGGATCCTGGGTGAAGGATAAGAAATCAATACACAGGGGCTAGGGAGATTGCTCAGTAGTTAATGGTGCTTGCTTGCAAAGCCTATCAGCAAAGGTTCAGTTCCTCAGCCAGACCAGCGTTCATTTGCAGCAGCTAGAGACACTGATGTGCACATGCACCCACACGTGCGTGCACAAATATATATATATATATATATATATATATATATATATATATATGTGTGTGTGTATTTTTTTTTTAAAGTCAACACACAGCAATAGTGGGCAGCAATGGATGAGACACAAAACCCAGGCCAGTGACTGGTCCAGCTTGGATGGGCAAGAGTAGAGAGGATCAGAAGAGGTGGAAAAGATCAGCTAGGGCCAAATGGAAATGCCTCAAGGGCCATGACAAGCAGTGAGGGTTTCATAGCCCTAGTGACAGACTCTGTAGCAGGAAGGACAATGGAGGACTGAAGGCCTAAGAATGAAGCTTAGAGTGTTATTCAGCTCCATTGCACTGTATAGGTTACTGCGATCATCTGGTCCCATTTGCTGAGGACCATGGGGGCAAGCAATGAGGGCAAACTGGGAACTCTGGGCAGATGACTTCACAATGCCAAACATGTATCCTTAACTGATATCCCACAAGGCATGGAGGGAGAATTGATTAAGTGGATGAAGAAAAGCAACCCTTCTTCCATGCCATACGATGTTTTGCCAAGCTAGCAGCCGTTATCTTGATGTCAAACCGGAACAGGATGCCTTCTCCCTTGGCCTTTAACTCAACAACAGGGCACATAAAGCAAGCAAACATGCCATATATAACGGCCCAAACAAATATTTGAGAGGGGATTCCCCCCACCCCATGCACCCAAGCAACAAGTTCCACCAAAACTTCTGTAATTACCAAGGCACTTTTCACTTTCCATCCCTCACATTGGTTCTATCTAGGTAGGAAAATAGACAATTACTAACATTTTAAAGCCTGAAAGAACTTAAGAGACTTTAACTAAGCCAACAGAATGAATGATCAGAGGGGCGTTCCCATTGAGGAGATGTCCTCACATCCCTCAGGTTCTAAAAGTACCTCAAAAATGGCTGGCACATGGACAGTTGCACCTCAAGGAGGCATGGAAAGGGGGACAGGCCAGCTCACCTTTCTAACCATTAGGCAGGCTCCCATTTACTCACCAGGGAGATGTGTCGGCCTTGGTGCAGTCTCCCATTACCACCCAGATTTCAGAGCCCCAAGACTGGAACAAGGCTTCTAGCTACTTGGGGTTCTACTTTGAATTGAGATTGAGAAAACAGATGTCTACACAGCGGGGGGAAGGGAGAGAAAGAGAGGACTACTGCCCCCAAACCCCTCAGAGTCTCTCCAACCTCAGTCAGCAGGCTTCATAAATATTCATAAGCACATTTGCATAGCAGCTGGCAGAAGGAAACTTACCTTCCCCTAAAGTGTGGAAGGGAAAGGAGCCTAATGAGACCCACATCCCTGACTGTGATCCCCCATACTGGTAACTTTTTCACACCTTCTCCTATGGGGTGAGTTTCAGCTAGGTCTAGGAGTTGTTAAAGTGCAAGGGGTGAGTGTGTAGTCAGTGAGAATGAAGCCCAAGCAAGGTACAGTGTTAGTTGGTACTTTAAGGGAGAACCTACAATATCTTCCCCCTTTTTCTAACCAGGCTACCAGTAGAGGAGGGGATAGGAGAGGAAGAGGTAGAGGTCACTAACTTAAACTCTTTAGGGCCCATCTTTCAAAAACCACTACTCCCTCCATGATCAAGCCAAGCTTTCCTGCCTGGGGCCACCTCCATACAAAGCTCTTTTCTGGAAAATAAGGGGATTGACATAGCCCAGCAGGGAGGCCTGAAGCAGGTCACCATGGCAACCTGAGACTTTCCCTCCCTAGCCTGTGATAGCCCTGGGACCCCAGGGATCCACTCTAGGAGTAAAGGGACTTTAAGGGAAGAAGTCAGAACTTTTTCAGTACTTGTTTTATAGCCTTTTCCTCCTTTCGTCCCTAGCCCAAGATCTTCCCCTCAACCTTTCGACTTAGAATTGCTACCATTACTACTCAAAGGAATCTTAAGCTATGAAAAGCCCAGAGGATCTGGGGACAGCAGCCTGCAAGACCCTGGACTGATCAGAAACCATTACCCCCACCACACACACATCTCAAGTGCCTTTAGTTCAAATGAGTCCTTCTCCACCCCTGTGCATGTGTTCTAAGGGGGAGGGGGGGAGCAGGCTGCAGCTGGGGCAGTCATGCCCAAAAAGCTATACTCCCTTCCTGCCTACTTTTTCCTCAGGTTCTGGCAACTGGAGGCCAGAGAGGTCTAAGGGGGAGCCTGTTCCCCAACCATGCAAGTCTACAAATGGTAGAAGACTCTAGCCACAACCTTGACTTGGTGACCCCACCACTACTAGGCCCCTCCCCCCAGGTGGCAAGGCTGCTAGAGGACAGACAGACCCCAAGCCAGAGCTCAAGTCTGCTCTCATCCCAGCTAGGGTGGGGAGCCCCCAAATTAAAGGCTCCTCTTTCACTCCCCCAGCTCCACCCAACCCCTGAGGCAGCAGGAGCAGGCCTGGCGTGTCCCAGCAGTGCCCGCCCAGGCGTGGGTGGGCAGGAACAGCAGCTGGGCCCTGGCACACACACAGCTCTGTCGGAGGCAGGGAAGCCAGGAGAGTCCTAGAGGAAGTCCCCTCCCCACCTACATGATCTATGTCCTCCCCTTTGTTCCACCTGACCAAAGCTACTTAGTAAACTGGGGTTTAACACCTTCCCCTTCTTTCCACAGTATGGTTCCCTGAGAAGAGACTCTTGGTTCTGACAGGCACTGCTCTGCTAGTGGGGATGTACCAGGCAATGGCAGGTCCCTTGAACAGGCTGCCTTCGGGGCTGAGCCTAGGAAAGTTACAGAAGTTAAAAGTACTATTCTCCCCAGACAGGCATGGCATAAGTCAAAAGGACAGATGCATGCACACCTAGGAGATAAGGGGAATCCAGGGGCTGGCACCTCATTACAAAACTCCACTTAGAATTTCTCCTCTAGATTCTGAGGCATCAGGATGGCACATAGCACAACTCTGCTCCTTTTGCCGAGTCTCACCAAGTGACCTCAGGCAAGTCATTTCCCCTTTCTGGGCAAATGCCTTCTCTGGAAATTAGAGCCAATGCCTACTTACTGGGTTGTTGGGAGCACCCAATGAGATCATAGATGAGAATGCCTTGTAAGTAGCAAGGTGTTGCCTGCCTATTAGTTAGCATGCCAACCACAATATCATTTAGAGGTAGCAAGCTAAAAGTGCTTATACTTCTGGCTGCTAGCGCCCTGACCCCAAACCACTACCACAAAAACACACCCAGGAGGAGGGGCCACTGGCAGGCAACCCCCACCTCGGTTCTCCTTATAATCACAGGGTGGACTCTCCCCCAAACCTGGTGTTTCCAAGGAAACATGCAGTTTCCTGGCTGGCCCTCTGTTCCCAGTTCTAACCCCAGGAAACAGTGATGCACAGCAGTATCAGAGGCCCACCCATCTCCATTCACCTGAGCTAGTGAGGCAATGGAGAGCCCGAGGGAAGAAAGGGAACCTTCGATTCAGTCCCCACCCCAGCTTCCTCACAGGCCCTTCTTTCCCTTGCTGGGCTGCCCCGAGTGGGGGCACAGAGGCAGAGGATAGGGAACTTTAGGAACTGTTGCATTTCCATCACTCTTAGGGCTTCACCTGTGGCCATTCAGAAACAAAGTACAAGAGTCAGGTCCCTAGCCACCCCAGAAAGGAGCCCCTTGAGCAGGCCTCCCCAGGACTGTGAATTAGAACAGCTGTGAGGGGGCTGGGACCAACACTTTGGCTTGTAGCAGGCAAGCATGGGTTGGGGTCTGCAGCTGCCCCACCCATGCTGGAGTCAAGGGTCCCAAATGCCAAACTGAACCCCCACTCCCTTATGAAGAAGAATTGTAATGTGATCTCAAGCACATTCCCACTCCCTGGAGGTGGGGGAACCTGAGTGGGAAAGAGAGGGGTCAGAATGGGACCAAGAGAATGAACTGCAGCAGCTGGACTTGGCTGAGGACTCAAGTGTGAGGCCTACCGGCTGCCCCAAGCTCTCCAGGGAAGAGCCTGCAGGAGGGAGCTGCCCTGGGACCATTTAGACCACAGTCCCCAACCCAGGCCAGCACATACACACGGGTTATCTACCAAAGCCCAGCAGAACCAAAACCATCTTCCCACCTTGCACTCTTGGGGTGAGTCTGATAAGAAGGGGCACAGTAAGCAGAAGCTCTTATTACCCAGGGACTACCACCCCAGAAAGCTCCAGCACCAATTTGGAGATAGGCTAGGAGTCTTGATCTGGCCCTTCCGGCTCCCTTTCCCAGTCAGGGCTGGGGCTGTGTGTGCCCTGGAACCTGAAAGCAGACCCCATCACTTCTTTATTTTGATTTTTTTCCCGAGGAGGAAGCAATTAAGCAGGGTTTATAGGCACTGGGAGATTTTTTGAGGGAGGGGTGCCAGCTCCTGACAGGGCTAAGGAGAGAGACCAAAAGCCAGGAGAGGAAGAGGGGAGGGATGAGAGAAAATGAGCCTGCGAGGGAGAGCTCGGGCATGTGCGAGAAACAAAAGGACTTGAGAAAAAGAGGCAGAGAGTGACTAAGAGTAAGAGGGAGTATGAGAAACAGGGAGAGCGGGGCGAGCCTAGCTGAGAGGGAGCTGAGCACTGCTCTCACAGGGGGTGAGAGGGCAACAACATTAACAACAGTGGCCACTGAGGGAGAACTCCAGCAGGGCATATAGAGGCAGTAGGACATACAGAGGGAGACAGACAGAGACTGTTTATTGGCAAAGCTATGGCAGCCTGAGGATTGGGCGCGGTGGCACCGACAGCCTCCAGAGCTGAGGGCAATGCCTCCCTCCTGTCCTCCTAACCCGCACCCCATACCAACACAAGCAGACATCAGCTGCATTCCAGACCCCTGATCATAGATGAACTGGCGGAGGGGGGGGCACCAAGATCAGTTCTTACCATCCCTAGATCTGCTCAATTACAGGATGGAATCCAGGCAGGTTCTACTGAGTCCAAAGTCATCCCCATTCCCACCTTATGATTCTTGCCTTTAGCTTGAGGTGGACAGAAGGGAAGACAGAGAAGACCTCCCCCACGCTTCTAAACGGCTACAGAGCCTTAAAGGCTCAGAACACATAAAAGGGGAAGCTCCCACAGATCTTGTTTCTCCCAGCACCCTCAACTCTGCAGGAGGCCACTTTTCCAGCAGTGGAGTTGCATAGTATCTCTGGTTAGAGACCTAAGAGAGCAATTAGGTCACTCCCATGAGCCCCTAGGATGGGTTAACCTGAGGCAGATTGCAACTCTCTTGGTTCAAGAGCATTTCAGCCCTCCACTCTTAAAGGGGAGAACTGGCCACTTCACATTTCCCCGTGGGCTTAGCAGCCTAGAGTCCCCAGACCATTTTGAATCCAGCTGTTCAGGTAGTGCAACCCAATCTGCTTTCTAGGTAGGGGAGAAAATCTTGCAGATCCCTTTCCTTGTACAGCGAGAGCCTTCCACCCGAACCCTCCTATTGGGTCCACCAGTAACAGGATCCAAGGAGAAGAGAACTAAAGAAACTGCCTTCTCTCTCTCACTCCAGGACTGAGATGCACCACGCCTGGTACCAAGAAAAGGCCAAGGCAAGCAGGAACCTTGGAAATTAGCAGAGAACCCAGAAGAGTGGACAGGAAGACATTCCAGAAACAGGAATTTGAGAACATGGAAGGGGCAGGTCAAGGGCCCCCAGTTTCTGACTTACTGGGGTTGAGCATACACTGCCTGACCGACAGAAAACAGGGAAGAGAGACTATGACCCTGTGTTCTAACCTGAGTCCTGGATGCCAAAAGAGAGGAAAAAAAGGCCAGAGGTCACTACAGCAGCTCAGGCGACTCCCGACCAACAGCCCAGAAACCACTGAGCCACCGCCCTGAAAGGTGTGTGTTGTTCGAAGGTGAGGGGAGAGTTACGAGGGGAAGGAGAAGAAAGGATCTCCTTTATATATTTTCTCCCAAGCCCTTGGAGAAATTCAAGGAATGGCTCCCCCAACCTAGGTGACTTATAGAGTGGGGGGCCCGAACGGACCTGCCAGGAAAGGAATTGAATGTTTCCCACCCACCTCCCTGGCTGGCTCGGCCACCACTCTCTACTCGGCCTGGCCCTCGAAGAAGCTCTGCTACCGGACTCCATTGGACCCCCGACGGGCGCTGGATCGAAACCCCCCCCCCACAACAACCCCTCTCCCACTCCGCCCCTCTCCACCCGCCGCCTGCCTTTGTGAGCCTGGGAGCAGCGCCCGCCTTTCTACCGCCCAGGCAGGGAGAAACGGGGGAGGGGGCAAGAAGAGACGGTAAACCAGGGAGGGAAACAGGGAAGAAAGAAAAATGAAAATGGGAGAAGCCAGAGAGGGGATACAGGCTCTGGCACCCGCCCCAGGCGCTCGGTCCCGCGCAGTGTCTTCTCAACACCTTAAGCGAGCAAGGAACCTGGATTCCGGCCTCGTCCCCCACCCAGGTCAAGATCGCCCCCGAAACCGCTCTGGGCGAAAACCACACCACGTTCCCAGGGGCCCCCAAACGAGCTGCTTTCTCGCCTCCACCCAGCTCTCCGGTGCGCTCTCAAGAGCTAGGACATCCTATCTCTGTTGCGACCATCTCGACTTGATCCCGGACGTGCGGAGGCAAAGGCTGGGAAGCTTAAGGGTCACAATCCAGCCAAGTGCCCCCACCCCACTCCGCCGCACCCTGCCCCGCCTGCCCGCAAGAAAACACTAGAGAAAAAGCCAGAGACAAAATGGGGCACCGCACCTCCTCCGGACACCTCCCCACACGCACTTGGGGGCGCACAACCACACCCCGAAGAAGTGTCTCCCACCCCCAAGGGACGGGAGCAGATAAGTTACTCACTTGGGGTTGAGGGAGCTCCAGGACACAGGCTCCAGGTTCTTGGCCAGCGGCGTGGCAAGCCGGCACAGCGTCAACACGACCATCGCCACAAGCCACTTGCTGAGCCAACGCTGCCCAGGCCGGGCCATCTTCCCGGGGGCAGGATACACTTCGGGATCCCGGGAGCCTCCTCAGCAAAGCTCGCCTCGCCTTCTCGTGCCGCGCTGCGCTCGGAGCCACTCAGGCGCCCATTCCTCCGCTGCCGCCGGCCTTGAAGTATTCGCCTCCCGCCGGCTTCGGTGTTGCCCTCCTCCGCCCCGCTGGCCAGGAGGACTCACTGGGCAGGCGCCCCCAACCCGGGCATGGGCTGCGGCCTCCGAGGGCTCGTTCCCCTAGCCTCTCCGCCGCACGAGGCGTGACGGGGGCTCGGCGCCCCCGGGTGATTTCCCCTGGTTCCGCTCGGCTCCCGGAGACTGTCGGGGACTGTGCGCCTTCTCCCCGACGGGGTCTCCCCGCGGAGCACTCTGTGGCTGCTCCGACGCCTCGACCGCCCTGGGATTGACGGCCCTGGGAAGAAGTGGGGGATCTCCCCACAATCCAAGCTCGGCCCCCAGGCTCCCGACTCGGTCGCCCTGGTACGGGCTCCGTTCCTTCGGGCCACACTGGGACTGCGGGCTGCGCGCCCCCCGACAGCTTCTACTTCAGCGCGGGCCCAGCTCAGTGTACTTAAAAGACCGAGGCGACCCTGCCGAATAAACCAGTCCCATGAGTTTGCGCCTCTGAAGCCTCGGCCGGGTAGCCCCGGCAGCCCCGTAGCTAAATCCTCGCTCCCGGGCGATAGAGGGTCTGCAGACAGTGCTAGTCTCACACACCTCCCACTGCTGTCCAGCGCGCATAGATTCCCTCCGCTGCCGCTGAGCTTTCTACTCTCCTGCTCAGGCGAACGCAAGGCCAACCCTGCTCCTCCCAGCCAATAGCAAGCTCCGTGACGGGGTCCTTGCCCCATACCACGCCCCCAGAGCAGGAAGGGGCGGGGCTTCGGGAATTCTTAAGGACGCCGCGCTCCGGATGGCACCAATCTCGGTGTGCGGCTCTTGTGGTTAGGCTTACTCTCTGCTTAGTCCTGTTCCCAGCGCATTCGGCCCGTGGGAAGCTGGCGCTTCTCAAGAGTTGGTGGCCTGCTCTTTCCGCACTCTCGGTCAATACCCCAGCATAGTGGCCTGGATCAAACAAGCCTTGTCCCAAGTCCCTCTGGAAAGAAAGTACAGTGCTTCCATTCTTTTCTCCCTTTTTTTCTGCACACACGCAGAAACCCTGGGGTCCTGCTCTATGCCCACTTCTGTGGCAAGTTCAGCCTGCCTGCTCAAGGTTCATTATCACGTAGAGCTGTGGTTATTTTTCCTTCAGTCCTCGAAATGCATTCACCGTTTATTTCCACTGAACATCAAAGTGGTAGCCTTGATGAGAGAAAAAGTGCTAGGTCTAGAGACCTGATGTGGAGGAGCTCATCTTCAACAGGGAGCCTTATAGGACCCACTGGGCGCCCAGATATAGAGGCCTGACTTCTCTGAACGTACCAACGACCCTGGAATAGGCCCGTGGGGATAATGACACCTCTATACAGAAAGAGCTCCAGGGCAAAAAGGGAAAAGGCACAGAACAGGAGCCTTTTGAAAAAGCAAAAGTGGGCATCTGGGCCCTGAGATTTCGGACTCCAGCCTTTCCTGGCCTCAGCCTCACCATCTGGGTCTTTGTCTCCCAGCCCTGGCCCATTCTCTCCGCCCCTCCTTGCCTCTTCGCTATAATTTGGCTCCATCCCCTAGCTCAGACCCTGTGGGTCTGACCTACTCTCCTTCCTCAGACCCCGACTACGTACCCACGTGCTAATGTCTCCCCCTACTGGCCGTCCAGAGACCTGCGGGCGCCTGGAACAAACCATGAGATCCCACTCTGAGCACTGAGCAAGGCACGTGAATTTGAGGCACACACACACACAAAAAAGAAAACCGCAGAAAGGTATAATACTAGAAAGAACCTCCGCAGCCTGGGGTGAGAAAGATGGAAAGCACTAGGAGAAAGAAATTGGTTTGGGTTTGTCTTTGAGATTACCAAGGATAGAAGGTCTCTCCATTGCTGCTGGTGGTGATGTCATCCTCTTCCTCTTCCTCCTCTCCTCCCTTCTCTTCCTCCTCTCCTCTCCTTCCCTTTTTGTGTTGGGGAACTAACCTAGGGCCTCATGCTTTGATAGGCAAGGGGTCTAAATTCCCAACCCTCCCTGCTGCTTCTCTATGGAGATAACTGGGTGAACATCATTCTTCAAGTGCTTTACCATTTGTATGCAGTTTTATGTCTATTATCTCACTTAATGGGAGATTGAGGTATGAAGTTTCTCACTGCACCATCTAATAATGTTAGGACCTGTAGTAGGACATTTATGTGGGAGAAAATAAAAAGCAAAGAGCAGAACCCTTCTACCTTCTGAAATGGGGATCTTAAAACATGGGGTGGAATTGAATTGATAGTCTAGGGTCTCTCCACTCCCAACTGGACCGGGAACCAGTCCTAACACAGAGTAAGGAGAGATAACAAGATAGGAAGCACACCAACAGCCATCTGAGGGACATGCCCATCTGGAGGACATCAAAACCTGAATGTAAAAAACAGCCTTCTATGTCAAGAGTCACGTTAGATG
Organism: Dipus sagitta; assembly: GCA_036346955.1. Classification (NCBI taxonomy): domain Eukaryota; kingdom Metazoa; phylum Chordata; class Mammalia; order Rodentia; family Dipodidae; genus Dipus; species Dipus sagitta. Next base: position 57,921,462 of record CM070776.1, on the reverse strand, counting down.
TTTTTCTCCTTTCACAGACTTTTGAGACTAGTTCCACAATCCATGTTTTACTTAAGAGGGAAACTAAAGCTTAGGAGGAAGAAGTGATTCATGGAGAGTCATTGGGGGATCATTGGGGGAATTAGGATTTGATTCCTGATGCCTCTGTACATTTCTCTATACAATACTGATAGGCCCGTTTTCAGCCCCTCCATGCTAATTTTCTCTTTTGGCTCATTCTGAGTTAAAAGCTGATTAGTGCCTGGAAAAGCAGCAGCTTTTGCAATGACCAAACCGCTACTCTTCCTCCACAGACCTCAGAAGCTCAGTGGATCTGGGAAAGATCATCTCTTTTGCCTCAGGCCAAAGTTCTTCTCATCCAGGACCACTACTGCCAACCCCTGAATGTCCTCAGATTTTTCCTTTCCACAGAAAACATGCCCTGTGCCCCTGGAGAGGACAGCTCCAAACCAGGTGGGGACAGAAGAAATGTGGCTTCGCTGCTAAACTCAGAAAACCTGGGAAGACAGAAGCCGTTACTGAGTGTGCCAACAGCCAATCTTGGGCAAGGAGGGCATCCGAGGAAATGAGGAGCAGACTCTTTATGTCCAGGCCTGCTCCACATGCTGGCCACTCCTGGTCATGGTCCAGCTTTTCTGCCTCAACCTGCCCACACTAGCTTCAGGGGCCTCAGAAGCACGGCTAGATCCACACCCTGCTACAGCCAGAACCAGTGACTACAAGTTCCCACCTCCTGCCCCACCCTGGTAAGGCCTCACATGTAGTGATTCAGACCCCTGAGGTAGGGAAAAATTATTCCCCAGGGGAGTCTGAGAGGAGGTCAGGATTTGTGGGAGATGATGCCCTCCCTTAGCCAAACCCTCTCCAGTCTACTGATTGTCACCCAAAACTTAAGGCTGTCAGGTCAGCGTGTCACCACACACACAAAGCACACACTTAAGATTCAAGTCCTCTCACATTTCCTGAGCTTTATGCTCTCCCTTGAGCTGGGCTAGTACTGGTAGCCCAACCGAGCCATGTCCACAGGATTGTAGGACCTCTTCAGCCCAGGGGTATAGAAAATATCTGGCTGCTGTAGAAAACCTCAGGCATGGGGCAAAACTCCCACCTCCTGACTGGAGCTACAGAGGTGTTCCTTTCAGGCCCAGCCACCCAAATCCATAAGAGACTTAGAAGGCTGAGCTCTGTCTGCTTGGGCAAGTCATTTTATCTCCGTGGGTCTCTGCTACTGTTCTGCGACCTGGAGATCATCCCTTCTTCTAGCCCCCTGTGAGGGTTGAATGAGATAATATGTATAAAGGGCTCAGCATCACACCTGGCCCACTACAGTGCTTACTAAATGGAAACTCTTATTCTTCCACAGAGCCTCCCACAGAGACAATTTAATTCCCAGTCACACAAGTTCGCACCCGTTCACACATGCTTTGTGTACCACACACATATTTTCCAGTTCCCCTAGTAGTCTCTCACACATGTCCACATTCACATACAAGTGCTTGTTCTTCATTGATCACCAGCTCGCAAGCCTGGGTTCTGCCCTGGTGGAACTTAGAATCCCCACATTGTCTCATGTTCCAGTTATCTATACAGATACCTGACTATATAAACATACACACCTCCTTTCTATTTCTGCTGTCTTTGTCTTTGACCTCTCTCTGCCTGCATTGTGCTCTGAGAGAATACCCATAATCCCCTCAGTAGAATGGGGCAGAGGAGAGGGAACATAAGAGTATAACCCAATGAGAATATGACCAATATGCAATATGCTCATAAGTTCACAATTAATATTTTTCTTTAAAAAAAAAGAGGGGCTGGAAAGATGGCTTAGCAGTAAAGGCACTTGCCTGCAAAGCCTAAGGACCCAGGTTCGATTCTCCAGGTCTCACATAAGCCAGATGCATAAGGTGGTGCATGCATCTGGAGTTCGTTTGCAATGGCTAGTGGCCCTGGTGCACACATTCTCTCTCTTTCTCACAATCTCTCTCTCCCTCCCTCCCTCTCTCTATCTCTAATAAATACATAAAGATTAAAAAAATATGGCTGGAGAGATGGCTTAGCGTTAAGGCACTTGCTTGTGACACCTAACAAGTAGGCTTCGATTCCCCAATATCCATGTAAAGCCAGATGCACAAAGTGGTTCGTTTGCAGTAGTTGGAGGCCCTGGCACATCAATTCTCTGTGTGTGTGTGTCTCGCTCTGCTTGTAAATAAATAAAAATTAAAAAAAAAATAAAAAGAGCAGTGTAGTCACTCACCCAAGGACATATAGCCAGGAAGTGGAAAAGGCAAGATTCAAACTTAGGTCATCTGGCCAAACAACTTGAATCTCTTATCATGACTCTACACTGACATTCCAGACCTCTGGAAAGGAATATGGGCCAAGATATAAGCCTCAGCCAGAGCCAACGGCAGCTGAAAACGTAGACTGTAGAGTCAGAGAGCAAATATGCTAAACCAAGGTGCCAAGTGAGGATCTAAGTGAGGCTGGCCACCCTCTCACCTATTGACAGTTGTCTATTGCCATCCCATGCTTCCTGTTTTGTTCTTTTAAACTATTTTTATTTGGGCTGGAGAGATGGCTTAGCAGTTAAGTGCTTGCCTGTGAAGCCTAAGGACCCCAGTTTGCAGCTCGATTCCCCAGGACCCACGTAAGCCAGATGCACCAGGGGTGCATGCGTCTGGAGTTCGTTTACAGTGGTTGAAGGCTCTGGCATGCCCATTCTCTCTCTCTCTCTCTCTGCCTCTTTCTTTATCTGTTTGTCGCTCTCAAATAAATAAATAAAACAAAAACAAAGAAAATTAAAAATATTTTCATTTATTTGAAAACAGAGAGAGATAGAAGAGATATAGACAGACAGAATGAGCATGCCAGGGCCTCCATCCACTGCAAATGAACTCCAGATGCATGCATGCCCACTTTATGCATTTGGCTTTATGTGGGTACTGGGGAATCGAACCTGGGTCATTAGGCTTTGTAGACAAGAGTCTTTACTGCTGAGCCATCTCTCCAGCCCCTGTTCTTTTCTTTTAAAGACCCGCTACTCCTGCCTGTACCCTCCTACAAATCCATGCTTCCATTTCCTCCCTGGAGAGAAGAACTACCTTTGTTGGACCCAGTACTACCAGGCACTTCAGTTGGGTACTTTCACTGATGCTGTGGCCCCTTTGTTCAATCCTTATAACATCCTTCTGTTTTTATGGATTAACCTGCTTTAGTGATAAGAATGAGAGGCTCTAGGTTCAATGTGGATGCATCCCCTACCCTGCCAACCTCAGTTTTCAGAGGCTTCTATTTCTCAGCCAACTTATTCCCTCCCTGCTTCTTTTTGCTGACTCCCTTGCCTCCTACCTGAGCTCCAGGTTGGGCCCAGGCTGACCTCTCCCTTCTGTGAATCCTTAGCTTTTTTCAAGTCCCTCTATCTCTAGATTATTCTCAGGGCAAGTGAAGGATTGGGCCAAACCCTCCACCTTTTCCTTCTCCGCCTACCTTCACCATGCCCCAGGGTCACATGGAGCCTCAGGTGGATCTGCTTTGGAAGTCTCGTATCACTGATGTCTGGCGAATGAAAGAGTGGTTCCAATGGCCAAAGGTTCATTCACCCTGTATCATCAGTCCCTCCCTGTCCTTGAACCAGCTGCATGTCTGATTTATGGGTGTTTACACTGATATCACCTGGATTTGCCAGTTGCCAGCCTGGACTTGTGTCAAACTGATGGTAGGATGATACTAGGAGTGAGAGGAGCCCTATCACTCTCAGATAGGCCAGGTCCCTCTCCCTCCTTGTCTCTTTAGCCTCTCTTCGTGCTTCTTTGCACCTACCGTGGACTCCTAGACATTTGTCCCCTGCTCTCAGGTACCATTCAGGCAAATAGCCTGTCCCTATCCCCAAGAGAGCTAGCAAAGAGCTTAGGAGAGCAGGTGCATAGCTGTTGGGCAAGGCTCTAACTTGCAGCTGGGACCCTGGCCTTCTCCAAAGCCTCATCTTTGGGCAGCCCAGCCTTCTTGCGTTTTGTTGAGCTGAGCTCAGCTTCCTCTACAAGGTTCCCTGTCCTGTCTGCTCTGTGGTCCAGCAAGAGGTAACCCAGGTTTGGGGGGGGGGCACTGTAGCACTATTGCCCAGACCACCTGTTGCTTTTTCACTCTTGTTACCTGGGGAATGTGCAAGGAGATGCCAGGCCATTCATCACTCTCTAGGGCTCAGGAATTTAGAGGAGGGGAACAGCAGCTGTCCCCACTTGTCACTGACCCCAGCCTGGTTCTCCATCTCAGAGGGCTAGCAGGCCAGCAGGGAGAATGATGCTGGTTGGAAAAGCAGAATCTTTGCCAAGGTCAGTGAACATACGATACTGGACACCCCAGGATCTATGAACACAGGTGTAAAGTTGCCATGGAGGAACTGAGAGGCAGAGTTCACTCTCAACAAGCCTAGAAACAGCCTAAGTAGGAGAGGGACAGGGAATTCGGGGCCTTATCTCCCCAGCTCTCCTAGGTCTGAGTCTTCGCAAGCCTGTGTGCTAGCTTCTTGTCTCCAACCTACTGCACAGGCCTGTTTGGAGACAGACCACAAGGGCAAAGGGAACCTGAAGCAGACGCGGGGCCAGACCCAGCTGACCAGATAACTACCACACAATACATGGCACTCAGGCTCACTGCCCTCCCACTGCTCTTGAGTCAACTCAACTGGGATAGCTAACACTGAAAATTCCCCACCCTACGCACAATATAGTCCAGCTGAGTTTAGCAGCCCCTTCCCACCTTCATCTATCTCGCATGAGACCCTGGTTTCTCCCTAGATTTTAGTCTCCCCAGAAAGAATCTCCCCGCAGACTCTGCCTCCCCAAGGCAGCCCAAGAGGGGTTAGAGTGAGGCTGAGGTGCTGACATGTTAACTGACAAACCACCCAGAACCTTCCCCACCAGAAAGCCTGCCCTTGGGCCTCTGAGGCACATGTCACTCCCTGGACTGACTTGTTTGCCTTTCATAGCCCTTATCCTGGACACAAATGGCAGATGGGGAGTCTAGGGACTGGTGTCCTGGGTAGAGGTGTGAAGGCAGAACGTTTTGGAGCCTTTCAACAAAGAACGCCCGAAGGGCTTATAGATACAAAGACAAAGGAGGGAAGAAATGTGTTTCAGAGGTTGCAAAGGCAGGATCTGAGCTGGTCAGGGAATCAAAGAGGTAGAGATCCCAAGGAAATCTTTTCCACCTCCTGGTAGCTTCCTTATTCCTCAAACTCTGTCTCCCTCCAGTGGCCAGATTGAGACATACAGTCTCAAAGCTGTCCCAGTAGTGAACCTGACCTGTAGCTGAGTCCAGGACCGCATTCCCTCCTTATTTCTCTCTCTCTCATGCCGAAAAGCCAGTTTAGCCAGGCCATCCTGCAGCACTAATATTCTAGCCTGCGTGGTCTGATCATTCCTCTGAGCTCTAGAGCCTCACAGTGCTGCCAGGAGTCACCATTTGGACTCTGATTATTTGTGTGAACCTTCGCTTTTCCACTAAATACTACCCTGGGCAGAATCCCTGCTTCTCTTTCTTCTCTGATAAGGCCAAGAGCAAGAACAGGCACATAGAAGACTGCTCAACAAAATGCTAATGATGACGATGGTGGTGGTGGATACTGACAGCTACCATTTATTGATCACCTAGTGTATTCCATTATCTCTCACAAAATTTATTTTATGAACAGGCAAGGAAGTTGAGGCTGTCAAAAGTAAAGCAACTTAAATAGCATCTTCTGTACAGTAAGAGGCAGAGCCTGAGGTTTGATGCAGCCTCTTCAAGCCACGGGCACCTCTCTCTTCTATGTGCCAGATAATATGTCTTTGAAAAAGACAGCTCAGTTCCTAACAACATGGTTGATGTGGGCCCCAGCAAAGGTCTTATGCTGCTTAGGGTATGGAGGGACTAGTTTTGCACTGCTTCCTCCCCCGAGGCAGCTCTGCTCTATGATCATTGGCAGGAGAGATCCAAGGTCAATGGGCAATCTCCTGAATGCTTCCACACAAAAAGGCCATGGCCAAGTAGAAGTCTTCTTACCGGCAGTGGACCTGGAGCAATGTCACGATTCCAGGACAAAGGAAGGAAATTTCATCAGAAATCCTTCTCAGTCTCTCCCAGAGATCTCCATGGTTAGTTCAGTTCACAAATACTGCTGGTTTTCCCTGGTATCCTGCCATGCCTGAGACCTGAAACTGGAGACTGGAGAGATCTGGGCTCAGGGGCGCACATATATAATCTTGGCCTTTGGGAGGTGGAGGCAGGATGACCAAAACTTCAAGACCATCTTCAGCTACAATAGTGAGTTTGAGGCCAGCCTGGGCTACATGAGATCAAGAAAGAGAGAGAAAGAGAGAGAGAGAGGAATAGGAAGAATAAGCGGGAGAAAAAAAGAAGGAAGAGGAGGGAAGAGAGAAGAGGAGATGAGAGGAGACCCCTTTTTCCATGTTGTGCGTGCTTCCTTAGCCAAAAGTTCCAAGTCAGCAAGTGCCTTATGGTAAAAGGCCCAATAATCTGCGCCTTACTCTTTTCTGACCTTGCCTGTGAAATTTCCCCTCTCTCCAGCTTGATGGCCCTAGAGGAAGCTGAGGCTGGTAACTCTTGCCCAAGAAAGCCATCCACTGGAGACTTTCAGTCACTTAGCTGCTAGGAGTCCTTGGTAGGAAGAGTGGCTATTCAACCTGAAGATGACTATGAGGAGTGGAGGTGCATGCACACCTCTCTTTCCTTGCCTATCCCTCCTTCCACTGGGTTCTAATAAGGATCTGGCTGAGAGCTAACATTCTAGAAAGGAGGCAATCCATTCTGTTTCCCAGGTATGTTCTGCAAGGAGCAAGCCTGCAGGGTTCACTTTGGATTTGCCCAGGTGATTCAAGGTTTTTTTTTCTGGATTTAAATAATAATCTTTATTAAAATATACTGAACTATCATGGTCTACTATCTATATATATGGAAGTAGACAATAAAAAGATTAAAAAGTACACTGAGAAATTAGTACTCACTTTCAATAGTTGAAGCATGGTCACATAAAGCATTACAGTAAATTATATAGTTCCAGAGTACAGAACTAGGTAGGAGCAGGGGTGGAGGTATCCAGGTATGAACACACTGGATTTTCCCATGCAGACATACAATTGCCATGAAGGATAAGGTATCTCTGAACTAAAAGCCAGTGAGTTTAAACTATTAACTGTTGAACCATTTCCAAAGTTCTTTCTTAAAAATATTATTGAAAACTTCCATAATTATAAACAATAGACCATGATAATTCCCTCCTACCACTTTCCCCTTCACAACTCCAGTCTCCATCATACCCCTCCCCTTCTCCATCATTGTCTCTTTTATTTTCATGTCATCATCTTTTCCTCCTATTATGATGGCCTTGTGTAGGTAGTGTCAGGCACTGGGAGGTCATAGATATCCAGGCCATTTTGTCTGGAGGAGCACGTTGTAAGGAGTCCTACCCTACCTTTGGCTCTTACATTCTTTCTATAACCTCTTCTGCAAAGGACCTTGAGCCTTGGAGGGTGTGATAGAGATGTTTCAGTACTGAGCACTCCTCTGTCACTTCTTCTCAGCACTATGATGACTTGCACTATAGTCATCCCAGAGGTCACCACCATCTGAAAAGAGAAGCTTCTCTAACCAAAAGTGAGAGTAGCATCAACACATGGGTATGAACATTGAGAGAAGTGCTTACTGGGTAGTTTGGGGAGTGTAATATATGCATTTAGCCACACACCAGCAGCTGTTACATCCCTAGGGCTCATGACTTCCCCCATCATAGGTTTTTCAGTATCAAACATGTATTACCTCCCATGGAGTAGGCCTCCCGTCCAATTAGAGAGCAGTTGGGTTCCCCCATAACAGACATGCCACTATTGTACCCATTGGCTCATTTGGCCTGGCTGGCCAAACTTAAGGCTTGCAGTATCCATTGTTGTTTATCTTCCCTGATGACTTCTCTCACTCCCATGGAGTTGCATACAGTATAGTTTTTTCCAGCTTTCTGTCAGCTGGTCTACATGGAGGAGGTTTTCAGCTCAGCTCCAGCAGGATTTCTCAGTGACCTTGCAGCCCAACTGTTGCAGTCAGGTTCACATTGCTGGTAGAAATCACCCAACCAAGAGCAGCTTGTGGGAAAAAGAGGTTTATTTTGACTTACAGGCTCCAGGGGATGCTCCATGATGGCAGGGAAAACAATGGCATGAGAAGAGGGTGTACATTACCTCCTGGCCAACATAAGGTGGGCAATAGCAACAAGAGAGTGTGCCAAACACTGGAAAGGGGAGACTTACTATAACACCCATAAGCCCACCCCCAATAATACACTGCCTCCAGAAGGTGTTAATTCCCAAATCTCCATCAGCTAGGAACCTAGCATTCAGAACAAGTAAGTTTATGGGGGACACCTGAATCAAACCACCACACCAACTATGTGGAGTCTTCAGCAATAGGGTCTTACTATCTATTCCTCGTGGGAAACCAAGAGCCTCAACAATGGCCTGTAATACTTTGGAGGCATCAGGAACCTCCCTGGCCAACAACTCACTGCAAGGTATCCCATCCCTGGCACTGAAAATTTTCTAATAACAATTTATGGCATCTGGGTGCACTATTGTCCAAAAAAGTAGGTTTCCATATGACTTATTCATACCCGCTTAGATTTTGATTAACCGTCCCCCTCATCCCTTCCTTTACTCAATATCTTCCCCTGACCCCACTTAGGCCTTTCCACTCCCAGTAATCTGTTCTTCTACTTATATATATACAATGCCATCCCCTTAAGGCATCCCCTCTCCTCCCTCCCTTATAGCCCCTTTCTAGCTTACTAGCCTCTGCTACTAAGTTTTATTCCAACTCACATACAAGTCAAAACATTTGTATCTTGGATTCACATATGAGAGAGAACATGTGGCACTGGGTTTTCTGGACCTGGGTTACCTCACTAAGTATAATCCTTTCCAGGTCCATCCATTTTCCCTGAAAATTTCATAATTTCATTTTTCTTTGCTACTGAATAGAACTCCATTGGATAAATGCACCACATATTCATTATCCACTCAGTTAAGGGACATCTAGGCTGGTTCCCCTTCCTAGCTATTGTGAATAAAGTGGCAATAAATATGGATGCACAAGTATCTCTAAGGTACTATGATAGGATATATGCCTAGGAGTGGTATAGCTGGGTCATATGGTAAATCTATTTTTAGCTGTCTCAGGAACCTGCACACTGATTTCCATAATGGCTGTACCAGATTACATTCTCACCAACAGTGCAATAAAGGTTCCTCTTTTTCCGCATCCATGCCAGCATTTGTCATTTGTTTTCTTGATAATAGCCATTCTGACAGGAGGGAGATGGAAGCTCAAAGTAGTTTTAATTTGCATTTTCCTGATGGCTAGGGATGTTGAACTTTTAAAAAGATGTTTATAGGCCATTTGTATTTCTTTATAAATTAATTTTTGTTTATTGTTATTTATTTATTTGAGAGAGACAGACAGAGAAAGAGGCAGATAGAGAGAAATGGAGAGAATTGGCATGCCAGGGCCTCCAGCCACTGCAAACGAACTCCAAACGCTTGTGCCCCCTTGTGCATCTGGCTAACGTGGGTCCTGGGGAATTGAGTCTCGAACCGGGGTCCTTAGGCTTCACAGGCAAGCACTTAACTGCTAAGCCATCTCTCCATCCCTGCATTTCTTTTTTTGATAACTCTCTATTTAGCTCCATAGCCCATTTTAATTGAGTTGTTTGATTTCTTAGTATTTAGTTTTTGAGTTCTTTGTATATCCTGGGTATTAGTCCTCTGTCAGATGTATAGCTGGCAAAGATTTTCTCCCATTCTGTAGGTTGCCTCTTTGCACTATTCACAAAGTTCTTTGCTGTATAAAAGCATTGTAATTTCATAATGTCCCAGTGATTTTGTTTCCTGAGCAAATGGAGGTTATATTCAGAAAGTAGTTGCTCATGCCGATATGTTGAAGGGTTTCCCCTACTTTTTCCTATAAGAGTTTCAGAGTTTCAGGTCTGATATTAAGGTCTTTGATCCATTTGAACTTGATAATTATGCATGGAGAGAGATAAAGTTCTGTTTTAATCCTTCTACAGATACATATCCAGTTTTCCCAGCACCATGTGTTGAAGAGGCTGTCCTTTCTCCAATGAGTATTTTTTGGCATTTTTGTCAAAGATCAGGTGGCTGTAGCTGCCTGGATTTACATCTGGGTCCTCTATTCTGTTCCATTGATCTACATGTCTGTTTTTGTGCCAGTACCATGCCATTTTTGTTACTATGGCTCTGTAATATAGGTTAACACTAAGTGTGGTGATACCACCAGCCTTATTTTTGTTTCTCAGAACTGTTTTGGATATTCATTTTTTTTTTTTTTTGTGCTTCCAAATAAATTTTAGGATTGTTTTTTTCTATTTCCGTGAAGAATGCCATTGCAATCTTGGTGGGGATTGCATTAAATGTGTAGATTGCTTTTGGTAAAATTGACATTTTCACAATATTGATTCTTCCAATCCAAGAATATGGGATGTCTTTCCATTTTTTAGTGTCTTCTCCAATTTCTTACTGAGTGTTTTAAAGTTTTCATTGTAGAGATCCTTCACTTCCTTGGTTAGGTTTATTCCAAGGTACATTTTTCTTGAGGCAATTGTGAATGGGAGTGACTCCCTGATTTCATCCTCAGCAGGTTTGTTGTTAGTATATAGGAAAGCTACTTATTTCTGTGTGTTTAGTTTATATCCTGCTATGTTACTAAAAATGTTTATCAGCTCTAACAATTTTCTGGTAGAGTCTTTAGGGTCCTCTATGTAGAGAATCATATCATCTGCAAATAATGATCATTTGATCTCTTCCTTTGCAATTTGTATCCCTTTTATGTGTGTCTCTTGCCTTATTGCTATAGCTAAGACTTCCAGTACTATATTAATGTTGACAGTGTACACCCTTGTCTTGTTCCTGATTTTAGTAGAAAGTTTCAAGTTTTTTCCCCATTTAGTATTATGTTAGCTGTAGGTTTGTCATAAATAGCCTTTATTTTGTTGAGTTATATTCCTTCTATTCCCAGTTTCTGTAGAACTTTTATCATGAAGGGATGTTGGATTTTATCAAATACCTTTTCTGCCTCTATTGAGATGATCATGTGATTTTTGTCCTTTAGTCCATTTATGTAGTGTATTACATTTATTGATTTGCATATATTGAACCATCCCTGCATCTCTGAGATAAAGCCTACTTGATCGGGGTTAATGACCTTGTTGATATATTCTTATATTCTGTTTGCCAATATTGTGTTGAGAAATTTTGCATCTATGTTCATGAGGGAGATTTGTCTGAAATTTTCTTTTTTTAAAGTATTTTTATTTATTTATTTATTTGAGAGAGACACAAGTAGAGGCAGACAGAGAGAAAGAGAGAATGGGTGTACCAGGGCCTTTAGCCACTGCAAACGAACTCCAGATGCATGTACCACCTTGTGCATCTGGCTTGCATTGGTCCTGGGGAATGGATCCTTAGGCTTCGCAGGCAATTGTCTTAACTGCTAAGCCATTTCCCCAGCCCCAGTTTTCTTTCTTTGTTCTGTCTTTGTCTGGTTTTCGAATCAGGGTATTACTGGCTTCATAGAAAGAGTTTGGTAGCATTCCTTCCTTTTTATTTTATGGAAAAATTTGAGAAGCAGTGGTGTTAGTTCTGTGAAGGTCTGGAAAAATTCACCAGTGGATCCACTTGGGCCTGAACTGTTTTTAGTTGGGAGATTTTTTTTTTATAACTGCTTTGATCTCCATACTTGTTATAAGCCTATTTAACTGGTTAATCTCATATTGATTTAATTTTGGTAGGTCATATAAATCAAGGAAATTATCCATTTCTTTCAGATTATCAAACTTAGTGGAGTATATGTTCTTAAAGTATGTCCTTATGATTTTATGAACTTCTTTGGTATCTGTTGAAATGGTGCCTTTTTCATCTCTAATCTTAATGATTTTTGTGTGTTCTATCTTTCCTTTGGTAAGATTTGCTAAGGGTTTATCAATCTTGTTTATCCTTTCAAAGAACCAACTCTTGTTTCATTGATTCTTTGTATATTTTTTTGTTTCTGTTTCATTAATTTCTGCCTGTCTACTGATTTTTAGTTTACCTTGTTCTTCTTTTTCCAAGGCCTTAAGGTATAGCATTAAGTTGTTTACTTGCGACCTTTCTAATTTCTTAGTATAAGCACTTAAAGCTATAAATTTCCCTCTTAGGACTGCATTCATTGTGCCCCAAATGTTTTGGTATGATGTGTTCTTATTATCATTTTATTCTACGAATTTTTTCATTTCTTTCTTGATTTCATTGACTCATTCATCATTTAGTAGTATATTGTTTATTTTCCGTGATTCAGTGTATGCTATATAGCTTTTCTTTCTGTTCATTTGTAGTTTAGTCCTATTGTGATCAGATAGAGTACAAGGAGTTATTTCAATTTTCCTGTATTTGTTAAGGTTTGCTATGTATCCTAATATATGGTCTATTTTAGAGAATGTTCCATGTGCTGCTGAAAAGAATGTGTGTTATACAGCATTTGGATGGAATGATCTGTAGATATCTATTTGTTCTATGACCTCATTTGATCCAGATGCATCTCTGTTTATTTTTTGCTGGGGTGACCTGTCAATTGATAAGAGTTGGGTATTGAAGTCACCCACTACAACTGTGTTTGGTGTTATCTGTGACCTTGATTCAAATACTGTTTGTGCAATAAAATTGGGAGCCTCCATGTTAGGTGCATATATGTTTAGAATTGTAATGTCTTCCTGTTGGAATGTTCCTTTAATCAATGTAAAATGGCCTTCTTTATCTTTCCTAAGTAATTTTGGTCTGAAGTCTACCCAGTCAGATATTAGGATAGTGACACCTGTTTGTTTATTAGGGCCCATTTGCTTGAAATACTGTTTTCCATCCTTCCACCCTAAGATATTCCATCTTTTATGGACAGATGAGTTTCTTGGAGAAAAAAATTAGGAGTGTCCTGCTTTTTTGGGGGTTATCTGTGTTTTTTTGTCTTTCTTTTTTTGATTATTAGATATGGACATATTTTGTATATAAACACCACATGTTGGTACCATCCTTTCCCTCCTCCCTGTCCCTTTTCTGAAGAGGCTTTCCTCATTGGGGATGCAGGTCAACCCCATGGAGATTGTGGGTCATGCATTATGGGGGTAGAGTCAGTTATGGGGGCGAGGCAATGTCTCTGTGCAAAATGTCCCAACTTGTGGCTCTCACAATCTTTCCACCCCCTCTTCCACAAAATTCCCTGAGCCATATTGGGAGCCTTTTAAGTCTGCTTCAGTGATGGGCACTTAGGAGCATCTAGATCTCTGGTTTGGTAGGTATTGAGTGTCCTCAGTATCTTTCTCCATCATCCTTGTGCTGATATCAGCTTAATTAAGAGAGCAATATTCTTGCTCATTTCCCCAATTCCTTTGTGGTTTCAGTTTGCAGACTGGGTTAAAAAGCAGGATCCAGTTTTTCAGATGGGAACTGGATCCTGCTTTTTTTGTTCAAGGTAAGGTCTCACTCTCTAGTCTAGACTGACCTGGAATTCACTATGTAGTCTCAGGGTGGCCTTGAACTCATGGTGATCCTCTTACCTCTGCCCCTGAGTGCTGGGATTAAAGGCGTGTGCCACCATGCCTGGCTTGGATCCTGCTTTTAAATCCAGTCTTCACACCTATGTCTTTTGGTTGGAGCATTGAGGCCATTGATATTAAGAGTTATTATTGAAAGTTGTGTGTTTACTTTTGCCATTTTTCTTATTTTGTAGCTCTTCCAGTTTTACCTTTGCTTTCTTGTGTTAATGAGTATTTGATTATGGTTTGTTTGTTTCCAGGTTCCTTATGTGTGCGCTTTTCTTTCTCTTCAGCATGGAGAATCCTGTCAAGTATTTTCTGTAGAGGTGGCTTTGTCTTCAAATATTCCTTTAGCCTTCTTTTGTTGTGGAATATCCTTTTTTTTTTTTTTTTTTTTTTGGTAGCCCAGGCTGACCTGGAATTCACTATGGAGTCTCAGGGTGGCCTTGAACTCACGGCAATCCTCCTACCTCTGCCTCCCAAGTACTAGGATTAAAGGCATGTGCCACCATTCCCAGCTGTTGTGGAATATCCTTATTTCTCCATCTATTTGGATGGATAGCTTTGCAGGGTAAAGTAATCTTGGTTGACAGTTGTTATCTTTCAGAACTTGGAACACATCATTCTAAACCCATCTGGCTTTTAAAGTTTGTTGAGTAATCTGCTGTGATCCTGATGAGCTTACCTTTGTATGTGACTTGATTTTTCTCTCTATGTGTTTTCAATATATTTTCTTTGGTTTGTATGTTTGGTAGTTAATTATAACACAACAGTGAGAGGTTCTTTCCTGCTTTTGTCTGTTTGGTGTTATATAGGCTTCCTGTATCTGTATTGGCATCATTTTCCCTATTTTGGGGAAGGTTTTTCTCCTATTATTTTGTTGAAAATGCCTACTATGCCTTTGGAGTGAAATTCTTCTCCTTCTACTGTGCCCTGCATTCTTATGTTTCATCTCTTCATAGTGTCCAGAACATCTTGAAATTTCCATTCATACCTTCCCATTAGTTTGTCATTCTCTTTGTTGGATTGTATTAGATCTGCCACCTGGTCTTCTAGTTTAGATACTCTGTCCTTTCCTTGATTCATTCTAGTGATGAGACTTTCTATAGAGTTTTCTGATTAACTTACTCTGTTTTTCATTTCTAGTATTTCTGATTGGTATTTTTCATTATTTCTATTTCCTGACTCATATTTTGGATTGGCCTCCTTATTTCATTAAGTTAATAATGTTTTCTTGGAATTACTTCAGGAGTTTGTTTTCTTCTTTGATTCATTTGATTTATTTGAGCATAGATACAATCATTTCTTTGAAATCTTTGTCAGGCATTTCATCTAAAACAGTCTCAGTGGAGGTAATTTCTCATGGATTTATAAGTTTTGGTGAAATTGTATTGTCTTGATTTTTTTGTGTTTCTTATATTATAATGTAGAGATCTTTACATCTTGAGTTAATTTGATGCTTGGGTTTTCTAATTATCTGTAGTGTTCTTAAGCTGTGTAAATCCAACTTTATATATCTTCATGATAGAAGTTTAAGGTGCCAGGTCTGTAGCTCTTACACCCCAAGAGAAACAGCAGAAGTGACCCTAGGTGTGGAGTTTTCCTGGTATTCAAGTATTCTAGTAGACTGGGTGAGCAATTTACTGGCAAATTCTAAAAATCAACTGAGCAGTATACACATCAATCAAACCAGCATAGAGTATTTATGCAAGAGTGTGGGTTAAAACAAACAGATAATCTAATAAAGTGAAAGTCCCTAAG
Organism: Dipus sagitta; assembly: GCA_036346955.1. Taxonomy (NCBI): domain Eukaryota; kingdom Metazoa; phylum Chordata; class Mammalia; order Rodentia; family Dipodidae; genus Dipus; species Dipus sagitta. The sequence goes on along the minus strand of CM070776.1, from coordinate 57,906,080 downwards.
GGTGTGTGTTGCCCCACACCCTTAATCCTGTCAACTGAGAGGTTGAAATTTCTAGTCTGAAATGGGCTCCAGGTCAGCCTGGAGCTGAATCAGACCCTGCCACCAATAATGACAGAAGAAAAAGACAAAAGCCCTATAATTCAGGAAGCATCTAAGGCAACAATAGAGTCAACACCAAAATACAGCTTATTTGACAATGGTAAATACAACCAAGAATATCTAACACAGCCTGCCCTGACATGGAAAGAGAGAGTAGCACTTCCAGTGCAGGCCTATGTACCTGCCTTTGTATAAGTAGGCTATGTTTACCTTTTGGGATGACTTACAATCTCAACAATGCTGAGTTCCCACCTCGATCCCTCCCTGTTGTGCTGTGGATCTGGTGTTCTGATCCACTGTTCTGGATGCCCTGCAGCCAGGGGCTGAATGAGTTCTCTGGTGGTTCATCATGGCAGTTGCGGGATGGGAGACTGTGCAGGATGCCTGGAGTTGTACCAGTACTGCTCAGCTGGTCCTGTTTGTGCTCTCCTTTAGCAGCTGCTCAGCTGGTCTTTGTTGTTTTTCCCTTTAGGTTTCTTGACCTTGCGAGGAGGCTGATGTGAGTGGAAAATCCCTTCACCTGTTTCTGTTCCTGCAGCTCTGTGCCAGCCGGGTGCATGGGCATATAGACCAGGGTTGCCAGTGCCTCAGCAGGATTCTGGCTGGTTTCCTCCTTTCTAGAAGATCTGAGTCTCTTCTGAGTCTGCTTGTCTGCTGTGGTTGATAATAACTTATACACCTTCACTTTTCTGTAGAAGAGTTATTTTCCTGTTTTTTTTTCTTTTTCTTTTTTTTTTTCTCTCCCTAGGCTGCCTTAGTGTGGCTACTATGCCACTATCTTACCTGGGAGTCCTCTGATTTAAGGGTTTTATGGACAGAGTGAATCATTATAATCATTAGTAGTGTGTTTTGCTTTTTAAAGCATTTAAAAATATTTTTAAAATTCATTTATTTGCAAGCAGAGAGAGAAAGACAGAGAGAGAGGGAGAAAGAATGAACACACCAGGGCCTCCAGCCACTGAAAATGAACTCCAGATGCATGCACCACTTTGTGCATCTAGCTTTACGTGGGTACTGGGGAATCTAGCCCAGGTCATTAGGATTTTCAGGCAAGCACCTTAACCCCTGAGCCATCTCTCTAGCCCTGGTATCTGTTTTTTTAAAACATCCAGGTTGACATGATTTCAGGTAGGCATTAAGGGACAGGACTCTATGATCACTCATTTTTACTTCACTTAATCTGGAACAGACTGCTTCCTGCAGGGAAACTTGGTCCTCTCCACCCACCCCAGAGCTTTCAGGTCCCACTGCTGGGCATTATCTCTAGAGGGGACTGGCCCTCAGCTGGTAACTGAACTCCCACCAGCTGCTGACAAACTTCCTCTCAGCCTGATAGATTGCCAGAGTTGGTCAGTGTGCCTGTATCTGCCACTGAAAATATCTGCATCCCAGGGGATGCATTGGAGAAGATGGGCTCACATGCTGGCTGACCAGCACATAGCAGAACCTGCACTTACTTCCAGAAAGAATGTGAACAACAGCCTAGCAAAAAGGCATGAAGACCAGCAAGCTCTCATGACACCCTCACTCACCACCTTGGTGATGATAGGCCACTGGATTCAGTGCATTGTAGGAAGCATGAAGCATTGTAGGAGCTCACACAGCTCAGCGGAGAGCCCTGGATGGAACTGACAGTTTCAAGGGCTTGGTAGTCTAGTTCATAGAGTTGTGGTGAAGGTTAAATGACTCACGTGAAGCATTTATATAGAAAATGCGATGGACATAGTAGGCCTTATGAGTTATCTTTTGACCTCTTAAAAATATTTATTTGCCACTTGTATCTCATTTCTGCTTTGCATATTTATTTTCTTTGCCTTTTTAGTTTTTCCTTATTAACTTATAAGATTAATTTATATATTAAAATATTCACTTGTGGGATGGAGAGATTGCTCAATGGTTAAGGCACTTGCCTGCAAAGCCTAACGACCTTATTTGATTCCCTAGTACCCATATAAAGCCAGTTACACAAGGTGGCACATGCATCTGGAGTTCATTTGCAGTGCTTGGAGGTCCTAGCATGCCCATTCTATCTCTTTCTCTGTATGCTTCTCTCTCTCTTAATAAATAAATAAATAAATAAATAAATGAAATTCACTTCTATTGAAACTATCTGGAGCCCAAAATCTTTTTATTAGGGTACCATTTTTCAGATTCTTTTTTATTTTATAACTACTTTATTGAGATAGACTCTACATATTGTAAAATATGTAAAATCTTCAAAGTATGCAGACCAGAGGACTGGATGTGTTGCTCAGTGGTAGAGTGTTTTTATGTGCAAGGCTCTTGGTTCAGTCCCCAGCACCACTAAAATCAGTAAGCAAATAAACAAATAGTGCATAAATCAGTAGGTTTTAGTGCACTAAAATTGTTGTGTAAACATTACTTGTGCATTAGTGGCACATAGCCCATGTGCATAACTAACTGCCCTCCAATTGGTCATGAAGCCTGCTCAGTAGGAGAGAGCTCAAACTGCTGCTGGGAACCAAGCCAGCACCCCACAGGTAGAAAACTCAAGATTCCCAGAGAAAAGCCCCCATTGTTCTCTGGACAAGTTGAGAGGGTATCTTCATCAAAATGTCTCTCAAAAATGATAAGCATACCCCCTTACTCCAAACCTGCTCTCACCCTTGGTTTGAGAATCTGTTTTATTTTACAGATGGCAGAGAATATTGATTGAGTATATCTAAGATCCACCCACTCAACAAGAAAAGATGGCCAATCACTCACCATGAGATGTGCCACCTCTACTGCATTCACCAATAAGTACAGCAACAGGAGTATTGCTTCCAATGCTAGCCTGACAACTGCCTCCAGGGAAATAGCAACAACATGGAAGTGAATGGAAACACATTGTAACAGAAATACAGAGACTACAGAGAACTCAACACTAAAATCAATCTGCTGCTAACACACCTGCCAAGGCTCAGTGATCATTGTGGAAGGGGGTGGGTGGGAAGATTCTAAGACTCACAGGGCAGATAGAAATATCCTGAGGTACGGCCTCTGCCCCCCAAAACTAAACAGAGGCCCTAATTACTCCACATTGAACACTAAAGGCCCTACTGAGGAGGGCCCCCAGGGAAATGGGGACCAGTGGTAGGCGGATACAAGACTATTATATATATATATATAATTTTGAAATATATATATCCCAAAACAAAAAAAAATCACCACCACCCTAATAAAGCCACACCCATTAATAGTCACTATCCGTTCCCATTTCTTTTACTTCCTAACCTTTTGTGACTACCAATTTACTTTTTTCTGCATGGATTTCCTGTTCAGAGCAATTCATGTAATTGCAGTCATATATTATGTGATCTTTTGTGACTGGTTTTGTCATGCAGCATTTATTTTTGTGTGTCTGTCTTTACATGGACACTGGAATTGAACCTGGACTGGCAGGCTTTGCAAGAAAGTGCCTTTAACCCCTGAGCCATCTCTTCAGGCCCTAGCATTTATTTTTGAAATTCATCCACATTGGAGCATGTGTCAGTACTTTCTTCCTTTGTATTGCTACATGATCTCCTAGTGTTTGGATATACTGCATAATTTTAGGCATTCATTACTTCATAGATATTTGGATTGTTTCCACTTCTGCAATTGGGTTTAGTGGCACACACCTTTAATCTCAGCACTTGGGAGGCAGAGGTAGGAGGATTGCCATGAGTTCCAGACCACCCTGAGACTATCTAGTGAATTCCAGGTCAGCCTGGGCTAGAGCAAGAGCCTACCTCAAAAACAAAACAAAAGAATCATGATGCAATGAAAATTCATGCAGAATTTTCCATGGATTTGGTACTTACATTTCTCTTGGTTATATACTTAGGAGTCTAATTGCTGGGTCATATGTTAATTCTACATTTTACTTTTGAAGAACTATGAAGCTTTTTGAGCAGTCGTATTATTACATTTTCCCACCAGCAACATATGAGGCTTCTAGTTTGTCCACATTTTCCTAAACCTTTATTTTCTATTTTCATAATTATAGTTATTCCAGCTGATAGGAACTGGTGTTTTGTTTGATTTTGATTTGCATTTCCTGGTAGTTAATGATATTGAGAATATTTTCATGTGCCATGGGACACTTGTGTATCTCTTCTTTAGGGCCTTAGGAAAATATCTATTTTCATGTTTTTATCAAGTTGTTAATTGAGTTTGTTGTTGAGTTGTAAGTTTTCTTAGTATACTATGGGTATAAGTCAGTCATTTGGGTAGATAATCTGTAAGAATTCAGTGGATTATCTTGCACTTTCTTTATAGAGCCCGTTAGCGCATACAAGGTAAATTTCTAGTATTACTTTTAGGAATGAGGATTGAATTTAGTGCTTTATACACTGTGAGCATATATTCTACTACTGTGCCACATCTAACCTTTGTTTTTAGTTTTTTGAGGTAGAGTCTCATTCTAGCACAGGCTGACTTGGAATTCACTATGTTGTCTCAGGGTTGCAGCCAACTCACCGTAACCCTCCTACTTCTGCCTCCCGAGGGCCGAGATTAAAGGCATGCACCACCACGCCCTGCTAGCTGTGGGGTTTTTGAAGGCTATGTTTATTCATCATACAAAGATGCTGACGTTATCAAATGTTTCTTTGTGTGTGTGTGTGTGTGTGTGTGTGTGTGTGTGTGTGGTGCTGCTATAAACAAATGTCCATCCAGCTTTTGTAGGTAGTTGGGAAACTGAACCTGGACATCAAGTTTTGCAGGAAAGCACCTTCAACTACTGAGCAAAGTCCCCAGCCCACAAAACAAATGTTTCTTCTGTGTTTATTGATATGATCATGTAGTTTTTACCTTTATTCTATTAATATGGTGTGGTGGTTTGAATGTGAATATATGCCCCACATAGCCTCAGGAATAAAAAAAAAATTAAATTTATTTTCAAGGAGAGAGAGAGAGAATGGGCACACTAAGGACTCCAGCCACTGCAAAGGAATTCCAGATGCATGTACCACTCTGTGCATCTGGCTTTATGTGGGTACTGAGGAATCAAACCCAGTTTGTTAGGCTTTCCAGGCAAGCTTCTTAACTGCTGAGCCTTCTCTCCAGCACTTTAAAAAATATTGTTATTTTTCTTTTTGTTTGCATTGCATATCTATTTATTTGAAATTAAGCTAGGAAAACAACTATTTACAATATCATAAAAATACTTTGGGGCTGGAGAGATGGTTTAGTGGTTAAGCGCTTGCCTGTGAAGCCTATGGACCCTGGTTCGAGGCTCAATTCCCCAGGACTCACGTTAGCCAGATGCACAAGTGGGCATATGTGTCTGGAGTTCGTTTGCAGTGGCTAGAAGCCCTGGCATGCCCATTCTGTCACTCTCAGATAAATAAATAAATAAATAAATAAATAAATAAATAAATAAATAAAATAAAGGCCAGTCTATTGAGCTTGTAAAAAATTACTTTGGATTAACTAGCAAAAAATGCATAACATCCTCTGAAAACTATAAAACATCTCAATGAGATTAAAGATGATTTAAACACTACAACATAGGTTGTGTATCCAAAGATATAGTTGTATTAAGATGGTAGTACCCCTGGGCTGGAGTGATGATTTAATGATGACTTAGGTTAAGGCACTTGCTTGCAAAGGCTGATGGCTTAAGTTTGAATTCCAAATATTCATGTAAAGCCAGATGCCCAAAGTAGCATATGCATCTGGAGTTCATTTGCATTGGCGTGAGGCCATGGCATGCCCATACTCTCTCTCTCTCTCTCTCAATTTCTCACCCCTCTCTGCTCACAAATACATTTTTTTCTTTATTTTCAAGGAGAGGGAGAGAATGAATGAGCCTCAGGGATTTTTAAATGTATATATATTTTTATCAACAATTTCTATACTTACAGACAACAAGCCATAGTATTTCCCTCCCCTCCCCTCCCCTCCCCCACTTTCCCCTTCATAACTCTGCTCTCCGTCATATCTCTCCCTCTCTCCTTTAGTCTCTTTTTTAATTTGATGTCATCATCTTTTTCTCCTATTATGAGGGTCTTGTGTGGGTATTGCTAGAGCCTCAGGGATTTTTGACTAAGCTTTCAACTGGAGTTGTCACTGAGGATGGATCTTTTAGTCTAGCCCTAAGGTATGTAAAAAGCCAGTTGAAGCAAGGGCTGTTTGTGTTTTCTGGCTGTTGGTGGTATCTTTCTGCTACATATGTATGAAAATGAGCCAGTTTCTTCTGCCATGATAGAACTTCCCCCTGTATTCTGTAAGCCTGAAATAGACCCTTTCCTCCCATAAGCTGCTTCCAGTCGGGTCTTTGTTCCAGCAATGAAAAGTAATGGCAACATATGGTATATTACATTAAGTATCAACTGTTCAACAAACTTGCACTCTAGGAATAAATCTCACTTGTTCATCCATTCTATATATTACTGGATACAGTTTAGTTTGTAGCTTTCTTTTCTTAGAATGTCTGTCTAAATTGTTGTCAGAATACTTCATAGAATGAATTGGAATGAAGATATTGCCTCTTTGGATTGGTCAGAGTCTGCCAGAGAAATAATAGGAGATAGAGATGATAGATAAAAAGGAATCATTTCATATGTTTATAGAAGGTGGTGCATCCCAAATCTACAAAGTCAGGCCCAGTGTGGTGGCACATGCCAATAATCCCAGCACTAACGGAGCTGAGCCAATAGGAATACGAGTTTGAAGTAATCTTGGACAACAGTGAAAATAAAAACAAAGAACTCCCTTCCCCTTACAAAAGTGTGCAAAGCTATTACCCTCTCAGTTTGAGTGCTTTGACAGATGGATGCTGTAGAACCAGAAAGAGCCAGTATTCCAATTAGAAGGCATTCTGTAAGGAAAACTCTGTTACAGGGGGAGGATCAGCTTTTTGTTCCTTTGATCCCTTAGCTCATTGTACAAATTTCACCCATATTAGGAAGAGTGATCTGCTTTACCACAGTTCAATATTTATTTCATCCAAAATCACTCTCATAGAAATACCCAGAACAATGGCTTGGTTTTTCTGGTTGTATTTCTGTTGTTGTTTTGGCTTTTAAAGACAAGGTGTCTCTATGTCATCAGGCTGGCCTCCAACTCTTGATTCTCCTGCCTCAGCTCCCAGAATGTTTGACCAAGAATTTGGACACTTCAGAGCTTAGTAAAGTTGGCATGTAAAATTAAGCATTATAAGACCACCCTTTGTTATCTTTGCACCTATCTGCATGTCCTTCAACTAGGTTTAATCTGCAAAGACAAGAAAAAGTCTTAATTCCATCCAGCATGATACAACTATCCTGTGTACAATAAAAAATACACTACCCCTTCTCCAAAAGACATAAAGCCCTTCTTCAAGTAGTAGTAACCTGTAACTTAAATATTATGTTGTAGAGTTGTCATAGACACTATGACAATAAAATCAAATATTTCTCTGCCTCTTTCTTACAAGGACCTTTACCATTGGTTTTAGGAAGTACCTTGATAGCCCAGGATAATCTGTTCATCCAAACTCATGAACTTAACTGCATCTACAAAAATGTTTCTTCCAAATAAAATAACATCCATAAGTCCAGGATTTAGTACATGGACATATCCTTTTGGTGGACACTATTCACTCACTGGGAAGATAAAGGGACATACAGAATGAAGTGAAGAGCAAGTGACGGAGGCTGGGTTGCCATTATGTGTTTATCTCAGGCACCACCATCAGTTCACAGGTAATCATTGAGTGATTACTGCGTGTCAAGTGCCATGCTAATCCCTTTATGGACATTTCCTCATTAAAGCGGCCTAACCACCTCCCCTCCCCAGTTCTCACTGTTATTTCTGTTATTTGCCACTGAGGAAGCTGTGATATGGAAAAATGAAGCAATTTGACCACACTCCCACAGCTGTTTCTAAGCACAACACTGTCCACTTCCCCTGCAGATAAGCCTAGGGACTAGGCTTCAAGGAACAACAATGGTATTTTTAAATCTTCATTTTTTTCAATTATATTTATTTATTTATTTTGGAAATTTTATACATGTATCCTATATATACTGTCTTTTGATCATATTACTCCTATTACCACCTCTTGTCCCTCTCCCACTCCTACTGAACCCCTCTTCTTCACAATTACCTCCACTTGTATTTTTACAGTTTATTTGTTTACTTATTTGAGAGAAAGAGAGAGAAAGGCAGACACACACGCATACACACACACACACAGAGAGAGAGAGAGAGAAGAGAAGAGAAAAGAGAGAAGAGGGAAATGTATGTGCCAGGGCCTCTAGCCACTGTAAACAAACTCCAGAAACATGTACCACCTTGTGCACTTGGGCTTAAGTGGGTACTAGGGAATTGAACCTGGGTCCTTAGGTTTTGCAGGCAAGTGCCTTAATTGCTAAGCCATCTCTCTAGCCCCCACCCCACTTCTATTTTGGTGGGCTTTTTTGGTAACACACTGAGTTTAATTAGAGCTGTTTGCATGAACATGAATAGTGGCTACTCACTGGAGTATGGGCAACTCACCAATGCCTGCACCACTAAAGACAATGTCTCCACCTCCCCCAGCAATCATTAACTGCAAGTAGTTCCTTGGGGAATGTTGATGGGCCCAATTCTTGTGTAGGTAAGCATATCTGCTGTGACTTCACGGTAGCCATGGCCACATCCAATTCAGAGGGCAGTGTTTCACAGCACTCCTCCCCATCCTCTGATTCTTATATTCTTTCTATTCTCTCTTCCATGATGCTCCCTAAATCTTGGAGAGAGTGATACAGATGTCCCATTAATGACGAACATTCCACATTCACTTATTCTCAGCACTTTGAAAAGTTATGATTCTCTCCATTCACCACTGCCCAGTGAAAAATGAAGCTTCTCTGATCAAAAACCTGAGAGTAGTACTAATCTATATCATAAACACAAACATTTAGAAGGCAGTTTGATGGTACAACATGCCCAGTTAGCAAAAGCACAGTAGTAGCTTTACTCCTAAGGCCTATGACCTCCTTAGCCATGGGCTTTTGACCAGGTTACAGTACTAGGCATGAATTACTTCCTGTGGAGTGAGTTCCAAATCCAATTAAAATGTTTTTGGGTATCTCATACCAATAATGTTACCATTACTCCAATGGGTACATTTTGCCTGACAGGTCAGTAATGTAGCATGTAGCAGTTTTTAAAGAATCTCAATGCATGTGTTGAGAACCTGGACTTTGAGGTCAAATTGACCTGGGTTTCAGTTCTATCTCTTACCCCAAAGAACAGTGTGATCTCTTTGAATTTCTGTTTGCCTTAGGCTGAACTGGAGAAACACCATCCATTTATTCATTAAGTACTTACTACATGCCAGGAAAGTAACTGTTACCTGTCAGAGTGCTGTGCAGACTAAATGAGCTAATGTACTCAGCTCTCCAGGCATGCACTACATTCTTGGCAAATAGTGGCTATTATGACAGAGGGAGAGAGAGAGAGAGAATGAGAGAGATCCATTTCCTACACTTGAAGAAGAAAGCTTCAGTGAAGTATGGGAATTTCCATTTCCAGCTAGGGGCATTTGATGAAGATCTTGGTCTTCTCATGTTAAGACCATGAAAAATAAAGACAGTAAAACTTCATGTGTCTCTACAGTCACTCTGTAAAAAAGGCAGAATGATATCTCCAGTGAGTTATCATCCAGTTAGAGAGGTGGGCCAGGAGCAGGTGAAGGCTCCTGTGTGAAGGTCAGGAGCTCACTGAGTCTTGAGAGAGGCTGGCATTTGAGAAAGAGGAAATGAGTGAGGGAGAGGGAAGCAGATGAAAGACCACAGCGACACCATCATGCTGCCAGACCTGTTTCTAAACCCTTCATCAGAACAATGAACATGCCTGAGAAAGTCCTAGTAGAGCCAGAGGAGACAAAAGAGGTGAGGCAAAGTTGTGTTCACTTTTCCTGGGGAGATAGGAACAAACGTCTCTTCACTCCAGATAAGGCACTGACAACAGACCAAAGTAACAATTACACCAAATTCTGACTTGGTGAACCAATGAGTTTATCTGAGTTACTTACAGGAACATGGGTGACTCAAAGGCAGCTGTATCACCACGAAGCTCACCCCAGCATGGGTGATGACTCACAGAAGCTGCATCTCTGGAGCTCACTGCACAACCTGCAGGCAGTTAGTTCAGTTGGACAGTCCTCCCACAGCTACTCTCAATACTGGAACCATGGGGAGGGTTCTTATGACTCTTACACTTAAGTTCAGAAGCTTCCCAAGACCTGTCTGGGAGTTGTTTACTTCGAGAGTCTCATGAGCCTCGTTCCTCTCTTTAGGAGGGAATGCTTCACTATGGAGGAGCTTGCTATCCATCAGGCAGGGATCAAGACACAGAAAATCATCAATGCTCTGAAAGAGGGAAAGATAAGGAAATAGAATGGAAAAGGCTGAAGAAGGGTGGGCCAAGTTCCTTCAGGCAGGCTTAGCGTTGTCTTTTTCTTGGGTCACAAGGATTCCTCATGTGTTCTGGACTGTTTTACTCTGTGGGCTCTTTTCACTCTAGATAGTGTTTTCTATGGTTATTAAATTTTTGAATGAATTTGAATTTTTGTATTCACTTTTGAAATTTTTGAATAAATTTTTGATAAAGCCCCATTTATATATTTTCTTCTGTTGTTCATCTTTCAGTATTAAATCTAATAAATTATTGTAATATTCAAGGTCATAAAGATTTACTCCATCAGGTGTTGTGACACATGGCTGTAATCTCTGCATGTGGGAGGCTAAGGTTGGAGAATCATGAGTTCAAGCCTAGCCTGGGCTACACTGAAAGACTTTCAAAAAAGCATCAAAGCAAGCAAACAAAGGCCCACACAAAGATCTACTCCTATGTAGTTTTTCCTTTGTGTGTGTCTATGTGTGTATGTGCATGTTTGGTTTCAAGTTGTGTGTGTACTTGAAGGCAAGGTCCTGATATGTAGCTCAGACTGGCCTAGAACTCATGAACTTCTTCCTTAGCCTTCTCAGTGCTTGGATTACAAGTGTGCATCACCATATCTGGCTCCCCCTATACATTCTTCAAAGAATTTCAAAGACTTATAATTATGGCTTGTATGTTTAGCTATTTGATCCAAATTGAGTTTATTTTCTGTATGGTATAAGATGAGGGTCCAACTGCATTTTCATTTATTTACTTCTTTTTTTTTTTTTGAGGTAGGGTCTCTCTCTTGGCCTTGAACTCATGGCAATACACCTACCTCTGCCTCCCAAGTGCTGGGATTAAAGGTGTGAGCCACCACACTCAGCTCCAACTGCATTTTCTAGAATGTAGATATCTAACTGTCTCAGCATTACTTGTTGCAAAGACTCTGCTTTCCTCAAATACAAGAACCAAAAATATACAGTTTAAGGAAGAAATAGATAGTTATCATTGATAGTAAGAAGACTTAAATCTCACTTGAAAAAAGTATTTATTTACTTATTTAAGAGAGAGAGACAGAATGGGAACACCAGGGCCTCCTGCCATTGCAAACAAACTTCAGACACGTGTGCCACTTTGTGTATCTGGATTTACATGAGTACTGGAGAATTAAACCTGGGCCATCAAGCTTTGCAAGCACGTGCCTTTTATTTTGGTTTCTCAAGGTAGGGTCTCTTGGAACTCACTCTGTAGCCCCAGGCTGGCCTTGAACTCACGGCAATCCTCCTACCTCTGCCTCTCAAGTGCAAGGATTAAAGGCATGCATCACCATGCCCAGCTTAAATCCCACTTTTATTTATTTTTCTTGGTACTGGGGATTTAATCCAGAGCTTTGAGCATGCTAGGCAAGTGCTCTGCCTCTGAACTATATCCACAACCTTTCTTTTTACTTATTTTTTTAAGTATGTATTTTGAAATTTTATTTTCAAGCAGAGAGAGACAGATAGAAATAGATATACAAAAAGAATGGGTGTTCCAGGGACTCTAGCCACTGCAAATGAATTCCAGGGTCATATACCACTTTGTGCATCTGGCTTTATGTGGGTACTGGGGAATCAAACCCAGGCTGTTAGGCTTTGCAAGCAAGTGCCTTTAACTGCTGAGGCATCTTTCCAGCCCATGATTTTTTTTTTTTAATTTTGATAAATACTCTCACTAAGTTACCTAGGCAAGCCTTGTGTTTGCAATTCTCCTACCTCAGACTCCCAAGTAGCTGGGATAACAGGCCTGTACCATCTTGCACAGCTATACCCACTTTTAATAATATAGAGAACAAACAAGCAAAAGATAAATAAGGAAATAGAGAATTCAAGTACCTCTATAAACCAAGTAGACATTAGATACATACAGAATCTATCATCTTATAACAGCAGGATAAATATTTTTTTCCAAGAGAGGATGGGACATTCTCTGAAATAGACCATATGTTAGGTGACAAACTGAAGAATATTGAATTCAAACAAAGAAAATTCTTTGTGCACAATGAAATGAAAGTAGAAATCAATGACAGAATGTACAATGGAAAATTGCACATATGTGAAAATTAAGCACACCTAGAACAACTGGTTAAAAGAAAAACATTAGAAGAGAAATTACAAAATAGTTCAAAATGAAAATGAAAATACAGTATAGCAAAGCCTGCAGGATACACTGAAAGCAGGGCTCAGAAGACAAATTGCTTCATTGTGAAAGAGGGACAATCCCCAATCAAAACCTTAACTCTACACTGTAAGGAAGTTTAAAAAGAGAAGCTAAATAAGCCCAAACTATCAGAAATAAAGATAAGAGTTGGGATGCATAAAATGGAGAATAAACTCACAATAGACAATCAATGAAGAACAGCACTGGAAAAGATTAACAATTCTGGATAATTCTTAATTAGACTTACTGAGGGAAAAGGATTTAATTTTAAAAATCAAAAATTAAAGTGGAGACATTACTACTTACAAAAATAAAAAGAAGAGCTGGGTGTGGCATGGTAGCAGCTCAACCCTTTTATCTCAGCAATGGGGAAGCTTAGGGAAAAGGATTGCCATGAGTTCAAGGCCAGCCGGGCTACCTAATGATTTTCAGGTCAGCCTGAGTTAGAGTGAGACCTTGCTTCAAAGTAAATAAATAACCAATTAATTATAATATAAGAAAATACTATAACATTTGTCTGCCAATATACTAAGTAATCTAGATGCAATAGAAAACTAGCTAGAACAAGCTACTAATATCAATTCAATAAAAATAGAAAATTAATATCTTAAGTTTATACTATCTGGTTTGAATTAATACCAACCTAGATTTAATTATGTGCAAAATCTGCTCTAATACAGTTTTAGCTCACCCTCTTATGTTGTTTTCACAGATTATATTATATTTTTATATATCGTGTATCCATTAACAAAGATTTATGAATACTGCTCAATACTGCCTCATGAATTTGTCATTTTAATATTTCTGAAAGAGATTTTATGGCACATAGAATTCTTGGTTGTCACTCTTTTCACTCATTACCTTAAATATGTCATTCTTCTACTTTCTATCCTTAATAGTTTCTGATGAAGTTATAAATTTTTATTTTTTTAAATTTATTATCTTTTTATTAACAACTTCCATGATTGTAAACAATATTCCATGGTAATGCCCTCCCTCCCCCCACCTTCCTCTTTGAAACTCCATTCTCCATCATATCCCCTCCTACTCTCAATCAGTCTCTCTTTTATTTTGATGTTATCATCTTTTCCTCCTATTATGAGGGTCTTGTATAGGTAGTGCCAAGCAGTGTGAGGTCATGGATATCCAGGCCATTTTGTGTCTGCAGGAGCACGTTGTAAGGAGTCCTACCCTTCCTTTGGCTCTTACATTCTTTCCACCAACTCTTCTGCAATGGACCCTGAGCCTTGGAAGGTGTGATAGAGATATTGCAGTGCTGAGCACTCCTGTCACTTCTTCCAGCACCATGATGCCTTCTGAGCCATCCCAAGGTCACTGCCATCTGAAAAGAGAAGGCTCTCTACCAAAAGTGAGAGTAGCATTAATATATGGGTATTAACATTAAGAGAAGTGCTTACTGGGCAGTTTGATGAGCATAGTATATACATTTAGCCAGACAGCAGCAGATATTACATCCCTAGGGCTCATGACTACCCCTGTGGTAGGTTTTCAGTATCAGGGATGTTTTCCTTCCCATGGAGTGGGCCTCCAGTCAAATTAGAGGACAGTTGGTTTCCACCATGACAGATGTGCCACTATTGTACCCATTAGCTCATGTGGCCTGGCTGGCAAAGTATAAGGCTTGCAGTGTCCACTGTTGAGTGTCTTCACTGGTGATTTCTCTCTCTCCCATTGAACTGCATGCAGAATGGCTTCTTCCAGATTTCTGTCAGCTGGTCTACATGAAGGAGGTTATTAGCTCAGTTCCAGGAGGATTTTTCAGTGCCCTTGCAGTCCAAGTATGTGAAGTCTTCAGCAATAGGGTCTTACCATCTATTCCTGGTGGAAAACCAAGGGCCTTGGCAATGGCCTGTAATGTTTTGGGGGCATCAGGGACCTCCCTGGCCAACAACTCACTGGAAGGTATCTCATCCCTGGCACTGAAAATTTTCTAATAACAATCTACAGCTCCTGAGTGTTCCATTGTCCAAAAAAGTAGGTTTCCATATGATTTATTTATATCCTCTTAGATTTTGATTAGCCCTTCCTCCACCTTTCCTTTACTCAACCTCTTCCCCTGACATCACTTGGGCCTTCTCACCCCCATTAATCTGTTCTTCTACTTACCTATATACAATACCATCCTATAAAGTACCCCCTCCCTTCCTTTCTCTTCCCTTTATATCTCTTTTCTAGCTTACTGGCCTTTGCTACTGAATTTTCTTCCTACTCACACAGAAGTCCAATCATCTGTAACTAGGATCCACATATGAGAGATAACATGCAACGCTTGGCTTTCTGGGCCTGGGTTACCTCACTTAGTATAATCCTTTCCAGATCCATCCATTTTCCTGCAAATTTCATAACTTCATTTTTCTTTACCGCTGAGTAGAACTCCATTGCATAAATGTGCCATATCTTCATTATCCACTCATAGTTGAGGGACATCTAGACTGGTTCCATTTCCCAGCTATTGTGAATTGAGCAGCAATAAACATGGTTGAGCAAGTATCTTTAAGGTAATGAGATGAGTCCTTAGGATATATGCCTAGGAGTGCTATAGCTGGGTCATATGGCAAATCTCTTTTAGGCTGTCTCAGGAACTTCCACACTGATTTACACAATGGCTGGACCAGCTTGCATTCCCAACAACAGTGTGGAAGGGTTCCTCTTTTTCCACATCCTTGCCAGCATTTATGGTCATTTGTTTTCATGATGGTAGCCAATCTGAAAGGAGTGAGATGGAAACTCAATGCAGTTTTAATCTGCATTTCCCTGATGAGTAGGGATTTAGAACATTTTTTCAGATGCTTATATGCCCTCTGTATTTCTTCTTTTGAGAACTCTGTATTTAGTTCCATAGCCTATTTTTTAATTGGCTTGTTTGATTTCTTATTATTTAATTTTTTCAGTTCTTTGTATATGCTAAATATTAATCCTCTATCAGATGTATAGCTGGCAAAGATTTTTTCCCATTCTGTAGGTTGCCTCTTTGCTTTACTCATAGTGTCCTTTGCCATACAAAATCTTTGTAATTTCATGAGGCCCCAGTGGCTAATCTGTGGTTTTGTTGCCTGAGCAACTGGGGTTATATTCTGAAAGTCTTTGCCAAGACCAATCAATATGTTGAAGTGTTTCCCATACTTTTTCCTCTAGCAGTTTCAGTTTCAGGTCTGATATTAAGGTCTTTAATCCATTTGGACTTAATTCTTGTGCATGGAGAGAGAGAAGGATCTACTTTCATCCTTCTATAGATACACATCCAGTTTTCCCAGCACCATTTGCTGAAGAGGCTGTCTTTTCTCCAATGAGTATTTTTGGTGTTTTTGTCGAATATCAGGTGGCTATAGCTACCCAGACTTACATCTGGATCCTCTATTCTGTTCCATTGATCTACATGTCTTCTTTTGTGCCAGTACCATGTTGTTTTTGTTACTATGGCTCTGTAGTATAGGTTAAAATCAGGTACGGTGATACCACCAGCCTTGTTTTTGTTGCTCAGTATTGTTTAGATATTCAAGATTTTTTTGTGCTTCCTAATGAATTTTTGGATTTTTTTTCTATTTCCATGATGAATGTCACTGGAATTTTGATGGGGATTGCATTAAATGGGTAGATTGCTTTTGGTAAGATTGCCATTTTCACAATATTGCTTCTTCTGATCCAAGAACAAGGGATGCCTTTCCATTTTGTAGTGTCTTCTGCAATTTCTTGCTTGACTGTTTTAAAGTTTTCATTGTAGAGATCCTTCACTTCATTGGTTAGATTTATTCCAAGGTACTTTATTTATTTATTTATTTATTTGTGCAATTGTGAATGGGAGTGATTCTCTGATTTCATCCTCTGTGTGTTTGTTGTTAGCATATAGAAAGGCTACTGATTTCTGTGTGTTTATTTTGTATCCTGCTACATTTCTGTAGGTGTTTATCAGCTCTAACAGTTTGCTGGTAGTCTTTAGGGTCCTTTATGTATAGAATCATGTCATCTGCAAATAATAGTAACTTGATTTCTTCCTTTCCAATTTGTATCCCTTTTATGTGTGTCTTTTGCCTTATTGCTATGGCTAAGACTTCCAGTACTATATTAAATAAGTGAGGACAGTGGACACCTTTGTCTTGTTCCTGATTTTAGTGGAAAAGCTTCTAGTTTTTCCCCATTTAGTGATATGTTGGCTGTAGGCAATTTTTTCTTTTTTAAAAAAAAATTTTAGAAATAGTTTTATTTATAGACACACACAGTGAGAATATGGGTGCACCAGGCCCTCTAGCTGCTGCAAATGAGCTCTAGATGTATGTGCCACTTTGTGTATCTGGCTTTACATGGGTTCTGGGGAATTGAACCCAGGTTTCTAGGCTTTGCAGGCAAGTGCCTTAACCACTCTGCAATCTCTCTAGCCCAATGTACATTTTTCTAACTATACATAAATCAACCTACAGGGTAGACTATATGCTATGCTATAAAATACACCTCAATAATTTAAAAATGATATACATAATAGAAGCAATGTTCTTGGACTATAGTGGAATGAATTTTGAAAGCAAAATCAAAAAGGCATTTAAGAAACTAACAATTATGTAGAATTAAACAACTCTCAAATAACTAATTAGACAAATCAAAAGGGAAATTCAAAAAATACTTTGAAACCAGATGTGGTGATGCAGGCCTGTAATTCCAGCATGTGGTGGGTAGAGGCAGGAGGATCAGAAGTTTAAGGTTGGCCTTGTAATCTGGATCTGATTGGGCCTACTGTGAAATTTATGTATTTATGCTTATTAATTCTCTCTCCATCCGTAGCTGAAGCCCCAGGAGGCCAGCGGCTTCTGACAGGTTCGGTCTCTGTATCTTCAGTATCTAAAACACACTGGCTGACATGTAGTACAGACTCAATGACTAAATGCTGATTCAAATTCCTTAATCAAGCTGAGAAATTCCGCTGGCTATGATGATGTAGAGGCATCTCCAATGAGGGGCTGTGAGTCCGTGAGAGCAAGGACTGTGCCCAACTGACATAAGGTCTGACAGGCAGGTGTCTATATTTGTTCAATAAACAAACACTGGAGAAAGTTGGTAGACACATATGACAAGACAAATGCTGAGTTTTTCTCACTTGTAAAATGATAGTATTTCAAATGGTTCCCCTGAAGACACAATGCTTCAACCCCAAGAATAAACCTATAATGGTGGAAATTTAGAGCTCCTGGCAGGCTAAAAGAACAATTCTTTTGGAATAAGTGGGGTTTTAGAAATTCTGAGTCATACTCCAACCTCTGTATTCACGTTCTCTCATTCAAGTTAATTTATTCAAGTATTTGATGAGAACTAACTGTATTCTTTATGAGTGCCAGGGTTCTACCCTCAAGGAAACCCACCCAAAACCTGATCTTGGTCTTTCTTTCTATTTTCTGTCCTTTCCTTACTATGAGTGTCAGAGGGAAGGTGAAGGAAACAGACCCAGAGATGAGAGGTATGTCACCATGGTAGTGATGGACTAGGGACTAGGATATCCCACTGCCTTCTGTGGAGTGGAAGAGAAGTTAGGTCTTTACCTTCCAGTTTGTCCCAAGCAAGCCTTAGCAGCAGCTCAATGACAAAGCCCAGTGGAGTAGAATCTGACACCCCACAAGCTGCCCGGGGGCTAAATGGAGGCTGCCAGGCCTGGGGATGGGTCCTCTTACATTATTTGGTGAACATTTCTGAATGAGTATGCTGCCATGGCCTATTGTGCCCACTTGCTGTTGTGTATAGGCTGCAGCCTCACTGGATGCCAAATAAGGCAAAAATGATTCCTGCTGAAGCTGCCTAGGCTATCATATAACAGATAGTTTTCAGTATCAAATCCATTAGCTCAACACACAAGACCTGGGGCATTCTTGTGGATTCTTGACAAAAGCCTCTCTATTTACTTTTCTCTCTTGTTCCTAATTTCCCTCTATTCCTCTTTTACTTGTTTTATTGACAACTTTTATGTATGTACAAAATGTATTTTTAAACTTTTTATTTCATATATATATATATATATATATATATATAGAGAGAGAGAGAGAGAGAGAGAGAGAATGGGCGCTTCAGGTCCTCTAGCCACTGCAAATGAACTCCAGATGTGTGCACCATCTTGTGCATTTGGCTTACATGGGTCCTGGGGAATCGAACCTGGGTCCTTAGGCTTTTCAGGCAAGCACCTTAACCTTTAAGCCATTTCTCCAGCCCACAAAATGTATTTTAATATTAATCCCCTTCCATCACTCTTGTCTCCTCTCCCCCATACCCCTTCCACTGAATCCCTTCCTTCCTCCTATCTGTCCCTCTTACATTTTGATGTCTTTCTCTTGTTTTCTTTTGCTTTCTTTCATCATCCATGATAACATGTTAATGGGCCCAATATTGTGCAGGTAATGAAGCTGCTATGATGTCGGAAACGCAACAGCAACCTCGTGTCAGTAATACAATGTTCCAAAGCACTTTTCCCCATCTTCTGGCTCTTTCCATCATCTTTTCTTTTATGTTCCCTGTGCCTCTGCACGTGTGAGAGGGATGTCTCATTTAATGCTGAGCATTTATTTAGTTGTCACTTCTCGGTACTTTCATGAGTTTTGAGTCTGCCCAGTAGTCACTGTCATCTGTGAAAAAAGCTTCTTTGATCAAATATGAGAGCTGCCATACTCTATGAGTATAAACATAAACATTTAGAGGCAATTTGATGGACACAGCATATCCATTTAGCCAAGCAACAGTAGTAGCTTCCCCTATAGGGCTTATAACCTTCCAAGCCATAGATTTTTGACTAGCTTGTCAGTACCAGGAATGATTTCCTTCCTGTCAATCAAGCTTCAAATCCAGTCAAACAGCAGTTGATTACTCCCATGACAGTCATTCCACTAATACACTGGTAGGCTCATCTTGCTTGGCTAGCCAGTTATGTAATTTACAGGATCCATTGCTGATTAAACTATTGATGACATTTCCCTCCCAGAAGTCTGCTCTTTTCCCACAAGCTGCTCTTAATGGGGTGATTTCTACCAGCAATGTGAACCTGACTGCAACAGTAATGTTGATACCAAGGAGTGGTGTCATTTGCTGCTGGACACCTGACTCTATGGCTTTGGCCTTTTGGAGCTGATTTTCAAAAGGAATGTGGATTTGAAACCTTGGACTAAGAGATGTCTTGCAGTGCAGTAAATAATGCAGTAAGAACTAAGGACTGTGAGGTTTGGTTTATGAGGGTGAGAAAGAGCTGTGCCT
This sequence comes from Dipus sagitta, assembly GCA_036346955.1. Taxonomy (NCBI): domain Eukaryota; kingdom Metazoa; phylum Chordata; class Mammalia; order Rodentia; family Dipodidae; genus Dipus; species Dipus sagitta. The sequence goes on along the minus strand of CM070776.1, from coordinate 57,886,202 downwards.
GGGCCTGAAGCAGTTTGTGTGAGAAGCTTGCTGTTATGGCCATATCCTGAGAACTTGTGCAAGGTTGCAGTGCATAGAGACAGACTGATGTGTGCAAAGGGATATGGCACAGAAATTAAATCTTTGTGCTGAAACTTCTGCCATTTCCCCTGCAATTATATGAGAGACTACAACCTTTGAGATTGGGCCAGCTGACCAGTACTGGGCAACAAGAAGAATGTAGACTCTTTTGAAGGGGCCTGAGTGCTCAAGGAGTGTCCTGTTCTTCAAAGTCTGCTTTATTCTCCCCTGGATTAACAAATTGGCACCCTACCTGGTATTGTGGAGTATAATAAATGCAGGAAAAAGAGGGTCATTGAATTTGTAATGTGATCTTGTGTTTTGGAAACAGCCATGGGCAATGTGAAGCAGGTTTGCAGAATGAATGGAGATCGGATGGAGCCATGAGGATGAACCATGGGTTGCAGTGGAAACCCAGTGGAGTTGCCAGGACCACGTGATGGCTGCCAAAGAGAGCTGCCAGCCTGGGATGATGTTTTCCAAGACTGTGAGTAGCCTAGCTGGAGGGGTGGAATTGGTATACCATAGACTTGTTGCTGGTTAGAATTATTGGACTTGGAGATTTGTCACTGGAAAAGTGGATTTGAAGCTATAGAGTTTGATGTTTGCCCTGGTTGGTTTAAATCTTGTACTGGCTGAATATTTCTTTGCTATGTCCAATGCCATCTTTTTTTTTTTTTTTTTTTTTTTTTGCCTTTTCGAGGTAGGGTCTCACTCTAGCTCAGGCTGACCTGGAAATCATTCTGTAGTCTCAGGGTGGCCTCAAACTCATGGCGATCCTCCTACCTCTGCCTCCCGAGTGCTGGGATTAAAGGCGTGTGCCACCATGCCCGGCTCCAATGCCATCTTTTGCAGAGTAAATGTTTATTCTGTGCCACTATGGGTTTTAGGGGAATTTTTTGGTATTATGGCTCAGTTAAAAGATCTTGGACTATGGGGATGTATGAACATCACTGGAATTGATAAAAACTACGGAGACTTTTAAAGTTGGATGAATGCATTCATTTTATATCATGTATGGCTATCAGTTTATGGAGGCCAGGGGCAGAATGTGGTGGTTTGATTCAGGTGTCCCCCATAAACTTGGGTGTTCTGAATGCTAGGTTCTCAGCTGATGGAGATTTGGGAATTAACACATCCAGGAGGCAGTGTATTATTGAGGGCAGGCTTATGGGTGTTATAGCCAGCTCCCCCTTGCTAGTGTTTGGCACAGTCTCCTGTTCCTGTTGTCCACCTTATGTTTGCAGGGGGTGATGTCCACCCTCTGGCCATGCCATTGTTTTCCCCTGCCATCATGGATCTTCCCCTTCGAGTCTGTAAGCCAAAATAGACCTCTTTTCCCACAAGCTGCTCTTGGTTGGGTGATTTCTATCAGCAATGAGAACCTGAGTGCTAGCTAATGGTGAAGTGGCTTCCAACCTGATCTCTCATTGTCTAGCAACCAACACTTGAGGCATTTTCAGCAATTGAGTCTTACCATCTAGTGCCAGTGGGGAGCCAAGAGCATTGGAAATAGCCTGTATTGTTTTGGGGGCCTTATGGGCTTCCCTGACTGACAACTCACTGAGAGGTTTCCCACCCCTAGCACTGGGCTTTTCCTACAGCAACCCATGCCTTCTGAGCATAGCATGCTTCACCCCTGCAGTGTACTTCTGTCCAAATTCTCTGTCTCTTTTGTAAATTATATTTTGAATTGTCTAACAAAGAAGTAGGTTTTTATCTCGGTTACTCAGGTTGCCTTTAGTTTGAGTTAACCCTCCCTCACCCCTCCTCTATTCCACCCCTTCCCCTGACTTCCCTCAGATCTTTCTACTTCAAGTATTCTGTCCCTATACTTACATATTTACGATCCCCTTCCCTTAAGCCCTCTTCCAACCTCCTCTTCATGGCCCATTTCTAGATTCTTTGCCTCTACTACTGACTCTTACTACAATTTACATGCAAATGAAAAAATATCAACACTAGGATATGCATATGAGAGAGAACATGTGGCCTTCATCTTCCTATGCCTAGGTTATTTCACTTTGTGCAATGTAATCCATATCCATCTAATTTCCTGCAATTTTCATAATTTTAATTTTCTTTATAACTGAATAAAATTGCATTATGTATATGTACCACATCTTTATTGCCCAGTGATCAGTGGGTGAACATCTAGGTTGATTCAATTTCTTAGTTATTGTGAACAGAGCAGAAACACACACAGATGAGCAAGTATCTCTGCAGTAGAATATAGAGTCCCTAGGGTACATATCCAGGAGTGTTATAGCTGTGTCATATGTTCAATCCATTTTCAAATTTTTAAGAAACCTTCACACTTATTTTCTCTTTCTTTTTTTTCCCATCATCTTTCCAACCACTTCACTGAAAACTGGCAGGCCTAAGCTGGAAAAGAACCAGATCTTAACTGCAAGGGACTCATAATCCCATGAAGTAGACAAGTATGGAAAAGGTTTCAACCCATGTTGGTAGTTTACAAGTCAGAGATGGTCACAGAATGTTAGGGGAACCCACTGCCACCAAGCCTGGAGAGTGAAGGTGTAGGGTATGGAGAAATTGTAACTCTAAGAGTTCTGCAAGGTATGTAGTAATTATCCAGGTGATAGGAAGAAGCAATGAAGACATTCCAATTGAGGGGACAGCATAAATGAAGACAAGGGACTACAGCGGATTGAAACTCTAGGTCCCAGACATTCACATATATCATGCTGAAACAGTATTTCCCAAACTGGGTTTTATGGATGCTATGTTCTACAAAAAAAGATGGACTAGAAGAAGGGCTAATGTCAAAGAAGTGGGGCAACAGGCTTTTCTTACATCCTTCTTCTTGGTGAGCCCCAGAACACCTTAGCATGAGAAAGATGTTGATGTGGGCTTCAATAATGACACTAGTTTTCTTTGTTGAGCCAAGCATTTACTTAATGTATTTTCTTTCTAGACCCATTTTGTCCCTAAATCCTAGTGGCCTTCTCAGGCTACATAGTGAGGAAAATGTTGCCATTAACCACAAGGATCCAGCAGAGGGTTTTAGGTAGGGCAGGCCCCCTTATTCCATCCAGTCCAGACTTCAGTTTATTCTCTGCACTAGCCAGCTATTTCAGCTTCTTCAGAATTCCTGGGACACTTACGTGGTAGCACTGGAGAATACTGGGTTCCTGACCTTTCTTAAACCCGAAAACTTTAAAGGCTCAGGCCCCATGAATGCCACAGTTATCAGAACCTCATTTCTCTATAATGGGCCTTGCAGCCTGGTGGGCCAAACCCCAAGTACTTTTTTCTCTTATGAAGAACTTGGTGATTTCCTATCAGAGGGACTTTGTTAGAAAGGCTGGCTGGATTGATGCAGTAGTGAAATGATGTGACAGGAGACTGCATCTGGATTAGAAGAACAGGCAAAGAGTGGCTTTTGTCCCCAAGCATTAGCCTCATTTCCTCACTCTGGTAAAATGTAGAGTGAAAATCACAGAGTGACAACCCCTGCCAGACCATATCTGTGAGGAATGCCAATAGCACCTTTCTTCACACAGACACAGGCTGAAAAAGGCCCGCAGGCATACAAAGACCTAGACTGGTCCAAATGTTCCTAAAAAGGAGCATGTAGCTTCCTTGCATATTCAGAGGCAAGCACACACAAGTGCCAGTGCCCCCACACACAAACAAACATGTGGCATTTTGCTCTGGTAGCTTTGATGCATCCATTTATACACAAAGGAACATTGCGTTCTGACCGCTTTGACATAAGGAGGTTTTTATAAGGTTTTAAAATTAAACCATTAAACTTTCAGCTGAAAAATGAGCAATATTATCCAGTACTATTTGAAAAACACATCTTCATCATGCCACTTAACCTCACGCTATGGGTGATCTTATCCCTGATGAGGACTGGAGGAGGAGTTCAGGAATGGGGAGCTTGTTGGGGCTATTAGTAGAACCCATCACTTGACAATAAAACATAGGGATGCTGCATGTGTGCAATATTGCCAAAAGAATTGGCCTCAAAGTGTTCTCAGGGTCACGATGTACTTTAATATGACCCTAAAGGGGCATATAGGCCACACAGGCATGGGTCCATCCAGCAGCATAGAGAAAACTCCAGGCACAGAGCCACACAAATGTACACTTAAGAGATACACTTGTGCCTGTATAAATATGCAGATCCACAGTCATTCCCTGTGACCCTGACTTGGGAGATTATGGTGATATAGCTTCTGACATAGTCAGGCTGAATGGTAGACACAGTAGCCATGAATCAGGGTGTGCTGGTTTGAATGTGAATATATGTCCCCCATAGCTTCAGAGATTTGTGATTAAGATCAAGCTCGAAACTTATGCCTTCAGCAGCCTGCTGGAGGAGGTGCCATTGGGGGGGGGTGGATCTTTTATTCCAGCCCTAACCTAAGGTATGTGGAGAATGAGTTTGAGCCCTGGCTATTTGATTTTTGCTGGCTGTTTGGTGGTATTTCTCTCCTATAGATCTATGGAAGTGAGCCAGCTTCTTCTGCCATGATGGAACTTCCTCTGGATTCTGTAAGCCTGAAATTAACTCTTTCCTTCCATAAGCTGCTACTTGTTGGATATTGTCCCAGCAACGAGAGATTAACTGCAACACAGGGGTAGAGGTGCTGTCCACACAGCTTCTCATGTGCAGCAGGAGCTGGCTGTGCTGGAGCTCCTAGAGATGAGCATGAAGGAGAGTAGGAACCTGGGACCTCAGTCACTGATCACCTTGTAGCCCTTGCCCTGAGTTTGTATGGTCAGTATCACCAACAGAAGCAAAAGGCGGCAGGTGATAGGCTGGTGTGTCACAAGTCTGTATGCCCTTTGCAAATCCCTAGGAATGTCTCTGCTTCCAGGCACTTGCAATACTAGGGAAGAAGATAGCCTGCTGGGTGGGGTGTGGTGGGGTGATGGTAAGGAGGAAGCCAGGCCACAGATCAGCTCTGCAGGATGCCATCTGCTAAGACTAGAGGGGATGGAGACAGGGAATCAGGAGTTACCAGATTGTAATGAGGTGTTATCTACAGCAGCCTTCTAAAGTGCTTGTCCAGAGATCACAATGCATGTGAGCTGGGCTTTACAACTCTCAAATGTGTCTCTCTCCCTCTCTGTCTGTTTTGGTATCCAAGTTAAAGTTCCTCTCTCAGTGATTCTCTTAAACTTCCAGGAAAAAATTTCATGGTCCTGATGTGTGTGTGGAGCTCTGCACATCTTCCTCTTGTCATGAGTCTTATCTTTCCTCTGTCCACTTCCTCACATTGCCTACTCTGACCATATTCCTTCTGTCATTTCCTGGAATATGTCATGCTTTCATTTTCTTCCTTGACTGAATCTGTCTAGACCGTGTTACAGTCTAAAAGTGCTATGATTGGGTGTCAAGGGGTTGACTTGTGATGACTAATCTTCTGTAAACTTGATTGGATTTACAGAATTCCTAGGCCATTTAGTGAGCAATAGAAATGCATATAGGGTGTGGGGAAGATGACAAGATGACAGAGAGCCCTGGACACCACCCTGAATGTTGGGATAATGCCATCCCATTGGCTAGGGACCTGGATGGAATGAAAAGGGAAAAAGGAGAAGGCCAACTGAACATTGGATTTTTCCTTTTCCTGTTTCCTGGTCTGTCTAGATGTGAATAAGCAACATCACACTCCTGCTACCACAGCTGTAAGATGCTCCTGCAACCATGCTGCCCTTCCATAGTGGACTGCACCCTGAAACTGTGAACCAAAATACATCTTTCCTTGCTCATGTCGTTGCTTCTCAAGCATTTGGTCACAGCAATGCAGAAACTATAACATATATCAACTACTTTCTCTGAGACAAAATACCCCACCATAAGCAGCTTGAGGGAGGAAAGAGTTTAACTCGGCTTATAATTCCAGAGGATAGAGTCAATCATGGAGGGGAAAGCATTGCAGGAAGCTAATGTCACATTGGAGCACAGCAGGGAGGAAAGAGAGATTGAAAAGGGCACTAAGGCTGTACTATACCGCCTCCAATGACACATTTCCGCCAGCAAGGCTACATGACCTTTTAGAACAGTGCCATCAGCTGGAGATTAATTCCAACACATGAATCTGCGGTGTGGGGGGGTGGTGGTGGTGGTGGACATTTTACATTTAAACCACCATCGGAACAGCCTTCTATTGGAGAGGCTCTACCTTTTTCCTTTTTGCATGGTTAGCCCACAGTCCTCCTTTGGATCTCAGGTTGAACTTCATGTCCTCATGTTTTTATTTGGAAAACTTTATCAATCTTTCTTGGTAATCCCAGTCTAGCATTCCCTAAGCCTTCCTCACATGGTACTGATGCCAGTGAACATGCATTGCCTACTTATGTGCCTATCTTCTCAAATAACTATGGACCAGTGGAAGGCAGGGATTGTGATTTTTTTTTCTCAGAGTCCCTGCCACCTATCCAGAGCTTGGTCCAAGAAGGTTCAGCCTATGCTTATGGCAAGAATTGGTACCAGGTACTTTTGTAGTTGCTATGACAACATACCTGACAAAGGCTATAGGGTTGATCAACTGCTGTCTGATTGGATATGAGGCCCACTCAGTAGAGGGAATTCATACCTGATATTGAGAACCAAGTCAGAAGCTTATGAGTTGGAAGGTCATAGACCCTCGTGTGAAGCCTCTACTGTTCTTTGATGAAAAGGAGTGGTTATAACTGTCAAATGTCTTCTAAATGTCTGTGTTCATCCCCTTGATCAATGCACTTGTCAATTTTGGATAGAGTCTGCTTTTTGCAGATGGTAGCAAATACCAGGAAGACCCATAACCCATTAGCACAACAAGAAAAGAAAGCCCGTTGTTAGCATGATCAGTCATCTCTATCTTATCTTCCAGGAACCAGGAACCATTACAGAGGAAGCAGAGGATTAAATATGAGTGCTGGAGCTGGAGAGATGGCTTAGCAATTAAGGCACTTGACTGTGAAGCCAAGGACCCAGGTTCTACTCTCCAGATCCCACGTTAGCCAGACACACAAAGGTAAGGCAAGTGCAAGGTTGGAGAGAGATGAGAGATAGAGAATTGGTGCTTGCCAGGGCCTCAGCCACTGCAATTGAACTCCAGACACTTGTGCCACCAGCAAGATACTTGGCCACCTGAGTGGAAGAGTCTCAAAGTGCCCTAATTATGGAAGGGTCAGTTGCTAGAGATGTAGTTTGGGTGGTGCTCTGGTTTGATTGGCAGGTTTGGGTTATATGACATTTTCTATATTGCACATGTCCCTTCCCATGGTGCATCTGATTTTAATCATATATATGTACACACACACCACACACACACACACACACACACACACACACACACAGTTAGGCATAGATATAAGATGGTAAATAGGTTTCTCCCTAAAAGTTCACTTAAAGGATTCAATTTGCCTTACTGTGCATGTACCCAAAACCAGCCTAATCTTGATGGCTCCCTATTCTTCCAATCCTAGGTATACCTAAAAACATATTTGAATGGAAACTGATTATAAATAATGGTCACTAGGGGAGTGGGATGAAACCTATTGCATTGTTTGGAGTAGGGTGTATTTTTAGCTCCATGTAGGTGGGGTTTCAGTTTCTCATTAACTTACTAGGTGCATTAAGAAGGGAAGTGCTGGCTGGGGAGATGGCTCAGCCATGAAACGTGCTTGCTTGCAAAACCTGTCAGCCTAGGTTAAATTCACAAGTATCCACGTAAAGCCAGATGCACAAAGGGCATAAATTTGGAGTTGCTTACAGCAGCAAGAGGCTTGAGGCACGGGAGCATCTCTCTCTCTCTCATAAATAAACAAATAAATATTTTCAGGGCTGGAGAGATGGCTTAGCAGTTAAGGCACTTAAGCCAATGGACCCAAGTTCAAACCCCTAGTACCTACATAAGCCAGATGCACAACATGGTGCATGTGTCTGGAGTTCATTTGCAGGTGTTGGAGGCCCTGGCATGCCCATTCTCTTTCTCTCTATCTGCCTCTTTCTCTCTCCCTTTCTCAAATAAATAAATAAAATATTTACTAAAAGTTTATTTTTTTAAAAAAGGAGAGAAATGCTATTTTCCAAGCCAAGTGGAGTCCTGGGCAGCTAAGCTATTCCTTATGCTTGCCTGCCTCACCTTTGCCTCGGTAGGAGAGACATGGATCCTCACCCAGATACCTCATATGCTATGTTTAATCTTAATTGTCAACTTAGTTGAATTATAAAAGGCCTACATGATTACTCATAACACACCTCTGAATATGTCTGTAATGATGTTTCCAAAAAAAGAAAACAAAGAAAAGAAGATTGTATGAGTATTCTGACCTAATAGATGAATTAATTCCAGGATTCTATGATATGATGGTATCTATTGGAGATGGTAAAAGGAAAGAGGTGAGGCTTGGTTAGAGGAAGTAAGTGATTGAGGATGTGTGTTTAGGGTTTATTTTAGTCCATTCATGTATTTTTCTTTCTCTGCTTCCTATGTGCCAAGAAGTCAAGAGTCTGCTCTACACCGTGCTCTCACTATCAGGATATTTTGCCCAAGTGTTTGGAACCAAGTAACCATGGACTGACACGAAATCATAAGTCAAAGTAATTAATTCATCTCTTAAGTCATTGCTATCATGAATTTGGTCACAGCTAAACAAAAATAACTAATACATTTTCAAAGGGACGGGTTGCCCTTTCACAGGAAATGATTTCTTTAACTCTTTTAAAGTCGTGGGCTCTTGGGGTCTATACTTAGCAAAGGCAGGTGTGTAGATATGAGTGTCCAGGTAGTGCTGACAATGATAAGGTACTACTTTTTAATTGTCACTGCATATATTTATATGTTTTATTATATATATGGGACATAATGTGATGTTTTGCTTAAGTTGATATTTTTAACAATTTTATTTATTTATTTACAGAGAGAGAGAGAGAGAGAGAATGGGCACATCAGGACCTCCTGCCACTGCAAATTAACTCCAGTTGTATGCACTACTTTGTGCATCTGACTTATGTGGGTACTGGGGAATCGAACCTGGGTCCTTAGGCTACATAGGCAAGTGCCTTAACAACTAAGCCATCTCTCTCCATCCCCCCCATTGTGGCATTTTCACACATGTATATCATGTATTCATTACCCATTACCCTCTCTTGTCCTCTTCCTCTTCCAAAATACTCCCCCATCTACATTCATGTCTTAGTTTTTAAATTTATATCTGGATATGAGAGAAAACATGAGATGTTTGTCTTTCTGAGTCTGGCTTCTTGTGTTTAACATGATGATCTCTAGTTCTATACACTTTCCTGCACATCACATAATTGTGTGTGTGTAAGTTCAGGCATGTTCATGCCATGATCCATATGTGGCGGTCAAAAGACAACTTTGGGTATCCTTGGCTTCCACCTTGTTTTAGGCAGGATCTCCCTTGTTGTTGACTGCTGCATTCGCCAGGCTAGATGAGGGCTTCTGGGAATTTTCATGTCTCTTCCTCCCATCTTCCTGTAGGTGACCTAGGATTACAGGGGCCCATGCCACTGCATCTGGTTTTACATGGATTCTGGGGATCCAAACTAAGGTCATAATGCTTGCACAGCAATTACTTTATATACTGAACCATCTTCCCAGACCACTGTTCTTATTTACTCGGGGATAAAACTCTATTTCATGTATGTGTATATCACATTTTCTTTGCATATTCATCTAGACTGTTGAGAATAGTGCAATAATAAACATGGATGCAGTATCTTGATTTAGATTTCTTAGATTTCAGTTGTATATTTATGATGGTTAATCTTTATTTTCAGGTTGGTGGGGCTAATAATCACTATGGAAACTAACTTCTGGGAATGTTTATGAAGGAGTTTCTAGACTAGGTTAATTAAAATGGGAAGACACATTGTAAATCTGGGTGGCATCATTCTATGGACTGGGGTCCTAGACTTAATAAAAAGGGAACGCAAGCTGAGCATAGCACTTACCTTTCTCTGATTTCTGACCTCAGATGCAATGTGACCAGCTGCCTCAAGATCCTGCCAGTCATCATGTCTTCTTTATAGTGACAGACTATACTATCAAACTATGAACCAACATCAACCCTTCCTTCCTTATGTTGCTTTATTTCAGGTATTTTGTTCTAGCAATGAGACACATAACTAATTCAATTCCCAAGAATCAGAATCATCAAATCTTAAAACATCCAGTGTTGTATGAATTGGGGAAAGGGTGACAATCTTTGCATCGTAGAGCTGCAAAGTTTATTCTGATAGCCATTTTAGATACAGTTTGGTAGACTACCAAATGAAAGTCCAAGTGAAATGTTAGGTCACTTTTAAAGACTTATTTCTATGATGATACAATTATCTCTACTGTCAGCAATTACTCAAGCACTTAGGTGGGGGACAGCATATGGCCTTTTTGATTAGTGTATCTAATTTGCTCGCTTAACTCCAGAAGGAAGGGAGTCACAGACAGAACACAAGGAGTAATAATCATGCTAGTGGACCCTTCATTTGTTTCTGGGTTCACATAAGCTAAAAAATGATACTCTTAGCTAGGCATGCTGGTACATGCCTTTAATCCCAGCACTTAGGAGGCAGAGGTAGGAGGATCATTGTGAGTTCAAGGCCACCCTGAGACTACATAGTGAATTTCAGGTCAGCCTGGACTAGAGTGAGACCATACCTCAGAAAACTAAAAAAAAAAAAAAAAAAAAAAAAACAGAAAATGATACTCTTATGGCTAAAAGACAAGAAAGACAAGACCCCATTCTGAGTCTGACTAACCTTACAGAATCCTTACAAAAATCCTGGTAGATAACTCTGTTAGTATCGCTATTCTTCAGCTGAACAACTGAAATTCAAAGAAGTGATGGGCTTTATTTGAGGCCATACAACTAACACATGAGCAATACTTAAAACCAGACCAGGTGTGTTGATTTTATAAACCATCAGAATAAATCAGAGGTATTTTTTCAATAAATTATACCTAATGATAAGTACATACAAAGAAATTAATTGAAACCTCACCTTACTCCAGTTACAAAATTCAATACAAGATTAACTGGATAACTTAAATATAAGAACTAAAACTGTTAGCAGCAAACACAGGGGTAAATCTGTATGATTTCATATTTTGGCAAATAATTCTCTTTCTTAGAGACAGTGAGACTGACCTCAAACTGTTGATCCTCCTGCCTCAGTTTCCTGAGTGAAGGGATTATAGGCATGCACCACCACACCTGGCTTGATAAAGAATTCTCTTTGAAACCAAAAGGAATGAGCAACCAAAGGGGAAAAAAAATATATATATATATATAAATTTGATTTCATCATAATTTAAATGTTTTATGCATCAAAGGACACTATTATGTAAGTGAACAACATACCAAATGGGAAAACATTTGTCCTTTATATATCTGATAAACCCTTACTTAGTGTCCAGAATAATGGAGTAAATTTTAAAATTCAAAAACAAACTCAAATCAAAACTGAGCAGATGATTTGAAGACATTTCTCCAAAGAAAATATACAAGTAGAGGCTAGAGCTCCTGGTTCATTCCCTACCTCCCAGTTCCTTGGTACTGGTACAGGTGCCCCTGCTGCTGGTTTGGGACAGCCTGAACCTTGCCTGCTTGCTGTGGAAGCAGGCCTTTTGCTCTGCCTTCATGATTGACCTGTCCCCAACTCCAGGATCCCCTGCTCTGGAGGGTGCACAAGCAGAAATCTGCTTTCTTTTTCAGAAGGTAGAGAGACTAGAGGACATAAACCAAACCTCCCATCTCAGTCAAGGCCCAAGTGAAATCACAGAGGTATTGGGGAGATGAGCAAGATTGCTGCTTCCATACCCTGATAGTCAGTGCCAGAATGAAGAAGACAGATGCTGAAGATACTCAACACTTACTAAAGCAAAAATCCATAGGCTCCTCAGAGCTCATCACTGAAGTAGACTTAAAGGTCACCCACCAAGGCTCAGAGTATTTTGCAGAAGAGGGGATAGAAAGATTGTAAGAGCCACAGGTTGGGACATCATGCCCAGAGGCATTGCCTCTCCCCATAACTGACTGATGCTCCCACAATGCATAACCCACAACCCCATGGGGAATACCAGCAACCTTACTGAGGAGTGCCCCATGTGGAATGGAGGAGAGGAGGGAAAAGATGGTAACAATACATGATATAGCCATACAAAATATGTTCTTAATAGAAAAAGAAATAGGGAAAAAATTAAACACCTTCTTAAATTAAAGAAAATATACAAGTAGCCTACAAATACATGGAAAGATGTTTAACATGATTAATCATAAGAGACACAAATCAAAACATTAATGAAATATAACTTCATTATAAAATATAACTTCCACTACAATGGCTATAAAATGAAGAATGTGGAGAATTAGGAATACTTATACACTGTGGGTAGGAATGTAAAATGGTGCAGTCCTTATAGAAAATGCTTGGTGGTTCCTCAAAATGCCCAACACAGAATTCTATGTGACTCAGGAATCCTACTTCTAGGTCAAAAGATCTAAAGCCTGTTTTCAAATAGACACTTGGTCACAAATCTTCACAGTAGTACTACTCACAAGAAACTCAGAGTGGAAATAATAAAATATCATCCAGCCATAAAAGGGAATGCAGCTAACTGAAAGAAATCAAACACGGTTCCATATTGCATGATTCATTTCCAGAATAGGCCAATCATAGAGACAGAAAGTACATAGGTGGTTGTCAGGAAGAGGGATATGTAGAGTGATTCTGTAACAGGTTTGGGTGTTCTTTGGGGACATTGAAAGATCTTTTGAAATAAAAGTGAAGAAAAAATTGTAGAAACTAACGATTCATAGTAGTTGTACAATATTGTGAATGAATTGAGCACCAGAGAATCTTATCATTTAAAATGATTAAGTGTGCATAGTCATGTGATTTGGACCTCAAAAACACTAAAGGAAGTAGGATGATTTACAAGAGAGAGGCCTGGCAAAAGATGTGAATATCAATGGCAATTCAAAAAAAGGAGGGGCAGATCTTTCTGGAAGCCTTGGGGATGCCTTCATAGCGCAGGCATGTTTGAGCTAAGTGTCACCAGATGGATTAGGCTTCAGGTGGCTTTAAAATAGAGTAACCTCTGAGTAGGCTGATAACAGTGCAATAAGCAACAGGCATTGTTAAGTAATAACCACATGTGCCTGAACCTTCTTTTATGAGGAAACTGAGTTCTGAAAGGTTAAACAAATTACCCAAGCCTGACAGCTAAGAACTGGCCAAACTAGGCATTGAAAAATGGGCCCTTTGAACTCAAGAGAAATCCTACATCCATGGCAGTAGAAAGAACTGGCAGAGGAAATTGAAGGAGCCTTCTTAGAACACAGTTGGAGAAGGGATGTGAATTAAGAAGAGAGGTGTTGTGGACACAGAAGGCCATATTGTGGGGTCCTGAACACAACTTTGATAGTCATCTGAAAGGAAGTGAAGGAAATGGTGGATTTTGACCTAGGGAAGGAAGAACAGAGAGGACTTGGCCAGTTTCATACTAGGGCTGACCTCATTGGGATCCTTACCAACCTCACCAACTTGCTCTCCCCTCCTCTCTCTTTCTTCCTGAAAGGCAGCCCCATTGACTGCTGATTCTTGAAAATGCCCACCTGTTCCCACCCAGGGCCATTACTCTTGTTATTTTTTCTATCCAGAATTCTTCCTTCTGCATCTCTGCATACACAATTTCATCCCTTCTCGAGGTCTTAGTGCAATGATTACTTCCTCAGCCTTCTTCACCAACCACTCTACCCAAGTAGCCACCCACTTATGACTACCTCACCTTGCTTAGTCACTTTCATAGCCCTTGGCATAGTTGAAGACCACCTATGTATTTGCTTGGTTGCTATCCGCCTTCCTCCACTGACTCTCCTAGTAGAAAGGACATTAAAAGAAGACAAGAGTCTTGCATGGATGGATGAATGAGTAGATGGGTGGATTTTAGGTGGTAGATAAATAAGTGGATGGGTGTGTGGGTGGACAGATTAGGCCAATGGATGGATTGGGGGCTGAGTGGATATATGCATGTATTCTTTGGGGGAGGGGAAAGGCAGGGAGGGATTGGGGGTTTATTTGGGGATCAGAGATGAGTAACCAGGAACATGACATTGTCACAAAGAGGGATAAGGAAGATGGTAGAGGAGTAGATTATGTAGGGAAGTGATGAGCTTGACTTGAGTCTGTTGAGTTGGATATGCAGATGGAATCTCAAAGTGGAACTGTCCACACATATAGTGGTGTATACTGGCCTGAGATCAAGGAAGGAATGAGGATGCTGGCTAATAATGTGGGCTCATCTTGCCCAGAAGCACAGACTGAAGCAGTGGAGGCCAGCAAGGTTTCTAGTGAGCAATGTGAGGCAGGGAGAATGATAAGAAGCACATGGTGGAATGCCTGGTATTGGCATGAGGTGTAAGAAGTGAGGCAGTGAAGGTGCAGCACAGAAAGGGTCAAGGAGTTCTGGTTAAAGAATTTGGATAAGAACTTGGGAGTACGGAGGAAGGAGGGCTTCAAAGAGGAAAATATGGCCATAGAGCCAACTTCTCAAGAAGAAAGTAGAGCCAGAATTAATCAGTAATTAGGTTGCAAAGAAGTCACTGAGACCTTTAAAGGCTAGTGAAGAGGTAGGTATGTCTAGAACAGTGAGAATGGAGGCCATGGGGGTGTGGAGGCCAAGAGAGTAGTAGGGTCTTAAATGTTGTCCTAGTCTGTTTAGTATTACTGTAACAAATACTTGAGACTGGAGTCAGTTATAATATAGACAGCTTTATTAGGCTCATAGTCTGGAGTCTAGGAAGTCTGAGAGCATGGTGCTCCTGCTTGGACCTAGCATGTCTTCCAAAGGCTGTGTCCTAAAGGTTTGGATGCCAGCCTCTGACACTATTGGGGGGTATTGGGCCTTTCAGAAGGTGGAGTCTGGTAGAGTGAAAGCAGGTCACTGGGAGCACAACCTTGAAGGTGATTTTGACACCTGGGTCTCTTCTGCTCTCTTGGCTCCAAGCAGGCATGAGGTAATCAGTGTTCCACCACTCAATCCTGCCATGATGTGTTGTGACTGAAATCTTTCTTTTTTTTGGTCCTGGTTATCAAACCTTGGGTATTATGGATGCTAGGCAAATATTCCTCCACTAATCCACACTCCTTTATACTCAGTCTTTGAAGTGACAGAAGGCTTACTGACATAGGTGGCATCTGCTCAACATCTCATGAGCAGATCACACTTTCTATGTAATATCATGGCAGAAGATACCTCATGATAAAGCACAGCCAGTTTATTAGCTCCTCTAAAGCCACTAGTGCCATCATGGACTCATCTAATCATCACTGACACTCACAGGCCTCACCTTCTGTGGTAGTTTGAATGTATGTCACCCATAGATTCAGGTGTTTTGTTAAAGCCTGTAACTTGGGTCTCCAGCCACATGGCTGGAGGAGGTGTCATTATGTGGATCCTGGGGTCCAGCCCAAAGGTGTTTGGGGGCGGATCTGAATTCCGGCCCACAGGTGCAAGAGAGCAGTCTGAGCTCTGGGGATCCTGTTTGCTGGTGGATTTTCGTGCTTGTTGCTTTTTGGTGATTTCTGGCTGGTGGTGGTTTTTCTTTCTGCTTGGATTTACGAATGGAAGCCAGCTTCTACCACCATTGATAGGACTTCCCTTGGCTCTATAAGCTGAAATAAATCATGTTCTTCCCATAAACTGTGTTTGGTTGAATGTTTGTCCCAGTGTTGTGGAACTCTCTATTACACCTTCAAATGCTTCCAACATGAATTTGGGGACCATTTCTAACACATATGGTTTGGGGGAACATATTTAACCCACGGCAGCCCATACATGCAAAGGGAAGAGGCCACATCCCAAAGCATACCTTCCTTCTAGCATCTACCCTCCTGCCCTGAACTTCCTTTCCTTCTCCCCCTCCATCATGGGACCTGATCACGGTCCTAGAAGCTGGAGAGCTAGCTGCTAGAGAAGCTGCTTTCTTAGCTGCTTGTCTCCTTGGCCTTCCACTGGATTTTTGGAAGGCACAGAGGTTCCCTCTGTGTTGTGGATCCTATAGACCATGCTGGATTTATAGATGCAGACTTGAGCACAGCCTCTCAGGTTCTGTCCCTGGTGACGGTCTTCTTTTTCTCTGGCATACTCATCTTCATGTGGCTAGTGTTGCCACTTGCCTCACCTTGCTTCCACAATTACCCTACTCAAATCACAGACACTACTGCCTGCCCCTTTCCTGTTTTACTGTTTGCCAAAGTATTTGTCACTTTGAAACACACCATATTGGTGACTGTGTTTGTTCCTCCATCTAGAATACTGGGTCAGCAAAGGTAGTGATTCTTAATGATTCTGGCTCCCACTCTATTCTTAGTGCCTACTACAGGGCCTGACTCATAAAAAACACTCAGGAAATATATGCTGAGCCATGTGGTGGTCTGATTCAGGTGCCCCCCCATGAACTTTGGTGTTATGAATGCTAGGTTCCCAGCAGATGGAGATTTGGGAATTAAAGCCTCTTGGGAACAGTGTATTGTTGGGGGTGGGCTTATGGGTATTATAGTCAGTTTCCCCATGCCAGTGTTTGGCACACTGTCCTGTGGCTATTGTGCACCTTATGTTGGCCAGGGGGGATGTCCACCCTCTGCTCCTGCCATTGTTTTCCTCTGCCATCGTGGAGCTTCCCCTCGAGCCTGTAAGCCAAAATAAATCTCTTTTTCCCACAAGTTGCTCTTGGTTGGGTGATTTCTGCCAGCAATGCGAACCTGACTGCAACAAGCCAATACTGGCCCATTGTATTTCAAGCTTCATGGGACAGCAGATGAGATGGGAATGCACAAGGTCTGAGATGCCCCATGAAGAGAAAAGGGGTGCTGAGATGCTTGGCAGGCAGCAACAGAGGTTGGACTTTACTTCCAGTAGCTTCCTGTCACCTGTGATCCACATTCACAGTTTCTAGATGGAGAGATAAAGGTGTGCTTTGGCTTGAGGCAACAGAAGGACACCCAGAAAGGTACCTTTTCCCCTTCCCCTTTAGGCTTTTATGTCTCAATGGTCTCAGACCTCTCTTAGGTTGTCTTGTGGGTACCACAGGGTCCCCAAGCCTCTTTGGGCTGGGTTCCCATTCCTCATGCTTGGCCTCAGCTGTTTAAGAGTGGAGGGAAGGAAAGCTGAACCAGGCTCACCCCTCCTTAGGGTTGTTATTAAGAACACCTGAGGTTATGCTGTAGGCTATTGTCCAGAACAGGAATCCTGGTCCAGTCATGGGATGGAGTTTGCAATTTCTGCCTAAGTCTTGACTTCTCCAAATTCTACTCTTCCCACTCCAGTCACTTTCCCAAGATAAGAGTTGAAGCACACCCCATTTTTCCCAGTATGCCACCCCAAGTCCTGAAACTAGTAAGCTGGGACTTAGGAGAGGGCAAAGTGAATGCTCATAGTCTGTGACAGGTTGCAACCTTGGTCATGAGACCCTAGTCCATTGTCTCAGCATAAAGACAGCCACTGAGCCAGTATACATGTCCAGTCATGCTTTATTGTTCTGTGGAGGAACCTGCTATGGTTGGACCTCCACATCTCCTCTCTCAACAGGAGAGCTGTGCCCCAAGCCTTCCAGATACTGCTCCCACCCAGACATTATAATGTACTCAGGAGGGACTATGTTTATGTGCGTGCATATATGTTTGTGTATGTGTACGCATATAAGGTATATACATATGTATATATACATACATATACATATACACACATATATTGACTGTACAGTATTTATAGAGAGAAACAAGCTTAGTATTGCAATGGTGGATACAATCAATCCCACTCTTGTTTACTCAGCACAAAGGCAGAGAGAGTGCCAGTGTGCCTCTGAATGGCCACTGGATTTTCATATTAAGAAAGATAGCCTAGAGATAAGATAGATCAGGTCAAGATCAAGGATGCCAGATAGTTAATGTCAGCTCTTCCCTGTGGTTGGCCCAGAGGTCAGGTATCTTCTCCAAAAAAGAGACTGTGCTGAAAGCCACAGTCAAGTGACGTGAGGTCAGCTACATAAGACCCTGACACTATAAGCTCTGCCCTTCTCTGCCCTGAATGGAGAGCGTGAGCTCATTCATCTGCAGATATGGCCCTTGGCACCACAGGCTGCTCACAACCTCAGGGACCCACAGATAAAGTGTAGAGACTAAGGCAGGAGAGGCTTGTTCATTGGTCTCTTGAGACCATCAAGCTGTCCCAATTTATCATTTCATCTACTAGGGGCCCATAAGACCATTCTCAATCAGCCTCGTAAAAGTAGGCATCGTATTTACATAACTTAAAAAAAACAGCTTATGGTGGTTGGTTTGCCCTATACTCTGGCCCATCTACTGCTTCAGACAGACCCATTTCTGGAAAAGCCAATTTGGGGCCAATGATGGCCCTAAAAGTGACACCAAGAACTCCTGCCCAACCTCAAAATAACCCTAGCACCAAATAAGATAACCTGGTCTCTTTGTATGACTAGGATCTGGGACCGCATACTACTCTTCATTTCCTTTCCCTGAAGGTAGGGAGCTGCTAGGGCTCCAAATGGGAGTGGAGGCTTCTTGGCCAGGTGGAAGACAGCAGAGGTCTTTTTGTTACCAAGAGGATTCTCTTCTCTTGGGAGAGCAGACTGCAGTGTGCAGGATAAAGGTTGAGTGGAGATGGGACACCTATACCCTCTTCTCCTCTCATATGTGCAGAGCAGCATTAGGAAGTAAGTAAGGGAACAGGCAGTTGAGCTGCCTGGGCCTTGTTCTGCACCTGGCAGCAGCCCCTTAGATATTGGCCACTTGGCTCTTATTCCCATTCGCTCCCTTGGCAGTAGGGTCCTAGGCATTCCCTGCCTGAGGCTCACAGCTTTGTCTCAGGGCCAGCTGCTTGTAACGTGGGGAAGGAGTCCCGGATCTTTGCCACTTCCATGGCACACAGGTGCCCAAAGACTTTGTTGTACCAGTCAGGAGAACGGCCCCTGGGGAGTCAGAAGAAGCCAAACATGAGTAATGGTGTTTCCACTGGTGTCTTCAGTGGGGGAAAGGAAGAAAGTACCCACCCTAGGGATCACTGGCATGGGGAAGTGGAAAGGGAGGGCTCTGGGGCCAAGGGAGTAAGGAAAGCAGTCCAGGCCTGGTACCTGAGGTCAGCACGGCAGATGTGAGTAAGGCGAGAGCGGCCCAGGCCACAGGGCTCCATGAGGTACTGGGAAGTGAGCATGAGAGCTCGCACCCCAGACTCTGGCACTGGTTGCTCAGGATCCAAGGACTGAGAGACAAGCAGACACCCTCCACGAGGCAGATCCGAGCGCCACATCCTAGAAGATGGGGAGGAAGGACCCATGGTCAGACTGCTGCTGCTGCCTTCTGCCCCACTTCTCTGGCCTCCAAAGCACAACAGCATGGCAACAGATGCCCCTCACCTGAGCACCACGAAGTCACGGCAAGGATGGGGTGCCATGCTGTCAGTCACATAGTGGTACAGCTCCACTCCTGGCATCAGGGCTTCCAGCACCTGGGCCCGCAGCAAGTCCTCATCCCACAAAGCCCTCTCGCGCAGGACACGATGCAGCACCACAGCTGGGGGAGCTGCTACTTCGGTGGATGCCTTCCACATCCGTAGGGGATGCCCATCCGGTGCCTGCAAGTCATGGGGGTGGGGGTGGGGAGCAATATCAGGGCAGGATCCCTCTAACTCCACCTCAGCCCAGACCTCAGATTTCAAGGCCTGGGGCACCCTTGCTGTACCAACCAACTAGGGAGGACAGCAGGGCTTGATTGACCGGAGTCGGACCCAGACATGCTGGCATGTGTCCTCTGTCCTTCCTACATGTCTGATTTAGAACATGATCAAGGACGGGTCCCATCCACTCAGATGCTGGTAAGGCCTACCATTACCTGGGCACACACAGCATATTTCTGGAATTTCTGGAAGTGGGAAGAAAAAGGGATGATCATCCTCAGTGGACTTGCCACAGCACAGGAAGTAACATGTGCACTACATCAAAGGTGGTCACTCCAAGCCTTTTGCACTTACCTAGATTCCACAGGGGAAGTATAATCATGATCATTTTATACATAGGAAACTTCTGGCTCACAAAATCCCTCAGGATCAATATCCCAGAAACAGTGAGGTCGGCATGGAGGGGGCATGGAGAGGAGCTACTTCCAGCCCAGGGCCTGACAGAAGGCACTGGTTAGAGAAGTGATCAATGGCATGGTAGATAAAGGGGACCTGAGAGAGGTCTCACTTGGGGGAAGGTCAGTCCAGCCAGTTGGATGGCTCAAGCAGAAGCATAGGGAGAACTGCAAAGGGCTCCTCCTGTCTGGAGTCCAAGGAGACCTAATCATTGGAGCTACTATGGTGGCAATTGGTGTGGAGTAGAGCTGTGAAAGACAACTTTGGTGGCCCCTGGGAAAGATGCCTTGGTCTCATCTAGTCCTTGACAGCGTTGGGCCAGACTGACATCCTCTAAGTACCATGCTCAGGCCCAGCAAGGATTTCAGAGCAGTTCTATGCAACTGGCCCCATGCCTCTTCCAGTCCCACAGCAAGATGGGGAGTGCAGCACCCACCTTCCTGCAAGCTAGTTCTGTGTGCTGGGGCCCTGGCACACTGGTCCAGCCCTTGAAGCGCTCGGCAGCATCCCGCAGCAGCTCCTGAACACTCTCCTCCATGTAGAGGCTCAGACTCACGCCAGAAGCCTGTGCCTGCCGCAACTCAGCCAGGGCTGGGCCTGGCGGGCTGAGCTCAGCTGCACTGTATGAACCACACAGTTGTACCACCATATCTTGGGGAACCTACAAGAATATAAACATACCCTAAGAGACTGTGGAGAGCAGGGGACCAAACAGTTCTGTGTTCAGGGCAGTGGAGAAACATTGCACTGGGAGTAAGGTAGAAAGAAACCTTGAGGGGAAAGGGCTACAAATTGGAGCTTGAGGGTCATGTCAAGTTAGGCCCTCTCCCTGACTTGGGACCCAAAGACTAAGTCTGATGTTCTGGTGGGTCTGACAGTTAGGTACCAACAGCCTGACTCGACTCACCTGGAAAAGTTTCTTGCAGTCACTGATCATGTGTGACAGGCCCTGGGTGGCAGCCATATTCTCGCTCAGGTCCCGAGGGCCTGGCCGACCAACAAGGCTGCGTTTGCTCTTGATCCTGGAAGGAGATGAGGAGAGATCAGGGTGGCACCTTGGTACAAGACAAAGATAGCTGACAACTGCTTCCTAGTCCCAAGGAATCAGCTTGCCAGTCCTGACCATAAAACCACCCAGTGTCTTTTGGAAAGGGTCTGCTCCATACTGGCCAAGAAGCCCTGGGGTCTGAGTAGTGGCAACTCTTAGAGGCCAAGAAAATTCTGTGGGACAAACTCTTCCAGATTGGTCTTGGATACCCTGCCCGGTTCACCTGGGTGAGGGGCTGTCCTTCTTGGAGACATTGAGGTGGAAGATAGAGGGTGCCAGGCACACTGCCAGGTTTCCGGCTGTCATCTGGTTTTCCTCAGCAGAAGCAATGTCACTTAGGAAGTAGAGCAGGGTCTGTAGCACTTCTCGGTTCTCATCAGGGAGCAGCAAGGTGGCTGCTTGTGCTGCTGCCAACCACTGCTCCTTGGGGAGAACTGTGGGGAAGGAAGGGCAGAAGGGCCTTCCTTACTTCCTCAAAGGCAACAGCTCAAGCCTACTGCTTTCCATACTTCACAAGGCCTGGCAGTCCCCAGGGCACCAGTGAGAGGGAAGGGCCAGGTGGGTTCTGGGAAGTCTCTGAGGACTAGATCTACTTATGCTCTTTTAAATTTTTATTTACTTATTTTTTCTGAGGTAGGGTCTCACTCTAGCCCAGGCTGACCTGGATCTCTCTCTGTAGGCCCAGGCTGGCTGCAAACTCAGTGATTCTCCTACCTCTGCCTCCTGAGTGCTCTATGTAGTATGTGTAGTGTGGTGTGAGTGTTGTGGGTGTGGTGTATACATGTGCAGGTTCTGATACAGTGCCCTGTGCACTGACTGCAGCAGCCAGAGAAGTTCAGGTGCCCCCTTCCATCATCGCTTACCTGCCTGCTTTTCCCTTGCAACAATAGTCTCTTCCTGATTCCAGAGCTTATCTTTCTAAAGCTCTAGCAGTTCTCTGGTCTTTGCTCCCCACAGGACTAGAGTTATAGATGTGCATAGTTATGCCTAGCTGTTTACATGAGTTCTGAAGATGGCACTTGGGCAGTCTCGGGCCTCCTCTGGCCTTCATGACTGGGCAAGAAATGCACTCTCCAGTGCCCACCTCTGCTCTTAATAAGCAGTATAGCCTTCAGTGAGTCCCTTTCTTTCCTCAAGGCCTCAGCATACCCTTCTACATAAGAGGTTTGGGGGAGGAGTATCATGTGGCCCCCTCCAAGTGTTGTTGTTTCTTTTGCAAGTCCAGACAGTAAATGTTCCCATGAACTCATGGGGCTGGCCACCATGTGTATCTTCCACATGCCTTTAGGATGCGGCAGGCTGAGAGTGGGGCAGGTTGATGGGGAGAGGAACATGCAACTTACGCTGGTAGATCTGCAGGAAAGTGGTGGTGAGCTTGCTGGTGAAGATGGGCTCAGGCAGGTCCCGGAAATATTGTTTCAGCAGGTCAGCTACATCATAGGCTGACTGGCCTTCATAGCAGACATTGTCAGGGGAGGTCTCATTCATTTGGCGCAGGCTCTGGATCCTGGACTTGACCCCAGATTTGCGGAAGATGCCCACCTAGCCCATTTAAGAGGGAAGAAGGGTGACATGCAGGGGAGGAGGGAAATTGCGAGGGCAGCCCAGGGCTGGGTGTCAGAGGCACAGCACAGGTCACCTTAGAGTCTGGGAAGCCTGGCAGACCTCCTGCTGGGCTAAGCAGGAGATATAGGACAAGTCCAAAGAGAAATATGACTATCGTGGAGATGAGGAGGAAGAGGTGGTCTTAGCCTAAGGCAGACTTATGATGACTACAGAGCCTAGGCCAGAAACCAGCTGTGCAGAGATGGGCAGAAGGCTCCAGCCATAAGCAAGGGAAGGGAGCTTTGGTTTCATCCATGCTGAGCCTTTTGTGAGGGAAGGTCTGTGGTGAGCAGTCTAACCTAAGGGGAAGGCCATGATAGTTCTCATCTTCAGTTTTGAGCCTTTCTCACCGCCCCCAACATCTTCTCTCTACTGACTCCCTGGGGAAGGCTCACCTGGTCCAGACACTGGCTACGGAGGTAGCGCATGGCTTGCTGGATACTCTGGGGCAAAGGCTGGCCTGTGCGCTGTACATGGATAAGGGGTGGCACTCCAAATACATATTGTCCCCGGTAGTCAGGAGTCTTGTTCCTTTTCATGAACTTGGGCACTGACCTGTTTCGGGGTTGACAAGTGATCAGGGAGAAATATCCTACTTTGGAGACAGTGTATAGTCTCAGGGACCTAAGACCAGTAAGGGCGTCCCTAGAGTCAACACTCAGTGAGAACCTGCTTCGTCCCTAACCTATGGAAGTCACAGAGGGACCTAGAGAGCTCTCAGAGACCATTCATGTGGCCAGTAGTACGCCATGAACTTAGAGGAAGATCCATCACAGGGGAGAAGTATACCTAGTAGGTCAGGAATGAGGTGGCAACTCAGCAGGCTCTGTGGGACAGAAAGGTGTT
This sequence comes from Dipus sagitta, assembly GCA_036346955.1. NCBI lineage: Eukaryota > Metazoa > Chordata > Mammalia > Rodentia > Dipodidae > Dipus > Dipus sagitta. Next base: position 57,862,502 of record CM070776.1, on the reverse strand, counting down.
GTTCCAGGGGGGGAAGTGAGGAAAAAAGGCTCTTCAGACTGAAAGAATAGAGTGAACAAAGGCAAAGAGGCAGGAAAAAGAGCATGACTCATTGAGGGAAGGGCTACTAGTCACACTGGACTTCAGATGGCATTGTTTGAGAGTAGCAGGCTCTTTAATCAGAAGGATGGGACTGGTCAGAACATGAAAGGATCCGGACAGAAAGAGATCCGAACAATGGAAAGCCATAGGGCTGTTTATTTACTAAGAGCATTACAACCAAAGTGCATTTTAGGACAGCGTTGCCAATGGCAGGCCAGGATGGAGAAAGGAGAGCTGGAGTACCCCCCCCCCCCAGCCTCCATCAATCCTCATGGCCCCTCTAGCCTCCTGGCATAGCATTACTCCACTGGATTGTGGGCTTAGCCTGTCTGTCCCATCTCAAGGCAGTGCTCCTTGGACCCCAGGCTTAAGTCCTCAGATCCTGAACCCCTGCAGGCCAGGGACCACTCACCAGGCCCAGCCCTGTTTGTGGGACACAGTGTACTTCTCCATGAAGCTGGTGAGCCTCAACAGTGAGCCCTTGTGCAGGAGGTTGATCTGCCCTGCAAACTGTCGGTTGATCTCCAGTGACTCCGAGTTTAGACTGGGACGATGTGAGCTCTGGAAGCTGTGCCAGCGGAGCTTCCTGATGCAATAAAAGGGGCAGAGAGGGAGAGAGTCTGAGACACAAGTCTGCTAACCCTTAGAAAAGACTGTGCCCTTCTGGGCCCTATTTAGCTGCCTAGAGAAAGAATATACAGGGAGGTGGGAACACTTTGAGTGCTGCTGTATGGCACAGCAGGATGGAAAAAGTGTAATCTCAGCTCTTAGGTCACCAAAGGACCAAGAAATTCTCAGTGAGGGTGGCATCAAGCTCAGACCCACTTAGTGCCAAAAGGCAGTGACACTCTCTATCCATTCCAAGACTACTGTGGCAAAGCTACTCAAGAGAAATCCTCACTGGCAAAGCTGAGGGACAGAGGTAATCTATGACACCCTTCTGGCAAGGATGAGAAAATCAGGGTCCAAAGAGAAGTCATAATTTCCTTAAGGTCACAACAAGGGCAGATCTTCTACCTAAAATTCTGATCTCGGAGTCTTTAGCACTTTGTACTTCTCTCCTGTGACTGGCTACCTGAAAGTGATCCCCCAGACCCCAGGCACATGCCCCTGGGCTTTATGACTAAGAAACCAGAGCAGAGAGGTGGTAGAAACCAAACAGGGACCCTTGCCCTCCATCCCTACCCTGAACTCCCACCTGCAAGGTCTGGTAAGTGAAGCCCCAACACCTGAATCACGCCGTTCACGGGGCACTGATGCCTGGAGTCCCACCAGGGACCCTGCAGCTTCAGCCTCATTCATGGAGTTGCCACTGCTGTCAAGTTCACTGGAGGAGGCAACAGTGTCAGAAATGGAGTGTCCTTCCACAGACAGGCTGGAGGCAGAGGTGGGCTCCTGAGCTGAGTTTGCCTCTTGCTCATGGGCCTGGGCTTGGGCCAGGGCCTCAGCCTCTACCAATGGTTGAGCTTCAGCTGGGGCCTGAGCCAGAACTGTAGGTGGGACTTCAGCTTGGTCCTGAATTTGAGACTCTCCATGGGTTGAGTCCCCTGACTGGGCCAAATCTTCAGTCTGGTCTTCCACTTCTGCAGTGGCTACTTCCACTGATAAAGTGGCTGCCCCTTCTTCTTCCTCCTTCTCTTCCTTAGCTCTAGTCCCTAGGTCTGGATACATGGTCTGAGACCACAGTTCTACTCGTTGCTGTAGCCCCCACACATGCTGCAGGATGTCATCTAGGTGGGTATAGCTCTCCTCTTCATCTTCAGCCTCAGCCCCAGCCAGTATAGGCTCAACTGGGTACAGCTCAGGCAAGTTGTCATAAGTGCTGGCATGGCTGCCTGTGGAGCCACAGGAGCCCCGGCGCCCTTCATAGCCCCAGCGCCTACCTGGCTGCCAATCTGCCAGGTGATGTCCATCTTCTGGACACAGGCTCTCAATGGATAGAGAGCGAGGGAATGTGCCTGGCTTATGGTCCCCAGGCACATGCACCAGGCAATCACGCCGGTATACCTGCTTAGGATGCCGGAGTGTGGCTACAGGCCAAGCCTGCCAGGCCTTCTGAATCTCACCATCTCTGCCCCTGGCTGAGGTGTTGGCCCAGTTCTTGGCCCTGCAAAGTCCAGCTGAGAGGAAGCCACGACAACTACGGAACGAAGAGGCTTTGGTAACCTTCTCTGAGGTGGCCAGGCTTTGCTGAGGTTCTGTTTGCCGGCTGTCACCCTTTTCCTTCCGCCTCAGAGATTCAAGGTGCTTGAGGAAGCTACGGGAATGGTGCTTCTTGACTTTGTCCTGGGAACCCTCCTTGCCCTTGGTGGGGCTGAGGAGGGGCCAGTCACTTGGGCTAGGGACACGACCTAGAGAAGGCAGTTCTTCTGTCTCTGGTGAAAGGCTCACAGTGATGGCTGGCAGGGAGGTGGCACTAAGTTCAGTGAGGACACTTTCACAGCTTGAAGTCCCCAGTAGGCTAGGACTTGGTGGGGCCAGCAGGGCAGATGAGCCCATGGGAGACCCACACTTGCTTTCCTGTTCAAAGGCCCAGTGGCTATTGATGGTACACTGCTCTTCCTCTTCTGAGTCTTCATTCTGGGGAGGTACCACAGGGAAGGGTAAGAGAAGTCCAACATCCAAACCCCGCCTTGTGCTCCACTCTGCCTCCAAAGTCTTAGGGGGCATTGAGTTTAAGGGCCTTGCTTTTAGGTGAGGACATAGCCTACGAATGGGACGTTGTCTCTGGGCGTGCTGGAGGACTGAAGGGGTCACAGACAGAGCCCAGATATATGGTGGCATTTTATAGATATGGAAAGAGACACCCATCTACAAATCAGAACTTGCCCAAGGTCATTTACTGATATGCTTACACCAGTGACAGAGCCTCCTAAGAATCTATTCTGTAGCCTTAGATTAAAAATACAAGACAAGGGAGGGAATTACCATGGGATATTGTTTACAATTATGGAAGTTGGCAATAAAAAAAAATACAGGGCAGGGGCCTGGAGAGTGGCTTAGCAGTTAAGGCACTTGCCTGTGAAGCCTAAGGACGTAGGTTCAATTTTCCAGTACCCATGTAAATCACATGCACAAGGTGGCGCATGTGGCCTTTGTTTGCAGTGGCTAGAGGCCCTGGCACACCCATTTTCTCTGTCTCTTTCTCTCTCTCTCAAATAAATAAATAAATTAATTAATTATTTTTTTAGAAATCCAGGCCAGAAGAACTGGAGGGAATATTAGATTTTCTAATTCATCTCTTCCTTGGCAAGATGAAGAAATTGAGGCTCAGACAGGTGAAGAGGATTTCCAGAGGGTATTGGGAAGTCAGTGGCAGAAGTGGGGCCAGGTCCCTTGGGTCTCCCAATTCCTAGGCCATTACTCTTGAAACTAGGCTATCCCACCCAACTGCATGCCTCTAGCAGAAAATGCCCTACAGAAAACCAAGAAAATCTGTCCCCAGGAAACAATGAGATCATGAAGCCTATTTTTTGAAGTTATGAATTGCCAAGAGTCCTCATGGCTTCTGCAATGCAAGAACAGAAGAGTTAGAAAGGTCTTTACTGGCTATTAATCCAGCCTTCCAATTCATTATAGAGATGGAGAAAATGAGGTTGCAGACTGAGGGGTTAAGATTGCATGGAGATGAGACTGTGGGGATCTTGACTTCTAAGTCAATGTAGGCTATGATCTTCCAAACACATTATCCTGTCTCTTCTTCTAGTCAAGGAATGTTTGAAATCACAAACCATGTAGTGAAACAAATCTTAGGGAAGTTCCTAGGAAGGCCATCAGTAGGTAAAGTTATAGGCAAAATAAAAAATTAGAGATGGGCTGAGGAGGGGAGGGGGAGGCATAAGCCAGGGTACTTGCTGTCATACCATCCTGTAGGTCAGTCTTACCAAAAACCCCAATGGCCTCATAGAGCCTGTCATACAGCATGCTTCCTACCTCTCCACCCCCAGGCTGGAGCAAGACACTGCTTTGAACACCCTGAAATCCTGGGATATAGGAGTACACACCAAGTGGTTGATGCATGTTGTGAATTCCCCCAGCTACCATGAGATCACAGGTGTAACCTGTTGCTAGGATTCACCTGCTTGCATTGAAAATGAACCTCCAACTTCATCGAAGCACAATTGTTCAAGGTCATTAGCCTCCTGCAATACAAAATAAGCAGTCACCTTAGGAGTTCCAGACCCCAAAGCCTGGCATAACCTACCAAGACATGTTCAGATGCTATCTACCATTTCACATGGCCAAGCCATCAAAGCTTTCCTCAAGCCTCAGTGTTCATGATGGTTTAAGCACCAGGCATGATGCCAGGAAGATTATAGCCTCTGTGATCCAGGAGCTTATAGATACAGAAATAAACCACTACAAGAATTGGACAGATTGAAGAACAGAGTGGGCATAAGGCAAAGCAGAAACACTGAGGGTAGGGGACGGAACATCCAGGTATAGTCAGAGAAGGATTCCTGCAAAACAAAAATGAGATTTGGAGGAAAAGAGAAACAGGAGACTCTTATTGTAGGCTTGTGCAGGAGCCTTGACTGGTCAGCAAAATACCTGTATGAGAGGTTGGGATCAGCACTAATAAGGTAGGTCAAAAAGGCAGATGGCAAAGGGTCTGAAGCATCATGCTAAAACAACTTTGTACTTTCTTGGGTAGGCAGTAACAGATTTTAAGCAGAGGAGGAACTCTTGGGACTTTAAAAGCTAGGTCTGGTGGTTGTAGAAAGGATGGATTGGTAGGTGGGTAGAGAGACTGAAGCTAATTGGGTTATTTTAATACATTTAAAGAGAAGTCATGGTTTGGTCTCAGGAAACAGTGGAGCTGTTTTAAATAGAGACAGACTGAATCCAAGGCATGTTGGAAGGAATTATTTTTGAATCAAGGCCAGAGCTAGGCTCTCTAGCTAGAATGATGGGTACAGGATGGTATCAGACATCAGAACAAGCAAAGTGACTACAGAAGAACCTCACAATAAACTGTGCTCCTCTTCTCCTCGAGGGCACCAAGAGCTTATCTTTTCCATGAACAAGTTCCACATGGCTTCCTAGGCCTGGCCCTCAGCCCCGTACCTGCACAGGGCCCCCAGAGAGTCGTCGTCCAGAAAACCGTGGTCCTTCTTCACAGAGCCAATATCCAGGGGAAACACACCTTCTGTGTGGCAAAGAGAAGCAAAGATGAGTCTGGTAGGGGATCAGAAATAGCCCCAGTAACCCTTAAACTGTAAAGAATAAGGAAGAAAGAAAGCAAGAAGCCAAGGGCCACGGCAGAAGAAGAAATACAGGGAGTAAAGAAGTTGATAGAGTTTAGATCTTAAGAGTTTTCCATATGCCCATGTGTTAAAAGTCTTAGTCCCCAGCTGACGGTTCTCATGGAAGGTAGTGGAGCCTTCAGAAAATGAGACCTAGTAGAAGGAAGTTGAGTCACTGGACATTCCAACTGTCTGTCTATCATCTGTCTATCTCTCCTCCCTTTCTCTCCTCCATTCCACACTTTCACCATGATGTTCTCTTGGGTGTCTGTCCAGAGCAATGGGGCCAAGCAAGCGTGAGCCCAAATAAATCTTTTCTTGTCTTAAGTAGTTCATCTCAGGCATCTGATCACAGTAATAGAAAACGGATTTTCCCAAGGGTGACCCAGGGAGGTCAGACTTGGAAGTTAAGGGAAAAGCCAGAGAGAGGCCAGGAAAGTTGAGATTAAAGACTACATAAGTTGGCAGAATAGGTCCAGGTATAGAGAGCAAGCCTGAGGCCTTGGATGGTTGCCAACACCGAACCAAGTTCCCAAGGACTAGGTTCCTCTTTCTCCTCTGAATCGTGAACTGTTCAGATAGGGAACCTCTTCTCTAGCTTAAGGTGAATTTTGGGGAGAAGGGAAGGAGTAAGGAAAGAAAGGATAGTACGTAGACAAATAATACCTCACTTTCTCCTGTTTCCAGAGCAGTGGGAGCCCTCTCTACCCAGGACTTAGGGAAGGGAGAGGAAAAAGGAAGACATTAAGAAGAGGAGGAAAGAGAACCTTAAAAGTTACATCCCTGTGTTTTGTTAATAAAATGAGCCCATTAATTCATTTTCTCACTTCACTGATACTGATACCACTTCATGCCAGACACTATGCAAAATATTGGACAGTAGTGAACAACTCAAGATTGGTCCCTGCCTTCACAGAGTTTCTACTCTCATAAAAAAAACTGACATTAAAGAATACATGAAACCAAGATAACATAAATGCCATGGAAAACATGGGCTCGAGTAATGGGATAAATAGAAACTGGTGGCGGTGAAACTACTTGGTGAGAAGTGGTCAGCACAGGCCTTTCTGAGGTGGATTTTTGACCTAAGGCCTGAAGGCTGAGAAGAAACTGGCAATGCAGAAAACTAGAAAGAGTTTTGGGCAGGAGAATGAACACCAAGGCTCTGAGGAAGGAGAGAACTGGACGGAAGTAAGAAGCAGAGAGGAACACAGAGCATAGTAAGCGAAGAAAAACAGTCATAAATGGAAAGTTCAGTCTTGTCAGCCGCAGTGAAATACTGGCACTTATTTCACTTTTTGGAGGACAGGAATGGCACACACACCCTCTTGCTGCTGTAGAGAGGCACAGGAGGACAAAACAGAAGCATGGAGGTCTAAGAGGAAGCTGACACACTAGTCTAGGTAAACCATGCTGGCAGGTTACAGCGGATGTGGCAGTGGATGTAATAAGAAGTGGACCCAGTGAAGATATATTCTTAAGGGAGAAAGGACTTACTAGATTCTTACACATGGGGGTGGTGGCAAAGGAGTTCAGGCTAAATCCTGAATATGGAGCTTGAGCAAATGAATAGATGATGGTACCTTTAAGAGTTGTTTTAGGAGCTGCGGAGATGGCTCAGCTGTTAAAGGCACTTGCTTGCAAAAGCCTGCCAGTCTGTGTTGGGCCCAGGTTCAAATCTCTAATACCCATGTAAAACTAGATGTACAAAGTGGCTCTGACATTCCAATTCTCTCTTTCCCTCTGTCTCCTTGCAAATAAATAGATAAAAAATATTTTTTTAAGAAAAGAGTTGCTTTAGACCTGGTAAATCTGAGGCACATATTGCACCTCTGACTAATGGTACTAAATTGGTGACTGATTAGATGAATTAGAAGCTGAGAATGAGGTCTGGAGAATTTGATTTTGAGGTCATCACAATACAATGTACCTGGATGAGGATCTTCAAGAAATTTTTGAAAGAAATCTGCAAAGAAATGTAGAGAACATAGAGGGCCAAAGCTGAGTCGTAGGGCTACTCTAACATTTAGTTGCCAGGGAAGTAGAGTCAGGTAAAGAAAGAGAGTGGCAGCCAAAGAGACAGATAAGGGTGAGCACTCCAGAAGCCATAGGAAGGATTGGGAATCTGCACTGAATGCTGCTGAAATATGGAGCAAGATATGAGAACTCAGAAGTGACCCTGATGCCATGGATGTCACTGGGAAGTTTGACAGAGTGATGTAAGGATGAAGCCAGGGTACAGCAGGGGTATGTGAAGAGGAAACAGCGAGTATGAACTCTAAGGAAAATAATAAAAGCAAAATGAAGAAAACCAGAAAGGAGGTCCAGGTTGGGTCACCAAGGTGAACAATTCGTGGGGGGGGGGGCATCCTTTACCTTGTCCTCAGAAGTACAAAGCAGCACACTAAACAAGACAAGGTCCTTCAAAACATGGCTGGTATCAGAGGTTGTAGAAGTTGATGAGAGCAATCAAGCAGAGATGACGATGTAGGAAAGAGTTGTAATTTTACGCAAAACATCCCCCAAAAATTTGAGTAGGCCCAGGATACACAGAAGGTTTCAAGTGGCCTGCCAGAGGATATGCTCTACCCATTTTACAGATGAAATGCTGCAGGAGAAAATAAGTTTTGGAATGGGACAGGGAGAGCAACTGAGTGGCTTACCTTCAAAAAGTTGAGCATACTGAGGGAATCCTGTTGCCCGGAGCCATTCACATGCTTTTTTGGCCTCAGCTTCTAAAACAGAATGGAGAAAAGGAAACAGGCAGAAAAAATGGATTAGTAGGATTCTTAGTGGGTGCTGTCTCATAACCACCATGCAGGAATGCCTAGTTCAGAAATGGCAGCGAGGCTGGCTCATTTGTTCCAGGTCACAGCCAGCCAGGACACTTTGCTTTGCTCCCTGATCTCTCCTTTCTGTATCAGCCACAGCTTTTTTTTTTTTTTTTTTTTTTAGTCAGTTTTGTATTCAGCAAATACAGTCAGTTTGGTACCATTATTAGGCTCATCCGTGACCTACTACCTCCCCTTGGCTCCTCCTTGTTCAGGTATATGGGTCATGCATTGTGGAGTTAGCCCACAGTTATAGCCACAGCTTTCTTGAGCATCATTCCCTGCTGGTCCCAAACTCCTTCCACTCTTGCACCCCTGACCAAGAACAGAACTCAACACCATCAGCAACTGCCAGGATTATCAAGTGTCAAGAAACACTGCTGGCAGAAGCCCCCGCTGTATCCTTGGCCCCCAAGCCTTCCTCAGTGAGCCACTCCTCCATGACCGTAGGTGGAACACTCTAGTCCAGTTAGGGCATATGAAATATCCACCAATGCTTACTACTTCCTTTCTCACCATCATACCTATTGTGCTCCAGCCCATTGATAAATTTCATTTCACACACAATTGCCTGCAAAGAAGGTGTCACCATACCCATTGAACAGCCATATACACTGGCTCAGAAACGAAGTGACTCAAGCCAGGCATGGTGGTACACACCTGTAATCCCAGTAGTTGGGAGGTGGATTATGAGTTTAACGCAAGCCTGGGCTATACGGTGAGATGCTATCAAAAGAGGAGGGAGGCTGGAAATATGGCTCAGCAGTTAAGGTACTTGCCTACAAAGCCTAATGACCCTGGTTTGATTCCCCAGTACCCATGTAAAGCCAGATGCACAAAGTGGCACATGCATCTGGAGTTTATTTGCAGATGCTAGAGGCCCTGGCACACCCATATTCATTCATTTATTCATTTTTTCTCTCTCCATCTGCTTACAAATAACTGCATGAATAAAAAAATAAAAATGGGAGGGGAGGCTTAAGGCTTAGGGGTGGGAGAAGACGAAAGGAGAGGAGAGATGACAATCTCAACAGTTTACAAAGTGGTAGTGCTGGGGCTATAGTCTAAATTCAGTCAAACTCTCATTTAGGCTTCCTGCCATTCTGACAGCAGCTCTACCAGTTCTTTTCTTCCCCAACCATTCATCAAACTCTAGTCTTCTCTCCCTAGGGTTCTTCCCAGGACAACCCCATCTCTTATTGGCTCATGCAGCTTGGGGCACAATCCAGTGCTGAACCTTCTACGTGCCTTTGGGCATCTTGGAGGGCAATAACTGGGTTAGCCTCCCCCTTATGCTTTAGGTGTGCCCAGCACAGAGATGAGCACCATTGCCAGCCCCTGTGGAGATATGAAGCCATGGAGGAGGATCTTCTGGCTACCAGAGTAGGCTGAATACCAGTGGCAAAGCGCTGTGACTGCCAGACATCTCAAGATGGGTGCTGGAACTGTGGACTCTGGCATTGTGGGATTGGTAGAGGAAAGCTGCTGGCTTCACGAGAGCTGGTCAGGCCTTGGAGTCTTGCCCTCAACAGTTCTTCCATTTCCTTAGTACATATAGGGGTCTTGCTGAACAATGAACTATAAGAAGCCTGGTGATTGTTCCCAAGACAAGAAAAATTCTCAGTCCAAGTACTCACCCACAAAGGAATCCAGGAGATCCTGGCAACCAGGACTGATATGTCAAAGGATTCTTTTGTAAAATTGAGTATTTTAATACATGGACATACTGTAATTCCATCACATACCCCTCCTATTGCCCTCTTTGTTCTCTCTCCACCACCCTTATTCCACTGAGCCCCCTCCTCTTTCCAAGTAGTCATTCTTCTATTTTTATTTATTGATTATGAATTTTATTGTCTGAACCTGTCAGGTGTTGGTCATATTCAAATCAAGTTATTCTCTCTCTCTCCCCTGTCCCCAATCCACTGAGGGCTCTCCTCAGGGGGGTTATTGGTGTTCTCTGTGGGATCATAAATGCATGTCCGTCTCTGTGCCTCAGGACACTCCTTCCTATCCTATGGCTCTTACAATCTTTCTGCCCCTCTTCATTCTTTCTGCTTTCTCTTTCACAATGTTCTCTGAGACTTGGAGGGAGTGATAGAGATGTCTCATTTAGCACTGAGCTCCCAATGGCCTCTTATTTTCAGCATTTTGTTGAGTTTTGCCTCTCCTCAATATCTGTTGCCATCTCTACAGAGAAGTTTCTCTGGCTAGCAGTAATACTCTTTCAAGTAGGGAGCAGTTGGTTACCCCCATAACTGACGTGCTTCTATTGCACCAGTGGGCATGTCTTGACTGGCTGGCTCATTGTGTATCTTGCAGGATCCACTGATGGTTTAGACTGTTGATGACTTTCCTCCCCCAGCAGCCTGCATAGTACTTTCCAGCACTAGGACAGCTAGCCAACAGGGAGGAGGCTTCCAGTTAAATTCTAGTTTGATTTTTCAGTGTCCTGCAACTGAAGCATGTGCTGTCTTCAGTAATAGGGTCTTCCCATCTAGCTCTGGTTGGCAACCAAGAGCATGGACAATAGCCTGTACTGTTTGGGTAGGGGTTCATGGGCCTCCCTGACCAACTACTCACTGGGGGTTGATCCACCCCTGGTACCGGAATTTACCTGTAACAACCTATGGCTTCTGGGCACACTATTCTTCACCCCAGCAAGGTACTTCTGCCCAAACTCTGTTATTTTAAATTATATATTTAATTAGCTAATGAAGAAGTAGCTTTCTATATGACTTACTCATAAAGTCTTTGGTTTTGTAAGGCAAAGGATTCTTTTTTTTTTTTTTTTTTCGAGGTAGGGTCTCACTCTAGCCCAGGCTGACCTGGAATTCACTATGTAGTCTCAGGGTGGCCTTGAACTCTTGGCGATCCTCCTACCTCTGCCTCCCGAGTGCTGGGATTAAAGGGGTGCGCCACCACGCCCGGCTAAGGCAAAGGATTCTTAAAACACTCTTGTTGGGCATGGTGGCACACACCTTTAATCCCAGCACTCGAGAGGCAGAGGTAGGAGGATAGCCATGAGTTCAAGGCCAGCCTGAGTCTACATAGTGAATCCCAGGTCAGCCTGAGCTAGGGCAAGACCTTACCTCGAAAAATCAAACAAAAAAAAATCCACTCTTTCAGATATGCAGGCAAGTAGATATGGAGGAGCAGGACAATGCAGAAAGCAATCAATAACAATAATAGGCTCCTCAAGGGTCACACACTGGTGAGGCCTGTGGGGAGGAAAAGTGAAGATCTGGCAACCCCTGAAGTCCTGGTAGGCTTTGTGGGTAAACAGGGATAGGGCAGGGGTAAGCATCTTGCACTTCCATGAGTGCAGGCATCGATGTCTACCTCAGCATCTGTCTCTGCATATAAATCCAGCCAAGTTCACTCAGGGCTATGAACCACAAGGATCACTGTAGGATTGCACGCCTGTATATACCTGCCAGTGGCTTAGTCTGTGTGTGTACCCACAGCTCTGTGCCTGTGTTCCCTTACTGCAACTTCCTCCTCAGTGTCCGAGCCCTGCCAGCAGTACCTCAGTTTATCTGGCAGGGGGCAATGTAGGCCTGAGAAAGGAGCCACTTCTTCAGGGCAGCAGCATCTAGGCAATGCGGTGAGGCAAACAGTAGGGGGACTTGGAAGGGACTGCTCACCAGCTGAGGGAGCACTTAGTTTTGCTGTTAAGATAGCTGAGCTGGCTACCACAACCACTTCTCTGTTCTTTGGCCCTACTACAACAACCCCCTCCCCACTGCAGAGACACTTCCAGGATCTTAGTGGCCCTCTTGGCAGCCAGCTTTGCTTTCTTGTTATCAGGACAAAAGGATGGATCAGGTAGGAATTTCCAAAGAGGTGAGCACAGGGAGAGATAAATGAACCCAAAAGGGTCACAAGTCTGGTAGGATCACTCTAGGCAGGGAAGTTAATCAATGCCCTGCACATGAGGTGCACATTCTGATATCCCATTGCAGCCCTTAGTCACTCGTGGTAAGAAGAAAAGGACCCGTCTCCCCTACTCCTCCCTTTCTCAGCCTGAAACAGGAAGAAGAGTGCAATAATCAAATCCTAAACCCTGCACATCTGCACTGTTTTCCGAAGCCATAGTGCCTACAGGAGGGTGACAGTCTGCCTGCTCCACTAATAAGAGGTAGTAGACCTACCTGGGACTAGCAAGAAAAAAATACCAGCTCACTCAGGTGCGTGCCAATTTTGCTCATACCTACCTGGATCCCTCTTGTACCATGCTACACAAAATGTGATCTCAAAACAGTAGCTTCAACATTACCCAGGCACAGAATCCCATATCCTTCCATGCCACACACTTACTACTGAGTTGCAATTTATATACTAAAGCAAAATGCTACACCAATTTTCACTTACACACACTAAAGTCTGAGACATGTAGATCTAAATCATGAGTACACATTAGAATCATCTAGGAAACATTTAAACAATGCCAATGCCTGGGGGCCCCTTCCCCAAAAGTGAAATTACTTGATCTCCAAATTATTATTTTTAGTATGTAGCGTACTGAGACTGAAGGCCACCAAGAGTCACAGCTGAGACTACAACTTTGATCTTTTTAAAAATATTTTATTTCTTTATTTATTTGAGAGAGAGAGGAAGGGAGAAAGAGAGAGAGAGAGAGATTAAGAGAAGAGGCACGCCAGAGTCTCCAGTCACTGCAAACAAACTCCAGACGCATGTGCCACCTTATGCATGGGTCCTGGAGAATCGAACTTGGGTCCTTAGGTTTCACAGGCAAGTGCCTTAATCACTAAGCCATCTCTCCAGCCCCAACTTTGATCTTTTAATCCCATGTTCAATGTTCTTTCTCATGGCATTATTCCACCTGCCCACAGATGCCAGACAAGCAAGGAACTAATTCTAGGCCCTCTCAAACTTTTTCCCTGCTCCTTCTGGTCCAATGGAATCACAAGCCTGTGTTTAAATCCTGATGCTGTCAGTCACCAGTTCTTTGACTGTGGGAAGGTTATATGACCTTTCTATCTCCTCCTCCAACTCTTCCTCTATAAAATGGAGTCAAGGCTATTGCTACTGAGAGCATTAAATGAAACAATAGAGAAAAAAATCTTTGACACATACTTTCAATTTTTTTCAAGGTAGGGTCTCATTCTAGGCAAGGCTGCCCTGGAACTCATTCTATAGTCCCAGGCTGGCTTTGAACTCACAGCACTCCTCCTACCTCTACCACTCTAGTGCTGGGATTAAAGGTGCGTGCCACCACATCCGGCTAAGCTCTTAAGTATGTTTCTTCCCATTCTGATTCCAGAGGTTTCAAAGGAAAAGGAAACGAGGACAAAGAATTCTAACTAGCATTTCCTTCTGGGTCTGAGCAATGTTCGCATCCATCTATCTCAGAACTGGAGCAAAGTGGCTCAGTGAGGTGAGGTTAAGAAGCAGAGATTTCAAAGGGGCTGCAGATGTTGCAAGACAAAGGAAAGAGCAAAGGAGTTTGGGGTAGGGCTCCAGTCTGAATTCCCCAGCACTTCTCCCTAGCAAGAATCCAGAGAATGTAGTGGGTTATTACTTACCCTACTGAACAGGATGTCAGGGACACTAACTCCTGACAATACACCTTCTCTCTAAGAGCTGGGAAGCCCTGAGGCTCCCTCCTAGGTGGAGCAGTCAGGGACATATATCTTGGTGATTGAGGGCTGAATTACAGAACTGTAACCCATCCATCCCAGCTTATGTGGCCAGGAGTGACCACACCCCTACCTACAATAGAGTCAGCTCACCTGAGGCTGGAACAGGGGCAGTCCTGACACAGAATTGGCCTGTGTGCCCAGCAGGGAAAATGACACCCAGTAGGCTGAGGACACCCAGAAGGCTGAGGTGAGTGAGGTAGGAAAGTATGTGGCTCCCTGCCTTCTATGTCCAGATATGTAGATTACAGGGCTTGGCTGCTAGCAGTTTCAACTGCTCTATTCTGCAGGTGCTGGGATGATGTGCCAGAATAGGTCAGTAATAACACTGAACTGGCACAAACTGGATTCCATCCAGATTGAAGCCCCGACTATATCCCTGGGGAGGGGACCCAGCTGATATAAACTTAAGAGCCAGGGCAGAGGGCACTAGAAAGTTCCAGAGAAAATCAGTCTTCAGAGTCATATGCACAGGACTCCTGCAGGGAGTTTTTTAAAAAGGAATGAATGCTAGGGCTGAGGAGATGGCTCAGCAGTTAAAGGTGCTTGCCTACAAAGCCTACTCGCCCAGGTTCAGTTCCCTAGCATCCAAGTAAAGCCAGATGTAAAAAGTGGCACAAGCATCTGGCATTTGTTTGCAGTGGCAAGAGACCACGTTGCTTTCACACTCTCTCTCTCACACACACACACACACACACACGTGCAAATACACATTTTTTAAAAAAATGGAATGTTAAGCAGTAGCACATGAATTTAGGTCAGTGGTAATATAAGCACTTACATTTATACAGGCCGCATACTCAAGATCCTCTTAGCAAAGAGCATTTTTATGCAGAGAATTGAACAGGTAAAAGAGCAGTGTTCCTATTGCTACCAAATACTCTATGAATAACGGAAGATTTTATACTATGAGGAAAAAGGCAGCAACATCTCTACCAGAGGAAATGCAATAATGCCAACTCGAGTTCTGTGCCTTATGGTAACTTAATGGTCTGTGAAAGAGTTGCCAAGGCCCAGGGTTCAACATGTTCCTTCCTTCTTAACCAATGATGGACAATTAATTCAGAAAAAAACATTTTTTTCTAATCAATCCAGCTTCCCTGCTTGCTGCTTAAATCATCTTAGGCACCTTGCTTCCTTCTCTAAATAGCAGTCCCCATGTCTATATGGTAGAAAGTAAAGACTCTCCTGCTGACCTCTATGGTTACCATATGTATACGATCAAGCCTGTGCTGGTTTTGCTGCCTCCTTCTCCTCTTCTCCTTCCTTACTTCTTGATGTGTTTAGGTGCTAGAGATAGAACCCAGGACTTCATTTGTGCATGCCAGGCAAGTACTCTGCTGCTGAGTCAAACATCCACAGTCCTCCTTTGCTTGTTTTGAATATGGCATATGAAAGTTACCATTAAATTGATAGTTAAGGCTACTTGAACTTTGTGATCCCATAGACTTTAAGGCACATTTAGATACTGTATAAAGCTGTGAGAAAAGAGAGCTAGGATAAAGAGAAGAGCTAAGAGGCAACTAGGTTGCAGGAGAAAGGATCTCACTCAGCCAACATCATCAACCTCATTCCCAGGCTGGGGACCCCTGTTCACATTACTACTGGCCAACTTAAATCCTTGACCCTTATGGTCAGTCAGTGGTCTATGAGAGAGCTGCCCAGGCACCAAGTTTGTCCTACTCCTTATCAAAAAAAAAAATGTTCAGCTCAGGCCTCAGCACTGTGTAAGACAATGGGCCTAATGCAAAGAACGAATGAATGTCATAGAAACACAGTTGAAAGGGTCTCTTATTAGTGACTGCTCTCAAGTATGCTATCCCATTCAGCCCTTGCCCTCAACTTGGGCTGTGCATAGCCTCCTGGGGAGCTCTGAAAAATGCCAGTGCACTAGTACCACCTATGACTAAATAAATTAGAATCTCTGGGAATAAGGTTGGGTTTTGTTTGTTTCTTGCCTTCTGAGCTCTACAGATGATTCTAAAGTTCAGGCAAGATAGAGGACCACTGCCCTAAATAATGTCAGCCAAAGGAATAGGGCCCTGGAAAGATTCTAGCCAGAGGCCAAAGTTGGGCCTGTTTTAATCACTGACCCATGTTCTCTCCAGGCCTTAGAGGCAATCAACACTAATATAAATGTATATGATAGGGGGAGAAGTAGGAAGGTGTGTGGGTGTTTTTGAAGCTAACTTATTCAAATCTTTAGCTAGCTGCTCCATAAGGCAACTTCCAACATACCTATTAGCTTCCTGTTTAGAAAGGCCTCATCACCTCCCAAGCAGGGTCTGGTATCAGCATTGATCTTCCCTCCCCCTGCTTTCAGTGAGCACAGGAGGAAAAGCTAGTGTCCTGAAGGGTAGAGGAAGACCTGGGATGCTACTAGTGTCTATGTTACAATGTAAGTTCCCAGTGTAGGTTCTGTGAGACCAAACTGGAACTCTGAGGTAGGGTTAGAAGGGAGGCAATGGTGTTTTCTACCATTGGAGATCCTGCCATTGCAATTAGGCCCTGGATAACTAAAGGCTCCTCAAATCATTTCTCTTGGTTGATTTAAGTCCTATTTCCTATGCTCAGTCCCCACCCTTAGAGAGGATCCTTCTTAAGGAGAGAGAAGGAACTTTTATGAATCAGAAGTTATCATCCTCAGTACTGGCCCCAACTGCTTATGACCAGCTCCTTCTACCTTATAAGGGATTATAAGGCCACACTTGAGGCTAGGCCAAAAGACACCTGCCCATCTAACTTTGAGCTTAGCACAGGGCTGTCTCTCAGAAGTAGTGCTTCATTCCAACTTGTATAAAGGTTCCCTCTAGGTTGGCAGAAACCCTAGAAGAGATGCTGTGACGGGTGACTGACTAGCTTTCTACCTCTCTCTGGGACAGAGAGAAATGGGCCTTCACTAAGCCACCAGATATGCCAGGGCCATTTAGACTTTCCTTCCTGACTGTAGGTGGGCATTTGGTGAGGATAAGGTTTACAATTCTCTCCCTACTAGGAGGCCCAACATATCCATGGCCTCTTTCTGCTGTTGTTGCTCTTAGCTGTAATTGCCACTCTAACTCAATTCTGTCAGGGGCGGGAGGCACAGGGAGGAAGGGAGACAAGACCAAAATAGCTCCCATCCCACATTCCAAACCTCGCCGAAGGGGCACCACAGCAAGGGCCGCTGTATTTTAGCCGGCCTAGTTTGGCAGTACTAGACACTGGCTGGCCTCCTGCTTGCTAGGTCGCAGGCCAGAACTGGGGGCCCTGCTGCACCTGTTCAGATGCCAGCTTCAGTCTCTCAACTACAGCTGGATGCCAAGCTCCAGGGCCTATGTGAACAACACTTTTGGAGTCTACATGTCACAAATTAGGAACCTCCAGAGCAAACAGCTCAAAAGGACGTCGTGGGAGTAAGTAGCAGCAAGCTCTCCAGCCAAGGTTTGGGCTGGCTGACAGGAGGTCCACGTGTAGCTCTACCCTTTACTGTACCTTCCTCCCTAATACTTCAGGCTCACACCTGCTCAAAGGGCAAATCTTGAGCATCTCTACCAGAGGTATTCCCACCCAGGGAAAATCTTTACTCCTGGGAAGGTTTGGCAATGTCTGGAAACATTTTTATTTGCTATAGAAAGTAGGTAGGGGCCTCAGGTACTTCAGGCAGCCCTACCACCTTAAGGAATGTCCAGGTGATGAGTTGAAGAATGGATGTAACTGTCCAGGGAGGTTCCCTGCCTTTATGGATTAGCCAGGGAGAGGTAGTACTTTTGGTTTGGAGATTTTTTTAAAATATATTTTATTTATTTGAGGGGAAGAGAGAAGGAGAGAGAAAGAGAGACAGAGAGAATGACTGGGTGCACCAGGGCCTCTAGCCACTGTAAAGGAACTCCAGACACATGCGCCACTTTGTGCATCTGCTTACGTGGGTACTGGGGAATTGAGCCTGGGTCCTTAGGCTTCACAGGCAAGTGCCTTAACTGCTAAGCCATCTCTCCAGCCCTGGAGTTCTTTTGATAAGGATATTACATAAGAAACCATGCCTCTGTGGCTCTCCCTTCTCCTCCCCAAAGCAATGACTTGAGTTCTGAAGGCAGCTATGTATAAGGGATAATCATGAGGGCTCTGAGGTTAAGTCAGAACCCTGGCCCGCTGGGACTGCTTGAGAATTTGGGTCTAGAGGCAGCCAGGCCTGTGGTCTCCTGGGCTAGCAATTGACACACTGGAGCCAAACAGACAGCTGACATTCTTGCCCAGCCCAGGGCTTCCTTGTGACAGCAAAGGTCAAAACTGCCACCTGCTCTGTTACAGTTGCTCCATTAGTTTTCTTGTCCCCAATGGCTTCTGCCCTAACCCAGTAGTCCCAGGTATGCTGACAAAGTCATGGAGACAAGGAAAGACAGGTGTCTTAGTAAGTTATGTGCTATTCCATCCCCTTAAGTTTCCATCCTGAAGGTAAAAGATGCCAGCCAAACCAGTTTGAGGCAGATGTTACACCAGCAGTAACTGCCCTCCAATGTAATAGGTACAAACTTTTGTACTGAAGATCAGGCAAACCATCTTCTAGCCTTAGCTCCCCAAGCAACTTGTGTATAACCTTAGAACTACCTCTGTCTGAGCCTCAGTTTCCTATCTTCTTTTTTGCATGTATCTCTGTGTATGCATATTCATATGTGTGCATGCATGTGTGCGGAGGTCAGAGATTAATATTGAGTGTTTTCCTCAACCACTCTACATCTTATTTTGAGACAGGATCTCTCACCGAACCTAGAACTAGGCAAGATATCCAGCAAGCTGTAGGGATACTCCTGTCTCCACCTGCCTAGCACTGGAATAACAGGTGCATGCTACCACACCTGGCATTTTACAAGAGTGCTGGGGATCTGAGCTCAGGTCCTCATTCTTGTGCTGGCATGGCAAGCACTTTACACCCTTAAGCATCACCCCAGCCCCCAGTTTTCCACTTTCTTCTGGCCATTCTCCAAAGTCAGAATAGAGCTATGTGTGACTGACAGTGGATGGTTCAGTAGACGGAGATGTCTTGGATTGCGAGGAAAGATGTATTTGGTTTTGGGTCCCCCAGAAGGAAATGTGAGAGAAGAGCTCTCCTGATGTTCTTGTCTCTAAAAGAACCATACATGTTATCTTCCTCTTTCCTTCTATGCATTTCATTACCATCTGGTAACAACCTTTCTATCAAATGGTCAGGTTTCCTATACCCAACTGTGTTCTAGGTTACCATACCTAGAATACTTCAGCCTTCTCTATTTTCAGCCTCCAGTCTCTCTATCCTGTCAATAGACCATCCTGCTAGCTGCTTCTCCCAAGAGCCCAGCCCTATCCTGGCCACTTGTTTCTGCAAACTAATGGGAATTTTGTTGTCCACAGAATGAAGCAGACATCAGTCTTCTTCCCAATGAACACCCAAGGCTCTGGACAGACTAGACTAAGTTTGACTTGAAGTCACAAATTCATATTGATCCTTCAAGATGTGGCAACCAACCCATGAAGCTTCTCTTGACTTCAATATACCATTATTTATCATCAGCATGTAAATCTGACTCCCCTGTTTTATGGGTAGTTCCATGGTACTGAGTACTATTTGTCTTTGTGCCTCCACAGCTGTACAGTAAGAGCAGCTGAATGTCCTGGCAACATCCACACAGGAAGCTCTGCTTCCCAACTGAACAATATACATGCCTTGGGTTCCAGCCTCTCATCTGGCATCATCACAGAATGAAACCCAGAACTGAGCATCCACCTGCAGCTCACAGCCACGGGACTTTATGCTGCACTGCCTGGAAGAAAGCCTTTCCCCAGGGCAGAAAGTACAGCACTAGGAACCAAGCCCAGGTGTGAGGACAATAGACTCTGTCCAAGGGTAAAGGTATTCTATCCTGAAGAAGCTATTAGCTCTGCCACTGAAGCTAAGTATAGGCATTTTAGTTCATCTGAGAAAGAAGTTCATGGACAAGCACTATCTCCTGCTTCCCTCTTTTGGCCTGCAAAGACTTGGTGCTTGCTGATTTTGACCTTATGCCACCACCTCTTAGTCCCACTCCCCTTGCCTATTTCCCTTTCCTTTTGCTGAGGCCAAATATAAACTCCTGGGCAGGAAATGCCTTGAAGAAGCCTGGCTCCACCCTGGGATCCAGAGAAAATTGTCTCTGACAGAAAGGAAATGCGCCTGAAAGAAGTGGCCTCCTCATGAAGCCAGCAGACATAACCCCACCCCAAAGCCCTGAAGCCAGCCAAAGGAAGGGCTGTGATGCTGTTCACATGGCAAGAGACAAGAGTGACAATGTGGGTGCTCAGGCCATGGTAGAGTCAGGAGAAGGACAATCTCAAATGGCAACAAACCAGCTGTATAAGGCAAACAGGCACAGAGATTGTGGGGTAAAGTGGGAAGACTGACAGGTCAGCAACTTGAAGATGAGCTTTTAGTCCTGGATCTACTACTTGTTGACTGTGACTGTACTCAGTAATGGCAACCATATGTATGATACTGAATAAAATTATTAACACTAATAAATAATAGATACTAATAGTTACCATGTGTGGAGCCAAGGATTCTGCACAGATCATATTGGGCAAGTTGCTTAATTTCCCTATTTATGAGTGCACCTCATTTCTAAAATAGGGATGTGATCACAGAACCAGCATGGGATTTCTGCAAGGATAAAATGAGATAATAGTACTCACTTATCTTGAGTCATTATGTCCCAAGATTTTTTTAAATAGATTATATCACTGAGCATTCACAACAACACTGTAAGTACTCTGAATAATATCTGTTTTTCAGACAAGGAAACTGAGGCCAAGAGATATGGAGCAACTTGCCCAAGGTCAGCAGCTAAGAAGCTGTAGGCCGTGATGTAAATTCACGCAGTGTGGCTCCTGTGTAAGAAGTACTAAGTCAGAATTGTCTCATGAAATAAGGAAATATTGCTTGGGCTAAGGCCTGGCACACAGCAGCCACACACAAAAATTGACCTATATTTTTTTTTGTTTTGTTTTGTTTTGTTTTTCGAGGTAGGGACTCACTCTGGCCCAGGCTGACCTGGAATTCACTATGTAGTCTCAGGTTGGCCTTGAACTCACGGCAATCCTCCTACCTCTGCCTCCCGAGTGCTGGGATTAAAGGCGTGCGCCACCACGCCCGGCTACCTATTGGTTTTTTGGCAGCATGAACCTTTAGCCTGATGTAACTTCCCATCCATGGGGAAAGCACTGGATTAGCCCATCTCCCATTTGGTACTCACAACAACCATGTTCAAAGCAGGCAGTGCCTATTGGACCAACAGGAAACTAAGGCTATGAAATGTCAGGTGGCTTCTACTGAAATGCAGATGGGGCAGAAGCCTGCCAAAAGGCCAGATGTGCTCTTGCTGATGGGTTCTGATTTTAGTCTCCTTCAGCTCTTCTCTCTGAAGCCACGCCCCCTGAGCTGTGGGTATATTCAACTAACGGTACCTGAGCAACTACTTGATACTGAGCCCTATGCTGGATATCAAGGTCTGAAAGCACACACACACACACACACCTCCACTCTCCTGGTAGACTTGGCCAGAGATGCTGTCCATCTCATTCCTCTCAGGAAGGCAGAGGCTAAGACAGTCTATCCTATGAAGCACCCCCTGGAGTTTGTTTTGGAGACGAGATAATGTGGAATGAACTCCAAAGCAAGGGAGCTGGCAGCTGGTACAGCCTGAGGAAGGAAGCTTGCAGCCCCCAAAGGCCTGAGATGGGAACACTGGGTGGGGGGAGGCTAGATGTTCTGGATAACTCCTCCACCCACATACTCCCAATGCAAACATAAGCTACACAAGCAAGAGAGATCACAAATGCTAATCCAGCCAGCATTCTGCCTGCCCCTGCCCACCCACACCTTCTAAATAATGCAACCCAGTTGTCAAGACAGCATATTAAAATGTCTCTTCTTCTCTCATGTCACTATCCAGCACCTTGCTCCCCACCCTTGTTCTAGAAGGTGCTAATCAAGCAGACCTACTGCTGATGCCAAAACCACCCCCCGGATCTCTCCTATGTGCCCTCCCCATCCTGAATGAGGCTCTGTTTTAGAGCTTCAATACTCACTCCTTCATGTTTTCCCTCCTTCCGCCTTGAAAGTGGTGTAGTGTAGCACAAGTAGGCAAGAACCTGGGAACTGGATGTCCAGGAGTGATGAGTCGTTCCTGGGTCAAATGAGTACTTGGAAGGAGGAGGAAAGCCCAAACATGTGCCAGGCATCTAAAGGGGTATGGCCAGCCATTAAGGTTGTAGGAGATATAGTTAGAATGCTTGGTCTCCAATCCTCACTCCCAGTTGTCTAACCCTGAGCAGGTTCTTTCTTTAACTGCTCCAGTTTCTTAGTTAGATGGGGAAGGTGATAGCAGTAGCTACATTACAGAATTGTCACAGGAGATAAGTATGCTAAAATGTGTCAAATAATTAGAGGATCTCACTATTATTTGTGTTTTCATTACCATAGCCAGCCTGTTTCAGTGTCACACATGCCGCCAAAGATGGTCAGAGTGGGTATGACCAGGGAAAGCTCTTCTACATGAAGTAGAATTGGAAGTGGCAGAAAGGGCCAGACCTAATGCACAGAGGTGAATAGGCTGAAGCCCTGCATATCACGAGGTCAGTGAAGAGCAGCAAAGCACAAGCCTGCACAAAGTACTACTAATCAACAATAGCAGCAAGGATGGTATTTATATTGTTGGTCAAAATACTCAACCACCCCACAGGATAGCTACATATCTCCTCATTGCTGACAAAACGAAAGCTCAAGCCAGGCGTGGTGGTGCACACCTTTAATTCCAGCACTCAGGAGTTCAAGGCCAGCCTGAGAATACACAGTGAAATTCCAGGCCAGGCTTGCAGCCTTGACTAGAGCGAGACCCTACCTTGAAAAACAGCAAAACAAAAAAGCTCAGAGAGGTGCAGCTACCCAGGGCTAAGTAAACCCCCATGTATTCTTCCCTGAGGTGTTTCACTTCTGATCCACTCTGGCTCTTTCCCATATTCCTCTTTTTCTTTTTCCCATCGAGAAGGCCCTGATAGGGCATGGGTTGTTTGAGCCAGATATTTTAGGTTAAGCTCTTCTTACAAGGTATCTGGACTGTCCCTAGCCTGGCTTGACCTCAGTCTGGAGCAGAATGGCAGGGGCTGCAGGTACTCGCCTCAGCCAGTCCCGCCTCTGACCACCCCAGATAAAAGACAGGAAATCGTAGGCCACCAAGTTGCTCCATCTACCACAGGAACAGAGTTGCAACCCTAGCAGAGGCTCATTTGATGTGAGAAAGCTGCTAAGTCAGGCCCTGCTGCTTTGGTTGCTGGGTGTGGTTTGGGGAAATTGGGCAGGACTATCAGGAGACCTGGATTCCAAATCTTCCCTTGTTGGAGACTACTCCCTTCTCCTCCCCAAGCCTCACCTGGAGATCACCAAGGATCACCCCAGCTACTTTACTAATGGTTTTTCTCTGAGAACACAGTGGGACCATGGAAGTGAAACAGGCCTGGGAACCAAAGAAATGGGAAGAATGATCATTGTCAGCTCTAGCCAGGGGAAGAAATGACTGAGTGGGTGTTTCGCCTTGCCTGATTCACTCTTCTAGGCCCCACTGTGAGCAAGGCTCACACTCCTTTCCAGCTTCAATGCTCCCTAAAATATCCACTTCTTTCCACCCCTACCAGAAGGAAAATGGAAGAAAAGCAGAGTGTGCTAAAAGCCACCACATTGAAATCAATATATCAAGGTAAGTATTTACTTCTACTCTGACCAGGCTTGTCACCTGCCAAGGAAGACGACACCAACAGAAAGGACTTGCTTTCTGAGGGTTGTCTTATCATGAGAGTTGGCTGGACTGAACAACAAATGAATCAGACAGAATTGTACAATATGTCTGGATCCAAGATTCTAAGGGCTTGTCTATCCATTGAGGACAATGGAAAAGGACAATGGAGATGTCATCCTGGAAAGTTCAGGCTAGAAATAAACAGGATAGAATGTGGCATACACCCACACATTAAGGGGTTACAAACAGTAGTACAACACAGAAGGGATAGCAATGAGGTTGAGGAGTAGGCTGACCTAGGCTGAGGTTGTTTGGCCTGGAGATGACACAGGGAACTTGGGTTCTGTCCTCAGATTTCTGGAGGGCAGAGAGAGGGCAGAGAGAATCTGTGTGTTGGGGGGGGGGAGGGCACAACATAGGGTTAGAAGCCTCAGGGAGATAAAAGTTCAACCTGAGACAAAACTTTCAGACATCCCACAGGTGAAAGCAACACCTTGAAACATATGTTGTTCCCTGGTGCTAAAAATGCATGAGTAGAAACTATACAATTATATGGGAAGACTGCAGTTTCAGAAAGCTTGGGCCTAATGTCCTTTAAAGACCAGAGTCTGTATCTCTCTTTGTTGGGAAAAAAAAAAAAAAAACAAACATAAAGTTTGATTAGAGAAGGCCAGGCTGTCCTTTAATCCCACAGAGTCCTGGGATCCCAAGAGTCCCTCGGACTGGTACTCTCCAGAGGGAACAGTCACTCATTAACTTGTGGCTGGATGGGTCAGAGGGTGACCATTTAGGACTGATGCAAACACTGGGAAGGGCTAGGGAGCAAATCTCTCAGAGCCCTTGCCCAAAGAGAACCCAAGCTGTGGCAGTACAAGGCTCATCCAGCCCAAACTGACCCAGGCCACTAAGAATATTGAGTAAGTGGGGCCTAGCTGAATTTGAAGCCAGACCTCCATCACCACCCTGCACACAAGGAAAAGGTGTTAGTGGGAACATACACTTGTTCGGCTAGAAGTAAGCTAAGAAACTTCAAATTCATGCCACCTGCCCTGCCTGATTTACAGATGTGGAAATTGAGGCCCAGAGGAACAAACATATTTCCCAAAAGTCACTCAAGGAGAAACAGAACCCAAGTTTCTTTACTGTAGTAGGCCCACAGGGTTTACTAAATGTTGGCTCTCTTCTTCCTCTTGAAGCTGCAGAAAACTGCTTGTGGTTGGGAGATTGTTTTAATTGGATCTAAGTTGTGACCTGGCCCTTCTCATGTCCCACTACTTCAGGGGCTCTCAGCCTCTCAGCCTGAAGAGACTTACAGTGTGTGTTCACTGAAAGCACATAACTTCATCTAACTCCCAGAAATACAGCAGACCCTTTGGATGGCCATTTCTTTCTCTTTCTCTCTTTCCCCCTCCATCCCTCTCTCATTCACTAGGAATTAAACATTGAGCCTCATACATGCTAGGCAGGTGTTCAGCCACTAAGAGATATCCCTACCTTTCTTTTTGCTTTTTTTTTTCTGACCTAGTTTCTTTTCTCTTAACTTTTTATTGACAACTTCAATATATATGTATAGACAATCTACCATAATCATAATCCCCTTCCACCACTCCCCCTTTCCCCTTCCCAACCACCCTCTCCACTGAATCCATTCCTCTTTCCAACTAGTTTCTTTTGCTAGATTTACCAGACTGGTCCTAAATTCTCTCTAGCCCAGGCAGGTCTTGAATTTAAAATCCTGCCTTAGCATCAAAGTGGCTGGGATTACAAGTTTGTGTCTCGAGGCTTAGCTCATTTCTTGCTCTTTCATACTTTCCAATTGACACCAGAAGGCCAACTGCTCCTGGAAATGTCCCTTCTGATTCTAATACCTAAAAAGAACCCTCACTTCGCTGCCCACCTAAATTTCAACAGGCTTAAAACTCCCCCTCCATTTTCAAAGTCATACAAGCTGAATATGTGTCCCTAAAACAATGAGAACAACTACTGCTGTTTGTACCAGCAGAGAACAGAGGGACAGAATTTTAATTGTCCCTGAAACTTGCCAGGACTGTTTGTCAATATCCCTAGGGAGGTGTGAATTTAGGATGGGGTCCCTTTAAGGTTTGGAGTGGACAGGGAGTTAGTTAATGGCCATTCCCTAGAGGTGACTTTCCAAGGTGGTTATTATGTGGCTCAATCATTAACCAAGCAGTGGCAGGACCCCAGGCTTGTGGGAAAGGGCCACTCCTTTCCCAAGGACAACCCAAGAGCAGGAGTCTGCAGCCAGAAGGGCATTTGTGGGGTCTTTCTCTTTTTGTCCAATAGGACAAGCTGCAGTGGCAAGCATGAGGGCAGAGAGGTCCACAGTTAGGGCACTTTCCCGGACCACATGAGGGGGTGGAGGAGGTTGGACGAGAGCTGGCCCGGAAATGGAGGAAGTCAGCACACCCTTAGTGGGGCGGGAGGAAAAAGAGGGACAGTGAGGGGTTTTATCGTGAATGAGAGAGGAAGCTCCAAGCTGGGCCTTGGTGATTAGATGACAAGCAGGGAAGGACGCTCATCCTGAATGCATCCTGTTTTGCTCCAAACTAGCCTCCAGGACCAGGGGCTCGGGAGGTTCCTGGGTAGAAAACAGTCTCTTAGGATTTCTCCCAGGCCTGCTGACCTCAACCTTGGGTGGCTCTGTAACACTAGAGGCAAGTGGGAGAGCTAGATCTCTCATTTGCCACCAGAGAAATGAAGGCATGGAATTTCTGCAAGAAGCCTCAGGACCAGGAACTCCATAGACAGTTAAAGTCTGTCACTAGCAATGTTGCATCTGTAAATCGAGGAACCAGTGCTCCATAATCCCTCTATCTCAGACCTTCCCTGGGTCGCTCTTCCAAAGTTCAGCTCAAATGTCACTGAGTCTGCCCATTACCTTCTTAGTCAAAAGCAATCTCTCCTGATTTAGTCTCCCAAGGCACAACTTCCTTACAATTGAAAGATGAAAGCGAACCAGACATTTGGGGACAGTAAGGGACTGGTTTTGGTGTGGTAATGACAGTATGATTTTTTTATGTCTTTATCTTTTAGAAATGTATATAGAAATATTTTAGATGAATTGATAACATGTTTGGGATTCATTTTAAATTAATAAGAAAGAGGGTGAAGTCGATGGTGATGTAGTAATTGAGGCCAAATTAGACTAACTGTCCTCTTTTAAAAAAACATCCAGTTTGGAGGGTGGAGAGATGCCTCAGCAGTTACAGGCGCTTGCTTGCAAAGCCCACTGGTCTGGGTTTGATTTCCTAGTACCCACACAAAGCCAGATGCACAAAGTGGTGCATGCGTCTGGAGTTACTGTGCAGTGTCAAGAGGCCCTGGTATGTCTATTTTCCATCTCTCTTTTTTTCTCTAATAAATAAAACATTTTAAAAAACTTAAAAGGTCCAGAATTTTTCATGTTTTTAAAAAACCCTCACTGAGGTAGATTCTTAGTGGACCATGTGTTACTCAGGCCACTATCCCATAAACTAGATAGCAGAATTCCTATGGGGGTTATAACTTTGTCCTCCACAAGACCAAATAGCAAGCTTGAACTTAATGACTAATCATTTGTACAGCAGCTGGTAGTTTACAAAGCATTTAACCATGGATCCCCTTGTTTAATCTGACGAAGAGGAAAACGAAGGAAGAAACAGAGGTTCTGAGAGGTTGAAAGGTGAAGTAGAACCTAGATTTAGATCTCCAAGTGTCTATTCCCCCAATCCTGTTCTTTGCTCCATGCCACTCTAGACTCCTAAGGAACTTAACATTCAGTTCTCAAATTCCTGGTGTGGCTGAGGTAAACAGAAACAGCAACTGTTCAGCATGCAAGTTCTCAACATGGAGGGCTATACCAGAGGAAAATTAACACACAAACTCAGCACTGTGGACTTGTGACAAGGACCCAAACTAAGGTCCCTAGTTCACCGATTCTTATCTACTAGGACCCATGTGAATGAGCGCGCGCGCACACACACACACACACACACACACACACACACGAAGACCCCGAATAAATAATGTTTTAATAAACATGACACCAACAGCTGTAGGTCTATCACAGTGCTCAAACATCCCATTTGGTGTTGTGTGTTGGGGTAGATTTATATAATTTACTAAGTGCTAAGTGGTATAGCTCAGTGATGGAGTTCTTGCCTAGTATGTGCCAGACACAGGGTGCCCTTCCTTACATCCCCAACACCAAAATATAACAAAAACTTCAAAAATACCTCACTCAGACCTCAAGACCTTGAGGAATCTATATCTCCTATTTGAAATCCCACCCCATCCCAAGCCCTTAAAGGCCTAAGGCCATAATCCTTAAACCTACCCAAACTAGAATACCCAAACAAAAATTATCTGTTTTATTCAAGCCAAAAGTAACTCCTTCTTCCATGTAGGAGCCCCTTTCCCTCCTACCTCAAGAACATTCCATTCACAGAATCTACATTATCCATGACAGGAACAAAGAGTTCCAGGAGCCAGCTACCCCAGAGTACCAGCAGCTGTAGAACCATCTCAGCTAGACACAAACTCTCCTCCCCTTGTGCTTTTGTGTCCCTACTGCAATCTTTATGCCTGGCTCTGGGGGTCCTATGCTTCCTCCAATGAGTAATCCCAATAATGGGTTTTAAAAACTTTAAGAAGACAGAGGAGAGAAGGAGACAAGAAAAAGTGATGGGGGTGGATATAAGCACAGTACAATAACATACATGTATGCTAATCTCATAATGGAGCTCAATATTTTGTATACTAACTAAAAATAATAAAAAGATAAGGAAGACAGAGGGTCAATGTTTGGGCCTCTTGGTACCCCTATCTTTTGCTTCCCCACTCCAATGCAGGAACTACTGAGGCTTAACAAGGAAGGCCTTGCCATCTCCCTTGCAAGACCCACTGTCCCCTTCCAGGCACTCACAAAGGGTATACAGGCCCTTGGTGCTGTCTTTACATCTCTAAGTGTCATCTCCCAGTAACAACTCCAAAAGGATGAAGGGTGGTGTAGATACACAGACAGGCTCAACATTCTTCTTAAATAACTGTTTAGTGTGGAAGGAGGGCAAGAGAATAGGGAAAAGTGCTGTTTCCTAGCCCTAACTATAGTGGTCCAGGAAGAAGAAATTCTAAGCTCAAAATCCACGACTGGAAGTAAGGCTGAATCTCTGAAATAAGGGCCAGCCCAGAATATCCAGCAAAGTGGCAGCTTCTGCATCAGAGTGAAAGTTTCCCCTCCAAGACAAACAGCACCCTCCTCATCTCATTTTGAGCTCACCCAGACATCACTTGTGGTCTTGTCTCTGCCCTTCAACTGCCCACCCTCCCATCTCCAGACACCATTTGTCCTTTCTTCATTCAAGGAAGGTGGAAGTGAGTGGAAACCCTCATGGCAAGGATACAGATGATGGGGCAACCCTCAGAGTGGGTGTGGGGGTTGGTGGTACAGCAGGAGTCAGGGTTTGAAAATAGCCCTGGGTGTAATTCATTACCCAATTCTCCCAGCAGCACTGGGTACTCTGAGTGAGACTCAAACAAGCCAAGGTCCCAAGTAGTTACAGTGAGCCCAATATCTGGGGTCCCCAACTTCGAGGACCCAGACTCTGGAAGGGAAGTCCCACCATTTCCCACTTTCAGTCTGGTTCCTGTCTCCCCCCATAGTAGTTTTCCAGTTGGTTTAGCTGCATAATCACCACAAAACTCGCCAACTGCATAGCTCCCATGGCCTTAAGTGTCTCAAAAATAATCTATACCTGCCAGTTAAGAGACTGGCCCCAGGCACAAAGTAAGCAAACGTCAGAACAGAAGAGACTGGGCCTTTCGGATATTGAAATTTAGTCACCAGCTGAGGTGCCCGGTAAAAACACTTGAAGCTGACATTCGCCTAAGGTCACATGAACTGGCGGAACCCCAGTTTCCTGAGCGGTAATTCAGTGCTCAACTTCAGCAAGTGTTGGGATAGACAAGGAGAGAACCCTAGACAACTTAGAACTTCCCCTAAACTTCCACTAAACAGTCTTTCCTTAGGATCTAAACTGTCTAATCTAAACTCATGTGAGACTGTATGGCAAACTGAGTCACAGAAAGACGCGACTTAGCCACCTCGAGAGCAACACACCCCAGGCGTTTCTCAGACGGGAAGGCAGTGATGCAGTGGCCCGCGGGAAAGCCCACGCCGCCCAAGGAGAGCTTCCTGGAAATGCCCTCGAAAGCAGAGGAAGGAGAGGCAGGGGAGTAGCCAGCCCCTGGAGGCCTCTGCGGCCCAGAGCCCTGCCACCCTGCCCAGCCCAAACCCCCTGAGAAGCCGCCGAGCAAAGGCTCCCGGCCTCAGCCAGGCCCCTGGGCAGCGGACCAACACACGCCTGCCAGCACCTCATTCGCGGGGCTTCGCTGGGCGAGCGCACGGCCGGTGCGCTCGGGGCTCCCTGGGTTTCCACCACTCCGAACCCACATCCCGGGGAAAAGGGGGCTTGGCTCGCTTCCTCCCTCTCGACCTTGGGCGCACGCAGCTCAGCGGAACCGCTAGGAGACTGGCCGGCTGGCCAGAGCACACCCGAGAGGCTAGGCAGGGTGAGGGATCTGAGGCACCCTATCCGTGCGGGTGTTTCCCAGACGTCACCCCAACTCTTACTTGGAGGCCGCGTCCACACAGTGGTGGCGAGCGGGAGCGGGGCGAGCGCAGGAACACGAGAGGCGTCTGGGGTCGGGCGGGCAGAACAGTGCCAAGGAGAAGAGCTGCGGCCGCAGCTGCTGAACCGTTGTCAACCCGAGTCCACTCGCCGCGCAGGTGGGGAGGGAGCGCCCGCGATGAGACAGGCTGCAGAGATGGTCCGCCCACCTACCGCCCTCTCCACCAATGAGGGTGCAGTCCAGCCCAGGGGCCTCCCCAGAAAACTGCTCAAATATGGGTGGGCGGGGCGCTGCCTGCAAGTTCCTCCAATCTCTGATCGCACCGCGGGGAGCCAGAAGGCACAAGCCCATAGCCAAGGACGACAGACCGTATAGAGTTGACCAGGCGCATAATGTTCAATGGAGTTCTGAATGTGTTGCCACCACGCGGGGTCTTCAAATATTTATATCATGTGCACGACAGGAATCAAGTGATTTGTCCAGTATAATTTATGGGGAGTCTAGAAGACAGCATTATCTCCAATTAGCAGGGCAACAAGTGAGATGGGAATAATTACGTATTTGAGCAGAGAAGTTATCATTCCCAGCATTTTGCAACCTCCCTAGTACCAATCCCTTTCTGCCCCTTGCAAATCCAAACTCTACCTCCATACAGAAATGTATGAAAACTTGGGAGTACAAGAATTAACTGTTGCAGGACAGGGCTTCTGGAAGTTATGGCACCAATCACCAGCAGAAAGCCAGTTCAAATTCATTAAGAAAAAATGATTCTTCCTCTGCTTTTTCCCGAAAGATTCCAACACAAACCGACAACTTTCACTAGTGAACTGTGGACTTCTATTAGCCAGGGATGGGAGTATCCACGATTTCATTGTAATGCAACCACATTAACAATGGCAGAAACTGAGGACAGGCAACTCACTCGGGGCTATTCAGCAAATCCACAGAAGGGACAATTCCTGTAAGGTAGTTATTTTCTCCATACCTAACAAACAGGAGGAATGAAGCTGGGGCTCCTAGGCTACAGGAAGTAAATCCATCTCAAGTAATTAATTGCAAGGGCATCTAACACGGCAACTTGCTCAGGGTCACTCAAGGCAATGACAGAACCAGACCTAGCTAGTCCCAGGTACTTCCCTCCTGCCCAGTCTTTAATCTACTGAAGTTCAAATTGAGATTCGCCCACCTGGCTTTCTTTCTGGACCTTGTGAGAATCAGAGGAGTGAAAATGAAGTAAGGCTACCTCTAGTGTGTATCTACTGCTCCTCTCAATGGTAGGGCTATACCTGGTATTCTCTGATAACTTGTTCAAAGTGAGCTAGGTTCCCATGGATCTGAGATGTGGCTGTAATATGCACATCAGAACTCACTCCCCAAAACAAAATTCTACCCAGAGTCTGGAATCTTATGATGGGTGGGAAGGGATATGATCTCCTTCCTGAGGCTGGCCAAGAGTAATTGTAAGCATTCCTCAGGCTTGGAGTGGAAGCCAAGTGTATCTTGCCTGTGCACAATGCTAGAAAGGACTTAAAAGTGGGGAACCTGACATAGGACTGTCTCTTCCCTAAGGGCAAGAAATCATATTAGAGCTAATTCAATTCACTCCGTGAAACTGAACACACAGATTTCATCAATTTCTCAGTAATATTTACTAGTTGGTGAATAAATGTTTAAGACATTTAGGGATAATCATGAAGAAGTAATAAGCATATGAATAATGAGGAAACCCATTTTACCATTTAGTAGATACTAGTTTAGACAGGATTCCTATATGTAACCCAAGCTGGACTCAAACTCACAACCCTTTTGCAGCAGCCTCCTAAGTGCCAAGATTACAGCTTAGTAGGCACTTTTAACCAAATTAAGATAAAATAGATTCTGAGATACCAGTTGTTATTTTTAATGGCAATCAACCCAGAAAACTCAAAAATCTTGAAGTATATAATGCCAAAGTGGATGAAAATTAACAAAAAGGAAGCAACAAAACCAAGAACCTGTTGTAAATAATACAGTAACAGCTTCACAGTACCTAGCATCATAGAGAGGTGCTCAACAAAAACATTTCTCTCCTTCCCTCCCCACCCCTCTTTTTCTTTCTCTGCCTAACCCATGCCTTGGGTGTGTGCTGTGCTTTCCCTTAAGCACTTTGCTCTTCTCTAAAGTCTGCACTTAGGTCTATGTTAAAAACTTTTTGTGAATTCCAACTTTGTTTCAAAGACCCATGTCCTTAATGTAGCCAGTGTATATGAAGAAAAGTTTAGGTTGCCATTTAGGACAGTTTAACTAAATAATCAATTCTAGGCTGTTTGGATTAAATTATATATTCAATTATTTTTGTTTTAAAATTAAAGGTTTGATTCCATTACCAAAAATCATTTGTTTAATGACTAAACACAATAATCAAGGAAAGCTGCCATCCTTATATTTGCCACGCACCATCATTACATTTTTAAATAGCCCATGTGATAGCCGGACTACTTCTTTAGAATCTTGAAAAAATCTCCCTCTCTTATTTTGTGAGCTTCAGAATGGAAGGACACTCAGCCTCTTCAGAAGAATCAAGATAGCTCTGCCCCATCAGTAGCACCAGACCCTGCTCTCAGGCTCAGCCAATCCTGCAGACAATGGCTACTAAGGAATGGTAAAGAATGAGGGAAAAGGTGTTCTTTTCACAGGTACCTTACAGAGGTACAACTTTCAGAAGTGCAATGTGTAGAACTCTGGAGATAAGTGGAGCCTACAGGTCCTTAGCTTTCCCTTCTACCCGGATGCCCCGTAATGCCCCACTGCTACCCTGGGTGCCAGCTCAGTCATCAGCCAGGAAACTGGAGATTGCATGATGCAAGCTGAGGGCTAGGAAAGCTGTGTGTTTGTGTGTGTGTGTGTGTGTGTGTGTGTGCTTCTATGCCTGAAGCACAAAGGTACCCTCATCCTACCACCACCACAGGCCAGCTGTGTCCCACAAGAGTGAACATATGGACTCTGTAGGCTGGTGTCCTATGCACAAAACCCAACTAAGTGCTTCATTTTCCTTGTCTGTGAAGTGCAAATGCTAATCACAGTACTGACCTTACATGGCTGCTGAGAAGATGCGGTGGGCTCATAAACACTTGAGTGGTAGCTGGCACACAGTGAGGGCTAGATATGGACAAAGAGCCACTGAGCAATGATGGGGAGTGCCCTGGATTAGTAAGTATGAGAGCTGAGTGCTTTCTGGCAATGCCACCATGGATAAGGCACTGTGACATGGCAACCACCAGTTTCTTCACCTATACAACAGGAGTAGCACACAATAGCCAGTGGGTAAATTGGAGATAATAGGTATGAGAGTGTCCTGTAAAGGTTACTACCAGGAGGCAGAATATCACTGAGGAACATCACAGATAAGCATGGTCATCAGATTTTTTTTTTTTTCTTCTAGGCTTTGAAGAATGTGTTTCCACATCCAGTTTCCCAGAGACTTCCTCTGAGATGCTTGGGTCCTAACAGGGGCTGGGTGAGAACTCTTACCCCTGTGGGCAGGCTCATGGCCCCACTCTGCAATGGCTGAGATGGACATGAGGAAGGCAACAAACAGACATTTCCACGACTCTACTTGGTGGAGACTTAGCATGGAGTAGTGTGAAGGAGGAACAGGAGCCCTGAATAAGAAATGAATTATACTCAGATTTGCTCCACACAGTACAGGACCACAGATGCTCTTTCAACTGACCTCCATGTTTTTACACATACCCTGTAGGCTTCATCCAAATCCATTGGAAAAGCATAGTTCTTGGTGGCTTAAGGCCCCTGTTTAGCCTCATGAAAGCACTATTGATGAGGCTCTTGCATGGCACGGAGTAATCACAGTTCATAAAGTAAAATATCACAGAGGTGGGGAGGGCTGTGGCAAGGAGATATGAGTTAGGGGCAGCCTGAACAGGGCAGATGGTTGGAGACAGAGACAGTGGTGGGGAGGATTGGAAAGGTACAGGGTACACAGGTACCTCAGTTTGTGCTGCCCCAAGTGGGGGGTAAGGGGCAGAGAGCTGCATCCTGGAGGAGAACAAAGATCTCTATCAGCCCACAGCTTGAGGCAACCTGGAGCAGCCAGGCATGAGGGGCAAGGAACTTCATGCTGTCCAAGAGCCTTGGGCCGATAGCAAAGGAGGCCGGGGTACTGGACATCCAGACCCGGGACTCCAGGCATTGTTCTCAACTCATTTTCTCCCCTATCAGTGCTCACAGATCATGGCTGCCTGTGGGCATCTGGGCTAAGCACTGGATGAAGAGGACCAAGGCCAGGTCCTGTCCCAGACGCCCAAGAACTCGGTTTCCCCCAGCAAACGCCAGACAAGGTGTGAGCCTGCTGAAAGGCTGGCCCCCCAAATCCATTCAGCAGAGTTCTAAGGCAGGCAGTGGCAAAGGTCCCATTCCACACCCAGATGCACCCAGGTTTGGCCTCACTGGCCAGCCTCAAAGGGGCCAGAGTCTTGCATGTGTGCATGCACGTGCACACCCCCCCCACACACACACATGCACACACACACTCAGTGGCTGCTGTGTGGTCCAAACAAAGAGGTGGATCACCTTGGACAGTGTGCTTGGTGAACCTGGCTTAGCCACCTAGAGCAAGAACAAGATGTCCACTCAGCCACTCACCACATCCCTGCCTTGCAGAGAAGGTCATAGTAGTATGCTGAGGGGACATGAGCAAAGGCAGATTCCCCCCCCACACACACACACATACACACACAGAAGCTTCTTAGGTCATACAGACTCTTGCTCTGACATTCACACTGCCCCTTACTAGGCCCTCAAGCTTGTTCTTCCCTCCCTAGGCTCTGTTTCTTCATCTACAAAAGCAGGGGCTAGACCTTACTCTCTAAGGTCACTTCTTTCCAGAACATTCTCTACCTCCTGATTTTCTCTGTCTGTTCTTGTGGTGCGGGGGGGGGGGTCTTCTGCAGAGGAAGGCTTGCATGAGGGCCCTTCTGAAAGAGAGAAAGGAAGGGTGAGATTGAAGGAAAAGACAGGGAATGGGTTCAGGCCAGGCTGGCTCACGAGGATGGGATGGGTTTTCTGCCCCATCACTGCCCTCAGCTTGCCCTGAGGCTGTGGGCACTCAGAGTCCCTGGAGCTGCCATTATCACTGGGTAGAGGAAGCAGCGTCATCCCCACACAGAATGCCTAACCCAGGCAGATGAGCAGCCCAGAGAGGTCTCACAGGATGTGGAGGGAGGACTAACAAGGCTCCTAGAGTGGGTGGGACTTTATGTCTCTGAATCAAAAGACTTGTGCTCCCCCCCCCCAAGAAAGTGGCTCCTGTGCTCTCTACCTTCCCTGGCACACTAAGGCTCCTATGCAAGAGGTCAAGCCACTGTAACTATCATTTGCACCTTGCTAGTACCATGGAGGAGCTGTGCTATCTGGCAGAGCGTGTTGCTTTCTGGACCTCAGTGTTCCCATATATACACAATCAAGGGTTTCATCTGAGGATCTCTCTGGACTCTGCCTTTCAGTACTTCAAGTTCCGTGAGAAAACTGCAGTAAGAAATCCAGTGCAGTTGGTTATGTCCTCCGTACCATTTGGATCCAATTAAGAGGGTGATCTAAGGAAAACTAGCAGGTAACATCTGGAGACATAAGTGCCCAAAGAAAATTTTCAACTTTGTTTGTTTATTTTTGAGGTAGGGTCTCGCTCTAGCCCAGAGTGACCTGGAACTCACTTTGCATTCTCAGGCTTGTCTCAAACTCACAGCAATACTCCTATCTCTTCCTCCAGAGTGCTGGGATTAAATAGGCTTGGGCCACCACGCCCAGCTTTTCCACTTTTAAAAAGATGAAGTGTCAGGCACCCTGGGGACCCTGGGAGTCCAAAATGACCTTGGAATGGAGCTTTCAGGGAATGGGTGACAACTAAAAAATGCTGCCAGGGTAGTTGGACCATGCTGTGCATTTGGTGCATCTGAGGCACCAAATAAAAGTATGAAGGGATGGTGGTTAAAGCCATAAGTGATTTAGTTAGCTACCATCCTGGAAGACCCAGGAACGCATATGGCTCCCCCTCCCCCAAAAAGGATAGAAGCATAGACAATGAAATAACTAAGAGAAAGTATCAGCAGGGTCAGACACATGCATGGACAAGAGGACGGACAGGCGCCAGAGGCAGAGACAAGGAAATTCTTGGAGAAAGAGGCAGGAAAGGATGTACTGTTTACAAATGCCTACTGTGTGTCTGTACCAGACAGTACTCTGAGTGGAGAATGGTGTTGCAGATGGGTAGGGACCACAACAAACGCACAGATGGGATGAGATGATGGCATACCTAGGAGAAAAGCAACAGCTGTCTAGCAATCGAAGAAGCGGAGTGGAAGGCCTGAAAAAAGGATCACCAGCCATGGGTGGGACTTAAAACAAATGGACACAGGGCTAATAGATGAAAAGGAGACTGGAACCAAAGGCAGGCAGGCGATTGGGAGTGGGAGTTTCTGAGAGCTGGCAGGAGAGGCAGCCCAGCGCTGACCACCCAGTCTGGGTCAGCGGCCTCTGTTCACCTGGTTTCCAGCGCAGCAGGTCCCAGCGGGTGCCTTTCACACCCCAGAGCATACACGTCCGGGTCTTTGGGAGCCGCCTGACGGGCCCCCAGCCCCGTGCCGCCTCAGCCATGTGTCGGTGGGCGTCCCGCCCCGGCCAGGCGGCTCCCGATCCCAATCCCGTGGGCAGGCGTTAGCGAGCAGAGTGGAGCGCTGGCGTTTGGGAAGTTTGCAAATGGACTGAGCTCCGCAGAGAAGCCCAAGCTGGAGGAAGACAGGCAAAGAGGGAGGGAGGGGCTGCGGCAACCAGGCTGTGGCTGCTCCGCCTCCTCGGTAACAGAAAGTTCACGCCTCTAATTTGCTCAGGAACACCCCTTCTTTAGCTACACTGCCCTCCAGATCTCTACCTCACCACTGTGCCTCCCTAATGCTCTCCTGGTTGGCCCTTCGTACTTGGCCCCTACTGCTTCCCCTTCTTCTGGGGCTGTCTTACTCCAGTGTGAGAATCTCACTAGTCTCAGGGTAGCCCCTCCACCTCCTATCTGCCTAAGATCTCACCAGCCCAGCAAATGTCATGGAGGAAGACCTTGTTCAACAGCCAGATGGAGAAAGGGTGGTTTCCACCATCTCAGCAGACTGACTCCTCAGCATCCCCACCTTGCCGCTTTTCACAAACACCATCACCCTCACCTTATTTTCGCACTGGCTGGTCAGAGCAATGAAACCATTGGTTCCAACAAAGACACCTTAAAATGTTTGTAGTACTAAGAATTTCATTGTGTGGAGGCAGTTTCCTTCTAGACTCCCTTATGTTACCAATAGAAAATTAATATGCAAACGAGTTGGCAATCCTTAAGCAGGGGCAATTATCTCTATGTTTCAGATTTATTGTGAGGATCTGAAGAGCTCTGAATACAGTAGCTGGCACAGAGTACAGGCTCCATAAAGAAAAATGAGCTTTTATTCTCCCATAGTTCAACGAGGGGTTTTACCTGTTCCCCCCCCCCCAAAAATAGCCTGGTAACAGGGCTCACTCTTAAGGCACATGACGTTTTCTCACTCCAAGAAAACTTCCTGTATCTGATTTAGAGATGGTTGGATGCAGGGCCTAGCAAAGCTGGTTTACAATAAAGGAAAGGCAGAATGTTGCCAGCTCTCAGACCTGGTCAATGCCACTCCAGTTTTTTTGATGTGCAGTCAAGGAACTAAAATTCTTACATTGGCTCTGCATGAACTACATCATAACCTGGCCTACAACTGTTCTCAAGGCCTCGGTTTCCTCATCCATAAAATGAGGGGAGCAATCCTGTGACAGAAAGGGAAAAATGAATGCAGCTTGTAAACATACCATTGTTTGAGCCTCTTATCATTCACAAAGCATGGTCCATATTCCCATTGTGTCACAGGTCACAGCCTCTTCCCTCTGCCAGTTCCACACCTTATCTGTCTAATCTAGAGGAAGCAACTCTAGTGATGAGGATTAGGCTAGCTAAAGGAAGAGGACTTTGCTGTTGGCATGTGCTGATTGTCATGAGATCAGTACCCACTTTTCAGAAACTAAGTATAGACAGAGGGTCACATGTTGATTTCAGAACCATTCACCCCCTTTCCCCAGGGTAGTACAAGCACATAATAGACATTGACAAAATATTTACTGAGTGCATTCTTCATGTAGGGATGAGGAATTGATTGCCCAAGCTCACACAGTGAATCCATTTCAGAACCAAGATAGAAATCTGACTCTGGTGTTCCTTCCTGTAAGCGACTCTACACCATGGAATTCTTTTTGTCTGCCCCCACCCCCAAATGATCATAAATCAACAAGGAGTCTGTACTTCCTCTCTCCCTTACTTCTGGCCTATCAGCAATTATCACTCTGGACTAGGAAGGCCAGCCATTGGGATGGTCCATCTGTGGCCAGCATGGTGCTGCCAGCTGGTCCCTAGCACTTCTGGGTTTCCACAAGTTTTAGCACTGTCCTAGCACAGAGGCAAGCTCCCCTGAGGAAAAGGAGGCCCCAGTCTACTTCCTTTGAGGCTAGGAGTTTCCCTTATGCTCTCTATTTGGGCAAGACTGTGGGACTCAGCCCCTGGGCGGCAGCAGCTTTGAAGGAAGGGCGGCAGCAGTGACCATTTCCTACCCTGTTAAGGCACCTCCCTCCCTGCCCATCCCACACCTACTTCCCGAGTTCTTCTGTTGCCACTGGGCTAGAACAGTGAAAGGAAAGGACTCCAAATATTGCTTTGAATCACAGAACCTTGAGCGGAGAAGGACCACAAATTTTAAGTATTCCCACAGCCTCAATACTACAAGACTATAGGCTTTTGCAGTCTGGGTCTCTTACCTAACCTCTTATATGGTGACACCTAGCCAACAATGTTGTGTGGATGGGTATGCAAAAAAGTTTTGTTATTGTTCTGAGACAGTATCATTCCATTTACCCAGGCTGGCTTTGAACTCACAGTATTTTTCCTGCCTAAGCTTTCCCAGTGCCGAGAAAGAAAAGATTTAATAAAAGTCAAGGCATATTGAGCACTAACTTCATACCTGTCATTTTTCAGGTACTTTTCAAATATTATTTAATATTTAGGGATTTTATCATTGTCATATTCATCATTGCCCCCATTCTACCAAAGTAGAAACTGAAGGATAACAAAGGTATACAACTTGCTACAGAAATTGAACCTGAATCTCCATTTTTATCCATGTAATGGTGAAGCTCACACTTTTGTGTTGCTGTAATTTTTGCAGTGAAGTACCCCTAGGGGCTGAGAGGGAAGAATGCCGAAGACGTAACTTGAAGCTTTGGCTCCAAGCAGGGAATGTCTTTGAAGTCTTTGCTCTTATCTTAAGCATCCATTTGAATTTTCCAGTTAACTCCAGTATATGTCCCAGTTCTTATCCTGTACAAGCTGGTGTTTTCTTCTTTGAGCTTGTGAGGAGGTTTAATACTACAGGAATATGTGCCACTTTGATTCCCTGAATTCCTATGCCTCCAGATCCCTGCTTTGTATCCCAAGGGTTCCAGACACCTGCAACAGGATAAGCCCCAAGTCAGCCAAGTCATAAAGTTTATGGATTGCTTGTGGTAGGAGCCAAAATTCTAAGCACTTTCTACATGTTTGTTTGTTTGTTTGTTTGTTTGTGACAAAGTCTCACTCTGTAGTCTGTACCAAGCTGGAACTGACTATGTAGCCTTGGCTGGCCTCAAAATCATGGAACTCCACCTGTCTCAGTCTCCCAAATTCTAGAATTGCAGGCATGAGCCCTCATGCTCAGTTCTATGTTTTAATTATCAACTCTGAGGAAGTGAAATGATTCTCATTGACTCCATTTTCAAATGAGAAGATGGGAGAAC
Organism: Dipus sagitta; assembly: GCA_036346955.1. Classification (NCBI taxonomy): domain Eukaryota; kingdom Metazoa; phylum Chordata; class Mammalia; order Rodentia; family Dipodidae; genus Dipus; species Dipus sagitta. The sequence continues at coordinate 57,822,399 of CM070776.1, read as the reverse complement.
ATTGAGCTTGAGTGATTTGCCCAAGATCACAATTTATACAGTCAGTTCTGGCTAGTTATCAGTATGTGTACTGGCTCTCGACACACATGAGAGCTTCTTGTACTCTCTTCCCTCTACCACTTCCCTCTAAGACAACTGATTTGATCTCTGGCAGAAGCAAGCCTTATTCCATTTAGCTGGGTAGATCCTTGAGGTCAAGAGATATGATTTCTTTCCCATCCCACTCTTCCTCGGATCACTGTTTAGCCTGGGGCTGGGGAATGTCTAGAACTTTTCCTTATTCATATTTGGCAACTATTTCCAGCTAGTGACAGTATCGGGCCTCACACCTGTTGGCAGATGAATATAGCATTAGCATTTTACACAGGAGTCTTCTGCCACCTTCCACATTAAACTCTGGCCTCAGAAATGCTGTCCATCACTTTCAGGGACAAGTACGTGTTTTTAAGATTGGCACTCAAGGTACTTTTATGGGGTGTTGGGGTTCATAAAAGAGTTCTTAAACTCTAAACCCTGAGTTCATGTCTGCTTTTAATCAAAGAATTGGATGAAACAATACTGAGAAGGATAGTTTATGAAGCACCACATTTTTATTCAGGAATATACACAGGAGAGAGAGGATCAACGAACCGAAGAAAGGAAAAGGGATTTAGAGAGGGAAGAGGAAAATGTGCAGAAAGCTTCTGACATGTGGGAGGCAGGAGCGGGTAGAAAGCCCAAGGGGGTGGGGCGGGAGTAGGAGGCTCCCATTTTACAGGTGAAGAAACTGAAGCACAAAGAAGTTGAAGTATTTGCCCCATCTCCTGCATCTTGAAAAGTCCTAGATATCCTTTGAGTATCTCTTAGGAACAGTATAAGCCATTCTCTTCCTGGATGATTCTATAACTTACCTGCATTAACAGTGATTCCATATTGAACTAGTTATCGATATGCCTTCCTGCCTAATAAGAGTTTGATTCCCTGAGGGCAGGGACTATATTTTATTATTTATGGACTGTCCACTGCTCAGAAAGGGGTTTGTCACAGAGTTACTACTTAGAGAATATTCGTTAAAGGTCTGAATGGATAGTGACAGAAGTGCTGCTTGTGCAGGTAAGTGAAAACCCAGAAGCAGGGCTGGAAGGATGGCATAGCAGTTAAGGCTCCAGCCTACAAAGCCAAAGGACCCAGGTTCGATTCTCCAGGACCCACGTAAGCCAGATACACAAAGTGATGGATGCTTCTGGAGTTTGTTTACAGCGGTTGAAGGCCCTGGCACTCCCATTCTCTCTCTCTCTCTCATAAATAAAAATTTTCTAAGTCCAGAAGCAGCCTTGACCAAATCAAATGGTGACTAGGAGATTTGGGGTTTCCCCAAATCCGCAGTGTTTTTTCAATAGAGGAACATATACATGCCTCAATAACCAAGCTTGAACTACAATCTCAGGTGGTTGGAGAGAAAAGAAGAGAAGCCCCTCTTACTCTCATTCTTCCATTAAATGGCTATTCATGTGGCTGCACCAAACCTGGCACCAAAGACATCAGGTTTAGGAGTCATCTGGCCAGTCACAAAAGCCAGCAGTTCTGGGGGCTGCTCTGAAAACTGCAGTCCCTAGCTTCTCCCCTCAAAGGTGAGTGTTTCCCCCTCAAAGACCTCATGGTTACTTTTGAAATTCAGTTCATATGGAAAAGAGTGAGGGGTTTCCATGTCACCTCAGGGAGTTAGGGTTTGTTGCTCTTGCTCTGAAACACTATACCCCAGTGGTGAACTTGCTCTGTCCTTTCCTGGCTGGCCAAATGTACTTTATGGAAAAATAAAGAGGAGCTTGGGCAAAACCCTAGGTTCAAGTCCTGTCTTTGCCACAAAAGCAATGTTATTGAACCTTAGGTTTTCCACCCATAAAGTGGGCATGTTTTTTTTTTTTTCCTGGAAAGAATGGGAATGTGAATACTTTGTGAGTGGAAAATGAGTACATAAGTGCTCCTTCCAGTGGTGGGTCCTAGCTGTCCAAAAACTCTGTGAAATGGAATTCCAAAGCCTTTGCAGCCAAATCTTAGAAGGTTGTTGAATGGGTAGTCACATTTTACACATTTTGTCAACTCTGGAGGAAGGGGCCCCTGAAGCTTGCAACTCTCAAGCAGCCTTGGAGGCAGCCACTAACTTTAATACTCACTAGATGACATGCCATATCACTTCTTTGGGCCTCGGTTGTTAAATGGAGAAAATACAGCTGGGGTGTAGCTCAGTGGTACAGTACTTGACTAACAAGAATTAAGTCCTGGGTTCATTTCCTATAAAAAACCGTAAGGCCAGGACAATTAATACCTACCTCTGTGAACTATTAAGTAGATCAAATGCAAGATTGTTAATCAGATGTGTTTGTCAGTAGGAAGCACAGTCCTTACTGCTTCACCCCACTTCACTGTTTTCTTCCTGTCCCCATATCAGGTAGGCTATTGGGTTCTCATGCCCACTAATTCTTTCTTTTGTCTATGAAGTAGTTTCCATAATAGCCATAGCAGAACCTTGTCTCTGTCCCCACTCCATGGACATAGTACCCATCCCTTGAACACATTCAGAATTTGGAGAAGTCCCTCATTCTCTTCACCCATCACTTAGGAGAGTGTAGCACCAACACATAGTAACATATACTCTGAAGTGTGGTGCAGGGTTCCAGACCCTGTCCATTTGAACAAGTGGTATGACTATGAATAAAAGTGATTTACAGCTTAGGGGTCTGAAATGTGTATCCCATCCTCTAGCCAGGAGAGCCTTGTTAGCAGCCCGTACCTTGGCATGCTCCTCTGGGATCTGAAGCCCAGTGCATAAGAGGACACTGAGTGGTCAGGACCTGCAAATAAGGACAGCCTGGAGCTGGCGCCCTCAGAGAGCAGCACACCCACCTCCCATGGAGCAGATGGAGGTCCTGAGGCTCATGCAGAGAGAAGAAAGTAACTCAGGGCCTTAAACCAGTATGTGCTGTTGCTATGCCCCCAGATTCAGTCTTCTAGGGTTCTCACTGTGCCTCAGTGTCTTAAGAGATCTTGTCAGAAGAAGGGATCCCAGAGAAGCTCCAGTGGTTTGGAGGGAGAATTTCCCCCATAATCCCTCTTCAGCTTGGTGTCCCCAGGTAATACATGTTAAAGTCCTGGAAACAAAGTGATCAAATCACAGGGTTTTAGATAAACAGTGTTAGAGGGGAACCCTGGCCCGACTGGGCTTGCGCACACTTAAGCTGTGGAAAGGGTAGAGTGCCATGTTTTCTCCCATTCCTGTACTTCTCCTACAACAGTGGCTTAGAAGTCACGCTGTCAGTTCTGAAACCCTGGAAGAGAAGGAGTCTTACAAAAAATATCAACTCAAGCCAAGAGCTGAATTAGAAAGCCTCGAGGGTGGGATTTAGACCTAGGTCAGCTTCATTCTACAGACTAAAGACCCAAGGGTTAGGAGACTCTTGTCATAACAGGATAAGGACAAAGCTAGGTCCTTGGCTTGCTGTTTTAAAATATGGAGTTACCCAGAAGATATGCATGTCCAGTGGGGCTGATCATACTCAGCTCCCTTCCATCCCACCAGACCCTTTTTCTAGTTCTTCTCTGTCCCAAACTTGGGATGTCTTGTCTTCTAGATTAACCAAAGAGGCTATTCTCTTTGCCCCGACTTATTGCCTACCATGTCTAGTGGTGCCACTCATATCCCACTAGGCATATGATTTGCTATACAATTTTGGCCACATAAATTGCCCTATCTGGGTTATAATATCTTCTTCCCAGTTCAGGCGACTTCCCATGAATGCAGTGTCTCATCACATGTGGCTCTCTATAATCTTATCTCAGCATGGAAAGTTTAAGTGGATTGGATAATCAGTTAGGGAAGAGCTTTGAGACATACCATGGGGGATTGGGTGAGGGGAGAAAACAGAAATCTAGCCAGACATGGTGGCACAGACCTATGGTCCTGATACTTGGGATGCTGAGGTAGGAGGATGGCAGTGAGTTCAAAGCCAGCTTGGGGCTACAGAGGGAGTTTCTGGTCGGCCTATGCTAGAGTGAGACCTTGCCTCAGGAAAAAAAAGAACAGCTAAGGCAGGAGGCTCCAGACCACCACAATGCCTACCGTACCTTACTTCTATCAGAGCCATGTTGTTTTGGATATTTATATAGTGGGTTTTCACTTAGAATTCAATTTGGCAGAGGAAGCTTTAAAATTATTGAATTATTGTGATTCTTCTTATTGCTGGTGTGTGTGTGTATGTGTGTGTGTGTGTGTGTGTGTGTGTATTCGTGTAGATGTCCTGTAAACATATGGAGGTGAGAGGACAAACTCAGGTATTGGTCCTCTCCTTCCACCTAGTCTTTTGAGACAAGGTCCCTCTTGTTATTTTGCCACTGGGAAAGCCAGACGAGCTGGCCTGTGAGCTTCAGGATTCCCCTGACTTTGCCTCCCATTGCCATGTGCATGTTGAGATTACATGTGTGTGAAGCACTTTGTGTCCAGCTTTACATGAATACTGGGGAACAATGCATCCAGTTGGCAGGCAACTTTAACCATTGAGCCAACTCCCCAGCCCTCAAAGGAAGTTTTTAAAGCCAATAGACTAATTGTGTGCTGCCTTTTGCATTTTGAGTTTTGTTTGACTTTTGTTTGACTCAATATGTAGCCCAGACTGACTTCAGACTTGATATCCTCCTTCCTTCACTTCATAAGAGCTGGGATTATAGGCTTGCACCACCATACCCAGCTTTAGGTGTATTGTTGAACTTGGGCCTCAGTTACCTACTGAGTTGTCATTATATGACATAACAAAAATAAAATGCACAGAACAGCACCCAGCATGTAACAATGATTCTAATGATACCTACTATATATATATATATATATATATATATTGGTTTTTCGAGGTAGGGTCTCACTTTAGCCCTGGCTGACCTGGGATTCACTATGGAGTCTCAGGGTGTCCTCGAACTCATGGCGATCCTCCTACCTCTGCCTCCCAATTGCTGGGATTAAAGGCGAACGCCACCATGCCCGGCTAATACCTACTATTTTTGAGTTCTAACTATGTGGTAGGTATTGTTTACAGGCTATACTTGGATCAGCTTATTTGACTCTTTTGAACCTTCTCAGAAAGCACTTACAGTTATTACCTTCATTTTGCAGATAAATACATAGGAGCACAGAGAAGTTTCACAATTTGTTCAACATTTTACAGCTAAGGAAGGCTGAAATTGGGATTTGAATACAGGCAATTTGGGCAACCCAAGATCTATTCTAGTAGACAAGCCAGGCTACAGGATGCCTTCCTGTTTATGTACAAGATCTGCTGAGGCAAACCCTATAGCCATGGGTCACTTCTTCAAACAGTGGTCAGTGGAAAAGCACTGAGTTTGATGAGCAAATCAGGACCTGCTCCCATGCTCATCAAAACCTACGAGAAACCAGGCAGCGGTTGTTGTGAGAACTGAGAAGAGGGCTTAATGACCCCACTGTGTAAGACTCTACTGAATCTCTCCATTTCACTGACTCTGTTACTCCAAATCTTCCTGATTCTCACCATTTAGCTTGCCTTCTTTCCTTTGTGTTCCCTTTTTGGTCCCCTCCATCTTTGTCTTTCTCTCTCCTTGCTCAGCAATAGTCTAATAACTTGCTAAACCACAACCCTCATTTTTTTTCTATTTCCACTTTCCAGGGGAATTCTGAAGCTACTCCAGAAGCCTGTCCTCATTGATCCTCCCTTCTCTCTGGCCACATTCATCTTTACTCAGGCCATACCCACGTCCCCAAGGCTAGTTCTCTCAATTTTAACTCCCTCAGATCATAGGTACCTTGCAGAGGCCATTAGACCCACTCACTGCCTGGGCATGTCCCTTCTCCTTTCTCAGTTTCTCTGTTAATGGTTTAAGGGGACTGATAGAGGTTGAACCTTATGATATCTGAGGAGTTTTCCTGCTTTCATTCCCAAAGTTTTATATCTGTTTAATTTTTTTGGGTTTTTTTTTTTGGGACAGAGAACTTTGCAAGGAACCATGGGATCTAGAATGTGAGGAACTAGATGCTGAGGGAGACAAAATGTGGAAACTAAGCTTGCAGAAGTTTCAAAGTAATGAAACTGCATATGGACAACAGAGGCTGGGCCAGTGTAAGTGGAGGAACAACATTTTGCAAGCCAAGTAATTTTAGGAGAATGGTGCTCTCAGCTAGGTTTGGCTTCAAAGGAAGGTCAAAGAGCTGTGTGTCTGGAAGCTTGCAGTAGCAGAGCATGGGCAGCTCTAGGTGTGCAGCGTGACCTGAAGATGCATTCCCACTTTTCCCGGCATCACCAGTTGCCTGTTCTGCCCAAGTCACATTGGAGTTATGGGTAGTAGGGGACAAAGACCCCAATCAATGGTCAGGATTTCTATTTCAAAGGTGTAGAGACAATACGGAGATAAATAGGACACCCCTTGCCTTTCCCAAGGTGCTTTCATCTCACTCACTTTTACAACAACCCTGTGAGATAGGAACTCTTATCTTATTTACAGATCAAAGAGAAGGCAGAATTCACTCAGACTGATCTGAAAGCAAGGGTACAGGCAGGCTTAGCCTCCCTCTCCCAGTATTTAGACTTCCCAGCCAATGCTCAATCTCAAGCTCTTGCCATGTTCGTCACGCCTCATCCTCCTCTTCAAGATATTGGGAAAGAAGCCAAGGTCTTGCACACGCTAGGCAAGCAGCCTACCATTGAGACCTTTTTATATATATATTTTTTACTTCGAGGCAGAGTCTTACTAAGTTGCTCAGGCTAGTCTTAAATTTGCAATCTTCCTACCTTACCCTCCTGAGCAACTGGGGTTATAGGTCTGTGCAATCAAGCCCAGCACACTTCTGCATTTTCAATAGTTCTCATAATAAATGTCTTCTGGAAAACTAACACCCACACAAAAATTTAAAAAAATGAAACCTTGTATCAGTGGTTAATGGTGGAAAGGAGTGAGGGGATTATGGAACTTTGATCTCCATAAGATAACAGATAGCTGAATGGAAATTTCGACTCAAAGCATATATTTGTAATTTCTATATGAAAAGAAGTATCACAAACAGAAAGCAGGACATGATCTATGCTATAAGACAGATACACACTATGCTGGGGATTTGAAAGAGGGAGGGAACAATATTTGAGCTGAGCTTCCAAGAATGCCAAAGGTCAAGCAGACTGAGATGGGGGGAGGGGATACAAGAATCCTAGTGTCTGCAAAAGTCAGCCATTCCCTCTGGGCAGCTGTTGCTGACTTCTGAGAGAACAGGCCTGCCTAGAAGGAATTCTTCCTGAACAATTCAGTGCACTTAGTGTGTAGGATTTCCTGGTGTTTTTTTTTCCCCCTTTCCTCATTTTATATTGTGGTACCTGGGCCAGAGCCCGGGGCTTGGGAAACACCTGTTTTTATCCACACATCCCTCAGTTTGCCATGGCAAGCTCCAGCTGGGCCAGTTCAGCCAGGCATGGGCAAAAGGAACCATAGTGTCCAGTGCCATTCCAAATAGAAGGCCTCAGCCAGGGATCCCCTCCTCCAACTTTTTCATCAGGGCCCAGGATTTAGTGTCATACTATCTGATGATCAGATTGACCACATTCTTTCTGATAAACAAGACTAAATCCCTTTTCAATTACTGGTCATAGAGACAGAATGTAAGAGCTAGAAGGGCCTTAAAGACCACCCAATCCAATGCTCTCATTTTAACAGTGGGGAAATCAGGGTCCAGAGAGAACAGGGATTTGCCTAAGGTCACAGAGTTGGCTAGCTGCCAAATCAACACATCCTGCCTGGTTGGACTTTAGCCCCTGTGATGGTGATGAATGACCCTCGCTGTCAACTGGGCCTTTTCAAAGGGTCTCATTGGCAGACATGAGAAGGAAAGCACATCTGGTCTTTGGAGACACGAAATGTACAGGGCATATCTGATCCTTCCATCACTCCGCCAGCAGTTCCCCTCTAGCCTGCATGCTGCCTTTCTGCAGTGGGGGTGGGGCTCTAAAGTCTCAATTCAACATCTGCCCTCTCCATCCCAGAAGCCTTGGGGGCTGATACCTGAGGTCTCAGCTCCTGCTTTCTTAATTTCAAATCAGACTTCTCCAATGGAAGAAAAACTCCCCCTTCCCTCATCATGCTGCCTGGGCTAGCCATGGTTGTAATTTTATTATCATTTAAAAACTATCATTTGTGTATTGCCTGGTAGTTTATTGAATACTCTCCCATAATCACACATAGATCCCACAATCTTTTAAAACAGAGAAATGCCATGAGTGGTAATACACACCTATAATTCTAGTACTCAGGAGGCTTAGGCACAAAGATCATCAGTTCAAAACCAGTCTGGGCTACAAAGTGAGTTCTAGATCAGCCTGGGCAATGTAGTGAGAGTCTGCCTCTAAACAGGCAATCAAATAACAACTGAGTGAACTGAGGCTCACAGAGATAATAGCATAGCAAATAAGTAACACTGAAAATTCAGACCCAGATCTACCTGAATTCTTTTTGCCACACTAAAATTACCTTCTTTTGCTTATTTTGTGACAAGGATGGGTAAGTAAATGTGAGTCAGGATACAAAGACAAGGGGAAGTATAGGGACATGGAAATGGAAATGAGCTACTCATTCCAGAGTCTGGTTGAAGCCTCTTGCCAGGCTGAGACTCAAGCATTCCAACACAATTAACAACGTTTGCTGTGAAGGTTGTTGCCACTGAGACAATATTTATATATTATATATTTCTTTTATTTTCAAATTAGAATGTAAAATAGCAATAAGCCAGGCTTAAAGCCTTAGTGTATATGACCCCTTCCAGATATTTCTAAGAATTCCAGAAGCAACACTATTAACTTTTGTTTATACTTAAGATCTTCTAATGTCCCGGGACTCTGTGATGTAGAGTTTTATCATTGTAAACCTGTCAGATACATCCCAAGAACTATCCCATGATCTCACTTAAACTTCTTATCAACCCTTTAATGATAACTTCAGAAATCAACAAAATTGTATATATGACTATTGCAATGACAACAAAGTGTGGCTCTCCCTTGAGAAACCCATACCCATACTTGGTTATATTTATTCTGTCTCTGAGTGCCGGCTTCTCTATTAGCTCCCATGCTTAAATTCAAGTTAAAATGTCTTTGAATAAACTCCAACTCTGCTTTATACTGGCTTGTCCTGAAATTCCTTTCTCAATGAAACCAAGAACTCAGATTTACCTAAGCACAGGTTCTTAAAGACTAGGACAACTTCTCAGCTACTGTGGACAGCAGCATGGAGTTATGTCTCCTCCCTCCCCTCCCCCTGTCACCATTGATGGATGGATGGAATAGTTTCCAAGTGCACTTTCTATGGCAGGCTCTTCAGTAGATGTGAGGTTGCAAAGAGATGAAACAAGGTTGCTACCTTTAAGGAACACACTACTTCACTAAGTGCTACTCAGATTTTGCACCCCCCTCAATAACTGGGCACAATGAATTCCTTTCCCACTAACCCCCAGGAGCTGAATCCCTGTTTCAGGTTCAATGCAGGAGCTGGAGGGGAATCCCACATAGCCAGCCACAAATCAGAAATTTCCTTTAAGTTTCTACTTTTATTTTAAAATTTCATGGGAAGTTTACATGCTAATCCACAACAGTTGTATACATGCTTTATTCTAAAATGACGTTTTACCTTAGATCTCTTAGGACAAACAAGCTGTAGTAAATATATACTCTTAGAATCATCCTTCAGAAGGAGTTCAGTTTACCTCTAGCCCAGAGAATTTGGTGGTATGTTTTCTGTGGTGAAGGTCTCATTATATTACAAAACTAAGATTTTGGTAAAGAGGCTATGTGTATCTACGCACTTATTCGACTCTTGTGACATACATACATGTATGCCCACAGAAACTCCAGAAGTGAGTAGAGCTGACTTTCTTGCAGAACTATATGCATGTTTCTCTGCTACCCAAAAGTGATCCACACTTCTCCTCTGGAAGCTAGCTATGAATTAGCCAAGTTCCTCAGCACCAAAACCAGAATTGAAAAAGATTAGAGGAGTTGGGGAGCTGCATCAGTAGATAAAGTACTTGCCATGGAAGCACAAAAACTTGAGGGCAGATCCCTATTACCCACATAAAATCTTGGTGTGGCAGCGCACACCTATAATCTCAGGACTAGGGAAGTGGAGGCAAGGGATCCCTGGGGCTTGCTGGCTAGCGGAATCCCTAAGTTTCAGGTTCAATGCAAGACCCTGCTTCAAAAACGTAATGTGGACAATGATAGAAGAAGACACTCGACATCAACTTCTGGCCTCTACATGTGCACACACATGCATATCCATGTGTACCTGTGTGCACACTTGTGCCTACACACATATACACACTACACACACATACCTATACCACAAAAAGGAATTAAGAAAAGAAAAATACAAGCAAGGCTAAAACACCCCTTTGCATTGGCTCTATCAGCAACAGATGTCCTCCCTTTCAACAGTAGAGAGCTGAGAAGAGAAAGCCAAGAAAACTCAAGAGTAGTTTAGGAGTTATAAAGTAGGTATTCTGGGATACAGTTGGGAACTGAAAAGGCACTTTATTGCGTCTACTTGGTTTCTGAAAAGAAACCTTTTGTAAATATTGAATGTTGTTCCGATGTTTCTGTGTTTTGTAATCAATGCACATGTTTTTCATCTTGGGTTTAAGGGAAGATCCTACTTTGGTAATCCTCAAACAAGAAAGGGGTTTAGCTCTCATTCTGCCATAGGTAAAAGAGAGCAGGACATCTCTGGGGGCCATATGTGGTGATAACAGTGGTAAGATCAAAGTATGACCTTTGCAAATGGTGATGAGGTTGGGGGCTGGGCTCAAGATTCTGAACCCATTGCCCTCCCCTTAAAAGTCTCCTTTTGGCCTCTTCTTCTTCCAAATCTTGAAGGGTTTTGTGCTCTGTTTTTAATAAGGAAGGCTGTTCCTTTCCCCTGTGGAATGTATTCCCTGAAATATCCTGCTCTGGGGACAAATGGACACCGGGTTGAAAGCCTGTGTGTTCCCAGGCACCCCACTTCCTATGTTTTCATTTTTCTTCTCAAAATACAAACCAAGCCAATTCTTCCTGTTTCTGGGTTTGGGATGTGGAAGGTCACACAGCAGGAACCTCTAGCAATCAGGTCAGAAGGGGCCTCCACAAGCTATCCCTACACTGCCCTGCCATGAGGGGAGGGCTGCTTGAATGGAATCAGTCCTGTGAAAAGAGTGGGATGAGGAGCAGCATTCAGGCCATAGCAAGGGATCAGCTCTGCCTCTGACACTAATTTGCTATGCTTTTCCTTGGCCCTTGCCTCAGGCACACCAAAGCCTGGACACCATGGAGCAATCAGCAGTGCAGTGGCTGACCTTCTTGTCCTTTGGGAGTCCATTTGGGAAGGTCCTTAGGGGCTGTGAGAGACCTTCTTAGAGCCAGGGCTATCCATCCCGGGGAAGAGGAAGGGCAGATTCTGAGGACATTACAGAGGAGTGGGGATTGTGTTCTAGTCTCCATTCTGTCCCCCACCTATATGTTGCTCTGCAGCCACTTCCTTTCCTTAGTTTCAGGTACCCTAAACTTCAATGAGCACACTGGTCTGTGTAAACAATAAGGTCCCTTCCACTTCACACTTTGGAAAATTATGAATGTCAACAGTCACAGGGCAGAAGGAACATGATACTTTTATGAAACTCCAAAAGGCAAAAATAGGACCAGAAGGGAGAAATTGTTTTAAATCCAATTCTGGCTCAACATAAAGAACTTTTACTGGAGACAGTAAAATGGGTGCCTAAAATCCTAACACCCAGAATACGGAGGCAAGAAGATTGTTACATGAAGACCAGTCCGAGTTAAGTGAGATTCTATTTCAAAACCAAATAGGGAAGGGAAGAGGATGAGGATTTTCAGCTGATTACAGAATGAGAAAGGATGCTTCACCATACCTAGAGACTTTGGTTAGAGTCCAAGTGTACAGGAAGCAGAAATGGTGTAAAAGGGAACTAGTTAGCAACTGAACATTACACCCAGGCTACAATCTCCAACATTTAAGTTTGTGTAGCAGATTCAAGTCTCCAAATAAAATCTTTAGGAGACCTTCAATTTGTAAAATGGATCTAGTTGAATGAAACAGATATCCCTCAGCTCTGTCCTCTCATGGCCCATGAGGAATCTTGGGATTCTAGGGCTATGTTGGTTGTGAAGGGCATTGGTTACTATGGTTCTTAAGGACTCTTCTAGCCTTGAGATGTAAGACAACCTCGGAGTAAGGGCTTAGTAGAAACACGTGTCACATGGATGTTCACCCTCAAGAAGGCTCCTCTTGTGATATTTTATCTTGTGGAGCCAGTGGGGCTCTGTGCCGATCTGTAATAGCTAGGTCAGGGCTAAAATGATAGGGAAGAAAGTCTGCTGAGAGGGGAAAAAAAAATCACCACTCAGATTACCAGAAGTTCTTTTGCTATGTCATCAAAAATAAAAGACAATCCTTGGCAGATTCATTGTTTATGTGAAGCCCTGGGCTTAGTTCTGGGAATACGGGGGTCAGTCAAATGTAGCCACTGTATAAAAAGAGTTTATGGCTTATGAGAGACAAGAAACAAAAGAAGCCAAACACCAGACAGCATAATGTGTTATAATGGAGGTGTGGGTGAGATGGGAAGGAAGAGAGTCCAAAGGATGGCTCAACAAGCTGGCAAAGCTAGAGATACAGTTCTGTGGGACAGCACGTGCCTGGCATGCAATGCAAAAGGCCAAAAGTTCATTCTTAGTACAGTAAGTAAATAAATGAATATGGAACTCTGATAGCAACATGGAAAATGAACTTGGACAGACACATGGCAGCAGGGAGACCCATCCATGTCAGAATTGCTATGGGTCCAGATAGAGGGTTCTGATGGTGTGAGTGGCAAAGAAGGGGCACATTTAGGAAAGATTACAAAGAGACCTCACATATGTGACTTAGAGGCTGAATGGCAGCTAGTAAGAAAGATGGAGTCCAGGTAACCTCTATGATTCTTGCTTGAGTGACTGCACAATGGTGGTGCATTAATCAAGAAAGGGTGTCTTGGAGGAGAATGATGAACTACAATTGCCAGTGCTCAGGATGAAGGATTCACAGAGCTTTCTGGTGAAAATGTCTGATAGCATCTCTCAGGTTTTTCTTAGACCTGGCATTCTCCCTGCAATTCCCACTCCTAGCCACTCTCTATTCCTTGGCTCAGGCTGTGAAAATGATTAAGTAGACGCTGTACCTCAGGATTTCTCTGATCTGCATCAATAAGCCTGGGATTGACTGTCTTGTACTCCTGAAAACCAGAACTAAGTACATGGGCTTCCCAACCCTTTTGGTCCCACAGGAAGTCCTTATGATTCCACAGTCCTGGGAACCCTTCTTGAGTCCCAAGTAGCATCTTGAACTTGCCCTTTCCATTGATCCTATTCCCCTTTGACTTCTGGCAGGACTGCTGGTCTGTGGGGGTGGAGAACAAGGGGCAGCATGGAGTCAAAATGCAGAGGACCGGAGCTGGGGAAACGAATGGCTCAGTGGTCAAAGGTGCTTGCTTGCAAAGTCAGCTGACCCCAATTCAATCCTCCCTAGCACCTACATGAAGCCAGACACAAGGAAGGTAGATGAAGAGCACAGATATCTCAAGGAAGGTAGATGAAGAGCACAGATACTTTGAGGTTGTCCTCTGACCTCCACATGTATGCTGTGGACATTCATGCACGCACAAATAAATAAATAAATTTTAGATGGATGAAGGAATTGGGACCTTCTAGTTCAACCTTCTTGTTACTTAGACAATAAAACTAAGGTCTAGGGAAGCAATTAATTCAAGGTCACGAAGGAGTTAATGGCAGAAATAGAATTAGATGTTGAGCCGGGCGTGGTGGCGCACGCCTTTAATCCCAGCACTCGGGAGGCAGAGGTAGGAGGATCGCCGTGAGTTCGAGGCCACCCTGAGACTCCATAGTGAATTCCAGGTCAGCCTGGGCTAGAGTGAAACCCTACCTCGAAAAACCAAAAAAAAAAAAAAAAAAGAAAGAAATAGAATTAGATGCTAGGTCTCCCAACTTAAAGTCAGTGTCTTTGCCTTGGCTGAATTCACCTTAGATCATGGTTGAAAGATTTCCTGTCTCAAATGATAATCCATTTCAGATAAAGCCAACTAAATAGATCTTTATACTCTTTGAAGTTGCTCGGTAAAATACCTGTCAAATGATAAGTGAGTCATGCGCTGTCAATGTTCTTTATAAAATTAGCAAATATGAAATGATCAGATCTATCAAGAATTACTCTTCATTAATGACTTATTCCTTTTCAGATAAAGGAAGTGGACTGAGTTAGGATGGTGATGATGATTTTCACATATTTAGTATTTTAGTCTACTGCTGTCCTGAGCCTGGGAGATGATACCAGTAGCATCTTAAATAAATATATTAAAATTAACAAATTTGTTTCTATTTTCTACCTTTTACACAGGTCTTCCCATCTATCAGAACAAGGAGGAGGGATTGGGGCAGCTGATGGGTAGAGTCTGGTGTGTAGGCCAAGCCTGCAGCCAGACAGGAGCCAGTTGGGTTGGGAGCAGGAGCTCTTGTTACAGGCAAATGATTACCCCCCAGGTTGCCCCAGTCACTTCAGCAGAAGCCTGGAGAGAAGCCCTGAATGGCTGTGTGCAACAAAAGCAGCTTTGTGCACCAGGAGCAAGGGCCTCAGAGAGGATTTGGTGTAAGGGTGTGTGGTGGTTTGAATAGAATAGATGGCCCCCAATATATTCAGTTGCTTATTTGTAGTTTGCATCTCTAGCCATCTGGCTGGAGGCAATGTCTGGGTGGATCTTAAAGTGTGGTGATGGGTTTCAGGTTTCAATCTAAAGATATGCAAAGTGTGCCTAGCAGGAGTTCCTGAAGTGTGCTCTGGCTTTTGGCTTTAGGCTTGTACTGCTCTCTCTCTCTGCTTGGGCCTGTGAAAGCAGGCAAGTTTCTTCTGCTTTTATGGAACTTCCCCTGGATCTGTAAGCTTCAATAAATCCCTTCCTCCATAACTGTGCCTGGTCTGGAAGTTCATCTCAGCGAACCTGAAGCTGTCTAATACAGAATTTGGTACCGAGGAGTGGGGTGAGATGAACCTTACTATGTGGATGTTGATCTTGTGGAACCTTTGCTTTGGAGGAATAGGCATGGACTTGATGCTTGCAACTGAAGATGTCCTCTGGAGTGGTAAGCCAAGTTTTATGGACTATTCTGATGAGAGTCTGAGAATGCTAAGTGCAGATAGCATTGAACTTCAAGGCTTGGCTTATGAGCTTTCTAAGGGGAAGGAAAGACTGCAGAGGACTTTGTTAGAACTGGGCTACTGGCATAAGGGCTGGCTGCGTCCTGCTGCCCAGGCCCAGAGTGTTTGATCAAGGTTAAATTTGTAATGGACTGATGTGCTTGGCTAGAGATATTGGACTGAGAGATTTAAGATTTTAAGCTGGAAAACCTCAAGCAAGTTAAAATTACAGGCACTGAGACTGGTATTAGGTTACTGAATCTGCTATTGTCAAACACATTAGCAATCTTAAGGAAGATATCCAACTGCTTTACATTAAAACAATGGAAAGGATGCCTGAGGAAAGACTATCATTGAAATGCAAACACTTTTGGAAAGAGTTGACTAGAGAAGGAACCTGCTTTTCAAGGCTATGATTTGTTTCCTCCCTGAATTAAGAATATGGCTGTGTCCTGCACACCTGGTATTGGTTTCAGAAGCATGAAAAATGCATGGAGTGGCCGTGAATTGCACATGCTTCCAGGAGCTGCTGCTGAGATGCAGCATGAGGTAGGGCCTGATGCCCTGATAGGCTGAAAGGGCCTTTGGAAAATGTAAAGAGTGGTCATGAATTGCACATGGTTCCAGGAGCTGCTGCTGAGATGTGGCATGAGGCTGGGCATGGTGCCCTGATAGGCTGAAAGAGCCTTTGGAAGATGGACCATGGTTTGCATGAAGACCTGAAGATGTTTTGTATATACCAGGACTGTGCAAGGGCTACCATCGAGCACACTGTTGGCCTGGGATGGAAGTGTTCCCGGGCTACTCTGCCCAGCTGGAGGGGCGGAATTGGAAAGTCTGGAGACTGTTAGTCTCTGGGTATATTGAACTTGAACTGCAGAAGTTTGATGTTTGTTTGATGGTGGTTGAGTTTGCATTGTTTTAGTCTCTCCTTGCTGTGCCTTATACCAGTTGAAAATGTTTACTCTGTGCCTTTATATGTTAGAAGTGTTTAACTTGTTTGATTTTACAGGTCTTCATATCTTAAATTGGTCAAGACTGTGGGGACCTTTGAAATTGAACTGAGTACAATTTATAATGTGTGATGGTTATAAATCTATTGGGGGCCAGGGGCGGAATGTGGTGGTTTGAATAGAATAGATGGCCCCCAATATATTCAGTTGCTTATTTGTAGTTTGCATCTCTAGCCATCTGGCTGGAGGCAATGTCTGGGTGGATCTTAAAGTGTGGTGATGGGTTTCAGGTTTCAATCTAAAGATATGCAAAGTGTGCCTAGCAGGAGTTCCTGAAGTGTGCTCTGGCTTTTGGCTTTAGGCTTGTACTGCTCTCTCTCTCTGCTTGGGCCTGTGAAAGCAGGCAAGTTTCTTCTGCTTTTATGGAACTTCCCCTGGATCTGTAAGCTTCAATAAATCCCTTCCTCCATAACTGTGCCTGGTCTGGAAGTTCATCTCAGCGAACCTGAAGCTGTCTAATACAGGGTGGTAGGAGGAAAGATCAGGAATTCTCACCTTTGTGGATTGCTGGGTAGGGGAACTAATGGATTCCATAGAAGTGTGGCTTACAAGTTGAAGAGTCCTTGATTTTTCAGAGCAACATATGCCTTAGAGGTGCTTTAGCACAAACTAATTCCTATTATAGTTGGTAGGAGAAGGGATAGGTTCAAGGTCACACAGCAGGCAAAGGGCAAAGCCAAAATTGGAATAGAGAGCTTCTGACTCTCCCCATCGAGCATTGTCACTTGAGTACTTGAGGACTTGATTTGAACTGTGGTTGTACTTGGAAGAAGGAAGTCCCTGTTAGGCTCCAGAAACCTATATTCATGGTAGGGATAATTCATGCTCAAGAAACAGTGTGACGACACATATACCCCAACAAGGTGGGTCCCTGTGGAGGGGGGTGGACAGGGAGGAGGCTAACAAAGATACCAACTTGACTGTATTCCCTGAGTACAAAATTAATAATAATAATAAAAAAGAAATAGTGTGAGGCCTTGGAGGAAACGGAGTGATGCAGGGAGGCTAGAAGCCTGAGCGTGGAGCAAGGTCCAAGGCTTACATCTACTTCTGACCTGCTGATGCTTACTTATTCCCGTTAGCTCTGTGTTTTCCTGTTGGCTGTATATTGGCATGGGACGATTTGATGCAGTACTTTGGCATTTTGAAGCATAACATTCCAAGTTGATGGGTAAAATACATGTCAAATGATAAGATTCATTTACCATATGCTAAGAAGAACATAACTGGGAGGCTAAGGAGATTGCTCTGTGTTTAAAAACACTTGTTTGCAAAGCCTGCTGGCCAGATAAAGCTGGATGCAAAGTGGTATCTTATATCCGTGTTCCCAATGCAGGCAAGCTAGTCTGACAGTTTGTAGTCTGGCACTTCCTTTGCAGTGGCACGAGAGCCTCAGAGTTGTCTTCTGACCTCCACACACATGCTGTGGCATGCACATCCATACACACACAATTTTCAAGACATAACTAGCACCCCAAATGCTAATAACCATCACGGCGTAGAGTGACATTACTTTTGAAAGCAGGGTTGTTTTAAAGAAAGAGGTTGAATTCACTTGGCACAGGATAAAGTGGTGGTAGAGAGTCTGAAGCTGCTTCACAGATCAGTGATGTTTGGGAAACACTGTGCTAGTGGGTCCGCAGGCACATAATGACAGCAGGGCTAGGCAGCCCACATGAGTTGAGGCAAGTTAAACACATATCCCTTATCCTCTCCTGTAAAGTAAGACAGTGCCAAGAGATCCCATGACCCCACATGCCAAAGTTGCCACTACCCATGGGACCACTAGGATGAATGTAATCCCATCTCACAGAAAGCTTCGGTTGACTCATCCCAAAAAGATTATATGAGGTGAAGTATAATCCCTGCATCTGAGAGGGAGAGGCAGTAGGATCATGTTAAGTTCACGGTTCAAGGCCAACCTGATCTACATAGTGAAAATGTGTCAAGGAAAGGAAGAAAAATGCAAATTTAGGCAACTGTCAACTTTGGTTCAGTGCCTTGCACTTTTGCCTCTAGAAAGTCTTTGGCTAGTCTTCTCTTCCACATCTGTTCTGCAGTGGTAGCACTTGGAGCATAGCATGTGCAAACAAACCAGGCTTAATTTGAAGATGCCCACACTGAGGTTCCTGAGAAGGCCCTTGCTAAGGGCAGTTCCAACAGGAGTGGCACAGTCAAGACTAGGTCCCACACTCGTGCTGATCCTGCCACCCCACCTTTCCTGCCCTATGATTCCTGCTCTGGTGCCCCTTCTTCCTGCTTCGCTCCTCACCCTCACCCTGTCAGACATTTAACTTGCTTCAGAACTTCTAAAAGTCACAAAAGAAGCTCATAAAATTGGTCACATCTATAGTTAAAATATAGTTATATTTTAACTATAAATAACTATATTTACAAATCAATATATCCTGCCAAGATATGTATTTTTACAACTACTGCTTTCGTAATCCATTATATGAGCCATAAAATCCAAGTAGTAAACTAGTATTTTAGTTTTTTTTTTCTTAGAACCTGTAATGTTTCTACAGCATCATTTATGGTGGAATCATCCATGCACAGACATCTTTTCCAAAGGGTACTCTTGAGGAACTACTAATTAATATAAACAATTGAGGACATTTAAAAGAAGAAAATACAAATAAGAACCAAAATGGAAGACAATTCCAGTCAGATACAATAGTACCAGTTTGTTACTTTTTTTTTTTTTTTTTACACACTGTTGAAAATTTGCCCTGTCACTGACTTAAGAGGTACCATTACAGCAGAGATAGGGGATACTAAACAACGAGGCAAAATTTTAAAAGAAAAACTGTATCCTAGGTTGGTGAAGATGAGAGAAATTGTTGCTAGCAGGATTGTCCACTTCTGAAAAGTATTTGGCAATTTTTGAATTTTAAATTTTAGACTTTGTCTTAGAAATTGTCTATAGAAAGCCGGGAGTGGTGGCGCACGCCTTTAATCCCAGCACTCGGGAGGCAGAGGTAGGAGGATCGCCCCGTGAGTTCAAGGCCACCCTGAGACTCCATAGTGAATCCCAGGTCAGCCTGGGCTAGAGTGAGACCCTACTTTGAAAAACCAAAAAAAAAAAAAAAAAAAAAAAAAAGAAATTGTCTATAGAAACAAGTAGATAGGCAGAGCTATGTATGTAGGACTATCCAATAAAATATCCACTGTAATGTGAAATATCAGACATGATCCTACTGCTAATCATCAGAGAATCAGGTGAATAAGCCAGGGGGTAACTGAAATGTAATTCTATGTTGCTGATAAATAAAACAAAGGAAGTTATACATATTTTCATGGAAAGTCTTTTAAGACATCCTATTTCTGTAAAAATGTAATGCTTATAAATATATGATTTATGTATACATAAAATGAATAAATATTCATATCTGTACACAAAAAAAAAAATTGGTCACATCGAAGACGATTGTTGGATGATTGGGGGACAGGAACAAGAAGACTTTGTTTTTGTAAATTTCTCGAATTTTGAAACTTAAAAGCATTACTTATTCCATAAATAAACAAATGAAATAAATCTTAAGACAATCAAGAGTTGTGTTCATCCTGTCAGTGAAATCTCAAAAATAATCAGACTTGTTCAGCACTTTGACTTTCCTTCCTTCTTTCTTTTTCCTTCCCTTCCTTCCTTTCTTCCTTCCTTCCTTCCTTCCTTTCTTTCTTTCTTTCCTTCTTTCTTTTTTTGTTTTTTCGAGGTAGGGTCTCATTCTAGCCCAGGCTGACCTAGAATTCACTCTGTGTTCTCAGGGTGGCCTCAAACTCATGGCGATCCTCCTACCTCTGTCTCCCAAGTGCTTGGATTAAAGGTGTGTGCCACCACACCCGGCTCTTTCTTTTTGAGACAAGATCTCACTATGTAACTGAGGCTGGCCTTTAACCTGCCACTCTGCCTCTGCCTTCCAAGTGCTAGGATTTTAGGTGTGATCTACCTTTGCCCTTTGTGTATCCTCCTTCCACAGTAGCCATGCTAATAATCTTCTCTGTATCATTACAATTTTAATATATAAACCACCAAAGCAAGCACAACTTTTTTGTTTGTTTGTTTATTCATTCACTCAATTATTTTCAAGTAGAGAGTGACAGAGAGAATAGGCATGCCAGGACCTCTAGCCACTGCTAAACGAACTCCAGATGCATGCAATGCTTTGTGCATCTGGCTTTACATGGGTACTGGGGAATCAAACCCAGGTCGTTAGGCTTTGCAGGCAAGCACCTTAACCACTGAGCAATCTCTCTAGACCAAACTTTGCTGTTTTGAATGCACTACTTCTTATGATCCATATCAGTCTTGTGCAGCAAGCCCCATTTTATTAACGTGGACACCACTGCAGAGAGAGGAAGCAACTGACCTGAGCTCACACATTGTAGTGAAATCTACAATGAAATTTGGGCTAGGATTCAGGTGCCCTGATTCTGAGTGCCTTACTGCTACCATAGCCACATCCACATAAACTCACAATTTCTGCTGGATTGACCTTGATTCAGACTGGGTCAATGTGATCATATTTGCCCTTAAATAGACATTTGCAAACTTGAACCTAATCAAGTAGCAAGAAGACCAGTCCTATCTCAACTTAGGTGATAGCGTCTACTAGATCATACCCCTGTAAGATACTCCTCTCTCCGTGGCAAGTCACAGGCCACTCAATTATGTGGTGCTCATCTTTCCATAGTTCAGCTTTGGCATCTTAGCCTGGCACAGATAGATTTTTTTTTTTTTTGAGACAGTATCTCATGTATCCCAGTCTGGTCTTGAACTTGCTATATGGCGGAAGATGACCTTAAATTTCTGACCCTTCTGCCTTCACATACCTAGGACTGAGACTGCAGGTGTAAGTCACCTCACCCAGTTGATATGGTACTTGAGGCTAGAACCCAGAGCTTTCTGCATGCTAGGTGAGTATTCCCCAACTGAGCTTCAGCCGCAGCACCCTTGGTGAAACAGTCTCATGAAATAACTTGGCAGCTGTGAGTGTATGCCATCTCAAGAGGGATTACTATTTCAGGGCCTAAGGGGTTTCTTCCAGCCTTTACAGCTGGTGTCTCTGAAATGAAGTTTGTCTTTCCTCCAGTATGGGCAACACCCAAACTTGTGCCCCCATATGTCCATAGTACAGAGCATGAGCTGAGCTCAGCAAAAAGCCCTGGAATGATGAGGAGTGTGGGGTCTAGAGAAGCAGATGTATGGTGCATGCTAGTCAAAGCAGTGTTCTGGCTTCAAAATAGGTCCCTCTTAGCTACTGTCATGACAATGCAAATAAATACCTCATTCTGCTCATTCTTCTTTTTAGCAGCCACTATTCAAGAACTCAGGGTCCCAAAGAGGAAAAGTCCTTGGAAAATCACCAGATCTTGTTTCTGCCTCCTGGTAGTAAAGTTACGATGAAACTAACTCCAGCTATTTTGTGAGATTTTTGAGAGCAAGGCTCTTGTTCTCTTCCAACACCTTCCAAAGGTTCCTCATCCAGGCCCTTAGCACGGCACTTAATTAGTACCTCTCTCTGTTTCAATGACTTCCCACCCCTTTCCCGCGCTGTCACCTAGGATCTATGCTAATTTAAGTCATGAATTCCTCCTGATGAGAATGGAGTTAATGAGAATGGCTGAGGCCATGATGATCTCAGCAAAGCCTGGCCTAGACCATGAATTCTGGCTCTGACAGCAAACCCTTTCCTGGCCAGCATCCTGCTTTCTCTTCCTCCCCCCAAACAGCCAGCCCTCTCTAGACAGATGCATCCTCTTCAGATGAAGGAAGCTGCTTGTTGCACCACTGGCTTACTTACATTCACGTCAGACACCAGGGGGCAGAAGGGAGATAGGCAGTCAGGCTCCAAAAAACTTGCTAGAGAGCATGTCACTCCTCTTCCCCACTTACTTACTCCCCTTTCCTGACGTGTTTCATCCCTAATACATTTCCCAGTGTTAAAAAGGCATTTGGAAAAAAAGGCATTTGAGAACAATGGAAGTACAGGGGTGGCTGCCACTTGCTGATGGTCCTGGAGGGAAATCCTTACCTGGTTTATAGACAAGAACCAGAGCTCCACTGGACACATAAAGAGCCAAGAGGCCAGGCCACTTCCAGGAAAGGAAGACTGAGAAGTTGTCCATAGATTTGCCTCTCAGTCATAGGTTCCATTGCTGGGGAGATGACAAGCTGGGAGGATATCTATGGCTATGCCATTTGTGAAGCATGCCCCCTACACTTACCAGTGTTCTTCTTCATAGGCAGCAATGGGAAGCACTGCAAAGGAAACAGAGAAGAAGTCAAACTAGCACAGAGATGTAATATCGAAATAAAATAGGTCTATAGAAAATTACAAGCTCAATCCATACAATTTATTGAGGGCACATTGATGCCCACAGAAGAGGAAAATGAAGAAAAGAGCAAAGTGGAGCCTACAATCCCAGACACCTGACTGACTAGTTCATATTACTTCCTCCTACCCCACTGGCTAATTCCCCTGATTTGTTTTCCTCTTACAGAATCGAGATAGTCCCCAAGTTAAGAACACTCTGCACATTTCCAATGCATCTGTTTGGTACATGCTATTCTTGATATAGCACTGACCAGGCTAGAAGCAAGGTTGGTTAGTGGAAATAAAAGTACTTAGGACTGGAAAGCCCAAGTTCAGGTCTGCCTTCCTTCGCTTACTGATTATGTAACACTGGACATTGCCCATAACCCCTTGAGCCTTCAGTTCCTGTGTCCATATGACTAGGAGAATTTTTAAAAAATCCTGAGCTTGTAGACTTTGAAAGGAAATATATATGAGAATGCTTATCAATATCATAATGCACCTTATAAATTTACTCAACAATCATTTATGGAACACTAATGTCCTGCAGAGTGCTTTGCTAGATGCCAAGGGTATAAAGGTGATCTAGGTACTTAGCATCTAGCACATTTCAGACATCTCAAGACTGACGAAGGAGAAACACAATAAGAACAGATGAGATAAACAGTGATTGGGTAGGATGAATAGGAAGGTGGCTGGGGGGGGGCATGTCTGTCTGGGGACCTAAACTTTAAGCAACAACCTGAACATTTCAGGCAGAAACTGGGGAGAGACAAAGTCAGAGAAAGAGACAGACAGAAGCCAAAATACGCTAGGCTTTGGGAGCTTGGAAGCCAGGCAGAGTATCTTGGCTTTGCTGGGAATCACAGTAGGCAGCAGTTGGTGGAGTAGAGGAGAATGATAAGATCTGACTTGTAGTTAAAAGGGTCACTTGGGCTGCTGCGTGGGGGAGTGGATTGCAACACTACAACAGGGAGATCCATCAGAAGGCTTTTGTCCTCTTTTGGACAATGTCAGGGGCTTGAGCTAAAATGGTAATGATAAGTTGTTATGGAAAGAAGGGAGGAAGAAAAGAAGGGTCTACTTCTTAATGATAGCACCATCTTGCTTGGTCTATCTTTACACAACCAGCCTCTAAATCAACCAAAAGGTTATCAGGAAAGAAGTTGTCAAATAATGTGCCATATCTCTTACCTTCAGCACAATGATGACCACATCAGGTGCAGACACTTAGTCACAATGATTCCTAATCCCAAGGAGATTTGTCTCCACCTTAGATCATGCTAAGATGACTAAAGGTCAGGTTCCTTCTCAAAGACTACACTTTCCCACAGGAGAGAAAAGGGCTGGGAAGTATATATATCACCTTAGTGTTCCCTGGCAATGCCTTTGATGGATGTTAGTGAAAGAGACAGAAAGTTCTAAAATGAGATAAGCATGACAAGAAAGGGACGACATGAAAGTTACTTGAAAAGCTACAGAGTGGAACTATTTTACTAAGCAAGTCGGTAGCAGTATAATCCTCATGGGCAGTCAAAAGAGACTCAAAGAAAGAGTGAGGGGGTGGAAGAAAAGGGCCTTGTGAGGTCTAATGCAACAGTTCTGGGAAGTTAAGAAATTAACTATTGGGACATACAGCTTCTTTGTAGACCTGCTCTAGTCAAATTAAGTCCCTTCCTCGTCCATCCTACTACCAGCCTGATCTATCATGGATAGGCTAGTTGAAAAGATACTTAAGCCGGGCGTGGTGGTGCATGCCTTTAATCCCAGCACTCGGGAGGCAGAGGTAGGAGGATTGCTGTGAGTTCGAGGCCACCCTGAGACTCCATAGTGAATTCCAGGTCAGTCTGGGCTAGAGTGAGACCCTACCTCAAAAAACCAAAAAAAAAGATACTTAAGAGCAGAGCTGGGTGGTGCAAACCTATCATCATAGCCACTCAGGAGGCTGAGGCAAGAGGATCATAAGTTTGAAGACTGCCAAGGCTACAGAATGAGGTCAAGGCTAGACTAGGCTATGTAGTGAGACAGTGTTAAAACAAAAAAGTTATAAAAGAAGGCTAAGGATGTAGCTCAGTGGTAGGGCACTTGCCTAAGTACTAGACCCTAGATCCTATCCCAAGTGTCGCAATGAAAAGTAAAACTAAAAGGTATTTACACCTATAAAACCCACAAATGAGTAGCCTTCTTTGACTGTCATGATCATTTTGTATGGCAGGTTTAATTATTCTCTCATGACTCATGAAGAAAATGAGGATCAGAGAACTGAAATAACCTATCAAGGGGCATACCACCTAGTAAATGCAGGAATCAACTCTACATTTGAGACCTATGGGGCTTCTGATTTTATTACATCAGATTCTACTTTCTCTCTCTCTTCTTTTTACATTTTAAAAAAATAATATTTTATTTATTTGTTTGAGAGATAGAGAAAGAGGGAGAGAGAGAGAGGGAATGGGTATGCCAGGACCTCCAGCTGCTGTAAACTAACTCCAGATGCATGTGCCACCTTGTGCATATGGCTTACGTGGGTCCTGAGGAATCAAGCCTGGGTCCTTAGGCTTCAAAGGCAAAGGCCTTAACTGCTAAGCCATCTCTCCGACCCACTCTCTCTCTTTTGAGAGAGGTTCTCATGTATCCTAGGCTATCCTGACACTCCTGATCTCCATACCTTCATCTCCCAAGTGTTGGAATGCAGGTGTATTATCACCACAACTACCCGCCACTTTAATTTTGACCTTGATCCTGATGTTTTCCTAGTAGCTGAAAGCCTTGCAGGAAAAGATGAGGAATGAACTTTTGCATGCTAGAGTTATGCTACAGAGTGGAGGTTTTTTTTTTTTTTTTTTTTTTTGGCCCCTGGTTGACTAATATATCCCTCCTAGACTTGGAAGTTCTGAGACTAGGAGCCAGAGGTTCAGCAGCTACAAGACCATCGCTCTAGACTGGAAGTGGTAGTGGACACCTATAATTTCACCACTCTAGAGACCAAGGCAGGAAGACTAAGTTCAAGACCAGCCTGGCTCCCTAGAAAGACTATCTAAATGAATAAGCATTCTGGAAGAAAGCCACAATTAGTACTTATACCTTCCCATTCACTGAGTCACTCACTCCTGTTGTAATTATTCATTAACTCATTCATTCCCTAGGTGCCCCCTCAAGACTAGACCCTGTGCTAAGTACCCAGGAATTGAGACTAATCAGACAAATTGTCTCCCTTGAGGAAGTCACAGCTATGTGTGGAAGCTGTCACATCACAATTCCATGTGAGTGCTACTGGATAGCACAAAGCCTTGTGGACAGAGCAGAGGGAATGATTTGTTACTGGGAGAGAGGGCACATTGTCATGGTACCCCTCATGAAGCATTTGGAACAGGTCTTGAAGGATAAGTGGTTGTTCATCAGATAGAGAAGGGGGCAAAGAGCATAGCAGACAGAAGGAAGAACATGGAAAAAGGTAAGGAGCTGTCAAAGCAGGTATTTTGTGGATCTGTGTGGAGTCTGGCTGAAGAGCAAAATGCCACACAGCATGATCAGCAGGGCCCAGATTATGAAGGACTTTGTAGGTCTGGGCAACCACTGAAAAGACCTAAACAAGGAGGTAATATAATAAGATTCCTGTTGTGTTGTTATTGTTCTTGTTTGGTTGGTTGGTTTGGTTTGGCTTGTCATGGTTTTCTTGAGACAGAGTCTCATTCTGTGGCTCAGACTGGATTGGATCTCACTATATAGGCCATATTGGCCTCACACTTATAGTACTCCTCCTGTCTCAGCCTTCTCAGTGCTGGGATTACAGATATGAGCCACTATGCTCTCTCTCTCTCTCTCTCTCTCTCTGCGCGCGTGTGTGTGTGTGTGTGTTTTCTTATTATTGGTTGTGTCAGAGTTCTCTAGAGGAAAAGAACCAATAGAATGAATTGTATTAAAAAGGGAATGTATTGGATTACCTTACATCAGTTCAACATTAGCAGTATGCAGGCTTGAGAGTTAAAGAACGCTGTATCTGCTCAGTCCATTGGCTGGATGCCTAAGCAGCTCCAATCTAGCACTGAAGGCTTGTAGGCTTTCTGAAGAACCTCTGGTCTTCAGTCCACATTGGAAGGCTAAGAAAACTTGGTTCCATTGCCAACGAAGGTTACCAAATGGGATAGTTGCATGTACAAGGCAACTCACTAACAAGCAGCACAGACATCCAGGCAGGAAGAAGGGGCTCTAAGTTTACAGATACAGGGGAAATTCCACTGATAGTGGAAGAATCTGGCTCCCATTCATAAATCCAAGCAGAGAGAGAAACCACCACCAGCCAGCAACACCAAAAAGCAGCAAACACAAACTTGCAGCAAGCAGGAACCCCAGAGCTCAGACCTCTCTGTGTATCTTTAGGTTTGAATTTAGGTTCATACCCAAACACCCCTTTGGGATGGACCCCAGGATCAGCCCCCAATGACACCTTCTCTAGCCAGGGGGCTGGAGACCAAAGTTGCAAGCTTTAATAAAACACTTGGGTCTGGGAGGGACATATATTTAAACTACCACAGTGGTGGTTCTATGGATTGAATCCAGGGTCTGGTGCATACTAGGCAAGCACTCCACAACTGGAGTACATCCCCAGCCTTTACATTCATGTGTCAGAATGTAACCCCAGCTGTTGTATGAAGGATACATTGGGAATGGGTAAGGTGTTACACAAAACCAGAAACAGGGAGATCAAAGCAGTGGTAAAGTTCTGGATTGGGCAGTGACTTTTGGAATAGGAATGAGGAGACCAATAAATAGATGGACTATTCACATGGTAGAAACAAAGTAAAGGGTAGAACATAAGAGAATATGTCCTGGTGAACTCAAAGGTGTCTGGCCTGGCAACCAGATGGATGCTGGTATTTTTAATGGAGATCAGGAACAGAGGGAAAGGTAGGTCTGGAGTTTATGGAAGGAAATCTTCCTGTTGCTATGAATCTCACCTTGGATCTGGTATATTCAAAGAGTCTATGAAAGATCTGTCCAGCACCATCTAACAGGAACTGGGATGATAAAGTTGTAGAAGCAAAGATGCACAAAGACAGACATGGTGGCTGCCCTAGAAGAACCTTCTTCAGTCTTTTAGGAAAGAAAGTGACCAGGCATGAATTTTGGAAAGAAAAGAAGCTGAGCAGTGTAGAACATGCCTATAATCCCAATGCTTGGGATCTGGAGACAGGATGATCATGAGTTCCAGAACAGCATGGGCATAATGTGAGGTCTCCCCCTCCCAAGGAAAAATAAAGAAAAGAAAAATAGTTCGAAGGAGTAAAAGCAGGGAAAACCAAAGTCAAAATCAAGGTAAAATCAGGAATAGTTGCTGGGTGGGAAGTAAGGATGTCTGAGAAAGATAGTTTGGATGCAAGATGCAAAGCCTTGGTCCAGAAAAGAGTGACCTTAGGCTTAGTGGCTGAGACCAAGCTCTTTCCCCAGCATCCTCACTGCTAAGCCTACAGGCTCTCCAAAACGTTCTTGCCCTGTTATCTGACTGGAGGCCTGGCCGGTCACTTTGTCCTTTCCCTGCCTGGTATCTTCAGCTTCACTCTCCCCCTTGGCTTCCCTCCCTACACTCCGCCACCCCTAGTCAACCCTGTGCCATGGATCCAGGCCTCAAGCCACAGTCATGAAAGCACGTTCTTCACATTCCAGCCTCCCCCAGTCTTCTTTCTCAGCTCAGCCACACAGAGACCTATTCACAGCTTGGCCCTCCTCCCTCCACAGTGGGCCCTTGCTATCCCTTAGGCCCAGCTAACAGACTATGTTTAGTGCAGGAAGCAGGCTCTCCCCACCCATCAGACCCACTGAAGCTTTTGCCTCTTGTAGTCTCTCATTTTGGGAGTGGATGCATGGATTTGACCCTCTTTACTTTCAAGAGAGAGAGAGAGAGAGAGAGAGTTCTATACACTCAGTAAACTTGCTCTGGTCAACGCTTGGAATAGGGGCCAGATGGAGCTGGGCTATGACTTGGTATATGGGGGCCGGTGTGTGGGCTGGGGTTGGATAAGCTTGTTACCTGATCCTGAATTGGAGTATTTTTGTCATGATGCCACTTTAAACCCAATGCCAATGGCCCAGGATCATGCTTGTGTTCAAGGTATTACGTCTGCTGGTAGTGGGGGTTGCCAATCACTGCCCTGGAAATGGCAGAGGAGAGTTTGTTGTGGGCTTTATCCTGTACCTTTGACCAGCAGTTCTTCATAGAGCCTCTCAGTCTTATTGTCTACAATGATAGCTGGGTCCCTAGCAATTCTTATCTTTCCATCATAGAGAAGAAGGTGCAAGATGATCCCAGTTGGGAGAGAGCAATGGAAGAAATACTACAAGAATCTTGTAGAACTCCTTCTAGAACAACTTTTTTGTGTGTTCTCTGAAACCAGGTGTGTTTTGAATGTAAAATGAACCCCATAGCCTCATGTTTGTGATTAAGCCTCATGCTTGATTCCCATCTGGTGGAACCTTTGGGAGGTAGAGCCTTACTGGAGAAACTATGTCACTAGGGGTGGACCTTGAAGCTTATTAGTCAAGTCCTACTAGGTGTTCATAAATATCTCACTCTATCTCTTCCTGCCCGGCTCCTGTGAAGATGTAACATTATCTGTCTACCCTGCCATGCTTTTCCCACCACAATGAAAGTTCCACATGAAACTTTAAACTGAAAATAAACTTTTCCTTCCATATGCTCCTTCGGGTCTGGTGTTTTGTCTCAGCAACAAGAAAGTAACTGCTACACAAGGTCTCATATCTGCTAGGTTGACCCTGAATTCTCTGGGTAGTCAACAATGACCTTGAACTTCTGTTCCTCCTGTCTCTACCTACTGAGTGCTGGTATTACAGGCGTGTGTCACTATAATTGGGTTTATGTATGCTAAGGATAGAACTCAGGGCTTTGTGCATACTATGCAAAAATTCTCTCAACTAAGTTACATCCTTAGCCTCTGGGACAACTTTTTTGAAGAATCCCCAGATGGCGTATCTCCCCTCTGTCTTCTGAGGGTTCCAGCTATCCCATACCAGCATGGATAGTATAGGCCTCTCAGAAGACCTATTCTCAGGA
This sequence comes from Dipus sagitta, assembly GCA_036346955.1. Lineage (NCBI taxonomy): Eukaryota > Metazoa > Chordata > Mammalia > Rodentia > Dipodidae > Dipus > Dipus sagitta. The sequence continues at coordinate 57,792,727 of CM070776.1, read as the reverse complement.
CTACTATGGTCTAATGTCTCCTCAACAACTGCCCCCAAAGGCCTCTGACAAACACACCCATAAATTTCTACTGATTTGGGCTCTTTACCCTCCAGTCCTGATAAGACATCCTTCCTTCCCCACTCCAACTCCTCACTTGGCCCTCAAGGTTAATTCAGGCCAGTCTCCCTGCCTTTCATCCCCTTTCTGTCAAGTCTCTTCCAGCCTCTCACCATACTGTCCTCCCTGCCTCCACAGCAGGCTGAGAGCCTGGCCAGGGAGGAGAGCAAGGGAGCAGCTGCAATTCCCATGGGTTCCCTGGATAATTTCAAGAATGTCCTATCCCAAAGATTTGCCTTTCCCACCAGGCAACACAGAGTCTTTCTGGAAGAGGAGCTTGAGGGGACAGGACAGGAAGGAACTTGTGGGCAAGGACACAGTGGTTTCAGTGTAGGTGAAGCCTTCTTTTCAGATGCTTAACTAGTGTGACCAAAGATCAGAGGAGAGGCGGGAATAAGACTAACAGGGACACTGACTTAACAACCTCACTTCCTTAAACCCAGAGTAGTAACATCAGTGTTTTCTATTGGTTTGGTTTTGTTGTCCAGGAAGCCTTCAGGAACAGGCTTTCCTTGGCCAAGGGAGAAAGAGAATGTCGGGCATCAGTTGTCCTCATTTTATAAAGGAAGCAAGTGAGGGTCCCATCTAAGGACCCAGGGTCATCTAAAGTAAGTCATCCTCTACAGTCACATTTAACTCATTTTTGAAGAAGCTATTTGGCAGGCTTTTTCATATCTGCCATCATTGTAATCAATTATGAAGTAAGGAATACTCTGCTTATGCTGTAGGTAAGGCAACTGAGGTACAGAGAAAGCTGGTGTGGCATAAGCAGGAGGTCCTGTTTCTAGCTACTCCGTTATATCATCATGTCACTTTCTTTCCTCCCGCTTGAGAGTAATCCAACCCTAGGCAGAGGAAAGGCCCATGCCTATCTCCAGGGCTTCAACCCCTATTCCCCAAGTGCACGACTTCCTTTCCTTTGTGCCTTGGCAGAGAAGATGTTGAGGTGTTCCCCTCCCCCATCCCTCTGGGAAACTTCTAACACCAACCCCAGGATAGGCCATCTGAGCTGAAGTTTCTTGTTATTGTTACCAGTGACTTGGAAGTACAGGTCAGTCAGGCCCTGGCTCCCAGAGCTTCCCAGGCCTCCAACTGTCCAGCTGTTCTCAGGCCCTGGGGACTGCTTGGAGGACCAGTCTCTAGTGCAGGCTATCTGAGCCTGGATTCCTCTCCTTCTTTCCTCCCCAGGGACCTGGAGTGGAAATCATTGACATTTTGGGAGCAGTATTTTTTTTCATTGGGCCCTGAAGTGTGTGTGTGTGTGTGTGTGTGAAAACTTTCATAATGAGGCTATCAGAGCTGGAAGGACACAGAGATAACCAATCCAACCTTGTAGTTGTGTGGGTAGAGAACCTAGTCTGGGTTATATAACCATAGTAGACTTTGGAACTAGATTACCTGGGTTAAAGTTTTCAAAGTCACCACTTAATAGCTGTGTTTCTTTGGGTAAGCTTCCTAAACTGTCTGTATTTCAGTAAGGTGAAGGTAATGGAAACAACAACACTTGTCTTACAAGGTAATTATAATGGTGAAGTGAGTGAATATACCTGAAGGGCTTGGAACGTACACCACACAGGACGTGCCACATAAATACTAGCTGGTAGTAGTTTGAACCTTCTTTGGGAAAATAAAGGAACCTGGTATTGCCAATCTATAGCCTTCTAGACTGCTCCCTCCACCAACCATAGTGTCAGGTGCACCCTCCAATCTCTAGCTGACCCCACTTGTATGTTTTGGCATCAAAGAAGCTGAAGACAAAGGAAGAATTTCTATCTGAGAAGACATAGGTTGGGGCTGAAAATTTTTCACCTATTCCCCATGTCACCTTTCCTATGTCTCCAATACTCCAGAGCAAGTATTGTCCAATCTCAGGTCGATTTTGGGTGAACTGCACCACTTGTGCTGAGGTAGAGCTACTAGGGGAGGGGTTAGAGACTTCAGGTCAGAGAAATTCAGGAATGAGGATTCTCATTGCTCTTCTATGCTGCTTCTAAGATGGTTTCAAGCTTAGGCATTGCAGAAGTTACTAGGACTCAGTGTGGCCCTCCTTTTGCCTTCAGAAGCAGGCAGTATTGTCAAACACATGTACCAGAGAGACTGACATTAGCTGGTTGCACAGCTTCAAAATTTCTGGTCTAAGCAGGGCATGATGGTGTACACTTTTAATCCTAGCACTAGCTAGGCAGACGTAGGAGGATCATTGTGAGTTTGAGGCCACCCTGAGACTATGTAATGAATTCAAGGACAGCCTGGGCTAGAGTGAGGCCCTACCTCAAAAAAAATTCTGGCCTAAATCAATTGTATCCACCAACATAACACTTGAGGTCATGCATGTGAAAGCATATATATGTATATATATATATATATATATATATATATATATATATATATATATGTATATATGTATATATATGTCTCAGAGATTTCTACTCATTCCCTTCCCACCAAGTGGCCATGCTCCAACTAAGCCTGGGATTCTGGGACTACCTTCTGGTATGGTAATTGAGATTTCAAACTGTGTTGTTTTCATCTGCCCTGTATGCCTGGGCTAGGTCTGGGATCTTAGAATCCCTACCTACCTCCACCCTGCTTTCTCTCCTCCATTATGATAAAGTCTCAGAGCCAAGAAACTCTCTTAGCTTTCTATCACAATCCCTGAACCTGACAGGTTTCTTTGTTTTTTTGTTTTTTCTTTTGTTTTTTTCAAGGTAGGATCTCACTCTGGCCCAGGCTGACCTAGAATTTACTATGTAGTATCAGGGTGGACTCGAACTCACGGCAATCCTCCTACCTCTGCCTCCCAAGTGCTGGGCTTAAAGGCACGTGCCACCATGCCCGGCAACCTGACACTTTTATTGCACATACACACACACAGGTCTAGATTTAATGTACAAGAGAAAACATGCAGTTTTTGTCTCCAACATAATGATCCAGCTCCATCCATTTTCCTGCAAATGTCATGATTTCATTTTGATTTCTCCATTCATCAGTTGATAGACACATAGGCTGGCTCCATTTCCTAGCTATTATGGACAGTGCAGCAATAAATATGGAAGTACAAGTATCTTTGTGGAAAGTTGACTTAGAATCCTTTAGGTTTATACTAAGCAGTAGTGCATCTGGATCATATGATAATTTTATTTTCAGTTTTTGAGGTACATTGGACATAATTATAATTTCTACTCCTCTAGGCTATATAGTGAGAATCAAATAAAATGATGACAAAGTATGCTGAATGCTTACTTGTTATCTTGAATGAAATGGAAAGTTTCCTTCTAATGGGAATAGCCTTAAGAAATTCATTCAACCAAACTATACTTATATATTTTTTATTTTTTATTTTTAGAGAGAGAAAGAAAATTGGCATGCCAGGGCCTCAGCCACTGTAATCCAACTCCAGAGGCTTGTGCCACCTAGTGGGCATGTGCGACCTTGTGCTTGCCTCACCTTTTGTGTGTCTGGCTTACATGGGATCTGGAAAGAGATAGAACTTGGGTCCTAAGGCTTTATAGTCAAATGCCTTAAACACTAAGCCATCTCTCCAGCCCCCAAATGATACTTATATATTGATTCAGGGCCTACTATATGCCTGGCACTGTGTTAGGCCTTGAGAGCATAGATAATGGTGAGCAAAATAACTTCATGAACTTTACTATCTCGTACATATTGTCAGCTTTGGGGTGCACAATAGAACAAGACAGTTTCTTGGGCTCAAGGTTTTATATATTTATTTATTTATTTAGATTTTTCGAGGTAGGGTCTGTCTGTAGCCCAGGCCTACCTGGAATTCACTATGTAGCCTCAGGGTGGCCTCAAACTCGTGGTGATCCTCCTACCTCTGCCTCCCGAGTGCTGGGATTAAAGGCGTGCGCCACCATGCCCGGCTTTCAAGGTTTTATTTAATACCAGAAAAGAGAGTGGCAAAGTTCAGAGGAGGGAGAAAGGGGACCCCAAAACATTGTAGGGGTTCAGAGCAAGAGGTAAGGGGGACCCAAACCACCTATTTGAAGGAAAGAGTGATTTGTAAGCCCTTTTGGCACTTCCTCTCAGCTTAGGTGCGGAAAGGTTTAGTCAATGACTATAATGGAAGATAGAGATTCTAAGATCTCAGATCCAGTCTGAGAATACAGGGAGGGAGAAATGACAACTTTCTTAGACATCTCAATGATCATAACAGGATGTGGGGCAGAATCTCAGACTTAGTTAGAGCATGGCAGGGTGAGAGCAGGGAGAGGCAGGGGTGGGTAGAGAGCTCTGGGACTGTTATAGGAAGTTGAAAGGGAAGCATGAAAGGGGACGAAGAGATTTTAATGGGAAAAGTGAGTCATGGAATACATGTGGCATGAAATCAGAGGGTGGGACTATTTGAGGAGAGTTAGAAGACAAGCAGAAGGGCATAGGGAGGACAGGAGAGGGGAGTAGGGGAGGAAGATGAATAAGAACAAGGAATAAAGACATATATGTATGAAAATGCCATAACGGTGTTGTATATATTTGGTTTTGTTGTTATTGTTTCAAGGTAGGCTCTCACTCTAGCCCAATCTGACCTGGAACTCACCCTGTAACTCTAGGCTAGCCTCAAACTCATGGTGATTCTTCTTCAGCTTCCTGAGTGCTGGGGTTAAAGGCTCACACCACCATGCTTGGCTGAAAAATGCCAGCATGGAACCTATCCCTTTTTGCATTAACTTAATAAATTAATTTTTAATGAATAAATTCAAAACCCCATAAGCCAGCCCTGAAGATTCTGGTTCATCTTCAGGCTCTTATACATATCAGTTCCCTGCCTTTAATCCCAGCACTTGAGAGGCGGAGGTGGGAGGATGGCCATGAGTTCAAGGCCACCCTGAGACTACATAGTGAGTTAAGGAGAGGTGGTTCAGGCTGGAGAGATGGCTTAGCAGTTAAGACACATGCCTGAAAAGCCTAAGGATCCAGGTTTTATTTTCTAGGTCCCACGTAAGCCAGATGCACATGGTGGCATGCGTCTGGAGTTCGTTTGCAGTGGCTAGAGGCCCTGGTGCACCCATTCTCTCTCTCTCTCTCCCACCCCCTCTCTCTCTTTAATAAATAAATAAATGAAAATAAATCTTTTAACAAAAAAAGAAGAGGTGGCTGGTCCAACACCACTTGGCCTAGATATGGCAGTTGTCCAGTGCTCTTTCTGCCTCACTCAGCTCTCTCAGATTTTGAACCAGAAAACTCCTCCCAGAGAGCTTCCCAAATTGCCTAGAAGCTAACCCACAGCTCTCTTGAATTCCATCTGAGTGAATTACTTTCCCAAACCTATTCTCTTGCTTCAGTTCATGGCTTATGCCTCACAGATACATAACAGCATCTAGGTGACATACAATTAACCATGCAGGGACAACTCACAGACAGTGTGGATTACTCTCACAAGTTAGGAGCTGGCACTCACCACTCAGCTGATATAATAGTTGATTGGACTAAGCAATTCTGCAGACAAAGAGTCCCTGGAGGTGAAGTCTCATTCTTTGAGACTGAGGGCCTTGCCAGTTTCCTCATGACCTGAGAGTCTACATCATAATTACTTTCTTTAGATCCACTAATTGAAAGGTAGGTGGATGATACAGGGTTATTGCATATATGTATGAGTGCATATGTTTGGAATGTGTGTAAATGTATCACGGCTGGATTTTACCAGCAATAATTACATTTGGATTTTGTCACAGAATAAGTAGGGAGATTATAGTATATCTAGAGACCACATTTGAATCTGGCTGTGTTCTGATTCTCCCCCATGACCTTGGGCACATTGATTCCCTGGGCCTCAGTTTCCCCATGACTAGTTTGGATGAAGGAATAGATGATCCCCAATGGCCTTTTGATCTTTTTTTTTTGAGGTAGGGTCTTTCTCTAGCCCAGGCTGACCTGGAATTCACTCTGTAGTCCAAGGCTGGCCTAAAACTCACAGTAATCCTTCTACCTCTACTTCACGAGTGCTGGGATTAAAGGCATGCGCCACCACACCTGGCCCCTTTCCATCTTTGATACTATGTGATTATCTACTTTTATGTTGTAAAAGGAGGGAACTAAGGAATAATAGGAAGAGTTACCCTTCTCAACGTTACCCAGAGGTCAGGTTAGAGATGGTGCTCCAGTAGGATTCTCCACCTCTCAGGTCAGTGCCCTCTAGAAACAGGCATGTTCAACCAACACAAAGAGTGGCATGAGGGAAGATTATGTCCCAGGCTTTTATTATGAACATAACACTGAGTTAGGTGCAAGAAGGGAACAAAAGGCCATCAAAAAATCAAAGAGGGCTGAAAAGATGGCTCAGTGGTAAGTGTACTTCCTATGCATGCATGAGGGACTTGAGGGACCCTCAAACTGCCCAAGTTCAAATCCCCAGATCCCATGTTAACAGATGGGCATGGCCACATGTGCATATAAATCCAGTCCTGCAAAGGGGAGCAGAGACCAGTGAATCACTTGGGCTTGTGAAAAATAGCAAGTTCTGGCATCAGTAAGAGACTCCAATGCAAAACAAGAATGGGTGAAGAGCAATGGGATAAGACACATGCTAATCTGCCCTGGCCACTGCAGGTAAGTACCCCTGCCCTCTGCAGATAAGTGCATGGAGCCCTGCAAGGGCATGCACATGTGCACGTGCACACACACACTTCCCACATTGCACACATACACACAAACAAAAAAGAATCAAAGAAATGTGTGTCTCGGGGGGGGGGATCACATAGAGTGCTTGGTTGTACAGAGAAGCTATGGTTATCTCCTGACCCCTGGCTGGCCCCAGAGGAGACACATCAGACACATGTGGAACTGTTTATACTGGACTCATTTTACACCCAAACCCAGCCTCTAACTGAAGAGAAGCTCAAAGCAATCCTAAACCCTGACCTGGCCTCTTAACACCTCAGTAGTGTCATTGTCTTATAAACTGTTAACATTCAGCTCCTAAATGGTTTGCTTTTGCTCCTAGACCAAGAAAGGTGTTTTGTTCCTAGACCAAGTGAAGGATTGAGGGGGAATTATGGCAAAGGAATGGACAAGACCTGAGACTCTAACCCTGCAGTTTCAGAACATGGAATAAGCTTTGTTCCTTGCTTTGGGAGCCCCCATATACACATGTGCCTTTGAACTCTGTGCACAATTTGATGGATGTACCTGGATTTGTATCTCTACATGCATGTGTATGGGAGGGTATGTAGTTGTATGCGTATGTCTACATAGTTGTGTAGTGTGTTGTATGGGTGTGCATCTACATTTCTGTATTTTCCTTGAATGGAATGTCTGCATGTGTGGTTAAATATACACAAATGCACACATGTGTCTTGCATTTTGGGGAACGTACACGAGTGAATGAATGTGTAAGCACATGCAAGTTTCTTAGACCTGGTATGAAGATCCCTGACCTCTTTGGACATCTCTAGTCCAGCATTAACGGTGTTTGCTGGGCATCTGAGAACTTGGGCTAATGAACACAAAAGGGCATAAACTCTTGTGAAGGACTTAATATAGTTAATGGGGTAGTAGATGGGGTGCCTCTCAGGCATCAAGCTTCATTTTCAGGGCTGGAGAGATGGCTTAGTGGTTAAAAGTGCTTGCTTGCTAAGCCTGAAAACTTGGATTCAATTCCCAGTACCCATGTAAAGCCAGATGCACAAAGTGGTGCATGTTTATGGAGTTCTTTTGCAGTGCCAGGAAATCCTGGTGCACCTATCCTTTCTGTCTGCCTGTCTGTTGATCTCCCTCTCTCTCATATAAATAAACTATTTATAAATTTTTTTTAAAAAAAACCTTCATTTTCAATCTTTCTTTCTCTTTATCATTCTACTCAGCTCTTCCCTGCCTCCCTTGCCCCACAACCATCATCCTTACAGCCATTGTACCACCCCTTTCCCGGCTCCTGCATCCATTTAATTATATGCTTACTCTCCTAAAATCAGCTCCCCATACCTCAAAACAATAGCTCCAAGACATTGGGATTTTATGGATAAAGAAAACAATTTTAAAGTAAATAAAGAAAGAGTATCACACACTTTCATTTTGTTCAGGACATATACTAAAACTTTTCTCACTCCTATTTATAAAACAAAGTCTATTTGAGCCCCATTCCCATAGAAAGGACACATTAACCTCCAAAGAAATAATTGTGCTTAGAATTTAATTTATTTAGGTTTATGAAAATTGTGGTGCATTGTCCTCACTTTTCTTCAATCCCACTGCAGACGGATGAAAATCTCAATCGGGTCCCACACTGGGTGAAGACACTGAGCCCCAGATCAATTCTAAAGCCTTTAGGAGATAACCCTGTTTCCTCCTCCCCGTGTGTTCCCTCTGCGGATCCCACCCTAGTTGGTCCACACCATGAACCACACCCTTTCCCCAGCCCACCACCACCAGACCACGCACTGACCGCCAGACCCACCACTTGCCCGCCAACTCCTGCTCATGCAGTTCCTTCTGCCAGGCATGCCTGGAATGCCCTGCCCCCCTTTTGGGACTGACAAACTCTTCTCTTCCTTCCACCCTCAGGCTCAACCCAAATGTGACCTTCTGTGAAACCTTTCCAAGTCCCTGCGGGTGGAATGGAGCTTTCCTTCCCAAGGCCCCCAGCAGTCCTTTCATCTCATCTTAGAGTCAGGCTAGTTGTTTGAAAGTCTTCCTACCAGGACGGACAGTGAGGAGCCATATAATATGAAGAAAGACATGGACTTCGGAGTCCAGACCCCAACTGTGCCATCCTTACTAAGTGGTCTTACAAATATTGCTTAACCAGTCACACTGCCCTTTCCCCAACTATCAAAGAAGGTAAAGATTGCTACTGTAGTGAATGAATTGGGAGTGCCCAAATTTGGTACATGCATACACTAAGTACATATTAGTGCTTTGGTGCTTGAGAGCAGAAATAATGTTTTATTCACCCCCGTGGCTTCCACTGTGCTCCCACACTTCCCATATACAGGATATATGTTTACTGCCTGCCTAACTGTCTAACATAGCGCCTGGCATATAGTGGGGGCTTCATGAGCATCTGCGTCTTTTCTTATCTCCTTTTTGAGGACACAAGCCACAACTATTTTTTGCCTTTGTGTAACTCCCATGATGCCTAGCATACACTAGATGCTTATTACATATTAATGGAAATCAACATTGATTAAGGCAGTAATAATACCCACCATTACTTCTGTGGATGGTGGATGTTACAGGACAGACATCATGTAAATAGTTGACACACTTTATTTCTTGTATTTACATATTTAATATGGAAGCAGTAACATCACTCCCTTACCCTATAAGATTGATTTAACGATCCTCATTTTAAAAATAGGAAATTGAGACTCAAAGATGTCAAATATCTTGCCTTTGTGTTAAGGTTTGGGAAGCCAGAGGCAAGTTTTATGAAAAAGAGCCAGCTAGCTTACTTGTTTCCATAGGAAAGAAGTAGAAGATGACAGAGGCGGTTAAGTGACAAAGGGGAAACTTGAACCCAACCCTTTCTAGCTCCAAGAGCCTTAACCAGTCTCAGAAGCTGGTGAGATCTGCCCCTCCCTGCCAGCTTTTGATGGTCCCAGCTGCCTGCTTCCCCCATGAACAAGAGGCTAGGTTGGGCTGGGCTGGGCTGCGAATGAGTACCCACTTACCTTCACTTTCCTGAAGCAAGCCCAGAAAACATCCAGCAGGGGCATGGTGGGACATGGAGAGTAGGAAGGGCCCTCGGGGCTTCGGCTTCGCTGTGCCTGAGTCTCCCACTCTAGGGATGAAGCTAGAGGGGACCTGGGGCTCTGTGAGAGCCAGGCCTGGCTCTGTGCTCCATCAGCCCACACTGAGAGGGAAAAGGCAGAGAGCAGCAAGCAGCAGTCCGGCTTAGCTCAACAGCAGGCCAGCCCCCTCCTGGAGAGTGGGGCGGGGGTGGGGTGGGGGGAGTGGAAAGACTGGAGGGAGGGAAGGAGGATGGCTAAGGAGGAGGGACCGGGGGCGGGTCATTGATTCAAACTGAACCGTTAGCCAGTTGGCTGGGATGGATAGCCATGCCAATTGCAATTCCCTGAATATTATACTTCCCCAGCCTGGGTGACCATCTTCTGGCTCACATGGCCATCCTGTCACTTATATGCTGGCAAGCTTGCCAGCTTGCCTCTTAACCTATGAATACGTCAGCTCTCCGTGGGGTCTCTGGACATATTCAAGACCATGCAGAGGCTGTGAAAAAGGTGCCAGGAAAGCACTGAGGAAGGAGCCCCTCCAACATGGAAGGACTAGGGAAGGCGTGAAGCCAGCATGGCCTTGGACACCCTTCTCACACAGGAGTTTTGGGCTGTGCATCAGGCCAGTTCATTCACCAGGCCTGCTCTAAAGTCAGGAATCTTGACTTAGTCAGACACTTTGTACAGTCCACTTCCTTCTGGGCCTTAGTTTTCTTGGCTGTACAATGAAAGGCAGGATTATAGGTCTGAAGCTCAAGCCTGTTATATGACTCCTGTTTGGGTTAGGTGTAGGGCAAGTCTGAAAAACCCTGGTGCAGACAATTATATCTCTCAGAATTCCTGAGCTGCCCCTGGGAGTCCATAGGAAATCAGGCAATGCCCCCAAAGGAACAAAGGCCATTTCATCCATCCCTCTGCCTCAGGGCAGAGCAGTTCCTCTCCCCTAGCTCACATAGGCTGGGTATACATCTTTTTCTGAACATCTTCTGAAGAGATGGTGGTTTCCTCTCTTTATCCACGCCTGTGCCTAGAACCCTTCAAGTCATAAAAACTAAACTTGAAACTTCTATATGTTCTGAAGTCAGTTCTTTCAGCAGTAATAGAGCAGCAGGAAATTCTGGAGGCTCTCTGGGCAGGAAGCCATTAAGAAACAGTAATCCCTCCGAACAGCACACACCCCTCCCCAAACCTCAGAAGGCAGGGTGCCATGGCTAGTGGCCAGAGGTTCCCAGGGACCCCATGGCAAAGGGCCAAGCCTAGGTCTCTGGGGGCACATGTCATTACAAGGCTCAGAATAATTTACTCTCTTTGGCTCGCTTCACTTTTAGAGACCGAATTCATCAGGCAAAGTGCCAAGTCCTGGGATCCTGGAAGGCCCAAAGCCCACTTTGAGCATGCCTGTGACAACCTTTGATGACTTTGCTTATCAGTGGTTTTGTCCTGAGGTTTGTTCGGAGAGTCTGTAAGGTCCTCCTAGCTATGCTTACAGCTTACGCTACGGCCCTAAGTTTTCCTATTTTATACTCCAGGAAGCATACAAGATCTGCTCCCCCACTTTCTCCCTAGGTCCAGCTTCAGAAATATCTCATATATAACTTCTCTCTGGTTGAGCCAGGGAGATAGGAAGAGCTAAGATAAGTAGCTCCTTCTCAGCCATCTTCAGCTGAGTGCAAGCTTAAAGGGAAAAGACCCTGCATGTTATGGTGGAGGTGCAACATAGGAGCCAGGGAAGATAAAACACATTTGTTTATAAGTATATGCCTTCTTACCCTGAAGCCAGAAACCTGAGCATACAGAACCATGGAGCAACTGCTACAGGAGAGGTGACGCGGCTGCCTGTGACAGTCTGGAGTTCATCTCGGTCTTTAGATTCCACCACTGGGAGGAGGTACATCCGCTGTGGCTTTGGGTATTCACTCAGCAGGCAGTAGTGCACGGCACAGCACACTGATCTGAGAAAGGAGACTTCTGTTTCAACCCTGAACCTTGAAGTGGTCAAGCCTATGAACTCTGGAAGCAGGCTACCCAGATTCCAACAGAGTTATGTTACTCTATCTGGGTGACTCTCGGTCTGTTATCGTCTTACTTTCCCCACCTGTACGACAAGAGATAATAAGAAAGCCTACCTTGTTGAGAGGTTTAAACTGACTGAGTTACTAGCACAATGTAGCTTCTCAAAAAATGCTAGCTGCGATTAGTAAAGAAGCAGAAGTTTCGGAGTCTGTCTGTGGCTTCACACTATCACGGGGGGAATACTGTTAGTAGCTGAAGAGATAATGTGTGCATACCCTTGCTGTGCTTGGCTCCTAGTGAGTGTTCTGTAAATGTTAGTCCCTTCCTTTCTTTTCATGTCCTGGATGTGCCTGACTCCCTGCTTCTTGATTTGAGCACCATCCACATGTGAGTTCAAATCTAAGCCCTGATACCTTTTGACTGTCTAATCACCTTAAGTGAGTCAGTTACTCTTCCTTAGGGAACCTCAGGTATCCCCACTAACCTCCCAGGATTGTTGTCATTATAAAAGATGGAACAATGGGCTGGAGAGATGGCTTAGCAGTTAAGGCATTCACCTGCAATGCCAAAGGACCCTGGTTCGATTCCCCAGGGCCCACATAAGCCACATGCACAAGGGGGCGCATGTGTCTGGAGTTCATTTGCAGTGGCTAGAGGCCCTGGTGTGCCCATTCTCTCTCTCCTTCTCTCTGTCTCTTTTTCTCTCTCAAATAAATAAATAAAAATTAAAAAATTAAAAAAATTCTTTAAAAAAACAAAAGAAGGAACAAGAAGGTCTGGCATGAAGGTAGTTCTCACAGTTCACAAAAGTTCACCAGCCTCCATTGTCTCCATCTCTCCACACCCATGGGGGCTTTGAGTCCAGCGGGGCTTCCCTTGCCTCACATGAAGTCCTGCTGTGATGGGTCAGACAGCAAACAGTGAACCTGCTTTAACTGGATGTGGAGATTGCATTGATTAGGGAAGGTAGAACAGGGTTGAGCTGGGCAGCTGTGGTCAAGAAAATAGGGAGGCTATCACATCAACCCTCATCTCGCCAGCTGCTCTATTTCCACACCTAAGAACTAGAACTACCCATGAATGGGTATCTTGTCTAAGGCCCAAGTGCTGTTTTATGCCAAAGAACCTAGGTGAAAGAAAAAGAAAGCCTAGTATGGCTGAAAAGCCTGTGAGGAAAGAAGAATGGACTCACTTCCAAGGTTATTATATCTTTGTTTGTGCATGTGCAGGATATTGATCAGATCACATGTGTGATGATGGAGAGCGGGCCGTAGAGGAAGTAATAGACATATTAGAACAGGATTGCTTTACACTATTAAAAAATGAAGGACACCAAAGAGTTTTTATTTACACAGCTTATATCTATCACTGTTTATTCCATTAGAAATTAAGAGTAAGGCATTTAAAGAATATGGATTGATTAATTAAAAAAAAAAAACTTTCTTGGGCTGGGGAAATGGTTTAGTGGTTAAGGGATCTGCCTGCAAAGCCTAAGGACCCTGGTTCAATTCCACAGGACCCACATAAGGCAGATGCACAAGGCGGTGCATGCGTCTGGAGCTTGTTTACAGTGGTTGGAGGCCCTGGTGCACCCATTCTCTCTTTCTCTCTGCCTCTTCATAGGCAAGCATCTTCACCACTACGGCATCCCTCCAGCCCATCTAGGAGTGCTTTTGAGAATCTGTTCTTACAGCAATGGTTACAAATGAAAATTCACATTTGTGCCTTTCAGAAGTCTGTACTTTCCCAACAAAAGCTATTAAATTCCATTTCCATTAGGCTTTGCTCTGTCCTACATAACAGTGGAATGCATTGACTGAAAGATTGATTAGTAGTCAGAGACTAAGAAAAAAATGTAATATGAAAGAGAAGTGCTAAGTTCTGCCCAGCTTTACTTTTTAAAAATATTATATTGATTTATTTGAGAGAAAGAGGGAGAGAGAGAGAATGGGCACTCCAGAGCCTCCAGCCACTCACTGCAAACAAACTCCAGATGCATACACCATCTTGTGCATCTGGCTTATGTGGGTCCTGGGGAATTGAACCGGGGTCCTTAGGCTTTGCAGGCAAACGCCTTAACTGCATCTGGCGTGGGTCCTGGAGAATTGAGCCTGGATCCTTTGGCTTTTCAATGCAAAGCTACTCAATTTGGTATCCAGTATACTCTGCCAATAGATCACACTGGGTCTTATATTTAGACCTTTTGCTTTTACTCATGCATTAATTTATTTGGTAGTCTTTACAGATCATTAGTCTATACTGTGAGGATATAAAGATGATTGAAGTGGTTTGAATATAAAATATCCTCCATAGCCTCTAGTATTTGTGATTAAGCCTCTTACGTAGTCCCCAGCTGGTAGATCCATTGGGAAGTGGAGACTTGCTGGAGGAGGTGTGTTGTTAGGGGTGGAATTTGAGTTAATTAGTCTAACCCATTGAGTGTTCTGTACCTACTCACTCAGACTATTCTCTTTCTCTTTGCTGCTGCTGCTATATGGAGATGTAAGCTGATTGCCATGTACTCACCATAATGAAACTTCTATTTAAAACTATAAGCCTGAAATAACCCTTTTGCTCCCATAAGTTGCTTCTGGCTGGATGTTTTGTCCCAGTAACAAGAAGGTAACTACTACAGAAAATTGGTACCAAAAATGGAGTTGTGACTGTGATGAAACTGATTATGTGGTTTGTAGTCTTTTGGAACTGGTTAGTAGGTGGACTATGGAAAGATTGGGAACTTTGGAATAGAGAAGGCTTATAGTGCTGTAAACAGACCATGAAAGGCCATTTTAGCAAGAGTCTGAAAAACCACAATGTAGAGAGAGTGTAGACTGGGAACGCTCAGTTCATGAGGTTTCATGGGAGAAAAAAGGACCTTGTTGGAATTATGGTAGAGGCTGTCTGAGTTCTGCTTGTATCCTGAGAATCTGAGCACAGTTGAATTTAAAAGTAGTAGACTGGTATGTTTGATAGAAGAATGTATAGAGCAAAAAGATATGAAAGATATAAAATTTGGTACAGAAAGGAATTTAAGCAAGTTTGAATCCACAGGCACAGGGACTGATTTTTAGGCCATTAAGCTACATTTGTTGAGGAGATTGCCACCGCTGAGGTTGGGCCAACTGTTCTGCATGAGAACAATGGGAAAGATGCCCTAAGGGTGAAATATAACCTACTGAAGGCTCAAACTAGTAAGAGTGCAAAATTTTTTTAAAGGAAAGGCTACAGAGGAAGAATACTGAACAATTTCCTGCTCTTCAAGATCAAACTTCATTTCCACCTGGATTTATATATTTGATGGTGAAGACTCCCTGGTACTAGTTTTAGAAGTATGAGAAATGCAGGAAATAGGGCCATGAAGTGCACACAATTGTGACGATGGCAATATGAAGTATGGTTATACTCCCTGCATGGAGGCTATTGTAGTTACCTTCATGTTTTTGGAACAAGATACCCAACCAAAAGCACCTGATTAGAGGAAAGTATTTATTTTGGCTTATAGTCTCAAGGAGAAGCTTAATGATGGCAGAGGAAAGCATGGCACAAGCAGCAGCTGGACATCACTTCTGCTACTGCAGGTGAAAATTAGCACTAAGAGAGTAAGAAAAACTCTAGCAATGAGAAGCTGACTAAAACATCCCTATGTCTGCCCTTAGTAACACACCTTCTTCAGCAAGTCTCCACATCCCAAATTGATACCTCCTGGGGACCAAACATTCAAAACCCATAAGTTTATGGGAGATATCTGATTCAAACCATCAAAGAGGCTCTGTGAGACCATTGTATACAGCTGTGAAGATAAACTATGGATTGCAGTGGAGATTCCAGGATTTTAGAGATACCAGGACTATGGGATAACTGCCAAGGAAAGCTGATAACTCTGCCTTGGATGGATCTGCTTGAAAATCAAGCAGCACAGTAGAGGGTTGGAGTTGGGTCATTTGAAGTCTATAGGCCTTCATCATGGGTCCCAGATGCCAAACATGGAGCTGAAGGATTTGAGGCTTGCCCTACTGTTTTTCTATCTTACATTGGTCAGGTTTCTCCTTGTTATGCCTTCTTTTGGCACTGGGTTAAAACACTTAAGTTAGAAGACTAGTGTTTGGGTTGAGAGATAGTCAAGACTAGAAGAAATAATGGGATGAATATTCCAGATAGGATATGGCACCTAGGGGGAATTCAGGAATTACATATGGGAAAGTTTATTCAAGTGATTTGTTGTGTATGGTGAGTGAATGGATATAAGTGAACAAATAAAAGTACAGAAATTCTACTTAAATTCAAATTTAGAAAAGCAATGAATACATTCTTATATCATAAACTCAGTTTTATCTAGTATCCAAGATGTTCTATGACAATCTTAAGGGTACATGAATAGAAACGAAAATTATAAAGATAGATTAGAAACAGATCACAGAAGACCTTTGTAATTGTTTAAATTAAGTTTTCCCCATAAACTCATGTGTATTGAATGTTTGATTTCTAGCTGATGACAATTTGGAAAATGGGGCTTGGCTGAAGGAGTTATGTTGCTGAGGGTGGACCTTGAGGTTTATTAGTCCCTAGCTTGTCAGTGTTAGTCAGCTCACTGTCCTGCTGCTGTTTTTCATCTGCCATGGCAGAGGTGATGTCCAGCCTCTGCTCATGCCATCTTTTCCCCTGCCATCATGGAGCTTCCTCTAGATACTGTAAGCCAAAATAAATGCTTTCATTCTATCAGCTTATTTTGGTCAGGTGCTTTGTCTCAGCAATATGAAAGTAAATGGAAGAACCTTCAATGTCAGATGAAGTCAGAGCCAACGGACCTTGTTAACATGGCCTCCCTTAGCCTCAGTTTCTCCATCTGTAATGTGAGAGTGCTAGATTAGATTAGTGGTTCCTAAACATTGTGCATATTTCTTTAAAATATAAATGCTTAGCCCCTTCCTAGATATCCTAAATGAGAAACTTAAGGGGTAGGACCCGAGCCTGGTGATTCAGGTGGGTTTAGAAACCAGAGGGCCAGATAGCTCTAAGGGCCTTCCTGTTCTCCTATTTCTGATAATCTTTGTGACTAATTAAAGAATTGACTATGCAAGAGGTAGACTGTGCCTTTATGACACTAGGACTGCATTTCTTCTGCCCCATGAATTTAATCATCAACAAGGTCAACCCATGTATATACACACACACAAAACCATCACTTTGGGATTCTCCTCCCATTCCTTTTCGAGCTTTCAGAGGCCATGTTACATGCTGGCAGGTGAGGGCAGGCAATCATTTCCCTAATGAAAAACGTCCTTTTCCTTGTCAGAAAGTTCTTCTTACCCAAAGAAGAGAGAGCCTTATTTGGATGGGATGGAGACTGGGGTTCTACGTGTTACAGGAGGATCAAAGCCAAAGACTGGGGCAGGTCAGAGGATGATCTCTGGAAAGAAGGTAATATTTCCTTTGGAGGAGGGAAATCACTGCCATTGGAAATACTTGTCTTCCAAACATTAGGATCTAGAGTGGCAAATGGAAACCTCTCATCTCAGGAACACAGGGTTTCTACCCACTAGAGCAATGGGTAGAACGTCATCTTAAGTAAGTCATCTTAACACCTCCTAGTTCCTGTATCTCTTACCTTAGCCACACTCTTAGGCTGAACTTTTGAAGTAGGGCAGTAGATATGTGATCCCCAAAGTCCAATCTCTGCTATGCTTCCTTGCTAGGCCCAGCAGCTCTTCCCTTGAACCAACACATTCCATCTCTCCAGGAGGCCTTGTGTTCTGCTCCTAAGCATGAGAGCTGCTCATAGCCATAGCTGTCTCAGTGGAGCCTCCTTAGAGTAGAGCTTACTTGTCACAGACCAGCCTAGCGGCTGGCTTCACAGAAAGAGGCAGCACCTTGGAGAATAATCTCATGAGTAGTTAACTACCAGCAGTATTGTAAGTCATTACTAGTCTAATACCTGAGCAATCCTCTACACGCAGTGGTTGTGCCAAGTGCTCTGGCACAGGAGTGACATCTTGCCTAACAGTCAGGGATGAGAGGACAGAGAAGACTGCTATCCAGTGAAGGATGAAAAAAAGGAGTCAAAGGTTAGTTGAGGAGGACTGAGAACAGGGAAGAAGATATAAACTGATTTGTGCTAGTGAGCAATGGAAGCCCTAGACTCCTCTCTCCTAGGGCCCTTGCCCACAGACAAATCATAAGGCCTATCACAGCTCAGGAAGTATATGGGTTAGTGGTAGCTTAATACTGAGAATCTCCTTACCAAGATTGGTATGTAGTCAATTTCCTTGTCATGGAATATCATAGTCACAGTGTACTAAAGAAAATATGGATGCTCTGAGAGGACAAAACCTGGGAAGGCCTTGTGAAATAGGCCTTGGGACACTTGCAGTCAAGCATAAGCACATGGAGCAGGCTCTATGGAGAGCTAAAGTGATAGCAATTGTTAAGTAGATTACCACCATTAAAGATGAGCTAATTTCAGCTGGAGAAATGGCTCAGAAGTTAAGGCATTTGCCTATAAAGCCTAACAACTCAGGTTCAATTCCCCAGTACTCACATAAAGCCAGATGTATGCATCTGGAGTTCATTTGCAGGTGCCAGAGGCCCTGGCATGCCCATTTTCTCTGTCTTTCTCCACCCCTCCTTGCAAATAAATAAATAAAAAGATAAGCCAACTGCTCTGCACTGAGACAATAGAAAAGATGTCCCAAGGGCAAGACCCAACCCATTGAATGCTCAAAGTATTAAAGAATATGAATTCTGTTGAAAGGAAAAGGGCTAGAGGAAGAATGCTGAAAGAAGTCTCTGCTTCCCAAGATTGGCATACGGAAGTTGCTACAACTGTGTTGGACACCATGCTTCATCAAAATCTGGAAGCAGGGCTGGAGAGATGGCTTAGTGGTTAAGAACTTGCCTGTGAAGCCTAAGGACCCTGGTTCAAGGCTCGATTCCCCAGGACCCACGTTAGCCAGATGCACAAGGGGGCGCACGCGTCTGGAGTTTGTTTGCAGTGGCCGGAAGCCCTGGCGCGCCCATTCTCTCTCTCTCTCTGTCTCTCTCTCTCTCTCCCTCTCTCTCTGTCTGTTGCTCTCAAATAAATAAATAAATAAATTTCAAAAAAAGATCTGGAAGCAGAACTTGGAATCATTGCCCATGTAGTACTGGTTTTGGAAGAATAAAAGAAGCAAGATGTAGGAGAGTCATGGAGTATTTCACCACAGTTCCAGAAAGTTAATGAGGCCAGGCAGTGGGTGTTAGGATCAGAGCCCCTGCAAGGAGGCCCTGAAAGACCACTACATGAAGCTATGAAAATAACTCTAAGTTGCAATGGAGTCCCCTAGATGTTAGAAGTACCAGAACCAGAGAATGTCTGCCAAGTAAAGCTGCAGATTTGGAAGGGAGCTGTTCCAAGAAAGGCACACCTGCAGGGGTGGAGCTACCCAAGCCCTTTGGAGCCCAGATGATCCTATCATAAGTCTCAGATGCCAGATATGGAGCTGCCATATTTGGAGTTTGCTCTACTTGGTTGTGGTCTGGCTCTGGTCTGATTATTCCTTGTCATGTTCCTATTCTTCTCCTTTAGATTAGGAGTGTTTACCTTTTGTTGATTCATGTTGGAAATATGTAACTTGTTTTTTTGATGTTATAGGAGCTCACAGTTAAGTTTTCCTCAGTCTCAGGAGAGACTGTTCTTATACTTTTAAAGGGTGTTAGAACTGTGAAAGATTATAAGGGCCTTCAAAGCTGAATAAATGTATTTTGCTTAGGAGATGGCCATAAACCCATTGAGACAAGGAGTAGAAGGTTTTTACTTAAACATGGTATATTTGGGTATAAAGTTGCCAAGGGGTTGGCTTGTGATGTTTAAATTGATTGCCAATTTGAGAGGACCTAGAATCACCTGTGAGGGATTACTAGACTAGGTTAGCCTCTGAGCATGCCTCTGAGAGATTTATTATTATTATTATTATTAGGTTAATTGAGGTGGGAAGACCTGCCTTAACTATGGATGGCACCATTTCAGGACTGAGATCCTAGACTGTTACATAAAAAGGAAAGCTGGATGAAAAGCATTCATTCATCAAGCCACTTTGTTTCCTCATTGTGGACTGAATGTTCCCAGGTGCTACAAGCTCCTGCCGACATGCCCACCCTGCCTCGATGGACTGTATGCTAAAACAGCATGCTGAAATAAAACTCTTCTTCCCCTAAAGTGATTTTTGTCTGGCATTCTATTCAGCAATGAGAAGATGACTAATACACTAGAATATATAAAAGGAGTAAATTTCAAGTAAGAATAATGATGGAGGACACAAGGAGAGGAGGGGAAAGAGGGAAAGGAAGCAAAAAAGTTTGTTTGAAAACACTACAGTGAAATCTAATTCTGAATGCTTATGAGTAAATTTAAAAAGAACAATAACAAGGATGAAAATGGCAAAAACTAAAATCAATAAAGCAACAAGAAAGAAATGCAAGGCCGGGCGTGGTGGTGCACACCTTCCAACACTCGGGAGGCAGAGGTAGGAGAATCACTGTGAGTTCAAGGCCACCCTGATACTACATAGTGAATTCCAGGTCATCCTGAGCTAGAGTGAAACCCTACCTCGAAAAATCAAAAAGAAAAAAGGAAAGAAAGAAACACAATGATGAATTCTAAGAAAATAACCAAAAATGTGTCTAACATGCATTGAATACTTAAAATGTGCCAGACACTATTCTTTCACTATGGACTAAATCATTTAATTCTCATAGCAAATGTGTCAGGTATGTAGAGATGAGGATGTTGAGGAAGTTCTGAGATGTTTGTTATATACTTACTGAATGGGAGCTAGGCTTCTAATCCTGGCAGGCTGGCTCCTAAGCCTGAATAAGAGGCCCTCTGTTGCCTTCTATAAACAAGTTCTTGGGGATGAAATTATAAAACAATCTCTCTTTGTATTTCTTCTTTTGAGAAGTGTTTCTTCAGATCATTTGTCCATTTTTTTTTAAATTGAATGACTTATAGATTTTAGTTGCTTTTAAGGCTGGTTTTGAATTCTTTACTTATGCTAGATATTAATCCTTTTCAAATGAAGAGTTGGAAAATATTTTCTCCCATTCTTTAGGTTGTCTTTTTGCTCTGTTGATTGTTTCTTTAGCTGTACAGGTCTCATCTCAGTTAGAATGTCTGTTACAAAATGCTGTCAAGGATGCAGAGGAAAAAGAAATCATATAGTGTCAGTAAAAAATAAATTAGCATGTCCATTATGGACAACAGCATGGAGGTACCTCAAAAAACTTAAATGAATAAATAAATATAATATAAAAAACCACTAAAAGTAAAACTGATATAAGATTCAGCAATGTCACTATAAACATAAATGGGGGTTCAAATACAGAGGCTCTGAGTGTACACTTTTATAAATGGGAGGTTTATTAATGGCTCAGAGGGGGAGTCTTCAGACTAAGGGGCAAGGGGGAAGATGAAAAGCCAGAGAATCAGCTGCAGCAGCTCAAGGTGGCCTATCTCCTGAGATGGAGGGGGAAATGTGGTACCTGAGGGGAATCCACAGAGGGAATCTACAGCACATGAGGGAGGCACTATATGGTGGGTCATTGGTGGGGTGAGGGTGGAGAGGGTAGGTGGTACTAGCTGGCAGAAGCAAGGTAAAGATGGAGAGAGGGAGAAAGAAATAGAGACGGTGGAAGAATGGAGAAAGAGAGAGTGGAGAGAATGAAGCAAGGTACATATATGAATAGAATAGGAGCCCAAGGTAGGGACAGAGAGGTATGAAGATAGACAAAGAAATACACACACCTGGGCTGGAGAGATGGCTTAGCGGTTAAGTGCTTGCCTGTGAAGCCTAAGGACCCCAATTCGAGGCTTGATTCCCCAGGACCCACGTTAACCAGATGCACAAGGGGTGCATGCGTCTGGAGTTCGTTTGCAGTGGCTGGAGGCCCTGGCGCACTCATTCTCTCATTCTCTCTCTCTCTCTCTCTCTGTCACTCTCAAATAAATAAATAAAAATGAATAAAAATATTTTTAAAAAAGAAATATACACACCTGGGACAGAGGAAAAAGAGGGAGTGATTAAATGATGCCAGGGCTTTTATGTCTGTGCCCTTGGTGTGTAGCAGACTGGCCAGTGGGAGGGGGCTTGTGGGAGTATCTGGCAGCACTCAAGGGAGGAGACAGGTGACTGGATCCCCCTGTGGAGCAAGCCTGCCCTCTGAAGAAAGGCCTTAGCTTGGGTCAGTTGGGAGGGGGAAGGAGCTCTGAGACTAACACTCATAACTAGGGAAATATTCAAAGAAAACAAACTCATATACCAAGTAGACAACTGCACTTCCGGTTCACTGAAGCGCTATTTATAACATCTAAGCATTGAAAACAACCTAAGTATTTGTCAACTGATGAATTAGTGAAAATATGGTATGTATATACAGTGGAGTACTATTAAACAAAAGAAAAAAAAGAAAAGAATAGGTGGGCATGGTGGCACATGCCTTTAATCCTAGCACTTGGGAGGCAGAGGTAGGAGGATTACCATGAGTTCAAGGCCACCCTGAGACTGCATAGTGAATTTCAGGCCAGCCTGAGCTAGAGTGAGACCGTACCTCAAAAAACTAAAAAAAAAAAAAAAAAAAAAAGAATGAAGTCTTTGTCGCAAGAAAATGGATAGAACTGGAAAATATTATGTTGATAAAGTGAGCAGGCACAGAAAGATTAGAACTATATGCTCTTTTTTACATTTTATGCAAGTGAGAAAATTTAACTTGAAAGTAGAATAGAGATTACTAGAGATTAGGAAGAGGAGGACTGTGGGTAAAGGAAGGTTGGATTTCATTGGTACACATTTTATTTATATATGGAAATACCACATTAAATATTAATATGCATACTTAATACATGTTAATTTTTAAGTCCCCAATTACTCCTGATAGCCCATCACCAGTTAACTGGATTGCCTCCAATAGTGGGGATGGGTTGGTCATAGTCCACACCTTCCTGAGTACTTGTCACTGAGTGGCCTTTACCAGACAGGCCTAGAGGCGCCGTTTATAGTTAAGGCCAGCATTTTCCTCTGTATCAGGCTCAGGACTACATCATTTGCTCATTGGATTATTAGTACTACTATTGATCATTAAGCCACATAATCAACAGTTTTAGAGCTAAGCCCTGACTCCAGGTAAACAGAGATAGCAAGCACTATCCTGAGACAGGAGAAGAGACATACAGTCCAGTCCTGGTAAAGCAGCAACTAGACATGGGATTTTTCTTCTCTCTTTCTTTTACTCCACCCCCAACCCCAGTGCTGTAATTACATGCAAGTGCTCTTTCCTTGGTGGATCTTGATTTCTCTGCATATACATTTTATTTATGCATACACCCAATATTAGTCATCAAACACCAGACGTTTTCTAATCACTGGGGATACAACAGTAAATGAGATAGGTACAGGCCTTGCTCTTCTGAATCTTACCTTCCACTGAGGAAGACAGATAACAAATAATTCAATATGCAGTAAAAGCAAAACAAGACTACCAATAATAGAGGCTATGAAAAAATATGGCAGGGGAAGATGACAAAGATGACACTGGGAAGGATATTTTAATGAGGGTGCTTAAAAATAGAGCCTAGAGGCCTGGGGATAATGGCCTCTACCTCAAAGGACTGTTGTTCAGTGGGAAAACCAAGTGGTAAATGGCTTCAAAAGTTGTAAAACTGCCCAAATGGGAAGAGTAATTCCTAATTCTATCCCTTTGCCTTTTGCTTTTATCTCCCAGCTCCTGCCTCGGGGATGTTTCCTCCCCAACCCCACCAGTCTGTTAATGGTTCCTTCCCAGCTGCCTCAGAATTTCCCCTTTATACAAAAGACACCAGGAAGAAGTCATGGCAGATGTCAGAGGCCTGAGTGTGCTGCCCCTGGGCATAGGAAGTGGCATATCTGGAGCCATGTGCCTTCCACCCAGGAAGTCCAGAGAGCCAGTATTTGAGAAGAGAACAATGAGGGGAGTACAAGAGCCTTTTAGATGCAGCCAGTGGTATGAATCAGCCCCCTTGCTTAATACTGCCAATACTCACACGGCTGGGAGGGGTCCTGGTGATGGCCCAGACCAGCAGTTCCTAAAGCAAGATTTTGCAGCACAGACTTCTAGGGGAGTTGTACCCAAAGACACAATTGCAGATCGTACCTCCTGGGGTTCTGTCTGCTTTGATAAGGAGTGGGGCCTGTGGGGATTATGTGTTTTGAAAGAGGAGCTTGTACTGATAAGCAGGTCTGGTTAAGAACTACTGCTATGGTTTAACAAGCCCTATGTAGCAGTTAGAGAAACTGAGGGCCAGAGGGCAACAAGTGTTTGCCTGAAGTCACACAGTAGATCAAGCCCTGGTCTATATATAGCCCTAGTCTATATTATAGCCCAGGCTTCCTTCCATGGCATTAGACTTCCTCCTCAACCTCCAGCCTACTTTTCACCAGCTCTACCAGAACTCCTGGCTCCGGACATATACTACCAAGTCTAAAATACAAGGTATATGATGGCTATCTCCTGCCATAGGCAATTTGGAACCCCTCCTTGACCATTAGAAGCACCAGCTCTTTTGTTTTTGGATTTCTTCCCTTGCATCTCATCCTTGTGCTGACCTCTAGTGGTAAGATCAGGAAATGGGCAGAAAGGCTAACTGGCTCTCATTCAGAAACAGACAACCAGCTACTGTAGAGCGCTAGCCATTGTAGGTTTACTCAGATGAATAAGACAAACTTGTGTCCTTAGAAAGCTCACAACTAGTCTCATAGCTGGTTTGTATTGGAAAGGATGGAACCTTATCCTGACAGGCAGGAGGTATACCTTGTATTCCTAGCTCAGCTCATTATACCCAGGTAATGGTATCAGGTTTGTGTTGCTTAGAAAAGTACTTGATAGAAACACTTAAGGAAGGGAATATTTATTTTGCTTGCAGTTTTGGGGGTTCAGTACATGGACACTTGACTCCATGTGCTTTGTCAGAACATCAGGTTGGTGGGAACACCTGGTAGAGAAGAACCAACTGAGCAAAACAGGGAATGCCCAGGTATAATACACCCTCAAGTGATATCTCTAGTCACCTACTTCCTCCAACTAGACCTGTGGGAGTTTGAATGAAATGTCCTCCATAGACTCATGTATTTTGAATACTTGGTTCCCATGTGGTGGCAATTTGGGAAAGTTGTGGGGCCTTTGGGAAGTGGAGCCTTGCTGGAGGAGGTATGTCGGGCAGAGGGGCAGGCTTTGGAATAATATAGTCCAACTCCAACCCAAGTACTCATACTCCTTCCCACTGATATGGAGATGTGACCTACACTTTCTGCTTAGGCCAAGCATCCTTTCCCTACCATGATGAAATGTCACCTCATAATTGTACCCAAAATAATCATCACTACCTACACAAGACCATCATAATAGGAGGAAAAGATCATGACATAAAAACATTTATCTTACCTATAACTGTGGGCTAACTCCACAATGCATGACCCGTATACCTCAACAAGGAGGGGCCAAGGGGAGGGGGTAGGTCACGGATGAGCCTAATAATGGTACCAAACTGACTGTATTTGCTGAATACAGAACTGACTAATAAAAAATAAAAATAAAAATAAAAGTGAGCCTGACTGAGAGGGGGAGGGGATATTATGAAGAGTGGAGTTTCAAAGGGGAAAGTGGGGGGAGGGAGGGAATTACTATGGGATATTGTTTACAATTATGAAAGTTGTCAAGAAAAAAAGAAAAAAAGTTCTACCTGGGTGTGGTGGTGCAAGCCTTTAATCCCAGCACTTGGGAGGCTAAAGTAGGAGGATCGCTGTGAGTTCAAGGCCACCCTGAGACACCATAGTGAATTGCCAGTCAGCCAGGGCTAGAGTGAAAGCCTAGCTCAAGAAAAAAGAAAGACAGAAAGAAAAATAAAAAGTTTTGAAATAAACAACATAACTACAGCTTAGCAAACTGGAAAAGAAGAGCAAACTCTTCCCAAAAGGAAGCCAAAGGAAACAATCACTAAAGATTAGAGTGTAAAAGTGTATAAAGCCAAACCAGACTATATGGTGAGATCTTGTCTCGAAATCAAACAAGCAAGTCAGGCGTGGTGGTGCATGCCTTTAATCCCAGCACTTGGGAGGCAGAGGTAGGAGGACTGCTGCAAGTTCAAAGCCACCCTGTGACTACATTGTGAATTCCAGGTCAGCCTGGTCTAGAGGGAGACCCTACCTCAGAAACAAACAAACAAAAAAAAAAAAAAAAAAAAAAAAACAAGCATGGCAGCCTTGCCTGTAATCCCAGTTCTTGGAAGGTGGAGGCAGGAGGATCATATGTTCAGGTTCATCTTTGGCTATGTAGCTAATTCAAGGCCACACTGGGCTATATAAGACCCTGTTTCAAAAATGTAAAAAACAAAAAAGAAACAAAACAAAACAAAAATTAACACAAACAATACAACAGCAGCAACAATAACAATGAATCCCGAAGACATCAGCAGATTGGATTAGCACATTGGCTGTGCTTGTTCATGTGTTTGTATTTGGGTTCATGCATGCTGAAGTGCATAGCACATGTGTGGAGGGTCAGAAAAAATAATTTTCTTTTCATAAAAATGCTTCTGGTCAAGTGTTTTGACCCAGCAACAAGAAGATAAGTATCACAAGTACCGATCTGCTCTTTTCACCACCTCCCTTTCATGAAATCATGTTATGGATACATCAAGGGATTATTCA
Source organism: Dipus sagitta (assembly GCA_036346955.1). NCBI lineage: Eukaryota > Metazoa > Chordata > Mammalia > Rodentia > Dipodidae > Dipus > Dipus sagitta. The sequence goes on along the minus strand of CM070776.1, from coordinate 57,766,218 downwards.
ACTAGTTATGTCAGAGACCTCATGAAACACCATTGTCTTCTCAGTGCTTTTCTAATCCCCTAGGCATTTCTTCAATCAAGTTGACAAAATTGACAAGCACTGCAGGGATCTTGAGAAAATCTATCTGTATCACTCCATATCTCAGTTTTTCCTGCAGAAAAAAATAATCTGGATAAAAGTCTTTGTTCTCTTTACTTCCTGGAGTTATTTGCAAATGTAGGAAGAATGTAAGAGGAACCATATTTTTGTAAAGTGTTCCACAGATGGAAGGGAGTGTTTCTCATAGTCTGAACAGTTAAACTGACTGGAGTCAAGTTAACCCAGACAAGGAGAGTGTTTTGTTTTTCAGCTCATTTACCCCTTCTTCATAAGAATGGAACTGTTTAAGAATTTAACTTGGAACCTGGAGAGATAGCTCGCAGTTAAGGTACTTTCCCATAAAGGCTAGTGACATGAGTTCAATTCCCCAGTACCCACACAAAGCCAGATGTACAAAGTGGCGTATGCATCTAAAGTTCATTTGTGCCGGGCGTGGTGGCGCACACCTTTAATCCCAGCACTCGGGAGGCAGAGGTAGGAGGATCACTGTGAGTTCAAGGCCACCCTGAGACTACATAGTGAATTCCAGGTCATCCTGGACAAGAGTGAAACCCTACCTTGAAAAAACAAAAATAATAAAGTTCATTTGCAGAAGCTAGATGCCCTGGTGCACCCATTCTCCTTCCTTCTCTTCTGGACATAGTGGCACACACCTTTAATCTCAGCATTCTGGAGGCAGAAGTAGGAGGATCTCTGTGAGTCTGAGGCCTGCCTGAGACTGCATAGTGATTTCCAGGTCAGCCTGGGCTAGAGTGAGACCCTACCTTACAAAACCAAAAGAAGAATGAGGAAGAGGAGGAGGAGAATAAGGAGGAGAAGAATTTGGCTTGGCTTGTACATTGCCCTTTAGTAAGTTAAATATTTCAATCATATGCAAATTTATATATTATTTTTAAAACATACAAATACCTAATGTAGCTCAATAATTTCCTCGATCTTCAGCTGTTCTTAATCATATGGATTAAACAAATTAATACGTGTGAAATTGGTTTTGTAAATTGGAAAACAACATGAAAATGTGCTACTACTCTCAAGTGTAGATTGTACTACATTTCCTTTTATATTTTATTTATTTATTTATTTATGGAGGACAGAGAGAAAGAAAGAGAGAAGGAGGCAGAGAGATGGGGGAAGAGAGGTGTGCCAGGGCCTCCAGCCATTGCAAATGAACTCCAGACGCTTGCACCACCTTATGCATCTGCCTTTATGTGGGTACTGGGAAATTGAACCTGGGTCCTTTGTGTTTGCAGGCAAGTGCCTTAACTGCTAAGCCATCTCTCTAGCTCTAAATGTCCCTTTACATTCCCTTTCTGACATATGGAATTATATATTCTAGCAGGACCTGATTGGAAGGTGAAGTCATTTAACATTAAGGATGAGCACGTCTTCCCACAAGTTGAATTGGTTCCTTGGGACCCCTGAAGTCCACAGAGGAGAACAACATGTGGTATGTAGGACCAAAGGTCTGGAAGTGTGGTCAATGTTTCTCTGTACATCTAGCAGGACACAGACTTAATCTGGTGCAGCATAAAGAAAATAAGAGGCTAGGCATAATGGTGCATGTCTTTAATCCCAGTACTGTGGGGGCTGAGGTAGGACGATTGTGATGAGTTCCATGTCAGCCTGGTGCTACAGAATGATTTCCAGTCAGCCTGGGCTAGCGAGAGAACATACCTGGAAAAGCAAATAGTCATTCAGTCCCCACTCTAACATTTGGAGTATAAAAACAAAAGGGGTGAAGACAGGACCAGCAGTCCTTAGAGTTGTCATATGGCTTCTTATGCCCTGGTCAGAATGCAGACTTGACTCCAGTGGGAAAAGGATGGGGGAGAAGGGAATGGAGATATTTGGAATCTTAGGGGCTCAGGGACTCCTCCCTTATCTGTTGCCCTCAAAAGTTCTGTGGAAAAGGTTTCTCTGGCTAAGAAAGGAGTCATGGTGTTAGGGGTGATTGATCTAGGTTATCAAGGTGAAGTGAAGTTGGACTGCTCCTCTATAATGGAGTTGAGGAAGAGTATCTCTGGAGTACAGGATATCATTTAGATGATCTCTTGGTGTTACTATGTACTGTGATTAAACTTAATGGGAAACAACCACAACCCCAACAACCCAATAAAGGCAGAGTGACAAATGGCCCAGACCCTTCAGAAATAAAGACATGGGCCACCCTTCCAGGTAAAGAATCACTGCCTGCTGAAGTGCTGGCTGAAGGTTGAGGAAATACAGAATGGTTAAAAAAAATGCAGTGACAAATACCAGCTAAGACCATGTACCACTGCCAAGAGTGAGTCTGTCCTAGCTTGTTAAGAATGTCCATGTGAGCCAGGCATGGTGGCACATGCCTTTAATCCCAGCACTCGGGAGGCAGAGGTAGGAGGATTGCCGTGAGTTCGAGGCCACCCTGAGACTCCACAGTAAATCCCAGGTCAGCCTGGGTAGAGTGAGACCCTACCTCGAAAATCCAAAAAAAAAAAAAAAAAAGAATGTCCATGTGTATATACAAATATATTAAGATACAGAGCCAGAGATAAGATACAGGTGGCTCAAGAGACAAAGTACTTCCCACATAAGTGTGAGTCCTAGAGTTTGGATCCCCAACACCCATGTTGTTGTAGTCAGTTCCATGTTGCTGGGATGAATATCCAACCAGACACAGTTTATGGGAGGAAGGGATTTATTTCAAGTTTACAGACCCTGGGAAAGTTCCTTCAATGGAAGAAGAAACTGCTTACTTGCATACATCCAAGCACGTAGAAATAACTGCAGCAAGCAAACACCAACATCAACAGACTGCATGAACCCCGCTAGAGCTCAAACATACTCTCAACCCACATTTTGGCTGTAATCTGATACACCCCCAGTGAAACACCCCCTTCATGAGGCTGCTGGAGACTTAAGCAGGTAGTTTAACCTTAATCAAAAAACACCTGAGCAAGATGTGGTGGCACACACCTTTAATCCCAGCACTTGGGAGGCAGAGGTAGGAGGATTGCTGTGAGTTTGAGGCCACCCTGAGACCATATAGTGAGTTCCAGGTTATCCTGGGCTAGACTGAAGACCCTACCTTGAAAACACAAACAAAACAAACCTGAGACTATTGGAGACATATATTCACATTCAAACCACCATACACGTAAAAACTAGACCTGGTGGTGCGTGTCTGTAATCCCAATGAACCTAACATGAGATGGGAGTGATGTAAGATTTTATATACAGGGAGGGATTAAAATCCATAAAGATGCAGAGATCCCAGGCTCATGGACCCCAACTTCCGGGGTCCAAGTTAGTAAAGAATTGAAAATGCAGACTCAGAGAAGGGAAAATTATGAATTATAAGTTTATTTAGGGAGAGTTAGGATCCAGAAGAAAGACTAGAGGGAAGCCAAAGCCAAAGGAAATTACCCCCCCCTTCATCTTGGCTGGGGAGAGGAGATGGAAAAAATATCCCTCACATAGGGAAAAGTCTGGGAACACACACAGAGAAAGCCCAAGCCAAAACATCCCCCTCACATAGGGGGGGTCAGAGAGCATTAAGAGAGTAAATGGGGCTGGAGAGATAGCTTAGCATTTAAGGCATTTGTCTGCAAAGCAAAGGACCCAGGTTCGATTCCCCAGGACCCATATAAGCCAGGTGCACAAGGGGCACATATGTCTGGAGTTCATTTGCAGTGGCTGGAGACCGTTTGCAGCGGCTGGAGACCCTGGCACACCCATTCTCTTTCATATTCTCTCTCTCTCAAATAAATAAATAAAAATAATACATACAAAAAAACAAAACATATATATATATATATATATATATATATATATATATATGTAAATGGCTCAGAGCTTAAAGAGAGATCATACATATAACAAAGCAAGAAAGCATCCAAGAATAAAAAATAAAAATAAAAACACATGTAGAAAGCAAGCAAGAAAATTTCCAGTGCAGGCGGGGGGGGGGGGGGAGGCTAGATGAGTCAGGGGCCAGAAGAAAAGAGGGATTTATGAGACGGATGTGCTACCTACTGAGCTAACAAGGCTCCTTGAAAAGAGGGGTTATGTTCTTTTATCTGGGTCAAACATCCAATTAGGATGAGCCTTTTCATCAGACTCAGGTATGTAAGGGAGGGCCTGATTGGTTGGTGGACTCAAGAGGCTGACCCAGAAGGGGCCAGCCCACAGGCTGTACCAAGTCTGAGCAAAGTTGGAGAAGCAGGGAGTTGTCAGTGGAGTTGTTGCTTGCAGCCATCTTACATGAGACTGGGTCAGACACAGGTCCTGCTCCTGCCAGGGAAGACAAGGAAGCATCTGTTTGGGCCTCTGTCCCTGGGTGACTGCCTGTAAAAACCTGCCTTATTCCTGTTCTGTATTGGGAGGAGGAAAGAGGAGAATGAAGCTGGGAGGTCAGCTACCTTAGCAAACACAACAGTAGACCCTGATATCACTGATGTAATTTTTCCTTTCTTTTTCTTAAATTTTTTTAAAAAAATTATTCATTTATTTGAGAGAGAGATAGAGAGAACGAGTGAGACAGAGAGAGAAACAGATAGAGACCAGGGCCTCAAGGCACTGCACATGAGCTCCAGATGCATGTGCCACCTTGTGCATCTGGCTTACGTGGGTACTGGGGAATCGAACCTGTGTCCTTAGGTTTCACAGTCAAACGTCTTAACTGCTAAGCCATCTCTCCAGCCCTCTTTTTTTCTTTTTGATGCAGGGTCTCATTATAGCCCAAGCTGAGCCGGTACTCACTATGTAGCCCCAGGCTGGCCTTGAACTCAAAGCAACCCTCCAACCTCAGCCTCCTGAGTGCTGGGACTAAAGGTTTGCTCCATCACACCTGGCTTAAAATATCCTTTTTCATTGTTCAGCATTAATTGGCCAATAGGAAAATTCTTGGTAGAATGTGCAAAAGAAAACAATACTTCACAAATCTCCTCTATTGTTATTCTTTTATTTTTATTAAATAGAAACTTTGTATGGACACATCATATGTTGGTACCATCATTTCCCTCCTCCCATTCCACTGAGGAACCCCCTTAGTGGGATTGCTGGTATTCACCATGGAATTGTGGGTTATGATTTGTGAGAGCAACAGTCAGTCATTATAAAGGGAGGGGCAATGCCTCTGGACATTCCCTTCCACTCTGTGGCTCTTAAATTCTTTCCACCCCCTTTTCCGCAAAATTTCTTGAGCCATGTTAGGTGTGTTTTAAGTCTTCTTTAGTGTTGTGCTCTCAGGAGCTTCTGGATTTCTGCTTTGGTACGTTTTGAGTATCCTCAGTGTCTTTCTCCACTATCACCCTGGCTCTGGTTGTCAGGCTCACCACTGAAGCAGCACTCTTGCTCATTTCACCAATTCTTCTGTGGTTTCACCTGGGACCTGGCTGATGTGCAAGGGGTACCTACAGTTATTCTTTTTAATAAAATATTTTTCTAAGCTGGGTGTGGTGGTGCACTCCTTTAATCCCAGCACCCAGGAGGTAGAGGTAGGAGGATTGCCATGAGTTCGAGGCCACCCTGAGACTACATAGTGAATTCCAGGTTAACCTGGGCTAGAGTGAGACCCTACATGGAAAAACCATTTTTTTTCCTAAATTAATTTATTTGTAAGCAGAGAGGTGATGGGAGACAGGGAGAGAGAGAATGGGCATATCAGGGCCTCTAGATGCTGCAAACGAACTCCAGATGCATGTGCCACTTTGTGCATCCAGCTTTATGTGGGTCTTGGGGAATCAAACTTGGGTCCTTAGGTTTTGCAGGGGAGTGCCTTAACCAGTGAGCCATCCCCCAGTCCCCCTATTGTTATTCTTAATCCAAGTGTACCTGTTTCATTTCCATTCCTCTCTTGGAGCATTTCAGATGAGAATTTCACATTGCAGTAAATTATTTTACACTTAGACCATCTTGGGAAACAATCAGACCATTCCATTTTGCTTACCGATGGAGGAATACTGACTTTTGGATAATTTCTACCTTTCTTCCTTGATTAGTTTCCCATTCTACATTTTTCTATAATTTCACCTCCATATTAAGAGCTGGACTGGTAACTGAGCAAGGAGAGAGAAGAAGTGGGGAGTGATACAGACTTGTATCCCAGCCTTGTATCATCTCCACAGAGCCAGAGAACAAGATTTCTCTGGGAGAAGTGATAGGGCTTCACAGGCAGCTCCAGAAAACCATACAGTACCCACTTCCCTTTGTCCCAGAGCCTTCCATCATCTTTCTTGGAGTCCGAACAGAGCTCTGTCACTTACATTCATGTCTTGGAGCTTCACTTACCCCATGTATGAAGTAACTCAGTGGACATGGTGAGATATGGCTATAATGTATATGGGCCAAGTATTAACATTAGAATAACATTAAATTTTCATAAAGATACTGTAGCAGTCACCTTCTCATTGCCGGGACAAAACACCTGACCAGAAGCAGCTGATGGAAGGAAGGGGTTTATTTCTGGCTTACAATTTCAAAGGGAAGTTCCATCATGGTGGGGAAAGCATGACCAGAGCAGACAGCTGAGCACCACATCTTCTGATAAGCATGGAGGAAGGAGAGTGAGCTGAATGCAGCAACTGGGCTGGACTATAGAGTCCAAATGCACCAGTACTATGAAAAAAAGGTTGTTTTTTTTTTTTTTTTGGGTTTTCAAGGTAGGGTCTCAGTCTAGCCCAGGCTGACCCGGAATTCACTATGTAGTCTCCGGGAGGCCTCGAACTCATGCAATCCTCCTACCTCTGCCTCCTGAGTGCTGGGATTAAAGGAGTGTGCCACCATGTCTGGTTTAAAAACTACTTTTTAAAAAAATATTTATTTATTTGAGAGTGACAGAAAGAAAAAGAGAGAGAATAGGCACACCAGGGCCTCCAGGCACTGCAAACAAACACCAGGTGCATGTGCCACGTTGCGCATCTGGCTTATGTGGGTCCTGGGGAATTAAGCCTCAAACCAGGGACCTTAGGCTTCACAGACAAGTGCTTAACTGCTAAGCCATCTCTCTAGCCCCCTAGAAAAATACTATTTTAAAAAGAATAACTATAGGTACCCCTTGCACATCAGCCAGGTCCCAGGTGAAACCACAGAAGAATTGGTGAAATGAACAAGAGTGCTGCTTCAGTGGCGAGCCTGATGCTCCCAGTGGCAAACTCACTTCCTCCAACAAGGCTCCACCTCCCATGGGCTTTCTAAATTTCACAGTGCCACCAGCTGCATAATAAGTATGAGGCTTAATCACAAACACATGAGGCTAAGGGGAGCATTTTACATTCAAGCCATCACAGGTGCTACCAGTGCATAGGTAAAAATTGGGTTAAGCTTGTATTGTACCTAGCTGCCTTAGAAGATGCACCAGTACTATAAAATGACATCTAATGGTGGGGGAGATGATTTGGCGGTTAAGATGCTTACCTGAGAATCCTAAGGACCCAGGTTCAATTCCCCAGTACCCACGTAAGCCAGCTGCAGAAGGTGGTGCATGCATCTGGAGTTCTTTTGCAGTAGCTACAAGTCCTGAAGCACCCCTTGTCTCCTTCTCTATGTTCCTCTCTCTCTCTCTCTCTCAAATAAATGAATAAATATTTTTTTAAAAAAGAAAGAAATGACATCTTAGTGGGCACTGCTACTCTTCCAGGGTCTCACTCCTAGTCCTTTGTGTCAGCCCTACTGGGAGACAAGTTTATGTATAGAATGATGAAGGCGAGGGTTTGGTCCTGAATCCCAGCACTCATTCTGAAACAAAGACGTCCCAGGGAATTGGAAATGATCTTTGACTGGGCTACTGTGAGGGAGCAAGTGACATGCCTGAACTTTATCAAACCTGTCCTCAAACTCCTTGTTGAGGAAGTTCACTGCCAGCTCTCTGCCTCCTCTAGGCAGGCAGAGTGAAAACAATAGGCTCAAAAGGATTTTCTCCGATGGAGGACTCAAAGAACTTGAAAGACAGAGCCCTGACACAAGCTCAGATACGACCCTGATTATATGTATAAGGACACTGAGGTCCAGAGTGCAAGGCACTCTGCCATGCCTCACAGGTCCTAAATGGTAGAAGGAAGGTACAGGTCAGAAAGTGTCCTAGCCTCTGGCTTTGATGTGTCCAGCAGATAGTGTATTGCACAGGAGCAACTTTTATGGGGAGGAATCTATTGAATCTGAGATGTAAGTCCCTACCAACCCTGAGAGCTGTGTTGTCCCTCCCTCCACATCCTCTGGGACCACTCTGCCTCGGTTAGACATTTTCTGTGTGGGGATAACCCTGCTTCCTCTACCCAGTGACAACAGCGGCTCAAGAAAGGCAGGGACTCCAGCTGTCCTCTCTCTTTTCCATGTGGGGCTCTCAGGGCTGTACTTTGGTGCAGGGTAGGGCTTGGCGTGCAGGGAGGTGGAAGGGAGTGTACCCTGGAGATCCAGAATCTCAGAGCTAGGTTGAGGCAGCTTGTGCATCACCTGTAAATATCTACCTCGCCCAAGCAGCCCTTCAGCTTGCTGGGCCCCAGTTCTGGCTGCCTGGAGCCTGCATCCAGCCTTGGGAGCTGGTGAGGAACCTGTGGAGGGAAGGAAGTTCCCCTCTTCCTCAGCTTTGGACTTCCTCTTCCACCCTTCAGCTTTTGTCTTGGGACCTACAGGCCTGGAAAAATTCACAAAAGGTTTCAGGCAAGCAGGCAGAACCCTGAGGTCTGTTCAAGGACTCTGAGTGCCAACAGCCTCAGGGCAAGCTGAGGGCAGTGATGGGGCAGAAAACCCATCCCATCCTCGTGAGCCAGCCTGGCCTGAACCCCTTCCCTGTCTTTTCCTTCAATCTCACCCTTCCTTTCTCTCTTTCAGAAGGGCCCTCATGCAAGCCTTCCTCTGCAGAAGACCCCCCCCCCCTCGCACCACAAGAACACACAGAGAAAATCAGGAGGTAGAGAATGTTCTGGAAAGAAGTGACCTTAGAGAGTAAGGTCTAGCCCCTGCTTTTGTAGATGAAGAAACAGAGCCTAGGGAGGGAAGAACAAGCTTGAGGGCCTAGTAAGGGGCAGTGTGAATGTCAGAGCAAGAGTCTGTATGACCTAAGCAGCTTCTGTGTGTGTATGTGTGTGTGTGTGGGGAATCTGCCTTTGCTCATGTCCCCTCAGCATACTACTATGACCTTCTCTGCAAGGCAGGGATGTGGTGAGTGGCTGAGTGGACATCTTGTTCTTGTTCTAGGTGGCTAAGCCAGGTTCACCAAGCACACTGTCCAAGGTGATCCACCTCTTTGTTTGGACCACACAGCAGCCACTGAGTGTGTGTGTGCATGTGTGTGTGTGGGGGGGGGGTGGGCATGTGCATGCACACATGCAAGACTCTGGCCCCTTTGAGGCTGGCCAGTGAGGCCAAACCTGGGTGCATCTGGGTGTGGAATGGGACCTTTGCCACTGCCTGCCTTAGAACTCTGCTGAATGGATTTTGGGGGCCAGCCTTTCAGCAGGCTCACACCTTGTCTGGTGTTTGCTGGGGAAAACCAAGTTCTTGGACGTCTGGGACAGGACCTGGCCTTGGTCCTCTTCATCCAGTGCTTAGCCCAGATGCCCACAGGCAGCCATGATCTGTGAGCACTGATAGGGGAGAAAATGAGCTGAGAACAATGCCTGGAGTCCCGGGTCTAGATGTCCAGTACCCCGGCCTCCTTTGCTATCGGCCCAGGGCTCTTGGACAGCATGAAGTTCCTTGCCCCTCATGCCTGGATGCTCCAGGTTGCCTCAAGCTGTGGGCTGATAGAGATCTTTGTTCTCCAGGATGCAGCTCTCTGCCCCCTTACCCCCCACTTGGGGGCAGCACAAACTGAGGTACCTGTGTACCCTGTACCTTTCCAATCCTCCCCACCACTGCCTCTGCCTCCAACCATCTGCCCTGTTCAGGCTGCCCCTAACGCACATCTCCTTGCCACAGCCCCCCCCCCACCTGTGCGATATTTTACTTTATGAACTGTGACTACTCCGTGACATGCAAGAGCCTCATCAATAGTCCTTTCATGAGGCTGAATGGGGGCCTTAAGCCACCAAGAACTATGCTTTTCCAATGGATTTGGATGAAGCCTACAGAGTATGTGTACAAACATGGAGGTCAGTTGAGAGAGCATCTGTGGTCCTGTGCTGTGTGCAGCAAATCTGAGTATAATTCATTTCCTATTCAGGGCTCCTGTTCCTCCTTCACACTACTCCATGCTGTAGAAACTTCATCAATAGTTCTTTCATGAGGCTGGCTAAGGACCTCATGCCACTGATAGCTAGATTTTTCCCTTGGGCTTGGATGAGGCCTACAGGAATTTGTGTGCAAGTGAAGAGGCCTATTAAGAGCGCACGTTTGATCCTGTGTGAGATACAGCAGGTAACAACAGAATTCATTCCCTCTCCCCTCCAAGATTTCCTATTCCTCCGTTTTGTACTCCCTTGGTGAGTTCCCCAGAATCATATGCATTCTACTCCTGAGCATCCTTGGAATAAATTCATGGAACACTCTACCAGGAGCAGGGTTTTTACCTCCTTAGTGTTTATGTATGTAGTTACCTTCTGAAAGGCAATGGTAGACATTCCACCCTTGTCCTCCTTTCAGAAGCCCTGTCCTTTAGGAAGTCGAAGGCCACTTCAGGGATCCTTCCTCCATATCTTTAATGACAGGCCTTGGAGAGCATTTTCCTCGCCTGTCCTTATGATGGATCTCATGATGGTCTTTGGCCAAGCCAGTGCCTCTTTCTCTTATTTTAAACAGAGACAAAATAAATCTAGCATTCATTGTTCAGTGATTATGGTGGTTTTAAACATTAGAAGTCACGGAGTAAAAGAGGAATGTGACAATGTAGTAGTTATCTTATCATAGCTGGGACAAAACACCCACCCATAGAAGCTTATGTAAGGAAAGTGTTTATTTTTGGCTTACTGTTTTAAGAGTAAGTTTCATGATAGCCAGGAGCTGGGGAGGGGTGGGGGAAGTATAGAAGGAGCAGTCAGCAGTGCATCATATCTCCACAGCAGTAGGGAGGAAGTCTCGAGTGAGCTATGTGGCAAGCAGGGCTGGGCTATAACACCCCAAGACCCACCCACAGTGACATACCTACTGTTCCCAAAGGCTCCACAAACTTTTCTAACAGCACTACCAGCTAGGGATTAAATATGAGGATTAACCACAAATACATGTGACTGTGGGGAAACATTTTACATTCAAACCACCACACACAGCTTGTGAGGATTAGACAGGGCCCAAACTTCACTTCTCCATATCTCAGTCCAGTCATATTTAAAATCAACTTAGACCTGGAGAGATGGCTTAGCAGTTAGGGCACTTGTCTGTGAAGCCTAAGGATTGGGGTTCAAGTCCCCAGTACCCATATAAACGAGATGCACAAGGTGGCACATGCATCTGGAGTTCATCTGCAGTAGCTGAAGGCCATGACATGCCCATTCTCTCTAACTGCCTCTTTCTATCTCAAATAAATAAAAATATTTAAAAAATCAACTTATTTCTCTTAACAAAAAGCTTTACATGCCCCAAGGGGTGGGGGGGACTCATTGGCAACAAACTTTCCAGTTCCCCTCTCTGTTGCTGAGAGCTTTGACTTCTTTGGCTTTTCAATTAACAATCTGTCTATGTTCCTCTCTGCTTCAGAGAACTTTTTACTTTTGCTTCTTTCATTTGCCAATTAACTTAATATAAGCTTTTTCCCCCCTCTAAAATGGCTTTCTCTCTATAATCTAGGCACTTAGTTTCTCCTTTAAAGGACATCCATATTATCCATGATCTTCATCCTTTGTTTTCTACAAGGCAAAGGACCTGGAGCCACTGACTGAGTAGATCATTTGGTGACCATTGAGAGTTTGACACCCTACTTCCTGAGTTAAGCCCATGGTCTGAGATAAGTTCACACTCAAAGACACCCACAACATCTTGATATTGGTTTATAAAATACTTTCTTTCCTGAAAGATGGTCTATGAACATATTTCTTATCCCTATATCATGTTTACAAAATATTCATATCCTCCTACAACTTGCTTTGTTCATATTCTAGTTGTCAAAACTACTATTAAATCAAGTTAAACATGTAAATATTTATTGTGTCTATTAAAGAACAGTTTCTGAGGCAGGAGACTTTGCCTTAAAGTGGTAAGAAGCACTGCTCATAACCATCCCAGTATAGTTATAATGACTAAAGTTTTATTTTTATTTTTTTTTCAAGGCTGACCAGGAATTCACTTTGTGGTCTCAGGGTGGCCTTGAACTCATGGTGATCCTCCTTCCTCTGCTTCTCAAGTGCTGGGATTAAAGGCATGCTCTGCCATACCTGGCTAAGTAAGTATTTTGACTTGTTTCTTGTTACATATTTCATACTAGCATTTTTTTTGTCAAATAGAAAAAGGTGGTATACCAATAGCTGTATCATTTAATTTCACTGATTAATGATGACAATGATATCATGCTTACCTTTTGTTCTTTGATTAAAGTCAATATTTTGGGGATCAGATGATCTCAGTTTTGATTATGTGATTTTGGGTGGTTGACCTTGTAGTATATCTGAACTGGCCTTAATTTTAATTTTATAATGTGCTCTTCTAGTTTTTTTCAACATTCATATTTGGAAATCCATTTCATTAAACTGCTGTATAACTACTACATTGTAAGTTATTGTTTTCTTTATCAATGGACAGTTCAGTTAGTATTTTTTTAGTTAGAAATAATGCTGCTGCACTGTATATTTTTGCACACAGATACTTATACACAGATGCATTTCCTCAGCTACATCTAGGATTAGATGTACTGAGTCTCAGACTATGTTTACCTTCAATTTCACTAAATGTTGTGTGGCTTTTCCTCTGAATTGAAACAGTCCTTCCCAGAGGGAGAAGGGAGGCTCATAAAACTCAGGAAGCTAAATGAAACCAGGCCCAGGACATTCATGGATCTTAGAAGACTCAGGAAGCTCAGAAAGTTACAAAATTCACATGGCCCCTTCCTATGGTTTTATAAGCAGTAAGCAATTAGTGAGAAGAGAAGAATCTCTGAGTTGCCTGCAAGTCTCACAATGAGAACAGGGATGCAGCTTTTGTGAATCATCGACCATGTTGGGGTATGCATTTTGTGATGCAGCTGCCACTGATTCATCCATGCTCCTGTAAGTTACTCCATTAAACATATTGGTTCATGAAGGTGGATTTTAGTACAAACGTTGGTCTGTCATTAGTGCCCTGAGTTTAATGCACTTTTGTTCACATTTCCCCAGGGAAAGTCAGTTACGCAATACTAAATAGGCCTTATTTACTCTCCAAAATGGTTGTACTAATTCCTATTAGCACTGGATGAGAATTTCTATTTCACCATTTAAGACTTGCTTATCAAATACTTTAAAGAATCTTTAATGTAAAGGATATGTTATTTAAAAACCCAATAGTTCATAAGGGCTCAAAATCTCCATTCTGACTTCCTAAATTTACATATTTTTAACTGTTTCTTTAAGGTATTTCTTTTGAACACTACTATTATCCATTTTACACATCATCACTTTACTTCCTGACACAATAAGTGATGATCTCATTTACACCTGTCCCCTCTATTTTACCTCCCTAGCTGAGGACTTTCTCATTCTCAGGCACCTCCTCTCCTATAGAGGATTGTCCTCAAGGGAAGGTGAGGAACATTAGAAGTTAAGCCCTTTCTTCCCTCTGGTAGAACTACCTCTCCAGTATAATCCATGCTCTAGAGCTGCTGAGGGGATCTGCATGAAGCTGGTTTTTGGATATGATCCACAAAGCACAAGCAACAAAAAGCAAAAACAGAATTGAAAGAAAAAAAAAGTTTGCAGAACAAATGAAGCAATCATCAAACTATACATCTGATAAGGAGTTAATATCCAAAAATATACAAGAAACTCAACAATAAGAATACAAGTAGCCCAAGGAAGGCTGTCTCAAGGAGTGTGAGTGAACCTCTCCACATAATCTTATACCCAGACTTACTTCTACTTCTGACAAAGTAGATGCCTTTGACCAAACCTGTCAACTAAGTGCCCTGGCTGGGAAGGTCTGGGTCCATAGATAAGGCACTTGGTTCTTGAGCCATGAGCTTGGGGTGCAGCATAGCTTTGGGAATGGAAATAGTCCAAGTTTTGGTCCAGGTGACATAAAAAACAACCATGATTGTGAGATGGAAGTGGGAAAGGACAAGAGAATAAGATAACAATTAAGAAAAAAACTTACCAAGCTGAAGAAATGGCTCTGTGGTTAAGGCACTTGCCTACCAAGCCTAAAGACCTGAGTTCAATTCCCAGTACCCATGTAAGCCAGATTCAGAGTGGCACATGTGTCTGGGGTTCATTTGCAGTTGCTGGAGGCCCTGGTATGCCCATACATTCATTCACTCATATTCTCTCTCTGCTTGAAAATGAATATTTTTGTTTATTTGAGAGCAACAGAGAGAGAGAGAGAGAGAGAGAGAGAGAGAGAGAATGGGTGCACCAGGGCCTCCAGCCACTGCAAATGAACTCCAGATGCATGCGCCAATTTGTGCATCCGGCTTATGTGGGTCCTGGGGAATGGAGCGGCAAACCAGGGTCCTTAGGCTTCACAGGCAAGCACTTAACCACTAAGCCATCTCTCCAGCCGCAAATGAATATTTTTAGAGACTTAAAAAAGAACTTACCAAATAGTTATTAAAAGTCTGAAAATGATCAGAAGGCTACAAAGTATTAGGCAGATAATGGGTGAAGTACTGACTGAAGAACAGTTCATTGTTAAAGCTACAAATGGAGCAAGATATGTTGTAGGTTGTTGTTCACATCTTAACAAATGTAAGCTGAAGCCAAGAGTTACTTTGGATGTGACTACACTATCATGAGATAGTTGCCAGGAATCCATTAGTTTACAACATGTCTCATCCTGGGAATGTTTCTTATTCTGAAACTAGAGGGCTATCAAAATGTGTTTGGGAATTAAAAGAGGTAATACAATTACCTCTTACAAATCCAGAATTATTCCAGCATGTAGAAATAATACCTCCATAAGTTCTTTTGCTAAAAGCCCTGGACCACCAGGTACTGGAACAATGTTCTTGGCATGAGTTGTTGCCAACAAGCTGAACTAAAACTTCCTAAAGTTTATTATCTAGTTCTATCATGGCAAGTACATTAGTGAAAGTGTTAATTTAGAGAAATGTTTAATTATTCCAAGGGTCATCAGCTATATATCTTTTTTTGGGGGGGGGGTTTCGAGGTAGGGTTTCACTCTTGCCCAAGCTGACCTGGAATTCACTATAGAGTCTCAGGGTGGCCTCAAACTCATGGCGATCCTCCTACCTCTGCCTCCTGAGTGCTGGGATTAAAGGCATGTGCCACCATGCCCGGCCTAACTATACATCATTTTAATGGATGAAATAGATGGTCGTCATTGGTTTTCAGAGATTCAGAGAACTTCAATGGAGTTAATAAATCATACAGATGGATTTCCTACTCTGTACAGTTAACATGATCATGGCTACAAACATACCAGATACACTGGATCCTACTTTGTTGTGTCCAGGAAGATCAGAGAAAAAAAATAAACATTAATTTACCAAACAAACAAGCAAGATTTTATATATATTGAAAATCCTGTCAAGCACCTTAACCATTGAGCCAACTCTCCAGCCCAAAAGCTGGAGACATGTCTTTCAATCTGGAATCGTACTAGTGACCTAAGGATGGCCACAACCACGGGTTCAGTCTACAGTCCTCCACTCTAGCAGGTGAGCTATCAAAGGGTGCCAAACTGGCTGAGTCAGAAAACAGGATCCATCCTTTTGATGTCTTCAAGAAACTTACCTCACCATCAAAGACACACAGTATCAGAGGGTAAAAGAATAAAGAAATTTCAACAAATTGAACTAGAAAACAGGTGTTGCTATTCTAATATCTGACAAAATAGACTTCATATCAAAATTAGTAAGAAGGGATAAAGAAGGTCATTTCATACTGATCACAGGGAACAAGCCATGAGGAGGACATTATAACTCTAAACATATATGCTCTATACACAGGGGCACCTACTTTTATAAAACAAATCCTACTAGATATAAAACCAAAAATCCCAATACAGTTAAGAATAAGGTAGATAACCTCAACACCCCACTCTCACCAACAGGCAGGCCTTTTGGCAAAAATTAAGCAGAGAAACACTGGAGATAAATGAGACTGTAGATCAAATGGACCTAACAATTAGAGATCTACATCCAAACACTACAAAACACACATTCTTCTCATCAGCCCATGTAATTGTCTCTAAAAGAGATCATATATAAGGACACAAAGCAAATCTTAACAAATTTAGGAAAATTAAAATAATTCCTTCTATTTCATCCAACGACAATGTGATAAAACTAGAAGTTAACAAGAAAAACTACAGAAAATACACAAAGTCCTAGAGATTAAACAATAGTACTGAATAATAAATGGATTATCAATCAAGAAAGATACAGAAGTTCCTAGAACAGAATGAAAATGAAAACACAACATACCAAAACATGAAACACACTGAAGGAAGTCCTAAGACTGGAGTTTATAGCTCTCAGTGCATTATGATAACAGATAAATGAAAATTAACAATAACAGTTTTAAAAGGGGGGAACTTGATGTAGTCAATCTCCAAAAATCTACAGCTAACATTATACTTGCTTATGAGATACTGTAAACTTTCTCTCTAATATGCTATAGTTTAATGTGATATTATGGTTTTATATGTTGCCATGTGCTCCTGTCATGTTGTCTTTCATGAGGCCTTCAGAGTCAAGCTGATGCTGGCACTATGCTCTTGAATTTCCAAAACTATGAGCTAAAGAGCCTCTTTTAAAAATGTGTGAAGTCTCATGTACTCTATTACTTCATTATAGTAACAAAAAAGACTCATACATGGGATTGTATGCTGTACAATATAAAACACTGATGAGGGGCTGAAGTTATGGTTCAGGTAGTAAAATCCCTGTCAAACTATCCAGAAAGTCCTAAAGTTCCTCCTGGCTCTGCCTCCCTAGTAAAGGGATTACAGGTGTGTGCTACCATGCACAGTGTTTTATGTGGGCTTTGTGGATCTGAACCCAGGTCCTCATGCTTGCATGACAAGTACTTTACCCAACTGAGAGCCCTTTCCAGTCTCAAACATAATACTTCTGTGATTTCTCTTGCTATACGTAAGCTTGAGTATTGGGTCAATTCCTGTTTTTTTTTTTGTTTTTTTTTTTTTGTGGTAGGGTGTGCATGTGTGTACTACTATGGTCAGAGGTCAATGTCAAGTGTCTTTCTCAATCATTCTCCACCATATTGAGGCACAGATTTTTGCTGAAAACAGACCTTACCAGTTCTAGCTAGCCAGTTTGCCCTGGAAATCTTTCTGTCTCTGCCTAAGCACTGAGACTGCAGGCATGTACCACCATGACCAGAATTTATGTGGTGTTGGGAATCTTATACCAGGTCTTTATCTTTGCATAGCAAGCACTTTCCCTACTGAGCCATTTCCCCAGGCAACATTTTAGTAAATCTTATATCCTACAATTTTGTTCTTTTTTAGCTGCTTTTGATACTCTAGGACTTTTTGCATTTCTATATGAAGTTTTGAATCTTTTGGTAATTTTCAACTCCCCACAATAATAGCCTGATTTGATTGTGTTAAGGATTGAATCAAATTTATAGATCAGTTTGGGAAGAGCTTAACAATGCCTTATAATCCTTTTGCTTTTAGGCAGAATCTTGCAATGTAACCCAAACTGCTCTTAAACTCTCAATTTTTCTGCCTCAGCCCCAAGTGCTGGGACTTCAGACATGTGCCATTACATCTGGCTTAAGTCCTCCATCCTTCAACAACACACACACATGCATATGGTCATTATTTGAAGGGTAAATGTTGCCCATAGGATAATGTGTTTGAACACTTGGTTCCCAGCTGATGGTGTGTTTGTAAACTTTGCGGAACCTTTAGGAGAAGCAGCCTTGTTGGAGGAAGTAGATCCTGAATGTGGATACAGTATAACCAGCTGTCTCCTGTTCTGCTGCCATGCTTTCTCTGCCATGATGGACTGTAATTCCTGGAACCGTAAGCAAACATTCTATTTAAAAATGTTTTTGAGAGAGGGAGGGAGGCAGGAGGAGGAGGAGAGGGGGAGAGAGTTTGGCAGGGAGGGAAAAAGGGAGGGAGAAGTAGAATGGGCATGTGCCAGGGTCTCTTGCCACTGCAAACAAACTGCAGACACATGTGCCACTTTGTGCATTTGGCTTTATGTGGGTGCCAAGGAATTAAATCCAGGCTGGCAGGCTTTGCAAGCAAGTGCCTTTAACCGTTGAGCAATCTCCCCAGCCAATCCCTGGGACTGTATACAGGTACAATAAACCCTTCCCTTCCTTAAGCTGCTTTTGTCAGATATTTTTTTCACAGCAACAAGGAACTAATACACTCATCTAATGTATTATTCCAAGCATAAATTAATTTCCTGCATGACTTCAGGCAATTATTTATTTAACCTTTCTATACCTTAATTTTCTACTTGTAAAATGAGAATTGTAGAACTTTATGGCAAGGGGTAGAAGAAGTGCACCAAACACCAAAAAACAGTTCTTGGAAGATTAATAGAAAGTAGAATGGTGGTCATCAGGGGTTGAGGTGAATGGGGCACAGGCCTAACTGCTGATGGATACCAGATTTCTTTGCAGAGTGAGGAAAATATTCTCAAATTAGGTAATAGTAATAGTTGTTCAACTTTGTGAATAGAGGGCTGGAGAGATGGCTAAATGTGCTCCACCAGACACAAAATGGCCTGGATATCCATGACCTCACAGTGCCTGACACTACCTACACTAGACCATCATAATAGGAGGAAAAGATCATGACATCAAATAAAAGAGACTGAGTGAGAGGGAGAGGGGATATGATGGAGAGTGGAGTTTTAAAGGGGAAAGTGGGGGAGGGAAGGAATTACCATGGGATATTGTTTACAATCATGGAAGTTGTCAATAAAATAAACAAATAAATAAATAAGAGTTAAAGGTACTTGCTTGCAAAGCATGATGCCCTGGGTCCAATTCCCCAGTCCTCATGTAAAGCCAGATGCAGAACTTTGTAAATACAGTAAAAAAACAAAACAAAACAAAAAAAAACACTGAATTGTACACTTGAAGAGAGCAAATTTCATGACAAGCTATATCTGAATAAAGCTGTTATAATAAAATTTCTTTAAAAAGACTAAAACCTGATATAAAAAAGTGCTCAATAGATGGTAGATATTATAGTAATGTCATTATTATAAATTTAGCCATCATATGGCCAAAGTAAATCCCTATAAACTCTATTTTTTAGCTTTTTTCTTTTTTAAATTTTATTTTTTTTTCTTTTGTGTTTAGCTCTGTATTTTAATAAAAATCCATGAAATTAGAAAAGTATCACTAATTTATATACACTGGTTAATTAATACTCATACATTTATGTGCATCCAAATGTCTCAGAAACCAACAGTTAAGAATCAGAATTTTAATTCTTTAAACTGGACTAAAATAGGTGCATGCAATGGGATCTCTTAGCTTTGGGTAAATTCTAATAACTTGATGTCACCCAAGAATTTGAACTGACAAATTTCAATGTTGTCTTCAGGAATAAGCAGGCATTGTTAGCCTTCTAACCACATTTTGGCTGTTTATAAAAGACAAATAGGGCTGTGGAGGTGGTTCAGTGGGTATGAGCACTTGCTACATAAATTTGAGGGACTATGACAGTCTGAGTTTGATCCCTAGCACCAATGTAAAAAGATGGGCATGGCCACACGTGCCTGTAATCCTAATCCTGTGGAGAAAGGAGACATTAGAATTGCTAGGGCTAGCTGGTCAGCCAGTCTGAAGGAAAACAGCAGCTCCAGATTCAGTGACTGTCTCAAGGAAATAACGTGGAAATGCAACAGAAGAGGATGTCCAACATTCTCCTCAGGCCTCTGCATGTTGAAAACAGGGCATGCACATCTGCACGTACATGTGTATACAACACCTACCATACCACACCACACATACTATACACACTTATGCAAAAAAGAAAGAGAGTCAACAGTGTAATGCTTACCAATCTCATGTCATGTAACCTTGTTCAAAAGAAAAAAAATTCCCACCAGTGTAAAGATCAAATCAACTCTCGTAACAAACCTCTTATTGATTGATGGTTGACTTTTTTATTTGCTTGGTTTTTCGAGGTAGGGTCTCACTCTAGCTCAGGCTGACCTGGAATTTACTCTGTAGTCTAAGGGTGGCCTTGAACTCATGGCAATCCTCCTACCTCTGCCTCCCGAGTACTCGGATTAAAGGCGTGTGCCACCACATCCGGCTTTGATGGTTGATTTTTAAGATCATACAGAACATTAAAATATGTTGTCAGTAGTTTTATAACATGAATAGCAATTAAATCCAGTCTTCACCCTTCCTGTTGCTAAAGAATATAATAACGGAGTCTTAATCTTAGATGTGGGAGTGGCAACCAAACATCCACCCTGGTGATAACTTGTTTTTATGCTTGAATTTCACTAGAAGCATCCAACTTGCCCATCCTACAAAAGTTTCCAGTGTTTGAGTCCTTGCCCTTCTAGTCCTCAGATTCAGCCATGTACCTTTGCAGCAAACTAGGAAATGCTGTCCTGAGTGTTACAACTTCCAGACACTCAGTTCTTCACTTGTCAAGAAACTAATGTCCTTTTTTGCATATATTAGAAATATTTACAATTTCAAAGGGACCATTCACTTTCAGAAAAAAGTAATCAAACCTCCAACTTATGTACTTTTTTTGTAGTATTGAGGACTGAAATCTTATTCATGTGCTCTACCACTGAGCTATATGCCCAGCCCTATGCTTTCACTTAATCGTACAAAACCATTCACCCAAGTCACCCAAGGGCAGAAGATTAATGCACAGACCAAGATGCACAAATATCCAGTATGCACACACCCCCATGCACACACACTTCCAGACTGTGGCCTTGAGCATTTCTGACCAAATGTTTTACCTGAGTAAAATCTAGCCAAGACTTAATTTAGGACAAATTTCAAAATTAGGATTAGTTTCAAAATTTTTCTTTACCAACTCAAGACTGAAACATTGGGTTTGTCCTCACAAGGATTTATTTCACAATTTAAAAGATAAACTGCAATGAGTACAAATATATACCCAAAAACTCTTGACAAGGTTGGGTCAGAGGGGATCAACTTTATAATGCTTTGTGATTCAGTATACCATGAACCCATTTGGCCTAGTGTTGCTCACATGGTTAATCTGGGGATGGACAAATTATGCTTTTAGAATCATATGTCTATGTCTAGGTAGTCTTCAAATACAAAATGAATAAATATTTAAATTCTAAGATAAAGAAAAAGCATGGAATAAAAAATTTCTATCTTTATAAGCAATTGTATATTTACAATGAATGTCCTCTGTCTGACTCCTAATCTCTGTCTATTAGAGTTATTCAATGTGCAATTTGTAGAAAGCAACAGTTCATATTACCTTATAGGAGCCCTGTTTAGCTGAGAATCAGCCTGTCCCAGATGCTCTGCTCCCTGAAAAGCCTTCACACTTATGTGCATAAATAGCTGAAAGTACATGTAGGTGCACATGTGCAAAATGTATGTGTCTAAATGGGATCTAATTAACTTTAGAAATCAAGTCTAAAACCCAGAAAATGAATGGCTGTTCCTCAACCCTAAAACATATCTAATGAAAAAACTGAGCTTACTGTGGAAAGGCAATAGGTGCAAACTCAACTCTGACATCATATTATAAGCATCTATTCTGTTAACCAGCCATTGGAACAGTAGAGTCTATGTCCACATTGTTAAAACACACTTCTGATGCAGCTTTCCTTTCGATTCAGAGGCTGGACTACACAAAATAATCAAGAGTTCCCTTTAGCTATGCAGCATCTAAACTACACCTTAAGAGAAGATGTTCACGTAATAGTATGCTAGAGAGCTATGAACCGAGATTTCTGAGTCTTCTACTGAAAGAAGCTCCAGCATCGGACCATTGGAAATTTCAACCAAAGGAGTGTTGCATGTTGACTGGTTGCTAATACTGCATATTCAGAATGAGGGGTCAAGATTAAAAAACTAGTGTGCCAAATGAGGTGCTGTTAAGCATGACAGAAAGGGACCAAAGGGCTGATTTGTTAATGTCCTTTGCTTTTTTGTTGTTGTTTTTTTCTTCACTACAACAAGCACAGAATTGCCTCTGATCAAAATCTGAATATTGGTTAATGTGTGTTTTCTTCTCCCACATCTATGAAGCCCCTTCCTAAACTCGGTCACTGCCTTTTCAAACTTGACAGAAAAAATAAAATGGACATAGACAATATATTATGAAAAGAGCATATTCTAATAGTCATAAGGCAATGTGTTTAACAGCTGCACCTGAACAGATATTCCCAAAGCTGAAAAGAGTTAAACTCTAGTCAACTTGTAAGGTGTATCCATGTGCTCAAGTCACTGGTTGCCACTCAAATGGACCGCAATGACATACTTCATCATGCCTTAAGTAGGCATTTTACTATGTGTAGTATGCACATGAATTTGAAAGAAATAACATTAATAAAACAGCCTTACAAACATAAATTCCTCATATAAGTGACAATAGTGCTGTATGGCTCCTTTTTAATAACCTCCAAAATTAGTCAACAGAGGGCTAGTGTCAAAACTCCTTGGTGAACTGTATGTATCTTTTAGATGAGCCTTCAGTTCACTGGCATTAAACTCCCGTCTCCTGATTTACTGAGGAGTAAAGGTGAGAATCATCCAACTGATGACGAAGTAAAATAGGAAAACAGGATACACGGCAAGAATTTTGCGGTTTGGAGGCTGGCTATCAGCCAGAAAAGCTGTAGAAGCTAAAACAAACAAACAAACAAAAATGAACATGTAA
Organism: Dipus sagitta; assembly: GCA_036346955.1. Lineage (NCBI taxonomy): Eukaryota > Metazoa > Chordata > Mammalia > Rodentia > Dipodidae > Dipus > Dipus sagitta. The sequence continues at coordinate 57,743,226 of CM070776.1, read as the reverse complement.
TGCAATCATATTATCACAACTACTAACATTTACCAAACTTCAGTGTACTTGGCATATTCTGGAATATGCAAATATACCAACAATTCAATGGTATTTGTGATGCCTCAGAGAAAGCTCAGTTATAGGGCTGGGACAGCGGCAGAATACTTGTATAGCATGCATGAGGCCCCAGGGCCCATCCTCAACAATACACCCAAAAAGAACTCACTTAGTTTTGTCACCTTCTGATAGGTGAGGGCTTCTTGTTTCAAGTGCTAAACTAAAACTTCATTTTTTTTTTTTTTTGACAGTTTGGATAGAAATCTTTTCTAAACAGATTTCTTGCTCTTTTCTGGAAATTTACTGAACTGGGCTAGATAGGCTTAAATATGTATAAGGTTATTTGCTCCTGTGGTAAATGGCCTCACACTGCATCAAATTTTGTTTTTTTTTGTTTTTTTTAAAGCAGAGTCTCATGTGGCCCGGGCTGGCCTCAAACTCACTATGTATCTGAGGCTGTTCTTGAACTCCTGATTCTCCTACTTTCACCTCCCAAATGGTGGGATTATGGGCCTGTGCTAACATACTCAGCAAGTTATCAATAAATTTTTAAGTTCCATCCTTTTGTCCATCAAGAATAACTCCTTTAGGACTTCTGGTTAAGATGGTGGCATAGGAACCACACCAAAGCAGCCTAGGGGAGAAAAAGCAAAACAAACAAACAAACAAAAAAAAAACCAGCAAAATATACTCTTCTACTAAAAAGGGAAGGTGTATAAGAAATTATCAACTGCAGCAGAGAAGTAGGAGAGATCCAGAGTGTCTAGAGACCACAGAAACAGGCAGAAGTGGCTCCAGCAGGGGTGGCATCAGGTCCACGTGGCCACAGCCTCCAGGCTCGGCCTGAGCCGCAGGAAGAGCCAGGTGAGGGGATTGTCCACTCATACCGGCCTCCTTGCAAACTCAAGAAATGTAAAGGGAGGATGGCAGGGACCAGCGGAGCAGCTCGTGAGGAAGAGGACTATAAGGACCAGCAGGAGAACATCAGCCACTATCCACAGCCTCCCCTCCCCCCACCACCAGTGCAAGCGCCAGCTAGCACCAGAGACCTGGGGAAGGGAGCTCACCTACACAGCACCTGGCAAAGGCGAGCGGCAGCCCACTGACCCAGCCAGCCTACCTGAGCCCACAGCACAGGAAAGAGGGACCCATGCAGGTGCACAGCATAATTGAGACCAAAGCCATCACAAAATTGAGATTACAACAGGTCAGTACCTGCCAAATAAGCCTGGTATATAGGCTTGCATCAGAAGTGCTAATTGCACCTTCCATGTCAGGGTAAATTATATGTTAAATCAGATGGATGCTCAGATTTGCCATTCTTAAATAAGCTATAGTTTGAGCTTGCCATTTGTTGCTTCCTGATTTATAGTGCCTTTGTCTCTTCTGTCATTTGTTGGGGGTCACCCTCAGTCACAAGTTGACTTGGAACCCTCTACAGACCAGATATTTTAGCCTCCAAGTTGACAGGATTAAGGGTGTGGGGCAACACACATCCTTAGGGACTGTGATTTTGTTAGAGGATCTGGTTATTATAATACCTACCCTTGCATAAATACTGTGTGCTGTTTTTAATTGAATGTGCATATTGTTTAGTTAAATTTGTATTTTTTTTTTTTTTTTTGGTTTTTCGAGGTACAGTTTCACTCTGGTTCAGGCTGACCTGGAATTAACTATGTAGTCTCAGGGTGGCCTCAAACTCTCAGTGATCCTCCTACCTCTGCCTCCCAAGTGCTGGGATTGAAGGCGTGCGCCACTACACCCGGCGAATTTGCTTGTATTTTGTTCCACTCAGCCTACCTGAATACTCTCATAGCAGGCAAACCCAATACCTAGGATCCCTTTTGTGGTTACTCTGAGAGTCTGAAGAGCCACACCTTGCACCTTAAGCTCTACCCTGAAGTTATATAACATCATATTGATTGATACATCTAATAATACTGCAGATAATTAGAAAATCCAAGTATTAAATTAATCCAAGAAGCAAAAAAATCTCTACATTATAATACAAGAAACACAAAAAATCAAGAAAACATAAATCCACCAAAAAGTATTAATGCATCAGAAATGACCTCCAGTGAGACTGATTTACAGGAAATGCCTTAGAAAGATTTCAAAGGAATGATTATAAATATATTCAAAGAAATGAAAGTGGCAATCAAAGGAATCAAAGATGACACAGGAAACCAATTTAATGAAATAAGGATGTTAATACAAGACATAAATAAGGAACTAGAAATAATAAAGAGAAACCAGTCAGAAATACTAGCAATGAAGAAGCAGTGAATGAAATACAAAACTCTGTAGAAAATCTCACCAGTAGAATGGATGAAGGAGAGGACAGAGTATCTAAACTAGAAGACCAGGTGGCAGATTTAATACAGTCCAACAAAGAGAAAGACAAACGAATAAGAAAGTATGAATGGGAATTTCAAGATATTGGGACATTATGAAAACATCAAACATAAGAATTAAGGGTATAGCAGAGGGAGAAGAATTTCACTCCAAAGGCATAGTAGGCATTTTCAACAAAATCATAAGAAAACTTCCCCCAAATTGGGAAAGAGATGCCAATACAGATACAGGAAGCCTTTAGAACAGCAAACAGACAAGATCCTCTCCTCGCCATATTATAGTTATATTCCAAACATACAAACTTAAGAAAATATATTGAAAGCAGAGAAAAATCAAGTCACATACAAAAGCAAGCTCATCAGGATCACAGCAGATTACTTAACACAAACTTTAAAAGCCAGAAAGGCTTGGAATGATGTTCTGCAATGATGAAATGATGCATGATGTTTTAAGTTTTGAAAGATAACAACTGTCAACCAAGGTTACTTTATCCTGCAAAGCTATCCACTTAAATAGAGAAATAAAGGTATTCCACAACAAAAGCAGGCTAAAGGAATATCTGAAGACAAAACCAGCTCTACATAAAATACTTGAAAGGATATTCCATGCTGAACAGAAAGAAAAGCACACATATAAGGAACCTGGAAAAAACAAACCATACTCAAATACTAGTTAATACAAGAGAGCAAAGGTAAAACCAGAAGAACTACAAAAAATGGCAAAAATAAATACACACCTTTCAATAATATCTTTTAATATCAATGCCTCAATGGCCTCAATGCCCCAACCAAAAGACATATGTTTGCAGGCTGGGTTAAAAAGCAGAATCCTTCAATTTGTTGCCTCCAAGAAACTCACCTTTCTACAAAGGATGGACACTATTTTGGGGTGAAAGGTTGGAAAACAGTGTTTCAAGCAAATGGGCTTAGAAAACAAGCAGGAGTTGCTATCCTAATATTGGACGAGGTAGACTTCAGTCCAACATTAGTTAGGAAAGATAAGGAAGGCCACTTTATATTGATTAAAGGGACACTCCAACAGGAGGACATTACAAACCTAAACATATATGCACCTAACATGGGGGCTCCCAACGTCATCAAGCAAATGTTATTAAAACTAAGGTGACAGATAACACCAAACACAGTTGTAGTGGGTGACTTCAACACCCTCTCTCATCAATTGACAGATCATTCTGGCAAAAAATAAACAGAGATGCATCTGGATTAAATGAAGACATAGAACAAATTGACCTAACAGATATATACAGGACATTTTATCCAAATGCTTCAGAATACATGTTCTTTTCAGCAGCACATGGAACATTCTTTAAAATAGATCATATATTAGGACACAAAGCATACCTTAATAAATACAGGAAACTTGAAATAATTCCTTGCACTCTATCTGATCAGAATGGGATCAAACTACAAATCAATGGAAAGAACAGCTATAGAGCATACACAAAATCATGGAAACTAAACAATACACTACTAAATCATGAATAGGTCAATGAAGAAATCAAGAAAGAAATAAAAAAAATTCATAGAGTCAAATGATAAAGAGAACACAACATACCAAAACCTTTGGGACATAATGAAGGCAGTCCTAAGAGGGAAATTTATAGCTTTAAGTGTCTATATTAAGAAATTAGAAAGGCTGTAAGTAAACAACTTAATGCTTCACCTTAAGGCCTTGGAAAAACAAGAACAAGGCAAACTGAAAATCAGTAGATGGGAAGAAATAATAAAGATTAGGGCAGAAATTAATGAAATAGAAACCAAAAAAAAAAAAAAAAACAATCCAAAGAATCAATGAAAAAAGAGTAGGTTCTTTGAGAGATAAACAAGATTGATAAACTTTTAGCAAGTCTGGCCAAAAGAAAGAGAGAAGAGATACAAATTAATAAAATTAGAGATGAAAAAGCCACCATCACAACAGATACCAGAGAAACTCAAAAAAAAAAAAAAAACATAGGGAATAAGAACATATACTTCACTAAGTGTGAAAATCTGAAAGAAATGGATGATTTCCTTGATTTACATGACCTACCTAAACAAAATGAAGACGAGATTAACCACTTAAATAGACCTATAACAAGCATGGAGATCCAAGTGGTTATAAAAAATCTCCAAACTAAAAAAAGTGCAGGCCCAGATGGATTCACTGGTGAATTTTACCAGACCTTCAAGGAAGAACTAACACCAATGCTTCTTAAAATTTTGCATAAAATAGAAAAAGAAGAAATCCTACCAAACTCCTTCTACGAAGCCAGCATCACCCTGATACCAAAACCAGGCAAAGATAGAACAAAAAAAGAAAATTACAGAGCGATCTCCCTCATGAACATAGATGTAAAAATTCTTAGCAAAATAATGGCAAACAGAATACAAGAACATATCAGAAAAATCATTCACCCCGGCCAAGTAGGCTTTATGCCTGAGATATAGGGATGTTTCAACATATGCAAATCACAAATGTACCACATTATATAAATGGACTGAAGGACAAAAATCACACGATCATCTCATTAGATGCAGAAAAAGCATTCGACAAAATCCAGCATCCCTTCATGATAAAAGTCCTACAGACTCTGGGAATAGAAGGGACATAGCTCAACATAATAAAGGCTATTTATGACAAGCCTATAGCCAACATATTACTAAATGCGGAAAAACTGGAAGCTTTCCCACTAAAATTAGGAACAAGACAAGGGTGTCCACTTTTATTTAATATGGGACTGGAAGTCTTAGCCATAGCAATAAGGCAAGAGACACACATAAAAGGGATACAAGCCTGGCATGGTGGCGCATGTCTTTAATCCCAGCACTCTTTGGTTCAAGGCCACCCTGAGACTACACAGTGAATTCCAGGTCAGACTGGGCCAGAGTGAGACCCTACCTCGAAAAACCAAAACAAACAAAAAAAAGATACAAATTTGAAAGGAAGAGATTAAGTTATCATTACTTGCAGACGATAGGATTCTATACATAAAGGAACCTAAAGACTCTACCAGCAAACTGTTACAGCTGATAAACACCTATGGCCATGTAGCAGGATACAAAATAAACACACAGAAATCAGTAGCCTTCCTATATGCTAACAACAAACACACAGAGGATGAAATCAGAAATCAGAGAATCACTCCCATTCACAATTGCATAAAAAAAAAATGTACCTTGGAATAAACCTAACAAGGAAGGGAAGGATCTCTACAATGAAAACTTTAAAACTCTAGCAAGAAATTGCAGAAGACACTAGGAAATGGAAAGACATCCCTTGTTCTTGGATGGGAAGAATCAATATTGTGAAAATGGCAATCATACCAAAAGCAATCTACACATTTAATGCAATCCCCATCAAAATTCCAATGGCATTCTTCATGGAAATAGAAAAACCAATCCAAAAATTCATTTGGAAGCCCCAAAACCTCGAATATCTAAAACAATTTTGAGCAACAAATATACACCTGGTGGTATCACCATACCTGATTTTAACCTATACTACAGAGCCATAGTAACAAAAACAGCATGGTACTGGCACAAAACAGACATGTAGATCAATGGAACAGAATAGAGGACCCAGATGTAAGTCCAAGCAGCTATAGCCACCCAATCTTGGACAAAATGGTATAGGCCCAAATCTCAGCATTTGAGAGGCAGGAGGACCATGAGTTTGAGGCTAGCCTGGGCTACATAGTGAGAACCTATCTTTAAAAATGTGGTCATTTGCACCTCTATTTTGCTTTGCTGTTCTTGGGTACTGAGATTTGAACCCAGGGCTTTATACATGCTAGGAAAGCACTCTACCGCAGGGACTGTATGCCCAGCCCTTTATTTTTATTTTCATTTTGATGTAGGGTATTGCTAAATTGATGAGCTTGGCCTTGAATTTAAAATTCTCCTGTCTCAGCCTCCAAACTGGCTGGGGTTATAAGTGTTTACTATCATGCTTAGTGGACTCTCCACATCTTTTAGGTCTAGACACTCAACTCAGATAACATAGATACCATTCCCTTCAATGCCTAACGAGAGCAGAGGGTTCCATGGACGACACTGGCAGGAGTGATGCCACTCACATTTTCACTGGAATCTCACTGCTTCTAATTGGCCCTTCAGCTTTCATTTGTGTTTTTATCCATTCTGCTACTGTAGAGATAAGTATATACTTACCAATTACCGACCAGGCAAACATCACAGCCACTACAAAAAGCCGAATCATGAAGTTCACAGGTCCTGGGCCTGCCAAAAGTACCAGGCGGCAAATCATCATAGCGACTGTTAAAGGAAGTATGCAGTAGCCCAGCACACAGAGGCTCTGAAAGAAAGATCTACAAACATACATCCACAAAGATCATAAGTACAGTGGAATGGTATCAAGACACAGCTCATTATAGAGATGCCTATATACTATGGGTTGATGTCCCCTTCCTGCTACATTTCATCTTTACCTTGACAGTAATTTTATGATGCTAGTCCTCTGTATCAAGCACACACTTTCATTTTCTCTACCCATCCTTTTCATCTACCCCCCTTTAGCCCCTAAGAGCCAATGTTCTAAGAGTCAGAAGAAGGCAAGCAATGCTGTGGAATTCTGTCTCCTGGACATGATATGACCGATGCACTCTAAACTCACAGAAGCTGTAGTTATCTGCATAAGGTTGGGGCAAACAATATTCCATTACGGATAGGAAATGGAGGAGGGACTCATGCATCCCCACCTGTTCTTGAGGATTTATAGGTATTCAATGGTTGCTGGGAGAGGAGACATTTTTTTTTTCAGTCATGTTAAATTGAGCATGGGTAAATTGCCCATGCTCAAGTAAATGAACCCTCACCCATACTTATACTAGCAATCCTAATTCAAGTCACTGGGTCACAAAAAAAGACAACCAAGTAGAAGGGAGACTCGTTAGGAAGAAGGGATTCAGTGGGAGTATGAGGGGGACAAGAGAAGGTAATGGGGAGAATATGATCAAAATATACCTGTATACAATTGTCAAAAACTAAAATTTAATTTAAAAAAGTTAACTTTCTAATACTATAGATCTGCTCTACTTCCTAGAGATATCCTTCCATTGGACATCTGAATATGGATCTTAATGCATTCTAATTACAGACCTATTTGAGAACTTGTTGAAAGCTAAGTACCATTAACCCCACCCCCTCCCAACATGCATCATCTTCTAAAACATACATACAAAAAAATTCTGCCTGTGACTTCAAGGTCTAGAGAGAAGACCCGAAGCTAATCAGTGGACCTCAAGTAAATCACTTTCACTTTTATTTTAATTATATCTCTATTCAGTAGCATTTAAAAAGTTTTGTTTTGTTTTGTTTTTTAATTTTCTGAAGTAGGGTCTCACTCTAGCCAGGCCGATTTGAAACTCGCTTTACAGCCCAGGGCCGGCCTCAAACTCATTGTGATCCTCCTCCCTTAGCCTTCTAAGTGCTGGGATGAAAGGTGTGTCACTATGCCTGGCTTCAAAAAAATAAACAACATTTGGCTTTGACCATCATTTACTTTTATGGCTTCTTTAAATTTTAACATATACTATCTGGCAAGGGTGCGAAGGATACATTTTAATGATACTCACATGTTCCCTCCAAGAAGTTTTGAATTGAGGGTGATAGTAACTGCACCAAACCAGACAATCACAAATACTTCAGCAAACTGGGGACCTCCATCTTTTTCTCCATCCACACTGCCCCTTTGCAGCATTCTAAGACAAGAAAATAGCATAAGAACTGCCTAATCTTTTATATAGAGCAACAAACACATGATTTCTCAAACTGAACCATACTGCTGGTCATTTGAACATCTGTGATATATAGATAATGCAGAAAGGAAAAATGCAAAAATTATTTGGCAAAGTAACCTTACTTCAAATTTTAAATACCCCAGGACTATACTGAGTGCTGCATTTTGACTTTGCTGGAATGTTTAAATGGGTTAGTGAAAACCTTTCTGTTTAAGCAGTGGTTATAAACTAAAGGGCCAAATGTGGCTCACGGACATGAGAATTTTGGTTCATATAATACTAAATAGTTTTAAATTTAACTTGACTTTTTTTTAATTGAGAAACTTCACATAAAGAATATTTCTGAAGACTGGCTTGGTGACACACACCTTGAATCTCAGCACTGGGGATATTGAGGAAGGATGATCTCAAGCTTCCTGCCAGCCAGAGCTATATGGTGGGTCCCTGTTTTTTCTTCTTTTTGATAGGGTCTTACTCTAACCCAGGCCAACCTGGAACTTACTCTGTAGTCTGGGTTGGCCTCAAACTCATGGCGATTCTCCTACCTCAGCTTCCTGAATGCTAGGATTAAAAGCAAGAGCTACCATCCCCAACTATAGGTCCCTGTTTCAAAAAGAAAATTTCTGGGATAGGAAGAGTGATTTCATCAGTGGCAGAGCACTTGCCCAAGATGCATGAGGCCTTGGGTTACATCATCCAGAAAACAAAAAGGAATCTGTACTTAGAAATGTTGTGAAACACCAGGAGACTTATTCACACTGGGCCTGCTTTCCAACAGGGCAATAACCAGGTGTAGCTAACATATTAAGGGCTTTACAGTCATCATATCAGTACTGTGTGCATTTAGGTTAGTTTTCTAGTTGCTAAGACACATCTAACTTTGTACTTCTTGTTTGTTTTTTAATATTTGCTCTGGCTAGTATTTCAGGATAACCTCAAACTTTTGATTCGCCAGCCTTCTATGTTCTTAATCTCTTTTCTTCTGTCCCACTCCTTTATAAACATCATCTAGGAAAAATTTAAGTTTGAAATATAATCTTGCTTTTAACTCTGCCACTTCTATTCTCACTAATTAATTATCATATTTTAATAAGAGAACTAATTATATTTGTAAACAAATAGTGGTTAAGCCAGGCATGGTGGCTTATACCTATAGTCCCAGCACTTTGGGAAGTGGATGCAGAAAAATCAGGATTACAAAGCCATCCTCAGCTATATAAAAACTTAAGTGATCAACTTGAGCTATATGAGACCTTATCTGAAAAAATAAACAAACAAACAAAAAATAAAACACAGTGATTCAACCGAGGATTATTTCATTTACTTGGTTTAATGGTAGGGAGGTACATGAAAGTAGATAAGTATTTAGTACACCAAGGTGGACATAATTTTCACATCTTTAATTCAGTAATTTTTAAATTATTCTGAAAAGTTTGATTTTTTTAGGATTAAATAATAAGCTACAGAAGTCCTAAATGAGCCAAATATGGCAAGACACACCTATAATCCCAGCACTTCGGAGGCCAAGGCAGGAGAATTTTGAGTATAAGGCTAGTCTGGCCTACACAGCAAGTTCCAGGCCAGCACAGGCTACATAGTACAACCCTGTTTCCAAAAAAAGTCCTAAAGGAAGTATGTTGTCAAAATTCTCCTTAATTCTGAAACTCCACAAAAAAAGTCTAGGTTAGCTCAATGACAAAGAAAGAAAATCTAAGTACTTACAGTGCCAGTGTCACACAAAGGATCAAAGGACCCCACAAATCCCCTACAAGGCAAAGAAAGATAGAGACCACTAAGTAACAAATATTCCGTATTTCTAAATCTTCATCCTAATACCTACCTCTTCCATTATTGGAATTTGAGTGGCAAGACTGTCTGTCCAAGCTTTTCTACCTTTCATCTGTACATACCATTTATACCATGCTCACTTTGTATCCCATAGAATCACCTCTCTCTTTATTGACTGATCCACATTCTACCATGTTGAGAACTATGGGGTACCTGTCAACCAAAACGTATATAATCTTCTAACACAAAATTTTACCCATGACCTCAGGGATTAGAAAGAGCATCTGAAGCTTACCAAAGTTATTCATATATACATGTATATGTATACTTATACATACATTATGTACTTAACTTTTTAGCTATATAAGTAATTTTGATACCAATGCAGTGAACTTGGAAAGAAGTAAATGAATCATAATTCTATCACTCCATTGAGGGACTTTTGGGTTGTTTCTACATTTTGGCTATTGCAATGCTTCTATGAACATAGATATACAAATATGTGCTCAAGTCCAAGTTTTCAATTCTTTTTGGCATTCATGTGTAGAAGTAGAATCATAGATCATATGGCAATTCTATGTTCAATCTTGAGGAAATAGTATTTTCCACAATGGTTTCACTAGATTCTCACCAATAATGCAAAAGTGTTTCAATTGTTCCACATCCTTGCCAACACTTTTTATTTTCTGCTTTTTTCATAATAGCAATTATAATAGGTATGAAGTTCTATTTCATTGTGTTATGGTTTTGTAAATTATTTTTGGATTTATTTTTGGGGGGGATGTGCCAGGGCCTCTAGCCACTACAAACAAACCCCAGACACATGCATCATCTTGTGCATCTGGCTTTACATGGGTATTGGGGAATCAAACCTGAGTCCTTTGGCTTTGCAGGCAAGTGCCTTAACTGCTAAGCCATGTCTCCAGCCTTGTGTTATGGTTCTGCTTAAACTTATTTATTTATTGTTTTCACTGATAGAGATTGAACCCAACTTCTTGTACAGACTAGGCAAGTGCTCTAACACCGAGTTATATGTAGACTTAAAAAAAAATAATTGCAAGCATGTATGTATGGGCATTTCATGGTTTCTTGCTACTGCAAATGAATACTTCTTTGGTGTTATGAGGGCGGCTGGGGAATTGAACCTGAGCCAGCAGGCTTTGCACCTTTAACTGCTGAGCCAACTACTCAGCTCTCAAGTGGATTTTTTTTTTTTTTTTTTTTTGGTTTTTGGAGGTAGAGTCTCACCTCACTCTAGTTCAGGCTGACTTGGAAGTCACTGTGTATTCTCAGGGTGGCCCTGAACTCACAGTGATCCTCCTATCTCTACCTCCCGAGTGCTGGGATTAAAGGCGTGCGCCACCACACCTGGCTCTCAAGTGGATATTTTTAAAACTATTTTTAAGTTATGAATTTTCATCTTGTAATTTTTCCAAAGGCTATGATAACAGTATAAGACAAAATGAAAATTTCTGGTTAGAAGCTGCTCACTCTTTGTGCCAGCCTAGGCTTCTTTCTCCACAAGGTTTGTAGTGTACTTTAATATAACTGTAATGCCAGCATGCAGGAGGCCAAGGCAGGAGGATCATAAGTTCCAGGCCAGTCTGTGTTACATAGTAAATTCCAGGATAGGCTGAGCTGCATAGTGTGACCCTGGGACAAACAGAGTACCAAGCAAACCAAGATTGCTTGAAAAATGAAAAGGCTAATAATTTTAAGAAAAAAATCCATGAACATAAGTTATTGCAGTATTTTGATACAATCCTTTAGCAAGAAAAACAGTCATCAGTCTAAAAGATAATTTTGAAAACAGAAATGTCAATAAAGGTATTATTGTTAGTCATTAATAGATATTTTCATTATTCTAAATTAAAACTTCCCTTGGAGATTGTCAGCTCTTTGGTTGAACAGATACTCTACGTGTTAGCAACATCTCTATATTTTTTTCTTTTGTTTTGCAGAATGTATCATAGTATTTTCTAGATAAGGGTAGATCATATTCATTGGTGAAGAGAATAAGCAAAATAAACATCAAAAATTACATTTTTATTTTTCTCTAAAAATTTCTTTTACATTTTTTTCCTCCTGCAAAACAATACTGGTTTTATTACCACCTTTCCTTATAAGGCAATAATGATAAGGTACAGGATATGAAGCAAATCCTCAACAACCTCATATACTTACAATCTCTCAAAAGAGTATTACTTTTCCTTGGATATAAAACATGCATGAATTTTTTCCCAACAGCCTTTAGATCACGCATCTGAAAAATAAAAATAAGTTGTTGTATTGCAATGATCAATATTACCAGACAGCTCTTTCAGCTTGCTAAAATTTCTCTTATTTTAATATCCTATGGGCTTTTCATTCAATTGTGGTTCTAATTCTAGTTCAACTTCTTCATTGTACAGAGTGGTAGGGTATGCAACATCTAACACTTTTCTACATTTACCAGTTGTGTTTTTATTTTAAAAACTCTATCAAAGGGCTGGAGAGATGGCCTAGCAGTTAAGGCGCTTGCCTGCAAAGCCAAAGGACCCAGGTTTGATTCCCTAGGACCCACGTTAGCCAGATGCTCATGGTGGCGCATGCATCTGGAGTTCGTTTGCAGCAGCTGAAGGCCCTGGCATGCTCATTCTCTCTCCCTCTTTCTCTCAAATAAATAAATAAAAACAAAAAAAAATTAAAAATTCTATCAAACAGAAACATAGCCATACCAAGATTCTACTTAAAGAAACCAAACTAATGTCACCATGAAAAGCTGCCTCACCGAACATATTGTTACTCATTTCATATATGATGATGTCCCAAGTGCCAACTATCCTGTATCCTAGCTATTGCATTCTTCCTAAATATAATTTCCAACATTCACAATTTTACTAACAGGTGAATAATGCTGAAGCGTTCTCTCAAGTAGTCCAACTTACAATTGTATTCCGAACAGATTCATTTAATGTAGAGCTGTCAAATTCTCGAGTACGAGATCTCATAGGAATAGTGATCTCTCCTTCTATTGGGATATCTTGAGATATGGATATATCTGAAAGACCTGCAAACTGAAAAGTATTAGAGGAAAAATATTAAGCCTACAATAAATTGCAGCATTCCTTAAAAATATGTCCTAGAGTGCGGACTACATTCTTTTTGTACAGTTTGGCTCAATAGTTAACAGTATGCGTTAGCTTGACAGACATTAAGCAATGTGGTTAATTATAATTCTCAAGCATTTCTTTTAATTTAAGGTGATAAAATATAATGAAAAAAATATTGAAAGTAAATGCCAAGACACTTGCCCTCAAATATTTAGTTTCTTTCATGCATAAAAGCTCTATATAACATTGGAAAGCAAGTTTTAATAACTGCAAAGCTACTAAAAAGTCATCTTTGGGACTGGGGAGATTGTTCAGCGGTTAAAGGCACTTGTTTGCAAAGCCTGCCAGCCTGGGTTCAATTCCCCAGTCACCCATGTAAAGCTGGAAACAAAAGTTGGTGCGACTGTCAGGCATTTCATTTGCAGTGGCAAGAGACCGTGGCACACCTAAACACACACATACACGCACGCACGCACACACACACTCACTCACGCACACACGCAAGCATGCAAGTGAATTTGTTTAAAGTGATCTGCAATCACATGCTACAATGGGCACATTTCTACTGCACTTGCACTTCTGTTCCCCAACAAGTTTTAGTGGCCTCTGCTGGCTAAGAAAGAGCATTACAGAAAATACAAAGGGGACTGGGAAGAACAGAAACAAAACACACCTTGATCTACATTCTTTTTCCCAAGGTACCTGAAAATTACAGACCAGAGAGAAATTTCAAGGTGAATAGAATGTATATTTTTAAGTATTTTGTTTGCCTGCCAAATTTGATTATCATGCCCATAACTCTGGATTGTATATAGTTCTAAGAAAACAAAAGCAATTCCTTCTGGTAGTTTTTCGCTCAGTATATAAAAATTTTTAGTGGGCAACAGTTGCAGGTAAATGAAACAAAAGACGGTATAATAAAACTTTTAGAATAATAACACTGTGTAAAGAATTTATGAAAACCCTTTCAACCATACTTATAATGTTTTTAAAACAGGAATAAGCTATATGATTTTTAAATGTTTCCTAGAGAGGAAAGAAAGGCTGCAGCAGTATAATTTCACTTCTAAGATACAGAAAGAATACTCTCCCTTTGGAACAAAGAGAAAAAGCTAAATAAACTACAAAAAATCATAACTTTCCTCAAGCCTGTGAAAGAGTTGAGGTGTAGGGCAGGCAACTAAGCAGCCTCTGGGATGTGAAACCAAGACAAGGTGATTCTAATGATAGGACATCAGCACTGGCTCAACTGTAGCAAAACATGAGAAAACACTACCAGTCACCATGCAGACAGGTATAAATATAATTACATTGCTTTTTTCGAGACACTTTCTCACTATACAACCTATGCTGGCCTAGAACTTGCAATCCTTTTACTTCTGCCACTCAAATGTTAGACTGAAGTGTGTGCCATGACACCTGGTTTTCAGGCACATTTTTAAAGAAATTGCTAAGGATCAAGGACAGTGTAGCATGAAAGTACAGAGTGCTTAGAAGCAAGTCACAAGGGACAATCACACCCACTTGCAAACTCTTCTCAATAGATTTCCAATGGTTTCTCAGAAGAAAAGATTAGAGGGGCTGGGGTGTAATGTGTCACATGCCTATAATCCAGCACTTGAGGATGAGGCAGGAGATTTAAGATTTCAAGGCTAGCACGAGCTACATAGCAAGACCCTGTCTCAAAGAAAAATGGCTCAATAAGTAAAGTGCTTACCATACATATATGTGGACCTGAGTTTAGATCCCCAGCACTTGTGTAAAATGATGGGCATGGTGACAGTCACCTGGAACTCTACAACTGGGAAGGCAGGCACAAAGAGCAGCCCCAGGGATGAAGAACTAGAGAAGCCAAATTGGTGAGCTCTAGATTCAGCAAGAGACTCGTTAAAAAAAGTTAGGTTGGGCTGGAGAAATAGCTCAGTGGTTACGGCACTTTTCCATAAAGCCTAATGAGAGTTCAATTCCCCAGTACCCACGTAAAGCCAGATGTACAAAGTGGCACATGTATCTGGAGTTCGTATGCAGCAGCTAGAGGGCCTGGTGTGCCCATTTTCTCTCTCTTTCTGCTTGCAAATAAATGAAATTTTTTTTTTAAGTTAGGTAGAAGCTGGGCGTTGTGGTACACACCTTTAATCCCATCATTTGGGAGGCAGAGGTAGGAAGATCACTATGAGTTTGAGGCCACCCTGAGACTACATAGTGAATTACAGGTCAGCCTGGGCTACAGCGAGACCCTTCCTCGAAAAAAAAAAACAAAAACAAAACAAAACAAAAAAGAGTTAGGTGGAGCCAGGCATGGTGGCACATGCCTTTAATCCCAGCACTCAGGAGGCAGAGGTCGGAGGAGTGCCTTGAGTTTGAGGCCATCATAAGACTACATAGTGAATTCCAAGTCAGCCTGGGCTAGAGCTAGACTCTACCTCAAAAAACAAAACAAAAAGTTAGAGAGCAAGAGGATAACATCTGACATTGACCTCTGGCCTTTATGTGTGTGTGCGCACACACACACACACACACACACACACACGCAGCACTCCACAGTCACATGCAAAAAAATACCCAAGACACTGAATATTGTCCATATGAGATTTATTATACTGTTCTTAATTTATTTATTTCCACATGTGCATGTATGTTTGTATATGGGCATTGCAAGGATCTCTTGCCACTGCAAATGAATGCCAGACACTTGTGCCACTTTTGGTGTCCAGAATACCTGGGCAGTCAGACTGGCTGGCTTTGTAAGCAAGCACCCTTAATCACTGAGAAATCTTCCTTTAATTCATATATTTTAAATCCTCTGCTGTTTTCTTAGTGAACTCTTTATTTTCCCACACAACCCTTTGTAATCTGGTGTTGGGCTTCTCAAAACTTTACTGATACTGTTCCTGTAACAGTGACCTCATACAATGAAGAAAGGAAGTCCACATTTGTTATGGGGGTGCAGCTTAGTGGTGGAGCACCTGCCTAGTATGAATGAGTCGAAAAAGAGAAGACCTGGAATCTTTGTGTTTGGGACCTTACCAAACTTCAAGTTGGGCAACTCTCCCTTTTGCTGGTTTGGATTTGTATTTCTATCCCTCTGCTATAATAGAATAGTATATTTTCGTTTATTATTTACTTATTTATTTTTGGTTTTCTGAGGTAGGATCTCACGCTAGCTCAGGCTGACCTGGAATTCACTATGGGTAGTCTCAGGGTGGCCTCAAACTCTCGGCGATCCTCCTCCCTCTGCCTCCCAAGTGCTGGGATTAAAGGCGTGTGCCATCACACCCGGCTAAAATAGTATCTTTTCTGGGCATAGTGGCTCACTTGCACATTGGCCTAGAACTCACTATATAGGCCAGGCTGGCCTCAAACTTGTGGCAATCCTCCTGTCTCAGCCTCATGAATGCTGATATAACAGGCCTGTGACAACACACTCAGCTTCTAACCCTTTTATTATTATTATTTTCCAGTGTTAGGGAGGGAACACAGACCTTGTACATACTAGGCAAGGGCTCTACCACTGAGCTACATCCCCAACCCCTGACCTCTTTTGAGTCCTGAAATCCAGGTCTGAAAGTTCAACTGCCTATTGAATGTCTACTGAATGACTTTCCAGTAACTCAAAGTAAATATATCCTCAGGGTTAAGGATATAGCTCAGTTGGTAGTGCATAAACCAGGTGTGGTGACACACTGTAACCCCAGAACTTGGGAGGCAGAGGCAGGAGGATCAGAAGTTCAAGGTCATTATATGCTATGTAGCAAACTCAAAGCCAGACTGGGATACATGAGAGCCTATCTCAAAAAATAAAAAAATAATTCCCTAAGATCTAATACTTTGTATGCTAATTAAAAATAAATTAACAGGCCAGGCGTGGTGGTGCACACCTTTAATCCCAGCACTTGGGAGGCAGAGGTAGGAGGATTGCCATGAGTTCAAGGCCACTCTGAGACTACATAGTGAATTCTAGGTCAGCCTGAGCTAGAGTGAAACCCTACCTTGAAAAAAAAAAAAGGAAGAGGGAACAAAATAAAATAACATATGCAGAGGTTGTTTACCATAATGCCTGCTATGTAGGCAGTGCTTAAGAACCACTGATAATTCGTATGATCACCTGGAATTTCCAATCTTACCCATCCTTTGAGACCTTCTCAAAACTAACTTCTATCATGTAGCTTGCTTGATCACTGCAAATGGCAATAGTATCATCTTTTAAGTTGTCCTTATATCTGGCATATAACTTCCTCTTATACTCTGACTTATTTTAGCATTATTTGTATCACTGCTACCAAGACTGTATGCAGGCCCTTTATAGTCCCTGAAGGGCAGACCCCTGTATAATCCCTGAAGAAAGTAGCACAGTGCATTATACACTGGTGGAATTCAATAAACATTTGCTGAATAAAAGTGGTTTGTATATTGAATGAGTGAGCAGCACCACTGGGACTAATTGGCAAGAACCTTGTTGAAGTTGAGTATGGTGCTGCACCCTTGTAATCCAAGCAGGAAGCTGAGGCAGGAAGATGAGGAGTTCTAGGTCAGCCTAGGCTTATACAGAAGACCCCCCCCCCAACACACACACTCCAGTCATCACAGAAGAGTAGTGGGGCAGTCTGGAGGAAAGAGAAACTCAAAACAGCTTAGTACCTGGAACTAGGTCACAATAGGCACTATGCTTAGCTTATTTAGTCGTCACTACTGTGATGAGTTTCATCATTTCCCAAATAAGTAACCTTGGGTTTAGAGTCACTTAAAATCACAACTGTACTGTAATAACTTGGCCTCAAAACACTCTTTATTTCCCTTCCTTGCTGGTAATTGAGCCCAAGGCCTTGTATATGTTATGCAAGCTAGCACTAAGCTACAGTCTCAGCACTGACACACCCTTTTATTGTTATGTCACTACTGCCTAAAAGACTGCCTGAGGGCTGGAAAGATGGCTTCATGTTTAAGATGTTTGCCTGCAAAGCCAAAGGATCCAGGTTCGATTCCCCACTACCCATGTAGGCCAGATGCACATGGTGGCACATGCTTCTGGAGTTTGTTTGCAGTGGCTAGAGGCCCTGGCATGCCCATTCTCTCTTTCTCTACCTTTTTTCTCTAATAAATAAATAAATAAATAAATAAATAAATAAAATATTCTAAAATATTTTAAGTCTACCTGGAACACAGTATATGTTCAATAATAACAAGAGGAACAAACAGCTAGTAAGTAGCATAGTCAGAAGGATCAAATTCACTTGCCTCTCAGTTAAATTTTCCACTGTTGCCAGTTTAAAACAAAGAAAATGGAACCATTGATTTAGCAGTTACTATATATAAATAAATACTCTTTGAGAGGAAGGACATAGAGGTAGAACACTGACTTTATTATACTCATGGTCTTGATTGTATTAGACACTTTACATAAATTACATCATTTTATCGTCCTAAAAATTCTTCAAAGTAGATATTTCAATTCTGTTTATCAAACACCCTGCATGAAATGACATACCCATTTTCACACTGGCTTCACTGTGGATGGAATTCGAACCCATGTAAGTTTAGCTGCCAAACCTGTGTTCTTAAATACTTTCAAGAGAATATCCGGAAGAGGATGGCAAGGTGCTGGAAATAATAAGTAGCTTAACTGGGGGTCACAGAACAAGTAAAGCCTCAAGTGACGTGCAATAAAATTATAATCCCCTCATGGGCAGCAGTTTCTCGTTACTTGTGGAATACTGCTAACCCACAAAGGCCTGGTGACAGGTTTTAAAAATCCGGACAGTGGAAGATACCACAGCAATCACCCCAAACTCGTCATTTAACACAATGTGGGGGACTAGGAATCCCGAGAGTGTGGGAAAGGAAAGAGGAGGGGAAAGTCACGAAAACATGTGGGGAACCAGACGGGCGGAGGGAGGGCGGTTATTCTAAAGAACAGGTGTAGTGTTGGTACTGGTTCTAGCGGTGGGCACAGCGTGAGCCTGTCAGGGCAAAGGGGCGTGAGCTCTCTCAGGCCAACGGCCCGTCCTCCGACTTCCTTAGGGGGCACGCTGCCTCACCCTCGGGCCCTTTTTGTTCGGTTCACAAGCTCACCAGGGGCCTGGGCGATGCTGTCGCCGGGTCTCCTGCAGGCTCCTCCGCTTCCGCCATCTTGGCCCTCCTTCTCTCGGGTCGCTCCCACAGGCCTTTGCGGAACCTGAGACGTGGAGGACAAGGCTGGTCAGCGAGTTGTCGCGCGGAGGTAACGTCACCAGAAGGCGCCCGGTAACAGCTGACTGTCTCAGCCCTCAGTCCCAGCTATTTACTCTCCCTTATCCTCCGGGCGTGGGGCTGTTGCTTCGCTTTCTATCAGGGGTCCCGGGCGCTGCTTACAACGCTGGGCTTTTAACCTCGGCTCAGAGCGCGCCGTTGGGCCTTGCGCCGGGCCGCGGCTCCCTTACCGCGCGGACTACACGTCCTGGTTGGCAGTTCTCAGGAGGTGGCTGTGCTGCGCCCTTCCACGCCACGGGGCGGGGGATGGTTGCGCGGGGATGTGTGGGGAGGTGGGGGAGGCCGGCGCTCCTCCCTCCGGTCGCCTACTAGTTCAAATTAAAGGGATCACCCCTCTTGAAGTTCTCATCCCGCTGCCAAACAACCTCGCACTTAAAAAGAAAAAGGTACTCTTGTTTGTGCGACAAGCACTTTACTCACTGAGCCATCTCCCCAGCCAACTTAATTAACACTTCTTGACTTTTATAAACATCTGTACCGACTCCACACCTGCCCTCCAAAATAACTTTTCTCCTTTAACCCTGAGGCGGGAGGGCTTCACCGACCGAATTTTTTAAGCCTACTACAACTTGTAAAGTGCCTAAGCGATGTGAGGAAAGCGCTGAAAATGTTTACGGTCTAAAAGAAATGTTACATACTGTAAAAAACAAACGTCTCAACATCTTAACCCTACCTCATTCTGGGACCGTCGCGCTGTTTCTGGCTCTAGCTGACTGCTGCTCTCGCTCTCCACTACCCCAGGTATTAATGAGGTCAGACAGAACACCCCATTGTTGACACTGTCCCTATGCTAGATGCCTACGCCCTCTGAGGGGGCAGTGAATCCCGTACTGAATTTAAGTGTTGAACCAATGGGTTTAGAAAATTGGTGTAAAATAAAATTCTTTGTTTCTTGGATAGGCTGTGCAAGAAAGAACCCAAGTAGTAAATGTAAGAGAGGGGGGAATGTGGAATATGGAGGGACAGAATTCCTCAAATAATGGAGCTTTTTGGAGTGTTCTTTGTTACTTTGTTTTGCTTAAATAGTACTACAATAATTCTACTTCAAAGTAAACGCACTTTCAGTACTTGCACGAAAACAAGTGGAGGTGATATCAAAATTTAGGCCACGCCTGGTAGTGCATGCCTGTAATTTGGGGTCAGCCCAGTCTATATAGAGAATTCAAGCCATTTAGGGCAATAAAATGAGAATCTGTCTTAAAAAAAATTAGGCTACTATATATGAAGTCCCCACTTTTTCTTTTCTTTTTGAGGTAGGGTCTAGCTATAGCTCAGGCTGATCTGTAATTCACAGTGATCCTCCTACCTCTGCCTCCCCGTTGCTGGGATTAAAGGGGTGTGCCACCACACCCAGCTACTTTTTAAAGGTTTTTTGAAAAAATTGTTTATTTATTAGCAAACAGAGTGAAGAGAAACAGATAGAGAGAATAGGTGTATCAGGGCCTCCAAGCTCTGCAAATGAACTCCAGTTGCATGTGCCACTTTGTGCATCTGCCTTTACCTTGGGTACTGCCCTGAAGTCATTGATAACTTGTTAGAGTTATCTATTTCTCACTACTAGTACCCATTTCCTATCTCTTGGCCTCTTTTCTACTTTTTCATGGTAGCCTTAATTGCTGAGTTAAGAAGAGGAAAAACCATAAAACAATTAAGTCAGCCTTCAGGGCACTTCAGCATTATTTCAGAACACCAGTGCTTATTTTCCTCATTTAATTAATATAGGTTGAGTATGATATGTTGAATTAACAAGGAAGATTATAAAAGAAGGGGGTGGTATAGGGACAGACATCTAAATTAGAAATTGTTCTATTTTTCATTGCAAATATATCTCCCCAAATTACCCAAATCAGTGTTCTTTTACTATTTTACATTTTTCTGAAACAGAGTCTGTAGCCCAGCCTGGCCTTGAACTCTCTGTGTAGCCAAGTGTGACTTTGAACTTCTGATCCTCCTGCCTTTATGTCCTGAAAGCTGGGATTGCAGGCATGGGTCACTATCCTGAGCGTGCTATATCAGAAACATCCATGAACACATTTATGTATTTCTACAATATCAGAATTTATTGAATAAGAATAAATTCACAGGTATCATGGTTTTGTTAGCAGTTTGCCAACTAGTCCCTGCTTCCTTGAAAGCTAGGCTAAAGCAAACACAGGATCTTTGGTTCTGATTATTTTTTTTCTGTTTTTTGTAGGTAGGGTCTCACTCTAGCCCTCACTGACCTGGAATTCACTATGTAGTCTCAGGGTGGCCTTGAACTCACAGTGATCCTCTACCTCTGCCTCTTGAGTGCTGGGATTAAAGGTGAGGGCCACCACTTTCAGCTAGTTCTGATCTTCATTATTGATATTAAGGCTCAGATCACACATGAAACAGCACACAATAAACACCTATAGGTTACAAGTTACAAAGCATTAAAGCAGCTGCAACAGAGTTCATGAAATTTCAAAGAAGCTTGGTAAACAAGATGGAAAGATGGCAGGGGTGCAGAAAGAGTCTCAGGAGAAGTAAGATAATGGAACCAGGCTGGAAGTTCACTGTAGATGCTGCTGCTCAGCTGCTGATGCCTCAGAGTCAGGCTGCAGAATCAGAGTTGAGTTGAGCCTCAGAGTCAAGACCAGCAGGAGTGAGGTGCAGGGCTATACAGCCTGTAAAGGTGAACAGCAAAAACTTGGCCCACATGGACAAATAGGCAGACAGAAAGGTGTAAACCCAAGTAGGCCACATCAACAGTAGGACTGAGCTGAGCTGAAGCCACTGGGACAGTCAGGTGTGCTCTGTCTGCCCATCCTTACACACATACACACTGGGTGGTCAGATGACAAGTCAGTAGGGCCATTGCCATTTCAGTGTTCTGTTCACTTCTGCCTTTTCCTTGACCTAGTGCATCCAATAAGTTCTTGAGTCTGGTTTTCCTGGTATGATTTTAATATTCCCTGTAGGTTTAATGGGTTCCTCCAGTCCCAAATTACTTTCATAAATATATAGTGTGGCATACTTTTTTGTTTTTGTTTTTTAAGGTAGGGTCTCACTGTAGCCCAGGCTGACCTGAAATTCACTACATAGTCTCAGGGTGGCCTTGAACTCACAGCAATCCTCCTACCTCTGCCTCCCAAGTGCTGGGATTAAAGGCGTGCACCACCACACCCAGTGTGGCATACTTTTAACTCCCAGGTATAGGCTATCAGTCTGGGACTCATGGGTGGTGCTAGACAGATGATGATTTTTTAAATGTTTATTTATTTTCAAGGGGGAGAGAGAGAGAGAAAGGGAGAATACCACAACTTCTTGCCATTGCAGATGAACTCCAGATGTATGTTTCACTTGGTGCATCTGGGATTATGTGGGCACTGGGGAATTGAACTCAGGTTGACAGGGTTTGCAAGCAAGTGTTTTAACTGCTGAGCCAACAGATGATGATTTTTAGATGTCTACGAAGGTACAAGAGTTATCCTCCACCCTCAAAATGGAGTCAAATAATGTTTGTAAAATTTTCGTCTTTTAGGGTAAGGTACAGGCTTAAAAAATACTGTTTGATACAGCATGGAGTAATTTAAGGCAAGGCAGAGCTTGATCTCAACAGCCACTACCCCCAGTATATGTAGTGCTAAAGATAGAACCCAGGGCTTCATAAATGCTAGGCACACACTGTACCGACTGAAATGCAGTCCCAGCCCTATTTATTTTCATTATATGTTTATAGTAATTACTTTGTGTCAAAACATCTACAGTACAACAGGACTTTCTAGATCTGCTATTGTTGCTTGAAAATTTTTTAAGTGGTAGAAATCCAGTTAGCATTTAACCCAACAAGAATGGAGACCATTCTTGGTTGTCCCTATGAAAAATTGAGATAGAAGCCAGACATGGTGTTAGATGTTTGTAATCCCAGCCCTTGGGAGGTGGAAGCAGGAGAATCAGGAATTCAAAGCTGGCTTTAGCTACATATTGAAGTTGAAGCCAGGCTAGGCTACATGGGACCTTGTTTCGGGGGAAAGACGTAGGCATGGCAGCAGATGTCTGTAGTTTCAGCACATGGGAAGCTGAGACAGAAGGCTAGTTCAGGTCAGCATGGACTAATGTAAGACAGCCTTAATTTAAAAAAAAAAAAGCCAAAATTGACTCCAAAGGTAGTAGTAAAATTTATTAGAACAAAATTTCAAAGAAAAAAATTAACACACATACACATATATAATATATACATATAAATACATAGAACAGTTTGTATAGTTTGCCATCATCTGCATGAAAAAGTGTATATATATATATATATATATATATATATATATATATATATATATACATTTCAATATTCATGAACTAATCCAGTAGACTACATAGGAAACTGATGACTGATTACTTCCAGGGCATGTAAATGGGTCTGGTGATAAAAGGTGAATTGACTATCACTAAAGGACTGGTCTATTGTATGGCCTAGAGGACTATGGTGACCTTTAATTGGATTTGATATTTTTCTTTTTCTTTTTGAGCCAAGGTCTTTCTATATAGTTTAGATTGGCCTCAAGTTCCCTATGTAGCCAGGCTGTGTTCAAACTCACAATCCTTCTGCCTCAGCAGTAATCCCTGAGTACTGGGATTACAGATGTGGTCTATTAACCTGGCCAGTTTTAAATATTTACCATGGATATTTATGTGATACTTTTTGGAAGTTTTCAAAAATTTACTCTCCCCTCCCATTCCTAAAGTGTTGGATCCAGATAGTTTCACAGGACACTCATTCAAGCCTTCAAAAACAGATAATACCTATGCTATATAAATATTTCTAGAGAAAAGAAAAAAATGGACATTAAGAAATCTAGGGCTGGAGAGATGGCTTAGCAGTTAAGGCGCTTGCCTGCAAAGCCAAAGGACCCAGGCTCGACTCCCTAGGACCCACATAAGCCAGATGCACGAGAGGGCACATGTATCTGGAGCTCGTCTGAAGTGGCTGGAGGACCTGGCGTGCCGATTCTCTTTCACTCTCTAGCTGCCTATTTCTGTATCTCTCTCTCTCTTAAATAAATAAATTAAAATTAAGAAATCTATTCCAGGAGCCTAGGGTAAACATGATACCAAGCATGACAAATACAGTGATCAAAAACTAAGCTAGGGGCTGGAGAGATGGCTTGACAGTTAAGCGCTTGCTGTGAAGCCTAAGGACCCCAGTTTGAGGCTCAATTCTCCAGGACTCAGGTTAGCTAGATGCACAAGGGGGCGCACACATCTGGAGTTCATTTGCAGTGGCTGGAGGCCCTGGCACGCCCATTCTCTCTCTCTGTCTGTCTGTCTCTCTCTCTCTCTCTTTCTCTGCCTCTTTTTCTCCCTGTCTGTTGCTCTCAAATAAATAAATAAAATTGGACAAAATTTTTTTTAAAACAAAGTAAGCTAGGGCTGGAACATTTGCTTGCTTAGTGGTTAAGGCACTTGCCTGTGAAACCTTAGACCCAGGTTCAATTCCCCAGTACCCACATAAACCAGATGCACAAGGGGGTGCATGTGTCTGGAGTTCATTTACAGTGGCTATTGGCCCTGGTGTGCCCATTCTCTCTCTCTCTTTCTCTCTCTCAAATAAATAATAAAATGTAAAAAATAAGTAAGCTATATATTAGCCTTCCTTTTCATAACATTAAATTTTTATTTATTTATTTGATAGAGAAAGGAAGTGGGGGAGAGAGAGAGAATGGGCACTCCAGGGCTTCGAGCCACCTCAAAAGAACTCCAGACGCATGTGCCCCCTTGTGCTTCTGGCTAACGTGGGTCTTGGGGAATTGAACCTGGGTCCTTTGGCTTTGTAGGCAAACGCCTTAGCTGCTAAGCCATCCCTCCAGCCCTAGCCTTCCTTTTCAACATAGGCAGGAGCACCAAAACAAACTGTTAGCAAATAAAATCTGGAAGATTATAAAGCCATAATATCCTGTGACTTTTTTCTCAGAAATTCAAACAGCTCAGAACAATGAAATGCTCCGTAAATAACTGACCATTTTAATGTATCAAAGAAGCACACTTTAATACTGAAGATTCTACTGTCTTTTTTTATTGTGGTACTAGAGATTAAACAAAGGGCCTTATGAAGGTTAGACAAGAGCTCTATCACTGAACTCCCAGCCCCAAAATGCTTTTTTTTTTTTTTTCTGAAAACAAGTGCATCAATAAAATGAGACTAGAAGGCCACTGTGATGGTTGACATTTTCACCTTGAAAAGATATAGAATGACCAGAAGACAAATCACTGAGTATATCCAGGTGATGGTTTGAACGGATGTCCCCAATAGATTCAGGGGTTTTATTCAAGCTTGTAACTTGGCTGGAGGAGGTGTTACTGGGAGTAGATCTGATTTCAATCCAGCCTAAAATATGCAAAGTGCCTGAGTTCTGTCTGGGGTTCCTGAAGTGTGCTTGCTTGTGCTGGTGATGGTTGCTTTTTTTATTCTCTGCTTGGACCTGTGAACGTGGGCCAGCTGATTCCACCATTATGGAACTTCCCCTGAATCTGTAAGCTTCAATAAATCCCTTTGTCCCATAACTTGTATTTGGTTTGGAGGTTCATGCCAGCGACTAAAGGTGTCTGCTACAATCTGTGAGAAATAATGCTGCTCACAGACAATAATGCTGTTCAAAGACACCATACATTTTGTTTTGTTTTGTATTTTTTAATATATATATATATATAAAGCTGGGCATGGTGGTGCATGCCTTTAATCCCAGCACTTGGGAGGCAGAGGTAGGAGGATCACCATGAGTTCAAGGCCACCCTGGGACTACAGAGTGAATTCCAGGTCAGCCTGAGCTAGAGTGAGACCCTACCTCAAAAATCTAAAACAAAGTATATATTTATTTGTGTGTGTGTGTGTTTGCATGTGTGGGTGCCCATGTGCCATAGCATGTGTCTGGAGGTCAAAGGATAACCGCAATATACCTTCTTTGAGACAAGGTCTCTTGCTGCTGTTGCTGCTGCCGCTGCTGCTGCTACAGCTGTGGCTGCAAAAACAAAACAAACAAAAAACTCCAATCTAGGTGGCCTGTGAGTTTTCAATTCTTCAAGAACTTGGGATCACAGATGCATGTGTAACTTTGTTTTATGTGGGGAGAATTGAACCCCACTTTTCAAGCAAGCAGCTTTAACTGCTGATTTTTTGTTGTTTGTTTGTTTTGTTTTTGAGAAAGGATTTGATGTATCCAAGGCTGGCCTCAAAATCTGTATGTAGTTGAGGATGACCTTAAGCTTTTGATACTTCTGCTTCAATGTGCTGGAATTGCAGGTGTTTGCCACCAGATGTAGGCAAGAGAAATTTACTTTATCTGACTATACTGCAGAGGAACACAGGGAGGGCAGTAACAGAACTTCCTGCCTTAAGGTGGTTTGTCTCATAAGGAGCAGCCTGTCCTTTTCTCCAGTTTCTGCCATGCAATTGAGGGCAGTTCTGCTTAGTCAATATTTGACTCTGGGTAAGGGCTTGGTTTATAGGGTGGCAGTTCTTTGGTACAACATTTATTAATTTTGATTGGCTGCACTTAGTCACACTGTTTCTGCAATTCCTGCCCCCAAGTTTGTATATTTCCTTATCTTCCCTCTTGACAGAACAGCAAATCAGTCTTGGGCATTTGGGTGAAGGTCTTTTCTGGAACTTCTTTAAGCTGAATGAGTTTGTAGCACTGTCCCCACGTACTGCTGCTGGTCTGTTAGGGAATCACAGGAGCAGTCAAGAAGGGCAGTTGGTTAGGAATGGCTGGTATAGAAATATCTAGAAGCTTGTTCTAAAGGGCCTAGGGGTAAGGGATTGTTTGATGACATTGGCTGGAGTCCATGCTGAAGTATTATTGGACAGAAGGCAAATTTGACTAGTAGTTTAAAATATAGGGACCAAATACAGGGGGCAGGTAACAATGAGTGGTTCCAGAAAGGGAAGCAACCACAACAGGCACTCCCAAGTTTGTTCTCATGTGGACCCGCCTTAGGAAACAATTTCAAATGTGGTAGTATGATTTCTGAGTGTTTCTACTATGTCCTGGCCTATACATGACTGGTTCACCCAGACACAGGTAATTCTCCTCTAGAATGAGGTAGTTGTCCCCTTGGGTGGTATATTAGGGTTCTCTAGGGGAATAGAACCAATAAAATGAACATATATTACAGAGGGGATTTAGTAGATTGGCTTACACATGACTGGCTGGGTATTCCAACAATGGCAATCTGTACTCTGGAGAGGCCGAGAACCTAACAGCTGCTCAGTTCACAAGGCTGACAGCACTCCCAATCTTGTGCTGAAGGCTTAGAGGTTTCCTGATGGGCCAGTGGTCTTTGGTCCATGTTAGAAGGCTTAAGGAGCTGGGTTCTGATGTCAGTGGAGGACGACAGCAATAAAGTTGATGCACTCAACAGCGAGAACCAAAGTAGGTAGTCAAGAGTAGCACTGTTCTTTCCTCATATCTTTATATTTAGGCTCCTGATGTAAGGGTTGCCTAATCTAGAGGAGGGTCTTCCGGTCTTCCTCTCTCATTTAATCATTCCTAGAAATACCCTCCCAGAGACATGTCTTTTAGTTGTTTCCTGACCTAATCCAGTTGACACTAGAGATTAGCCATCATAAGCAGCCAGTTATAAATCAAGATCATGGTGATTTTAAATAACAATAGATACCAATGAATCAACTTTGTCTTGCACTGTCTCAAAAGCAGTTGAAATATTATATAGAGGGTATGCTGGGCATAGGATACAAGGTGTCCATGCCAGTTGTCCTCATGCCTACTCCCAATGTTGTGCTAGTCCCACAAGTAGAGGCATTAACTGACAGCTTGTTTTGTTCAAATTAAACCAAAGAGAGGGGTTAGGAGTGGTTGATTGGCAGGAAAAGTTTGAATGTCTAGTGTAATGCATGCCAGAATACAGATACCAGTCTAATTGGTGGGGGGGGGGGGAGTATGCATTGGAGCTCCAGAGAAAGAAAGCCTACAAGTGGTAATATCCAGATAGCAGAGTTGGTATGAATTTGTGTCCATGCTCCTAATGAAGAAATATCAAGTGGCTGATGTTGCCCCACTGAGAGGCAGTGGTAGAACTGTTCATTTCTTTCTCTCAGAAGAGGTATAATTGACTGGAATCTTGGAGCACCTAGCCATTAGAGTTATTACTGATTGCAGGGAAGTTGACATCTTATTATCCTGCCATAGAGACAAATCAAGGCAGGAATTGGGAGGTGAACACCCAGAGTTAAATGTGATATTTGTTTTGGGTAGCCCTTGTCTCTAAGTGAGTATAATCTCATATTTATCTCTGGGACTTTCTAGTATGTATGTGATAATGGGTGTTGTGTTTTAGGGTCAGGTTTAGTTACAGAGAGGGAGCTAAGCATGGTACTGACTGGAATGAGGAAGGAGTCTTTGTCTGTACTCTAAATACACATTGGGACTTGAAGATTAAACTTAACATTGGAGAAGATGGGGCGCAGAATAGGGGAATTGATTCTGGATGTTAGAATATTGAAAAGTGAAGTTGTTGAAAATTCATTATCTCTATCTCAAGTAACGGGAATCTCTTTGAAGTCAGGGTCTATAGGCTTATGTTAATTTGGGTTCAGTCAAGATGGGTGTCCAGGTAGGCAGACCCACATTTATCAGGAGATAGGGAAATTAAAAGCCAACAGATAGTTGCTTAAGTAGAGTTCTGAGTTTTAAAATGTCATGAGCCATGAGAAGGGAGAAGTCAGAAAAACTGAAGGATTTTGTTAAGGCAGGACTTAGGTTAAGAGTAAGAAGATCATTAGAGTGACATCCTACAGTGGGTTGAGGAAGACAGGAGAACAAACCTTTTATGGTAGTAGGAAAATGATCAGGTAGAGTCCTTGAAGTGTGGCACACTAATATTGTGAGGTGAGTGTTGGTGGCATTTTAAATAAGCTCCAGGAACTGTGCTATTTTATGCAAAGTGAAATGTATGAGGCCACTCTGAAGAAATAAGTCAGGCATGAGTTCTCTAGGTTGGGAACAGGTGATCTTTTGGGTGTTCAAATGAAAATATCATGGAAGAATTAGAGGACAAAAGTGGTGAGTGGACAGGGGAGGGCCTGAAGCTAGGATTGAGTTCAAGAGTTAATGAGTCTTGAGCATCAGGATTTATATCACCTAAAATATTGAACAAATACAGATCCCCAAAGGGTTAAAACTGAACTAGGTTGGTGAGTTGATCCAAGGAGAAAATTCCCTAAAGCTTTACAATGGTGAATTAGCAGAACTCGGTGGTAAATAGTCCACATGAACTCCAAGGATTTGCTATCCTGTGGGACAACTTTGTGATATATCTAATACTCAGGTATTAAGTAGAGGTTTTCCTGTTTTGGTGAGGAGGGGTCTGGTTTTGGACTGTAATTATTTTGATAATCATTGGCCTTGATGGTAAGTTCCAGGTATGTAATGTACTGGACCTTTTCAGTTTCAGAGTGCAACAAAAAAATCTGTTTGATGTGGGCATTGTGGTGCACACCTTTAGTCCCAGCATTCAGGAAGCTGAGATTGGAGGATCACCATGACAGCAAAGCTAGCCTGGGGCTGAGAGATTTAGTTACAGGTAAGCTTGAGCTATAGTGAGACCCTGCTTTGGGGGAAAAAAAAGTCTGTTCAAAGGAAGGTCCTTCTATATAGGTCCTCAAATGGGCTGAGATATGTCTCATATTTAAGTGTGATACAACACCTTAAAAATGCTACTGGGAGGACTGGTGGCCAGGACTGTTTATTTTCCTCTATTAATTTAGTAAGGAGCCTCCTTAGTGTCTGTTTGGTCTTCTCAGCTTTTCCTGATAATTGTAAGTGCCATGTGGCCATGTAAATAGTACTTTATTGGAAGGGTCCCACACATACCTTAGGTTATTTATGACATGAAAGCTAGGCCATTATTTGATCATAGCGAAAAATGGAGATAAAGAAGGTGTGGTGGCTCATGCCTGTAATCCCAGCTCTTGGGAGGTTGAGAAAGGAGGATCAGGAGTTTTAGACCATTCTTGGCTACATATCAAGTTTGAGAGGCTAGCCTGGGATATGTGAAACTTTATCTCAAAACACTAAGAAAGAAACAAAAAAAAGAAAGAGTGGAAGGAGGGAAAGGAAAGAGGGAGGGAAGACAGAAGAACACAAACTGCAGACCAAAGCAGGGTATTTATTCATGAAGAAGTGGTATGACCTCTGAGGCCTTTTCAATATGAGTAGGAAAGGCTTCCATCCACCCAGTGAAGGTACTTACAAATACAAGTAGGCATCTAAGTCACTTAACATGGGGTATAGGCATGAAATCTATCTGCCAATCTTCTCTCAGCAACACTTCTGAGCTGGTCTGGAACCCCTTCTGAGTTATAAAAAACAGCATGTTTAACAGGGTGAAGAAATTGGCCTCAAAGTTTGGGCAATTTCCTTACCCATTAGTAAGGTGTCAACCAAGCCATGAAGTGCCTGAGCTCTTGGTGGAGGCTGTTTAGAATATTTGACTAGGAAGACTTGGGAAATAAAGAGTCAATCATCTGGTCCTTTTGGCTAGTCCTTGGGGACATCAGTAAAATATTTGGCTAAAGCTCCCTGAACTATCTCCAGAGTACTGGGGTCAAAGAAGGATAGAAAGAAAGATTCCAGCTGCCTGAGGGGGCAAGCTAGCTGCTGCCTTGGCCTGTTTGTCAGTTTGGTGATTTCTAAAAGACACTTGATTATTTTCTTTTTGGTGAGCCATGTGGTGAGTGATTGTTACCATCATTGGCTGTACAATTAAAGCACTTGTATGAACCACATGGAAGGCACAGGCTGAGTTGGTGTAAGCATTAAGCTTCATATTTGCCTATAGCTTGGCAGTGAAGGCACTTGCCTGCAAAGCCAAAGGACCCAGGTTCAATTCCTCAGTACCCGTGCAAACCTGATACACAAGATGGTGCATGCATCTGGAGTTTTTATCTGTGGCTGAAGGCCTTGGTGTGCCCATTCTCTCTCTCTCTCTCTCTCTCTCTCTCTGTCTCTCTGTCTCTTTCTCTCTCTCTCCCTATTTCTCTTTGTCTGGAGAGATGAATAAAGAAAGAAAGAACTTAATTTTATACCCCAACAGAGACTGAGAGAGGCCCTCAGTTTCCCACAGTGAATACCAAAAAACCCACCTAGAAGGGCTCTCAATGGAATGGGAATGGAGGAGAAGGGATATGAGTATAAACTTTTATAAAAATAAATTTTAATTTCAAGAAAGAAATTAATTTTAGTTCTTGCCACAGTTAGGGCTACCTAAATCTCTTCCATAGGATTAGAAAATATGGAACCAGCACATGTTCTAGGCCGTCAGTCAAGGTAAGGAGGTACACTTCCCCTATGGGAACTTCATAATACAGTAATGGGCAGAGCTAACTATTGATTCTCTGGACCATAGTAACCCTGGTACTTTTGGTATTGGGATTGCCCTCCTTTTTGAATGAGAGATAGGCAGTCCCTCTTCCAATGCCGCACCTGTTTATAGTATGGCCATGGACTGGGGGGTAGGAGAGGCAGATTTTGACAGTTTCGTCTAATATATCCTGGTTAGCCACAGTTAACAGCCCAATGAAGGTCCCCATTGGGAGAGAAAGGAACTCTTGACTTAGGCTCTAGCATAAAGGTT
Source organism: Dipus sagitta (assembly GCA_036346955.1). NCBI lineage: Eukaryota > Metazoa > Chordata > Mammalia > Rodentia > Dipodidae > Dipus > Dipus sagitta. The sequence continues at coordinate 57,711,336 of CM070776.1, read as the reverse complement.
GATAGCATGCAGGGAGATGGTACCTGGGGTCACCATGGCACAAGCATGGAACTAACTATTGGCTTCCATGTAATGGGACTGTTGCTTTCCTTCCTTTCCTTCTCAGTACTTGAGGTATCCTTCATGTTATTAAATACCTTGAAAGCCACATCTAGTCAAGTGGGAAAAGGAATTTAGGGTTCCTCAACTAGTTTTTAAAGTTTTTAACTGATATCTGGGGAGGCCTGGCTGATGAAATGGACTGAGAGAATAACAAGGTTCTTGGGGCTCAATGAGTCCAGGTTAGAATATTTATGCATAGCCTTGACCAATCTGGAGTGAAACAGGGCTGGCTTCTCAATAAGGTCCTAGGTTACTTCTCTAAGTTTGACTTAATTGACTGGTTTTATCATTTTCTTTTTCATACCTTCTACTAAACATGTGAGCATGTAATTATTGTGTTCCTTGTCTGATCCCTAGTAAGTCCACCTGAAGTCTATTTTTGGAACTACATTTTCCCCAGAAGTAGCCTCCCACAGGCTATAGGCATGATCCTCATCATACCCTTATTTGTCCAGTGACCAAACATGGGACTTTTCCTCATGGGTACCACAGGTAGTTCAAACAATGTATATATCCCACCAAGTTAAGTAAAAGGAGATGATGAGAGCACAAAAATTTTTCCTATGTGTATAGGTGAGTGTGGAAGCAGGTACACATATTGGGTGTGAGTATGCATGAACATATATGTGCATGTGTCTGGAGACCAGAGGCCAATGTCGAGTTTTGTTTCTCAGGAATGTTGCCTACCCTTTTGAAACAGGGTCTTTCATTGGCCTGGAGTTTGCCAGTGAGTTCCAGGGGCCTTCCTCTCTCTGATTCCCCATCACTCAGATTACAAGTGTATACCATATTGCTTAGCATTTTTATGTGGTTTCTGGGGGTTAAACTCAGGTCCTCATGCTTGTGAAGCAAGCACTTTACCAACTGAGCCATCTTCACCACCTAGTACTTTTGGAGTTTGGTGTTTGAATACTAACTGCTTTTTATGGGATTGCCCTTCTATTTCTCTATGTTTTTCAGCTTCCCCTCCGTGAAATTACAATGCTCTTCTTCTCTTTAAAATAGTCATTTTACTTTAATTTTTATTTGACAATTTCATACATTTAAAATAATGTGTTTTATCATTTTCACTTATTCCCCTCTCTTGCCTTCCTCCCACTGAACCTTCTACTTCCATATCTGTTTCTTTTGGGTGATCCAGTGAGTTTAATTAGGGTTACTTATATGTGCTTGGGTGAGGGATTATTTAGTGGAGCATAAACAATTTAGCTGTGGCAACACCACTGAACAAAATGTCTCTTCCTCCCTGAGAACCATGAAGTATCAATAAAATTGGCCCTCAGGGGTGGAAGGGACCTTGTGAGACCTTCCTCCTAGAGTACTCTTTTCCTTGGCCACATCACAGAGAGGGAGGCAGCTTATAATCTGCCATTTATCTGGAAGTAAGAATATTTTTATAAAAATATATATTATTTTTGTGTTTTGTTTGTGAGAAGGTATGTATAAACTTTTCCTAAGGAGACATGAACTAATGTCTTCTCACCATAGATCAGGCACTAATGATAGAAGCAAAGAAACCATTCCACTCAAGTTTAGCTTGGTGAACCAATGAGTTTAACTGGAGTTACTTGAGCATGGATGAGGGGATACTAACAGGAGCACAGTCAATTATAACATTGATGGAAATTTTTCTTCCAGAAATTGTTAAATGTCTACAGATCCTTGGGGAAGGGAGAGGCCTTGTGTGCTCCTCCTCCTAGTAATGGTTAACTATAAATACTTGGGGAGGTATGTGACCTCAAGAGGCCCTTTCCTCTAGCAATGTTAACTGTCTACAGATCCTTGGGGAAGGGTAGGACTTGGTGAGCTCCTTCCTGCATCCATAACAGAAAGTTAATGAACCCAATCTTGTATAGGCCTTTCAGGTAATCACAGCTGCTAGCAGTTCAAGAGGACAATGACTGGGTCATATATGGAGGGTAACATTCCACAACAGAAGTTTTGGATTGTGTATTTCATTGTTATTTTTTATTTTGTTTGTATTTGTTTTTTATTTATGATTTTGTTTTTTGTTTTTGCAGTGCTAAATGGAACCCAGGGACTCATGTTAGGCATTCTAGAAAAACACTCTACGTTTGAGTTACAGCTCAAATCCCTGTTAGAAGATTTAAAATTTTGTTTTAGTTTTTAAAAATACTTTATTTATTTATTTATTTATTTGACAGAGAAAGAGGGAGAGAGATAGAATGGGCATGCCAGGGCCACCAGCCACTGCAAATGAACTCCAGATGTGTATATCCCCTTGTGCATCTGGCTAACGTGGGTCCTGGGGAATTGAACCTGGGTCCTTTGACTTTGCAGGCAAATGCCTTAACTGCTAAGCTGTCTCTACAGGCCTTGTTTCATTTTAAAATATGTTTATAGCCCTATGAACTGGAGGTACAGCTGAGTCATAGAGTTCTAGAAGACATAGTGCCTTGAGTTCAGTCCACAGCTCCCCTCCCCATACAGTTATCAGGACCTCCTTTCTTCTCTTTTTCTTTCTTTGTTTCTTTCTTCTCTTTCTCTTCCTTCCTTCCTTTCTACTTTTCTTCCTTACAAAACTATGTAATGGGGTTCTGGGTTCCAGGAAAGTCCTTGAACTCCAAACCCTTGGTTTGTTTTTAATTTTAATCAAAGAATTGAATAAAAAGACTGAGAAGAATGATTGTTAAATTATTATATTTGTTTAGGGAAGTACAGAGCCAAGGAAAGGTACCCACATGGCTAGAGATCCCACATGGAGGGCATAGGAAACCCATGGAAAGAAGAGAGTGCAAAGAAAGTTCAAGAAGATCCTGCCATGTGGAGAGCTAGAGGGGATAAAGAACCCATGTGGAGAGTAAGGGCCAGGGGGCCCTAACCTCACCTCAATGCACCTGGGCCTGGCCAAGCCAGCCCAGACCCAGCTGAGGGAAAACTCACCCACAGCTGAAAGTTTCCAAGTGGTCAGAGAGCCTGTCCTCCCCATATAAAGGTATTTACAGCCTTTAAAATATTTTATATTTATTTATTCATTTGATAGGGAGAGAGAGAGAGAGAGAGAGAGCAAGTGAGTGAGAGAGCGAGTGAGCCAGGGCCTCCAGCCACTGCAAATAAACTCCAGATGTGTATGCCCCTTTGTGCATCTGGCTAACGTGGGTCCTGAGGAATCAAACCTGGGTTCTTCTACTTTGCAGGCAAACGCCTTAATTGCTAAACCATCCCTCCAGCCCTTTATAGCCTTATAGTGGTGGACTGTCTTCCAGCTCAGGTGAACCAGAGGGACAGCTGGATGGTTAAGGCTAGGGGCTGTCTCAGGAAGAGAGTAGACCTGACACCAAGTTCCAGGGGCTGAACTTGACCAACCACAAAGTTTAAATCCTATGGAAGATATCCCTCTCAAGACAGGTCCTGGTTGCTTGTGGAAAAACAGGACTTGGAAACTAGGCAAGCACTAAAAGGTCAGATCATCCTCAATTTCTTTTTTTTTTTTTTTTTGGTTTTTCGAGGTAGGGTCTCACTCTAGCTCAGGCTGACCTGGAATTCACTCTGTAGTCTCAGGGTGGCCTCGAACTCTCGGCAATCCTCCTACCTCTGCCTCCCGAGTGCTGGGATTAAAGGCGTGCGCCACCACGCCTGGCTCATCCTCAATTTCTAGCAAGTATAGACTGTTTGCTTTAATGGGTCTAGTCACCATAACTACACTACTTCTCAACTAGATATTGAATCTAGGGTCATGTGCATGTTAGCTAGGCAAGTGCTCTGCCACTGATCTATCCCAGCCCTGTTTTCCTTTTTAGTTTTCTGAGACTGGTCTCCCTGGGTAATCCAGGCTGACCCCATCTATTCCTTGTTTGCTAAGAATTAAATTGTTAATTACTGTAAAACATTGCTAATGTTGCTAAATGTTAGAAATACATGGTTTTTCTTATACTATTAAAATGTTATGTACACAGGTTTCATGACACTGAACTATCCTTCTACTTTTGAGAAAATCCATACTTTAAAAAAGCACCACTTTTTGTGGTTTTCAGAGTAAAACTCAGTTCCAGTTGTATGCTCACATACTCTACCACTGAGCTATACCTCCAGCTTTCTAAATGTATGATTTCAAAACTAGCTTTGGGTTGGTTAAAAATTTTTGTAAGAGTTTTGTTTCTACATTCATTAGTAAATTGAGCCTATAATTTAATCTTGTATTATGATTGTATGGTTTTATCCAGACCATCATTAAATTAGCTGGGAATGTATTATGTGAACTTTTTCTGGGGAAACATAAACACCTCAGATAAGATAATGTCTAATCACAGATCAAAGTAAACCATTCCATCCAAGTGGAGTTTGGTGAACCAATGAGTTTGTTGGGCTTATTTGCAGAAGCATGACCCAGCCAAAAATTTCTACATCACCAAAGAGTTACCCCAGCATTAGTGATAACTTTCTTATATCTGCATAGATGGGGTTTCCCCCTCTCCCTTAACCTCCCATACACTATATACTCTCTAGCACTTCCCAGGCCATATGCAGCTTGGGGTAGAATTGGGTACAGCCTAAGTGAAATGTTCAGGAGGTCATGAATAGCTGGACTATCAGTTGAGCTTCATTAGACCTTCCCTACCCTTTCCTTCTATGAGGGAACATTAATAGGCCCAACCATGTTGAACAATATTTGTGGGTAATCATAGCTGTTGTAATTAAGACAGTTCCATAAAAGTGTGTTTTGCTTCTTTAAAATATTCATTTAGTTATGAGAGAGAGAAAGAATGAATGAATGTGGGCACAGCAGGGCCTCTTGTTGCTTCAAACGAACTCCAGATACATGTGCCACTTTGTGTGTGTAGCTTTACGTGGGTACTGTAGAGTCAAACCTGGGCTCCATGATTTGCAAAGAACCACCTTAAACTGCTGAGCTATCTCTCCAGCCCTTGCATCTTTTTGTATCAGTGGAACAATTTGTATAAGATAGGAAATCAGCAACTGACAAAGCTTGGTAGAACTTGCAAAACAATATGCAAAACTAGTTATGATGGCACAGCACACAAGAGACTGAAGCAGGAGTATTGCTGTGTGTTTGAGGCCAGGGTAGGCCACATAACAACACCCTGTCTCAAAACAAAACAAAACAAAACAAAATCTATAGCTGGACATCTGTGAGAGATAAGGTCTTTGCCTACCACTTTACTTTTTTTAAGTTATCTTCTTGTTAGTTTTTGTATTTTATATAGTTTTGCCATTTTTATTAGTTTTGTACTCAATGACTGTGGTCAAGTTGGTACCATCGTTAGTCTTCTTCCTGTTCTCCCTGCTCCACAGGGACCCTCCTCATTGGGGAATATGGGTTATGCATTGTGGGGTTAGCCAGCAGTTATGGGTAAGAGGCAATGTCTCTGTGCTCTCTGTGCATAATGTCCCAACTTGTGGCTCTAACAATCTTTCTGGCCCCCTTTCTGCAAATTTCCCTGAGCCATGTTGGGTTTGTTTTAGGTCTACTTCAGTGGTGAGATCTTGGGAGCCTCTGTGTCTCTGGATATTTGGTTTGGTAGGCATTGAGTGTTCTCTATGTCTATCTCCTTCACCCTTGTGCTGGTACCAGGTTCACCAAGAAAGCAGCACTCTTGCTCATTTCCCCAGTTACTCTTGGTTTCAGCTGGGGCCCTTTTTTAATTTTTTTATTTTTATTTATTTGAGAGTGACATACAGAGAGAGAAAGAAGCAGATAGAGAGAGAGAGAGAATGGGCGCACCAGGGCTTCCAGCCACTGCAAACGAACTCCAGATGTGTGCGCCCCCTTGTGCATCTGGCTAACGTGGGTCCTGGGGAATCGAGCCTCCAACCGGGGTCCTTAGGCTTCACAGGCAAGCGCTTAACCGCTAAGCCACCTCTCCAGCCCAAGCTGGGGCCCTTTTGATATGATACTTCTGTGAGTTTATTTCATCTATAATTTCAAAATTATTAGTACAGAATTTTCATGGCATACTTTTATGCTTTAAACCCTGATACTTCCCTAGTGATGCTGCATTGTTCACCTTCTAGGTTTCTTTTTTTTTTTCTTTTTACCTTCTAGGTTTCTGTTGTTGACATTTTCAGACAGTCTTCTAGTGTCATTCCTCCTGACTCAACCCCTCCAGTGCTGGTGATTATAGGCACTGGACACAATGCCTAATGTTGGATTTATTTTGAGGCAAGGTCTCACTATCTAGTCTAGGCTGCCATTAAACTCATAGTTTTCCTGCCTTTGCCTACTGTGGTCTGGGATTATAGACATGTGCAACCACACCTGGCTGAGATATATAGTTTTATTATAATTTTATTATATTATTTCTCAATTTCCTCTATGTTTCCTTTTTCCAATTAGGCCTAGGCTGACAATAAATTCACTACGTAGTCTCAGGTGGCCTCAAACTCATGGAGATCCTCCTACCTCTGTCTCCCAAGTGCTGGGATTAAAGGTGTATGCCACAACAGCTGGCTGTTTCCTTTTTAAATTAAGACTTCTTATGTTAGGTAAATGTGATAATCACTGCACTATATGGCTTCTGCTCAAGTCATAAGATTTAGGAGGAATACACCAGGCAGTCTGGGGAATAGTTTACCTTCCAGTTGTTCTCAAGGGCACAGTATTTTCAAGTCTGGAGCTATTTTTGCTATTCTTCTTTCTTCTTGTCACAAGGCCAGGAGACTCAGAGTATGCTTTGAGACAAACCTACTTAGATCTGAGATTGGGGGGCCTACTATATTCCCAGAGTCAGTTCTCATCAAGCACGTGACAATTTGCTAATATAACTTATATTACAGTATGATTGCATTTATATAAAATTCCAGCATAGGCCAATCTGGTTCTTGTTTGTCTTTTTGGTACTGGGGATAGCACTATACTACTGAAACATGTCCATAGGCCTTTTCCTTTTATTCTTTGACACAGTGTCTGACTAAGTTGCCTAGGCAGGCTTTGGGCTTGGGAACCTCCTGCCTCATTCTCCTAATTGGCTGGAATATAGGCCTATGCCAAAAATCCCCACTAGATAAATTTCTAAATCTCTAGGAAAAGAATGGCTATAAAAATTTCTAGAAAAATAAAATAGACTACTGGTTATTAGAGTGAGAACGAGTTTTAGAGAATGGAACATGATAGCTAATGGGTAGAGGTGTGTGTGTGTGTGTGTGTGTGTGTGTGTGTGTAAGGTTTTAAGTTTCAGGCCAGCCTGGACTACATGGTGAGACTTTTTCTTAAAAAATACAAAACTTCCTATTAATCATTAAAAAGTACATGAACAATCCAAGATGGTAGACAACACTAAGGCACAGTCAGCCTCTATAGAATAATCTAGGAAAAGCTAAAAAATAACTGTCGGAAAAGCAATGGACATGCTAAGCCGCTGGATAAAGGTCACACTCAGCAGTAGCAGGTGAAGATAGAAAAAAAAATCACTTCACTTGGTGTTGGGTAGTAAGCACTGGAAACTGACAGAACAGAAGAAAGACCTCATTTTATTATTTTTTAATTTTATTTATTTATTTGAGAGATTGAGAGAGGGAAAGAAGCAGGGAGGGAGGGAGGGAGAGTGAGAGAGAGAGAGAGAGAGAGACGCGCCAGGGCCTCCAGCCACTGCAAATGAACTCCAGACGCATGCACCACCTTGTGCATCTGGCTTATGTGGGTCCTAGGGAATCAAACTGAGGTCTTTTGGTTTGCAGGCAAATTCCTTACCTGCTAAGCCATCTCCAGCCTGAAAGACCCCATTTTCAAAAGAGTTCTCTTGTTGCAGTGGCTTGGCGGCCTGAGATCTTGTGTGAACTCAGGAAACTCACATGGAGGGTCACAGAACTGTACATTGAAACCTGACAAAAAGAAGACTGCGAGACTCTGGAAAACTTTGTATCTGATTGACACAATATTTAGCAAACTGAAAACCTGGTAGGAACCAAAATTTACACAGGAACCTTCACAGACTTCAAGCAATACTCAGAACATTGGCAAGAGCTGCACAGGGGCATAGCTAGTATTCCCAACTGGAGCCTAAAGGAATTTACAAAGGAGTATCCAGATCTGATACTCTGCCTTGAAGCACTGCCCACAGACTTGGACAACATCAGTAATCCTTTAGTCCAAAGGAAGACTCAGAAGGGAGAATAGAAACACCCATCCCAAGGAAATCCAGGAGAACACAGCATTTCAGGAGCCAAGAAAGGAATATGCTCAGTTTCCTTATCCTGTATCTCCACCTAGCACTCTTTCCCGCTACACTTATTCTGTCTTTAACACCCAGTTTAATTTTATAGGCCACATGATCCCCACTCTACTTTTGCCCTTCATCACTTCTTTTCTGTATTTATTTTCTTTTTTTTAAATGTTTTTGTTCATTTTTATTTATTTATTTGAGAGTGACAGAGAGAGAAAGAGGCAGATAGAGACAGAGAGAGAGAGAGAGAATGGACACGCCAGGGCTTCTAGCCACTGCCAACGAACTCCAGACGCGTGCGCCCCCTTGTGCATCTGGCTAACGTGGGTCCTGGAGAACCGAGCCTCGAACCGGGGTCCTTAGGCTTCACAGGCAAGCGCTTAACCGCTAAGCCATCTCTCCAGCCCTGTTTTCTTTTTTTTTTTCCCTTACTCATTCCTCTCCAAAAGAACATAGTCTGCTCTGATTTGCAGGACCTCTGTGCCTCAGCCTCCTGACAGAACAGGATGATTCTATATTATCTGATAGCATGTGTTTACTTCTCTCTTCAGTCTACCTTTAGCCAAAATCCCCTCATTTTTTCCCAGATTTTTGCCTCTACAGCTCCTCATTCTATTTATATTCCGTTCTTCTACTTTTTATTATTTTTAAAATATATTTTATTGATTTACTTATTTGAGAGAGATAAAGAGGCATACAGAATATGGGCACTCCAGGGCCTCCTGCCACTGCATGCAAACTCCAGATGCATGTGCCACTTTATACATTTAGCTTTATCTGTTTACTGGAGAAATGAACTCAGGCCATCAGGCTTTTTGCAAATAAGTGCCTTTAACTGATGAGCCATCTCCCCAGCTGATCTTCTATTATTTATCTATAATTCCAACATTAATCACCAGTCTTTTAGTGTTTTTTCCTTCATTTTTTTCTTTCCACTCATACTACTAATAATACAGATATGCATACAATGATATCAATGTTGCTATGTTGTGCAAAATAACTAGTGCTCAAGAAGTGATTGTTTTACCAAAGACCATTACTCCATATTCATAGTGGGTGTACTCCTAGATAGTGATGGTTCTTTTTTGTGTATGTATGTATATATGTATATATACACATACACACAGTCACATATACACATTATATTCTTTTATCCCCTTGCCCCAGCTCCCATTATCCTCAGTGGAGTTATGATATACATTGTGGAGTCATGAAGACCTCAGTCAGTCCCTATGGAGTATTAGGAGTCCATGCCTCAGAATATTTCTACTCACTCTGTGGCTCTTACAATCTATCTGCCCCTCACATCACCAATGTTCCCTGAGGCCATGCCAGGCCTGTTAGCAGTCTGATTTAGTGTTGAGTTCTTTGTAGCCTCTGGATTTCTGCTTTGATGGGCTTTGATTGATCATCATGTCTGTCATCATCACCCTGGAGCTGGTTGTCAGGCTAGCGGTAAGAGCAGCATTCATGTCACCACTTCTTCTGCAATTTCCCCTAGGTTCTGACAGATATGGGAGAGGTGGCAAGTCTCATAGTGGGAAGTCAGCTATTTTCTTGTCTTATGAATGGATCTTGGCTCTCCTCCATTTTCTCTGCCATCTGTAAAATAAAACCGATTCTCCAAGCAAAATTGAGAGCAGCTTGGGTTCAAGGGGGTATGCAAAGTTTTTAGGGAGATTTTTGTTATGCAAGCTCACCCATCTCCAGAAAGCTGTGGGAGCTTCTCTCTGAAGTCTGGGTTACCTGAAGATGGGATTCTGACTTAGTTTCCAATACCCAATATGAGTCTTCTCCCACTGAGTGTGCCTTGCCTCATGTCCAACAGTATAGAGGCTGTATGCCACTATTGCACAGCATGTACTTCTTGTCCAACTAGTTGATTTAATAGTCGAGAGGCTCCCCTACTTATTCATGATGTTGATGACTATTGTCCTCTTGAGGCTTCAAAAGGCCTTTCTAGCACTATGAGGGCTAGCCAGAAGGGAGCTAGTTTCCCTTTTGGTTCCAGCATAGTATTCTAGTGTCCTGTGACCACAGCTTCTGGTGTCTTTAGCAATAGGGTCTTACCTTTTAGCTCTGGCAGGTAATCAAGAATTTTGGCAATGTTTTACATTGTTTTGGGGACTTCATAGGTCTCCTGATGGTCCTTACAGTTTCCTGCAAGCAGGGAAAGGCTGGGGATGGAGCTTAGTACCCTGAAAACAAGTCTTAACAATGGAAAACAATACCTCAATCCTACTACAATTAAGTTTGTCTTGAACATTGCTAATACTCCCAATGGCAGAATGAAGGTGACCTACTTCAAAAAATATTCAGCTGGGGTGGAGAGGTTACTCAGTAGTTGAAGTACTTGCTTGTGAAGCTCAATGACCCACGATTGATTCCCCATTACTCACATAAAGCCAGATGCATAAAGTGGCACATGCATCTGGAGTTCATTTGCAGTGGCTGGAGGCCCTGGTGTGCTCATTCTCTTTTCTGTCTCTCTTCTCTCTCTCTGCTTGCAAATAAATAAATAAATAATATTTTAAAGAAAACTATTAATCCAACAATATAACTTCTGATGCACAAGTCCAAACACATGAACACAAGTAACATGAAAACCAAAACAATATATCTCTTTCAAACTAACAATCTCATAATAATTACCACTAATGAGTGACTTAGATTAAATTCTAAGCAAAGAATTTAAAAGACGATAATACATATGTTTATTTTTCAATAAATCAGGAGAATGAAAGAAAGAAGTTAATACAAGATTTGTAAATGGATTTCAATAATGAGATAGACATACTGAAGAAAAATAAACAAATGATTCTGGAAGTGAAAAAAACATAATACATCAAATGAAAAGGTCAATGGAAAGCCTTATGGAATGGAAGATAGAGGGGACAGCATATCAGGGCCTTAAGACAAAGTAAAGACATTGGTATATTCAGTCAAGGAGAACAATAAGTTGTTTTATTTTTTAAAGTATGAATGAACCATGCAAGGTCTTCCTTTTTTCCAAAGTAGAGTCTTGTTGTAGCCCAGACTGATTCTTGCTGTAGTCCAGGCTGACAAGGTCTTTTAAAACATTTCTCTCTGTCTCTCCCTCCCCCCCCTCTCTCTCTATATATATACATATGTATGTATATATGTATATATGTATATATATTCATCTGTTTGTGAGTATGGAGGTCACAGGACAACGTTCAGGTTGGTTTTTGCCTGTCCACATAATTTGAAGCAGTGTTTCTTTCTCTGGATTCTCAATCTGATATTCTTTGCTGCACTTGACATGAACTCCCGGGAAATTCTCCTGTCTCTTTGTCCCATCATACTGTCAGTGTCATATTGCAGAAGTCCAGCACAGTTTCTAGATTTTTATGTGGAGTCTTGGGATCAAATTAAGGTATTCCAGCTTGCATGGTTACTCTTTATCCAATGAGCAATTTTTCTATAATGCAAGATCTTTAAGTCACCATAAAAGACCAAACATATGCCTTGTGAACACAAAAGGAGGAGAATTCTATATCAAAGACATATAAAATGTTTCAATACAATCATAGTAGAAAAATCTCTCAAATTTAGGGAAATAGATGCTTATTCAGGTACAAGAGGTGTAAAATAGATAGGACCAGAAAAGAAACTCCACACATCACATTACAATTAAAACTGTAGTATACAGGTCAAAGGGAGTGTTGAGAGCTGTGAGAGAGAAACACCAGGTCACAAATAAAGGCAGGCTAATTAGGGTAACAGCTTTTTACTATACCCAGCAAAAATACCATTATAATTGAAGAAGAAGAAAATCTTTCCATGATATTAACAGGCTAAGGGAATTATGACCACCAAACCAGCTCTACAGATGGTACAAATAGGAGTACTTCGGACTTAGAAAAAAGTATAGAAACTCCAGGAGGATACAGGGAAAAGATAAACAATGCTAGGACAGTTATTAAGAAAAGAGGCTGAAGAAACAGCAAACGCCACAAAATCAACAACATGACATGTGTCTGGAGTTTGTTTGCAGTGGCAGTGGGAAGATGCCCTGATGTTTTCTCTCTCTCTCATAAATAAATAAATATATGTTTTATAAAAGACACAAACTAGTAGTGTATTAGGAAACAGGATCCATATTTTGGCTATCTCCAAGAAACACATATCACCATCAAAGGTAGACACTGCATTAGGGGGAACAGATGAAAGAAAGTATTCCAAGCAAATGGAACCAGGAAATAAGCAGACAGAGCTCATCTAATGTCTGATAAAAATCTAATGCAAACAAAAACTAACCAAAACAGTTTAGAGAGCTCCTGCCCTGTGGGGAGCTGGTGGGTATAAAGAGCCCATGTGGAGAGTGAGGGATAGGGGGCCCTTCCCTCAGCCCAGGCTGGCTGGGCCTTGACTGAGCCAAATCTTATTTATTTATCTACATGTGCATGTACATATGGGCTGCTTGTGCCACTTTTTGTATCTAACCTGCTTGGTGATTGAACCCAGGCCAGCAGACTTTGCAAGCAAACAGCTTTAACTCCTTAGTCATCTTCCCAGCTCCTATTGCACTTAATTTTTAAAAATATTTATTTATTTGTTTATTTATGTGAGAGAGAGGCAAATAGAGAGAGAGAGGTAGATACATACATGCATTATATATATATATAGAGAGAGAGAGAGAGAAAGAAAGAGAGAGAGACGTAGATATATACATGTATTGTTTTATATATATATATATATATATATATATATATATATAGAGAGAGAGAGAGAGAGAGAGAGAGAGAGAGAGAATGAGAATGGGTACACCAAGGCCTCTAGCCACTGCAAACAAACTCCAGGTGCATGTGCCACCATGTGCATCTGGCTTATGTGGGTACTGGGGAATTGAACCTGGGTCCTTAGGCTTCACAAGCAAGTGGCTTAAATACTGAGCAGTATCTCCAGCCCTTCCCCTTGATTTTTAGGAGTTCCCAAAGGTGATGCTGATAGAGAAGTTTGCAATCCAAGCATCCAGTGTCATGCATTAGTAGAGGGTTTTATCTACTGAACACCGGTTGTCACATGACAGGCATAATACAGCCATGGTTTTCATAAATAGCATGAGTGAACCTTTCCATTTCTCATTTTGGCAACAATATGGCTTTTTGATTTATATGCTACTTCATCTTATGTCTAACTTTTGGTTAGTAAATAAGGAAATGTAATTAAATACTAGTGTATTTATATTGCACTTTACATGAGACCATTTCACTCACAATCACATAGCATATGACGTATATGTAACAGAATTACTAATATAATAAGAAAAATAACTATTTTTCCAACATGTTTCTGGACCAGGGTAGGGAGACATGAAAAAGCCTTCAGACATTAGGCTGGAAAAGTTCCTTTAGTATATACTAAAGTAAAACCACAAAAGGTAAAACATACAATTCATTCTAATTCTCTTCTTTTTAAAACAATAAAATGAAAAATGCTCAGAATAATATGTAATTTATGGCAACTGAATGTACATTTATGCTTAGAGCAAATACTAAGATACAAATAAAATGTTTTATATGATGATATATATAATTATATAAATATATGTATATAAAATCTATAATTATAGCTACTCAAGAAATAGACAGGAAGATCCAATGTTTAAGGACAGCCTGACTAACTTAGTAAGACCCTGTCTCAAAAGAAAAGAAAAGGGCTGGAGAGAGCTTAGTGGTTAAGGCACTTGTCTGCAAAGCCAAATGACCCAGGTTCAATTCCCCAGAACCCACTTTAGCCAGATGCACATTGATACATGCGTCTGGAGTTTGTTTGCAGTGGCTAGAGGTTCACCCATTCTTTCTTTCTCTCCTTCCTTGCAAATACATAAATAAAATCCTTTCTTAAAATAAGATAAAAAGAAAATAAAAGAGTTTAGGATGCAGCTTAGTGGTAGAAGTGCTTGTCTCATATGCATAGGGCCCTGAATTCTATCCCTAGAGCAAGAAAAAAAGGTAAAGTAAAAATCTGGGTAAGATAGCTCATGCCTGTAATTCCAGCACATGGAAATCTGAGTCAAGAAGACTATTACGAGTTTGAGATCAGCCTGGGTACACTACAGAGGAGATCTTGTTAAAAAAAAAATGATCCTAAAGCCTTTTCAAAAAATGTCCCCTTGTTGTACCCTAGTAAATTATAAAATGGACACAGCATACAAAGCAGTGGACACACACCACACAGGCAGAGGTTATACACCATACAAGGCAGTGGACATTATGCCCATTAGATCATTGTCTAAAGAAGGCAAGAACAGCTGGGCATCTGTAATCTCAGCATTCAGGAAGTACAGACAGGAGTATCAGAAGTTCAATGTTATCCTTTTCTACATAGTAAATTAGAGGCCAAACTGGTCTACACGAGACTCTATGTCAGAAAAAAAAGAAGGCAACAGGGCTGAGAGTATAGCTTAATGATAGAGCACAGGTCTAGTTTTCATGATGCCCTGGCTTCCTCCAGAGCACCACAAGAAGAAAAGACACAGCATGTTAGCAATGCTGTGGCAAAGCCCCAATGCATGCCATTCATGCATTCTGTATCACATTATTCAATCAGTATCACCAAGGAAGGAAACTACTTTCACCTTACTAAGAATGAATTGTGGGTGAATTTGCCTTTCAACTATCAAAGCCTTGATTAGGCCACCAAATTAATTTTCTTAAGAGGTAGAAGCAAGGGGATCAACACAAATTTGAGGGCAACCCCCTATCCACAGTGGGTCCCAGGCCAGCCAGGGATACATAGCATGGCCTGTCTCAAAAAATGATGTTTGGGCTGAAGAGATGGCTCAGCTATTAAAGGCACTTGCTTGCAAAGCCTGCCTGCCCAAGTTTGATTCCCCAGTACCCATGTAAAGTCAGATGCACAAGGTGGTGCATGCACTGTGAGTTCATTTGCAGTGGCAGGAGTCCCTGGTGCACCCATAAACACTCTCACTTCCTCTCTTATAAATAAAAATACGACATAAAAATGATTTAAGTAAATATTGTTAAATATTAGAAATAAAACAAAATACAAACATTAACCTATGCTGTATGAGGCATCAGATTAATCTTTATAACCACTACCACTGTTTGCAGTTACATATCATTATGCCACTCTCATTCTCTACACAAGGAAACTGAAGTTTTGAAAGGTGAAACAACTTGTCCAAAGTCACACAGCGTGGAAGTAAGTATTTGCACACAAAATCAAACCCGATGGCTCCAACCAAGAACCTTATTCTTTTCTATCCACAATAGTACTGTAAGTACAAGACCTTATACGTACTAGGCACTCTACCATTGAGCAATACCCTTAACTCTTTTTTAATTTTTATATTGACAACTTCTACAATTATAGAAAGTAGGGGGTGGAGGGGTGGTGCGTGTGTGTGCAGGGCTGCTAGGGGCTGAACCGAGAGGCACTCACAGCTCTTCCCTGCCCCATCATCCCTATGGAGGCTTCCACGCACCCTCCTTGGCAGGTCCCCCACCTCATCTTCGACATGGACAGACTACTACTGGCTGTGACATATGGTACCTCCCAAAAGGACCTGGGTGTGATATTTGAGAATGCCCACTGTTCTGGAAATTGACCATGTGTCAAGGTGCACGGTTGGTTATAGGAGGGAATACTTGCTGCCTCACAAGTCTCATTTGGGGACCCTTCCTGGCAATACAAGATCCCACTCCACTCCCCTCCTGAAGAGACCTTTAAAATCACTCAACTCTCACCTTTTACTTCAGAGACCACAGGTGATCTTCAGCCCAAGAAACAATAGGTCTCCTGCAGTTTCTGTACTCTGGAACTCAAACCTTACAAAATGGACATGGATTCTCTAGCACGAAGATCTTCTCTTTGTGTTTGTAAGTACCCCAGAAGAGGGAGAGTTCGAGAATTGTTTTGTGCTAGTTATAAGGTCAGGAGAGGATACAGCCAGAATAGAAAGGCCAGGGATAGATATGGTGGCATTTAGTCATGCCATACCTGTGCTGGTCATGAGCAGTCCATGCTGACCAGCTGTGAAATGGATTTAGGGAGTAAGTGAGCACCAGTGTCCACGGGCTTGTAAATGCATGGAAATGTGCATGTGCATGAGAGCCTAGACTACATTGCCTGTGCAGACAGGCATGCACACAGCTTGCTCAACATCCATACCTTCTCTCTTGGGATCTGTGTCGGGTCTCCACATATCTGAAAGGAAAAAAAAAAGCAATATTTTGGTACCATTAAAAAGAAAAGAAAAGAAATCATGATGATTCCCTCCTATCCCTCACTTTCTCCTTCAGAAATCCATCCTCCATTACATACTCTGCCTCTTTCTATTAGTCTTTCTTTCATTTGGATTTCATCATCTTTTCCTCCTCTTATGAGGGTCTGGTGAAGTTAGTAATAGGTACTGTGAAGTCAGGATATTGAGGATTGCTGCCTAGACAATTGCATTATAAGCAGTCCTACCCTTCCTTTGGCTTTTATATTTTTTCTTCCACTTCTTGCAGTATGGACCCTGAGCCTTGGAACTTGTGATAGAGCTGTTTCACTGCTGAACACTCCTCCGTGACTTCTCAGCACTACGGTGCTTTTTGGGTCATCCCAGTGGTAACCACCATCTGCAAAGAGAAGCTTCTTTAACCAAAAGTGAGAGTGGAATTAATATATGAGTATGAATGTTAAGAAAAGTGCTTACAGGGCAGTTTGGTGAGCATAATATATGCATTTAGCTAGACGAGAGCAGATGTTACACTCCTAGGGCTCATGACCTCCCCTACCATAGGCTTTTGATTAGGTTTTCAGTACCAGGCATATATTCCCTCCCATGAAGCAGGCCTTCAGTCCACTTAGAGAGTAGTTGGTTTCCCCCATAACAGAGATGCCACTATTACACCCATTCAGTCATTTGGCCTTGCTGGCCAAACTTAAAGCTTGCAGTGTCCACTGTTCTCACTGCTGATGACTTCTGTCCCATAGGGCTGTATGCAGGATAGCCTTTTCTAGCTTTCTGTCAGGTGGTCTATAGGGAGGAGGAAATCAGCTCCAGCTTGATTTCTCGGTGACCTTGAAGCCTAAGCATGTGGAATCTTCAGCAATAGGTTCTTACCATCTATTTCTGGTAGGAAACAAAGAGCCTTGACAATGTCCTACAATGTTTTGGGGGTGTTAGGGACCTCCTTGGCCAACAACTCACTGGAAGGTATCTCATCCCTGGCACTGAGAGAACACATGCAATGTTTGGCTTTCTGGGCCTGGGTTACCTCACTTAATATAATCCTTTCCAGATCCATCTATTTCCCTGCGAATTTCCATAATTTCATTTATTTATTTATTTAGAGAGAGAGCAAGACAAACAGAAAGAGAGAGAGAGAGATGATTGGCACACCAGGGCCTCAGCCACTGCAATCAAACTCCAGATGCTTGTGACACCTAGTGTGAATGTGCAACCTCATGCTTGCCTCACCTTTGTGTGCCTGGCTTATGTGGGATCTGGAGAGAGATTTAACATGGGTCCTTAGGCTTCACAGGCAAATGCTTTACATGCTAAGCTATCTCTCCAGCCCCATAATTTCATTTTTCTTTACTGCTGAATAGAAGTGCATTGTGTAAATGTACTACATCTTCACTAGTCATTCATTAGTTGAGGGACATCTAGGCTGGTTCCATTTCCTAGCTATTGTGAATAGAGCAGCAATAAACAGGATCGCAGAGAGATCAAGGCCACCCTGAAACAACATAGTGAATTCCAGGTCAGCCTGAGCTACAGTGAGACCCTACCTTGAAAAACCAAACAAAGAAAAAAAATCCATTTTCTCTCTCTTTGATTCCTCACTGTATCCTATCAATTTCTTCTTTCCTTAATTCATTCTTTTATTTCCCTCCCTTTTTTCTTTCAACAGGGCTTCATATATTGTAGGCTGCTTTTGAACTCCCTATGTAGCCAAAGATGACCTTGAGCTTCTGATCCTTCTGCATCTACCTCTTGAATACTAGGATTACAGACATGGGCCATACCATCTGTTTTATTCAACGTTGGATATTGAACCCAGGGCTTTATGCATGCTAAGCAAACACTCTTCCAACTGAGCTACATCCCTAGCCCATAGCTTCAAACTCTTGATCTTTCTGTTTCAACCTCTTCCATGCAGGAATTACACTGTGACTACTCTACTGGCTATATTGCTTTTGAGATGGTATGAAATAGGGACTGGAGCAGGCTGTGCTGAGATGGTGGGTACTCATACTTACTTGAGTTAGAAAATAATTTAGCTGTGTTTCACTATCATGCGATGGTGGGTACTCATACTTACTTGAGTTAGAAAATAATTTAGCTGTGTTTCACTATCATGAAAGTCTCTTAGAATCAAAGCAACTGCTGCACTTTTCAAAACTGAACATAGAAAATGGTCATAAGGAACAAGGACCCAGCTCTTTGTCAAAAGGTAGTTTTGATATGGCTCTGCTGATATGAAAGTATGATGAAAGTGCTTAATACAATGAATAATGAATTTGTTAGAGGGCTGAAAACTCAGTGGTGGAGTACTTGTCTGTCCCGGACCCGTTTCTGAGTTTGGTCTCCAGCACCAAAATCAATCACTCCATCAACCCCCACCAACATACACAATTTCTTGGCTATGTAATAACATAGATTAAAATAGATTCAGGAGCCGGGCGTGGTGGCGCACGCCTTTAATCCCAGCACTCGGGAGGCAGAGGTAGGAGGATCGCCATGAGTTCAAGGCCACCCTGAGACTCCATAGTGAATTCCAGGTCATCCTGGGCTAGAGTGAGACCCTACCTCAAAAAACAAACAAAAAAAAAGTATAAAATAGATTCAGGGTCTTACTCTGTTGTCCAGGCTGATCTTGAATTCCTGTGCTCATGTGACCTTCTTGCCTGAGTCTCTCAATAAAATAGACACTTAAAAAAATTGAGACAGGCTTACATGTAGCTCAGGCTGATCTTGAACTCATTATGTAGCTGAGGATGATCTTCAACTTCTGATCCTCATGCTTAGAGTGCTAGTATCACAGGTGTGCACCACCACACCTCGTTTATGTGGTGTTGGAGGTAGAACCCAGGACTTTATCCGTGCTGGGCAAGCATCTATTAACTGAGGTATATCTACAACCCAAAATAGACACCTTTTTAAAGCTATAAGCAGATGGCTTTTTTTTTTCTTCCAAGAAACACTGTAAGGAGAAACTTAAAGGGGGAGGGTAAGTGGAAAGTTGGATATACAAGGCATTATGGAAGGGGATTTTTTTGTTACTTTAAACATTTGCCACTTCCAGCTCCCAAAAGTTTTTAAAATCTTGGCTTTGCCTAAGGAAAGAAACTAGGCCAACTGCAGTCAAAGTAGAGAACAGGCCAGTGCCAAGACTAGACTGGGAATGGTGCCAATAGTAGTAAAGGCTTTAGGCCAGGCTGGAACTAAAGGCAAGGATAGCACTGGGGTGGGGCTGTGTTAAAGTTTTGTACTTTATGTCCTGTGCAGTGTAAGTCTGGAAATTATAGAGTTGAGCATATGTAGCATGGGAGCCAGTGCTGTCACCAGCTCTTCATTTAGTTAATACTCAACCTGGGACAATTTCAACCCATTTGCTATAGTTACCAATAAGTATTCCTGAGCTATTTTTTCCATATTGAAGTTTGAAGTACATCTAGTCATATAAAAGTAGGAGGGAATGGAGATTAGATCCATATGTGTTAGGATAAATTATAATGGCAAAATATGGCCTCTGAGTCAAACCTGGATTTAAATATCTGATACATCATTTATTCTCTGGCCACCTGAGCCAAGTAGTTCAACTCTTGATTTTCAGATGTTCATATCTAAAATGAAAGCAACAACAAAACCTTCCTCATAGATTGTTGTACAAAGAAAATTGGATTGTATTTGTAAAGTGTCTAACATGAAATAGTCTTTGTCACTCTGTCCCTCTATCCTCATCTGAATTGTCCAATGTCTCTTACAGAAAGAAAAAAAAAAAAAACTTGATACAGGCCAGTTAACATCCTTACCTTCTTTACTGTTTTATGAAAGAAAAGTTGTAACATTTCAGGACCCAGACCTATAGGATCCTTGAAGTATAGAGATTAGGAAATATTATATAATATATTTAGGACATGTATCTTTTAAAATGCATTTAGTAGATTGCAGCAGCCAAGAATAATGTCACTTAGAAAATCACCTTCTTTTTCCAGCCTCTCAGACCAGTTTTTGAGAGTTCTTTCCACTTTTTATATATGGAAAAGGGTAAAAATGATGAATAAGCATTGTAAAGAAATATTTTAATGAAGCTAGCTGTGGTACCAAATGGAGAAATAAAATAGAAGCTGGTATAGTAAGTTAATAATGACCATTTACTTGGCTTTATTAGGCTAATCTATTGCCTTTCCTAAATTTCATAACAACCGGCTTCTTCATTGTTTATTTTAAAGATATGACCTTGCTATATAGAAGACTAGACATGGAGTGAGGGATCCCCTGCCTCAGCCTCTTGAGTGAATACTGAGATTAGGGGCCTATGTGTGTGTGTGCTCAATATCTGCTTTTTTATTTCTCTTTCAAGTTGTGAATATATTGTGAAATTTACAGAAGGCTGATCCTGACCCTGCTGACTGCTTCATTAGGTCAAAGCGTTTGGTCATTATTCCAGTATAAAGGATGGCAGACAGACCCAGCAAGCTGATAAACATCAAAACCCCATCTAGATTATCCCAAGATGAAGAGCACTATTTGTAGCTATCCTGCAACTCCATTTAAGTCATCTGCTAAAATAAATGAATCTAGGATTCTAAGTTTTGTTTCTTAAGTCTTCTGCTGGAAGTAGTGATAATAGGCTCTGAGAATACCCAGAAAATTGAGATAGCATATTAAATAGATCACAAACTGTGGTAGGGATTGAACCTAGGGCATGGAACATGAACCCAAGGCTAGAGTTTTTGTTTGAGTAAAGATGTAAATTTCTTTCAGGAGAAGCATGGTCTTTAATTTTCCTATAATGATAGCGAACATGGATTACTTTGGTTTTATCTATAGGATGTTTTCTGAGAATATAATTGATTAAGAATATCAATTTAGGGGGCTGGAGAGATTGCTTAGTGGTTAAGGCATTTGCCTGCAAAGGCAAAGGATCCCGGTTCGATTTTCCAGGACCCACGTAAGCCAGATGCACAAGGGGGTGCATGCGTCTGGTGTTCGTCTGCAGTGGCTGGAGGTCATGGCGTGCCCATCCTCTTTCTCTCTCTCTCTCTCTCTCTCTCCTCCCCCTCTCTCAAATAAGTAAATAAAATATATATCAATCTTGGGCTGGAGAGATGGCTTAGCGGTTAAGGCACTTGCTTGTGAAGCCTAAGGAACCAGGTTTGACTCCCCAGTACCCACATAAGCCAGATGTACAAAGTGGTACATGCATCTGGAGTGTGTTTTCAGTGGCTAGAGGCCCTGGTGATCCCATTCTCTCTCTTTCTCTCTCTCTCTCTCTCTCTCTCAAAATAAAATAAATACAGATTTCAAAAAGAAAAAAAGAGTTACAGTCTGACTCCATTCTACCTGTGATGCTATGCATCAAACAAGGAACAAGAAAGAGTACTTGGCTTCAATGCATACTAAAGAATCATTAGGGCTGGAGAGATGGCTTAGTGGTTAAGGCACTAGTCTGCAAAGCCAAAGGATCCAGGTTTGATTACCCAGGACCCATATAAGCCAGATGCACAAGAGGGCACACGCATCTGGGGTTCTTTTGCAACAGCTGGGGGCCCTGGTGTGCCCATTCTCTCTCTCTCTCCTTGCCTATTTCTCTTTCTCTCAAATAAATAAAGAAAAATAAAATATTAATAAATGAATTATTGTGTAGCAGACACTTCTACATACATTATCTATAAGTCAATCCCTATAATGTTTTATGTGGTGCTGAGAATGAAACCCAAGGTTTTGTGCATGCAATACATTTAAAAATTTTTTAAAAATATTATTTGTTTATTTATTTTCAAGCAGAGAGGGAAAGACAGCGAGTGTGAGAGAGAGAATGGGCATTTCAGGGACTCTAGCTACTGCAAACAAACTCCAGATGCACATGCCACTTTGTGCATCCTGCTTTATGTGGGTATTGGGGAATTGAACTCGGTCGTTAGTCTTTGTAGTCAAGCATTTTAACCACTGACCAATCTCTCCAGCCCTACATTAGAAAGTATTTGAAGGAGTGATTATTCTAAGTGAGGCAAGATAAGATGATGGAGCTACTTAGAGAAGGAGCTAGACTTCATTTCTGGCCTATATTGCTACAAGCTGTGTTCTGTCTGTAGGAACACAGATGAAAAAGAGTGAGGGTTATGGATACATATGAACTAGTATTAAGATTGTGAGTATGGTCTTTCCTTGGTGTCCAATAAACATGGGGAAATGAAATTTTTATTTATTTATTTCTAAATATTTAAAAAATTTATTTATGAGGTGAAACACAGAGAGAGTATGGGTGTGTCAGGGCCTATTGCTACTGTAAACAAAGTCCAGATACAGGTGCCACTTTGTGCATGTGGCTTTACATGGGTGCTTGAGAATTAAACCCTGGCTGGCAGGCTTTGTGAGCCTTTGACCTCTGAGTCATCTTCCCAACGCAAGATCTTTTGTTGTTGTTGTTGTTTTAAGACAATCTTTCTATGTAGCCCAGGCTGGTGTCAAACTCTCCATCTTGATGCCTCGGTTTCCCATTTCACCATGGCTGGCTGGAAATGTCTTTTTTCCTCTAACATTTAATTATGAAAAATTTTAAGCATATGGCAAAACTGAAAGACTTTACTTCCATTTTTATTTATTTTTATTTATTTGAGAGAGAGAGAGAGAGAGAGAGAGAGAGAGAGAGAGAGAAAGATAGAGAAAAACAGACAGGGGGAGAAGGAGAGAGACAGAGAGAGAGACAGAATGGGCACGCCAGGGCCTCCAGCCACTGTAACCAAACACCAGATGGATGCACTTCTGTGTGCATCTGGCTTATGTGGGTCCTGGGGAATCAAACATGGGTCTTTGGCTTTGTAGGCAAGTGCCTTGACCGCTAAGCCATCTCTGTAGCCCTTACTTCCATCTCTCTCTCTCTCTCTCTCTCTCTTTTGAGGTAGAGTCTCATTCTAGCCCAGGCTGACCTGGAATTTACTAAGTCGTCTCAGGGTGGCCTTGAACTCACAGTGATCCTCCTACCTCTGCCTCCCCAGTGCTGGGATTAAAGGTGTGCACCATCACACCTGATGGTCTCTACATTTTTTTTTTAAAAATATTTATTTATTTGCAAACAGAGAGAGATAGAGAGAAGAGAGACAGACAGAGAGAATTGGCACACCAGGGCTTTTCAGCCCCTGCAAATGTACTCCAGATGCATGTGCCACTTTGTGTATCTGGCTTTAGTGGGTATGGGGAATCCAACTCAGGTCGTTAGGCTTTGCAGGCAGTCACCTTAACCACTGAGCATTATCTCCAGCTCCTATCAATCCATTTTATCTTTTATGTATTTCAAAGTAAAGTGAAGCTGTGTCTGCCAGTGTTTGCCAATAAACTTTGAAGTTTGAGGCAGGAGTATGTCAAGTTTGAGGCCAATGTGGTCTGAGTGAGACCCTGTCTCAAAAATGGGTGTGGAGGGCTGGATTGATGGTTTAACAGTTAAGGCACTTGCCTGTAAAGTCAGAGGACCCATGTTGGATTCCCCAGGACCCATGTTAGCTAGATGCACAAGGGGGTGCACCTGTCTGGAGTTCGTTTGCAGCACCCATTCTCATTTTCGCTCTCTCCCTCTCTCTCTGACTCTAATAACAAAATGGGGGTGGAAGATTCCTTTTGCTTCCTTGTCTAATGGTGGAAAACTGTGCTTCCATGTATATTCACATGGATATTCCTTTTATTGTCATTTTACTTATAACCAATGGAGCCAGATAAAGCCTTTCTGGCTGCCAGAGACTGGGTAGTGACTGAAACTCTTTGATCCTCCTGTTACTCGTGAAATCATTGAGAAAAATGAATACTGTGGTAGTTGTCTTTACCGTGGGTTATATCTAGTCCTGGACCTATGAGAGTCCATTCAGGTGGCTATTAAAAAATATCATAATGGCTTATAAACAACAGAAATTTATTTATGGTTTTGGATGCCAAAAAGACAAAGATCAATGCACTCATAGAATTAGTGTGTGATGCAGGCCCCCTTCCTTACTTGGAGACCACTGTTTTGTCTGTGTTGTTCTCATGGTATAAGGGAAAATGACATTAGCTATACACATTCATGGAGAGTCTACCTTCATGACCTAATTATATCCCAAAAGCTCTACCTCTTAGTATCATCACCTTGGGAATTAGGATTTTAACTGACCACATGTATATATCTTATGGTTAATACAAATTCAATAAGTAAAACCAGGAGAAAAGGTAGTGAAGAAACACTTCTTATTGCACCAAGTAAAACAGCAACTGGGGATACTTCTCAATGCACTGTCTTCCAGGAAAACAAAGCAAGAGGATTGTCAGGTGCCATCCCATATAATTTTGGTCAAGAGACCAAGGCAGGAGAATTGCCAGTTCAAAATAAGATGGGGCTACATAGCTAGACTCTGTCTCAAAAGAGAAGATTAAAATAAAGTAATAAATAAATAAAATAAAAGTATGTGGCTTTTGGAGAAAATTCATACATATTCATATGGGAATCCAGGAGAGGTTTGTCATCACATGTACAGGCAGGTACATTCTTGAGCATGCTCAGCTGAAAGTCATGCTTCATACATGGCAAACTGAAAAAAGGGTAACAAAAATGCCTGGGAGGGGCAAGAACTTAATATTACAATAAGTAAAGTTTACTGCAGGTCACCTAAAAGGGACAGATGAGAAACCTTGGCTGGTTCCCTGTAAATTTCTCTGATGAGCCTTATTTGCAATAAATAGCAACTTTAGCAGCAGTTTATAGTCATTAAAGGAGAAACAGGTTTTTATGAAAACATAGGTAATTGTCCTTGAAAGTACATGCTTAGTGGTTAACAATTTTAATTTTTTGGTATTGCTAATATTTATTCCATAGCAAGTTATTCTTTCTGAGGACTATGAGGTCATCATGGCTGAAAGGGAACCAATTTGAAATCCCCCATATTCCTTTAAAAGCATTTCCTAAAATTCATTTGCCTGACAATTCACCTCCAATTTTCCTTCCCACCTTCCCTTCCCTAATCCCTCAGAAGGAGAGGCATGGCTCTCAAAGGTTGGGAGTCTTACTATAGTGCCCTGGTGTAAAACCCTTGGAGCTAAACAAAGGAATCAGCATTTCAAATACTCATGGTGAAAAATAAATGAGGTTGAGAAATATTTTATTTCTTTTATTTTCTTTTTAGAGGAAACTTCTTGAACTCCAGGCCCTTATACCTTTTCTATCCTTCCCACTAGGAATTGCATTTCCAATCAAATTTTGTTTACTGATAATAATCACAGCATATAAGAATTTTAAAACTGTTGTTTTAGGTATTTGTGTGAATAATTGCAATTATAACTCAATTCAGGACCTATCTTTATATACTTGAATCCTAATGCCCATAAGGAAAAAAATGTCAATTTCTATTTATATTTTTGTTGCAGAGAAATTCAATATGGGAATCAATAGCAGACTTCCAAATATAAAAATACATTATAATAGAGTAAAATTCTGCGGGGAGCATGTACTAGAGATTCCATTTCAAGGAGAATCCAAATGGCTGGAACAACATACATTTTCAGGGTTAAAAGAGAGTTTACATTTTGTTTTGCTCTGAATGGTTAAAGTTGAGTGTCAAATTAAATATCTTTAAAAGAAGCATGAGTGGTGACACACACCTGTAATTCCAGCCCGCGGGCCACAGTAGGGAAGATTTCAAGGCCAAGGCTAACCTGGGCTGAATAAATGAGTTCTGGGAAAACCTGAACTGCACTATGAGACGTTGTCTCAAATCATCCAACAAAACAGGGCTGCCAAGATAGCTCAGCAGGTAAAGGCACTTGTTTGCAAGCCTGCTGGGCCCGATTCAGTTCCTTATTACCCATGTAAAGCCAGATGTGCAAAGTACCAATGCCTCTGGAATTTATTTGCAGCAGTAAGAGGCCCTGGCACACACATACTCTCTCTTTCCTCTCCTCTCTCAAGTAAATAAGTAAAAAACAACAATGAAACAAAACAAACTCAAAATGTTTATTGAATGAATTCATGCCAAAAGAATGGCCCAGTTAGCTCTGCTTATAGTATTCGAGGGATTTTCTACTTCAAATTTACAAACTCTTCCATATTCCACCCACAAAATAGTTCTAAATGCCTGTAGACCACATGGTTAGGTTTATCATAGCTATGGTCCCACTTCTTAATACCAATTTTTTTTTAGTTATTTTCTTTGACCAAATACTTGACTGGAAGCAACTACAAGAAGGGAGGGTTTGGGCTGGAGAGATGGCTTAGCAGTTAAGCGCTTGCTTGTGAAGCCTAAGGACCCCGGTTCGAGGCTCACTTCCCCAGGACCCACATTAGCCAGATGCACAAGGGGGCGCACGCATCTGGAGTTTGTTTACAAAGGCTGGAAGCTCTGGCACGCCCATTCTCTCTCTCTCTCTCTCTCTCTCTGCCTCCTTCTCTCTGTCACTCTCAAATAAATAAATAAACAAACAAAAAAAATTTTAAAAAGAAGGGAGGGTTTATTTAAACTTAAAATTTAATGTTACAGACTATTATGTCCATGGTGGAAAGAACATTAAATAGCTGGTCACATTGCTTTTTCAGTCAGAAAGGAGAGAGCAGCGAATCCTTGTACTCAGCTAGCTTTCTCCTTTTTTAAAAAATTTTTGTTGTTGTTTATTTTTATTTATTTGAGAGCGACAGAGAGAGAGAGAGAGAGAGAGAGAGAGAGAGAGCGAGCATACTAGGGCCTCCAGCCACTGCAAATGAACTCCAGATGCTTGTGCCCCCTTGTGCATCTGCCTAATGTCCTGGGGAATCAAGCCTTGAACCAGGGTCCTTAGGCTTTACAGGCAAGCGCTTAACTGCTAAGCCATCTCTCCAGCCCAGCTTTCTCCTTTTTAAACAGTCTGGGATCCCAATTCCTGAAATAGTGCTGTCCATAATTAAGGTGGGTATTCCCATCCCAAATTAATTTAATCTAGATAATCCCTCATGGACATGCCCAGAATTTCCTAGGTAATTACAGGTCTTGCCAAGTAGACATTGTAACCACTACTAACTGTACCTGTACAATAGAAACTTCCCTTTAGTACCTGTATTTCTCCACCCCTGGTGTAAAGCTCATTTGGAATATTTTTCTATAAAAGATAACCTTTCTTTCTTTATTTCTCCATTCCTTTCTTCCTTCCTTCTTCCCTCTCCCTCCCTTCCCCCTGTCTCTTTCTTAGTCCTAGAGTTCAAACCCAGCATTATGGCACATATTTAAAATCTAACACTCTGCATGATCACGAAGGTGGATTCCCACGATTTTAAGGCCAGTGTAAGTTATATAGTGAGACATTGTCTCAAAAAAAAAAAAAAAAAAGCTAAACAAACCAAACCAGACCCAAACAAAACACAACACCAAACAAACCAGGTCCTAGGTCCTTGTGCATGCAGTGTGAGTGATTAACCAACTGAGTAACATTCCCAGCTGTAGCAGACATTTTCAGGTTCATTGAGATGAACTTCCAGACCAGGCACAGTTATGGAGGAAGGGATATTTATTGAAGCTTACAGATCCAGTGGAAGTTCCATAATGGCAGAAGCTGGCCTGCCTTCACGGGTCCAAGCAGAGAGAGAGAAGCACAAGCCTAAAAGCCAAAAGCCACAGCACACTTCAGGAACTCCTGCTAGGCACACTTTGCATATCTTTAGATTGAAATCTGAAACCCACCACCACACCTTAAGATCCACAC
This sequence comes from Dipus sagitta, assembly GCA_036346955.1. Taxonomy (NCBI): domain Eukaryota; kingdom Metazoa; phylum Chordata; class Mammalia; order Rodentia; family Dipodidae; genus Dipus; species Dipus sagitta. The sequence goes on along the minus strand of CM070776.1, from coordinate 57,683,196 downwards.
AATGGCACTGACTCCAGCCAGGTTGCTGCAGATGCAAACTACAAACAAACAACTGAATGTATTGGGGGCCATCTATTCTACTCAAACCACCACACCAGCCCACTCTAACTTTGAAGATAATAAAAGTAAGAAGCAAGGCTGGGTATGTAGCTTAGTTGTCAAGCACTTGCCTAGCATTAATAAGGATCAACACTTCAAACAAACAAACAAAGTAAAAAAAAATCCATTCTTGGGATGTGGATATTTCTTCATGTTTAGAGTATGTTTCCTTATTGGACTCTTTATTATTCTCTGGTGTGTTCGCAGTCAAGAATAGTATCTTGGGGCTGAGGAGATGAATCAGTGAGTAAGATCCTTACTGCCCAAGCATGACGATCTGAGTTCAGATTCCCAAGTACCCATGTGAAATGTGGGAAATGGTGGCACATGGCCATGATCCCAGCACAGGGAAGAAGACAGGAGGATGTCTAGGGGTTGGTTGGCTAACTAGCCAAATCAGTGAGCTCTGGATTCAGTGAGAAACCCTTTTTCAAAATAAATTGGAAAGCAATAAAGGAAGACAGCCAATGCTGACCTCTCACCTCCACATATATACACACATGTGGAACCACATTCATACAAATATGCACATACATGTGCAACACACACACACACACACACACACACACACACACAGGGAGAGAGAGAGACACACACACAATCTCTAGAATTAGTCAGGTTAGGTATGAATTCAGTCCTAACATTTAACTACCTGTGTATCCTTGGGTGATTCAATCTCTCTCTGACTTCATTTCTCTATCTTTAATATTTTATTTTTATTTATTTATTTGAGAGAGAGAGAGATAGAGAGAGAGAGAGAGAGAAAGAGAGAGAGAGAAAGAGAGAGAGAGAGAGAGAGAATGGGTGTGCCAGGGCCTCCAGCCGCTGCAGACAAACTCCAGCTGCATGTGCCCCCTTGTGCATCTGTCTAACGTGGGTCCTGGAGAATAGAACCTGGGTCCTTTGGCTTTGCAGGCAAATGCCTTAACCACTAAGCCATCTCTCCAGCCCTCATTTCTCCATCTTTAAATGAGCATAATAATATCAACCACATAGGGTTCTTTTGAGGGCTCCTGAGGTAGTTTATAGGATTACAAATTAATTGCATAGCAGGTAAAAGAATGTCTCCTCCACAGACATAAATGTCCAAATTATTGGAGCCCATGAACATGTTATTTAAAATGGGGAAAGGGGGGATGGAGGGATGGCTTAGTGGTTGGGCCACTTGCCTGCAAAGCCAAAGGACCCAGGTTCAAGTCCCCAGGACCCACATAAGCCAGATGCACAAAGTAGTATATGTGTCTGGAGTTCGTTTGTAGTGGCTGGAGGCCCTGGCGTGCTCATTCTCTCTCTCTCTTTCTCTCTTTCTCTCTCTTTTTCTCTCTCAAATAACTAAAAATAAAATATTAAAAATGGGAAAAGGGACTTTGCAGATGTGATTAAAGATCATGAGATGAAGCAAAGAACCTGGATTGTTCTGTGGTCCCAATGTAATTATATGGGTCCTTAAAGAGAAAAGGTGAGGCAGGAGAGTCAAGATCACAGTAATGGTACACGAAAAAGACTTGACTGGCCATTGCTGGTTTGGAAGATTGAGAAATGGTACATCAAGGATGAGGGTAGCTTCCAGGAACTGGGGAAGATCATTTCTGGCTTCTTATTTCCATAAATGTAAGATAATAAATTTATGTTAATTCAAACCACCAGGTTGTTGGTAATTTGTCACAGCAGCAATAAGACATTATCAAAGGTGGCTTAGTTATTACTCTATTACCAACTCCTTTCACTTCTGCCTTTTATTTTATTTATTTGTTTATTTTACTTTATTTTATTTATTTATTTGAGAGAGGGAGAGAGAGAGAGAGAGAGAGAATATGGGCGTGCCAGGGCCTTCAGCCACTTTAAATGAACTCCAGATGCAAGCACCATCTTGTGCATCTGGCTAACGTGAGTCTTGGGGAATTGAACCTGGGTCCTTTGGCCTTGCATGCAATCATCTTAACTGCTAAGCCATCTCTCCAGCCCAGTTCTGGCTTTTCTTAACTGTCTCACAGTAATTTATTGTAAACATGTCCACGAAATGAAAATGGATCTGTTTGCCTTAGCACTGTTTTCCAGGTTTTCTGACTTGTAGCTTCTCAATCTGAAAGCAGCCGTCTTAAAGAGGAACCTCAGTTCTACAGTAGACAATGGACAAGAAACGTCTGAAATAGGCTGCAAGACCATTTATAAGCTCCTTTTAGATTCTCCATCTACTTATGGAGGAAACATATTCAGGAAAAAGTTAAATCTTAACTATGTCTCTCTTGCTTTGGTATAGAGGATTATTAGTTAAACGGAAATCTTACAGTAGGACTCAAAGCCCATGGTTATTAGTGTTTTGTACTAGGAAAGAAAAAAAACAACAGGATAGAAAGAAATGAGGAAAAAAAAGAAGTTGGCAGGTCAGAAGAAGGGTAAAAGAGGGAAAGGAAAAGGAATGTACAATGTAGTGAAATAATGGGAAGTGAGATATCGTCTCTCATCATCCATTCTTTCTGGTTTTTTGCTGTAGTTACGGGAACTTTGCTGGCACCCTGGAGGGCCAGGGCCTGACACCTGCCCCTCGGAGCCGGGCGCTGCCAACGCGCCCGAGGCAGGCTCTGGAAAGCATATCCGGGAGAGCTGCCACTCCGGAGGGGCGGTGGGGAGACTTGCAGGGAGGAGTCAAGGGGCGTGCAAACGGAAAGACTACATCTCCCAGGCCGCCATGCTTTCCAGCTGGAGTCCTAGGGCGCTGACTGCTCCCCAGTTTCCGTAGGGAAGCGCCGGACTACCTCAGCTATTGTGCGTCGCGCGGCCGCCCTCCCTTGCTCTTCCAGCTTTGGTGTCTATGGAGGAAGGCAACCTTTCCTTGCCGCGGGGGCTTAACCCTTCCGGCGCCTAACCGGCCAGCAGGCCCGCTCCCCGGGCTAAGGAAGTACTCAGCAGCTGGCGGCCCCGGTAACGAAACCCTAGGACACTCCGACGCAGGTTGAAGGGGGAACCCCGGCACTCGGCTTGGCCGGGGCGGGGCGGGGCGGAGGAGTTGGCTTTCAGAAGGGGGAGGGGACAGTAGGATCCAGTTTGCCCGCGGAGTTCGGCAAAGGAAATCTTCAGCTGCGAGCGGGGAGCGAGCGACGAGAAGCCAGGCAGAGAGGCGGCTCCCCAGCCCAGCTCAGCTCACTCCCGCAGACACCCTGGGCGGGCCAAAGTGCAGCCGGGATTCGGCCGGCTCCGGCTGCGCTTTCTCCTGCCTACTAGTGGAGGAGATGCTTAGGAGGTATGCTGCTCACTAGACAGCACGCCGTCGGAATCCAACTGCACTGGTGAGCCTTCTTGGTCACCCGAAACAACCCGCGGACCGCGCGTCCCTCACACGCCGGCTCGCGCTCCGCCGGAGTTTCATTGGAACAGGTACCTGTCCTCCAAAGGGAAGGAAGCTAATTTGAGCAATCACTGCGTATACTCCGTCTACTGTGCCACTGATGCTCTCGGTCTTTGTCTCCCCCTATCCCCAGTCCCTCCTATCAGAACCATGGGACATCCCCCGCTGGAGTTCAGCGACTGCTACCTAGACAGCCCCGATTTCCGCGAGAGGCTCAAGTGTTACGAACAGGAGCTGGAGAGGACCAATAAATTCATCAAAGACGTGATCAAAGACGGCAACGCGCTTATCAGCGCTATGAGAAGTAAGTGGAAGGATTCCATGAGCTGTTTTTGTGAGTCGGTGGTTCTGGCCTTTAAACCTTTCTATACGACTGGAGGAAGGAGGATTTGGTGTGACTCAACCCATGTCTGGAGGCTGATTGATTTCCAGGCTTTGGAGAGTGGGGTCAGTACAAGTGGAAAGTGGTAGATACAACTAGAACTTTGGGTCTTTCCCTTTAGTGGCCTTGATCTTATAAGACATGATCTGTAGCTGTACCAGTGACCCCCTTGCTTTGCAATTATTCTTACTTAAAGGATGGTTATTTGAAAGGACAATATCTTTATACTGTCAATCATATTCAGCACCCTTGTCTGAGACAATGTGACATCTATGCTGACCAAAGTATTTCTCCAGCACCTCACAAACAATTGGGAATTAAGGTCAGCAGCTTGACTAATGATTTCATCTTAGTCTCTGGTTACTTGCAGATAAGTGCGGGGGCAGTAAAAAATTACCCATGCCAAATTCTTTTCCAAGGAGAGCACCTTTATTCCAGTGAGTTTTTTTTTTTCTTTCCTTCAACATGCTGAGCTATGACTTAGGTTAAGGTCAGTCCAAGCTCAGAATTAATTGGTTGAATTCACATTGAATTTTCCTTCATTGTGGAACAAAGACTTGTTTACTTCATGGCACTTCATGGCCCTGGGGATAAAATACAGGACTAGGGACTCAGCTGTGGGACCCTTGTTCCCTTCTCCTCTGTGTAGATTTTTATTTCTGCTGGTTGTCAGGAAGCTTGGAGAAAAAGAAAGAATAGCAAGCATGCCCAATGAGAGTACAAGCAAGCTAACGCTTTGTGCCCAAGTATGGAGGGTAATGATTGAGTGGAGGGGTGATTAATGAATCTTTTTTTTTTTCTATTCTTGGCTGAAAGATAATTGTGAAAAGTAAAGTTGCTGGCAAAGGATCCCCTCTATGCTTAGATCTTTGTTTTGAGTGAATTTTCCCCTAAATACTGTGCTTGCATCAAGTGTGGGCTCTTGCTCAGGCTTCTGCAGCCAAGCAAGAGTAGAGCCTTGGAAGCTGTGGCACCATGGGTACTGCTCGGCGAATATTTCTTGTGTTGCTCTTCTGATTTGTCATTCATTGTCTGTCCATTTTGACCTGAATCTATGAACTGTTGAAGTTCCTGTGGGTCCTTTGATTGAGTTTAATCATTTAATGATTTGTTCTCTTTTGGTAAACTCGTGGTAGCACCCTAAAGATGGGTTATTTGAAATGCTGATCCTTACAGACTTGTAGGCCAGGTTTGGAGGTGTGTCCCCACCTAATAGAGTTCATTGAAAGTTTAGTGATATGCAGATTGTGCCAAGGAAAGTCGTGGGTTCATTGGAAGGAAAGGAGGGAACGTTTGGTTGTTTTCTTATGGTAAACTGTTGCAGTATTCTGAGTCAAGCAAAGCTAATTATAAAGTGCTAGGAAGGAGGTGGTTTTATGAAATGCATGGTAAGCTGAAATTGTTTGTGTTTAAAAAATGTCCTGTTAAGGCATATTAGAGAGATTACAATCTGTAAAAAACAAACAAACAAACAAACAAAAACACCCCCCCCAAAACACACACACATACACACACACACACACAAAAAAACTGTTCAGTGAAACATTCAGGTGAAGGGCATTTTCTTTTCATTGCTGGTATTAAGCCCAACTCTTTGCATATACTAGGTAAGTGGGTAAGTGTCCTACCATTGACTTACATCCGTAGGCCTTAGATTTTGGAAACAAGGTCTCTATATGTAGTGAAGACTGACCTTGAACTCTCTGCCTCAGCTTCACAAGTGTTGGGTTTATAGAGGCATTTACCACCAGGACTGGGCGGGTATTTTGTAAACTATAGGGAAGTAGTGAGTTTAAATCTTTCCATCTTTTCTAAGACTAAAAGTAGGAAGAGTTAGCAACCTCCTTGGGATTGGATTTATAAGACCTGGATTACAGTCTTGGCTTCCCCATTGTGGGATCTGATATAAACCACTTCACGCTCTCTTCCGGCCAAGATGGTGACCGCCTAGCTGCGCTGCAAATCCCGGGGAAAGAAAGATAGATGTAGATCCTAAGGAGAGAGCCACCCCATCATACCTCAAAAGGGCCCCGGCTGCAACTAAGAAAAATTGGAGAAACAAGCAAGGGTGCTGTTTTCCTGATGGACTGGATACCAGCACAAGGGGGAAGGAGATCAACACAGAGAAAAATCAACTCCTACCAAATCAGAGAGCCAGAGCCTCAGAGGCCCCTAACACCTCATCACTGAAGCAGACCAAAAATGAACCCAACATGGCTCAGGGAAATTTTGTGGAAGAGGGGGCGGAAAGAATGTCAGAGCCACATGTTGGGTCATGATATGCAGAGACATTTATCTTACCCATAACTGTGGGCTAACTCCACAATGCATGACCCATATACCTCAACAAGGAGGGGCCAAGGGGAGGGGGTAGGTCACAGATGAGCCTAATAATGGTACCAAACTGACTGTATTTGCTGAATACAAAACTAACTAATAAAGAAAAAAAGAGAGAGAAAAAAATAAACCACTTCACCTATCACATACAACTAATTCAAAAATTAAGAAAAAAATGTTTAAAGAAAGGTAAATTCCAATTTGATACACATTGGATACCTTTACCAAATTAGGACAGTGTACCCCATAAATTTGTGTGATAAAAAATGATGGTGATCTGGGAATGTAGCTCAGTGGTAGAGTGCCTGCTTAACTAGCACATGCAAGGCTCTGGATTCCATTTGCAGTACTAGAAAAAAACAAGCCATTACTAAAACAATGGTGGTAAGTATATCCACATCATAGGGTTGTTATGAGGCCTAGGAGAATAAATAGAGTCTAAGTGCTTTGCAAGTATAAAGGCCTAAGAAATGTATATTGTTCATAGTACATCTTTGGGTCACTAACACAGCTGTTGGTGAATGTATAATTTTATTAGAGTTAAGAAGGGAAATGCATAAATGGAAGTTGCTAGAAGCAGAGCCTTATTCGTTGTTATCATATGAGAAAATGTCACTGTGTTGGCACATCGAAGCAATGAGTTTTTTTTTTTTTTTTGGTTTGTTTTTCGGTGTTCTGAGGTAGGGGTCTTGCTCTAGCCCAGGCTGACCTGGACTTAGTCTCAGGCTCGCCTCAAACTCAAAGTGATCCTCCTTCCTCTGCTTCTCAAGTGCGGGGATTCAAGGGGTGTGCCACCACGCCCAGATAGCAATGAGCAGTGAGTTTCGTATTTATGTGTGTGTGGTTCCACCTTAGCATCTGGAGCCTGGCAAGAAAATACAGGAAAATAATTGATGCCTTTTTATTTCATTACTTTGACAATCAAATCAAGAAGCTAGTGTTTTTGCAAACCAATGAGACATGGAGCACTGTGCTGCATAAATCAGTTGCAATTTTCCCTCAAGTTGTTAAATAAGGTGAAACTTGTTTTCCACATTTCATCCCCTTGTGTCTGGTATTGTACAGAGCTCTAGGCAACTGTGTGTGATGATTAACTCATTCAGTGTGGTTCTATGTGAATACTTAGGTTTCCTTAGCTCAGTGTTCAGTGGTATGAATTGTAGTCAGACTGTCTCCCTTCTGGGAGTGATTGAGCTCTCCTTTCTTTTCATTAAATTTATTTTTATATATTTTTAAAATTTTATTTATTTATTTATTTGAGTGAGGGAGAGAGAGAGTGAGAGAGAGACAGAATATGGGTATACCAGGGCCTCTAGCCACTGTAAACAAACTCCAGATGCATGTGCCACCTTGTGCACCTGGCTTACGTGGGTACTGAGAAATTGAACCTGGGTCCGTTGGCTTTGTAGGCAAGCACGTTAACCACTAAGCCATCTCTCCAGCATGTCCTTTCTTTTAAATATGAACTATTTGTAATTTTTAGAGAATTAAATGATTATAACTTAAAGTAATAGAAAATAAAGTCCCCTATCATTCTAAAAGGTGATCATTGCCTATTTTCAGTTTGTTCTTTGTTGGTGTGTTTGTTTGGTTTTTCCTTTTTTGTGGTGCTCCCAGGGTCTTGCACATGCTAGGAAAGTACCCTACCACTGAGCTATATTCTCACCCCATTATTATTATTTTTTTTCTGGGCAGGATCTCACTGTAGCCAGGGCTGACCTAGAGTTCACTCTGTAGCCCCTGGCTCACCAGGAACTCACAGTGATCCTCCTACATCAGTGTAGATTAACATGCCCAGCACTCCCATCCCTTTTTTTCAGTTCAGTCCTTTTGATGTTATTGAATGTTTCCTAAGCACTCGGGAAAGGCATTGAATAAATGGTCCCTTGCTTTTTACCCCAGGCAAGATGAGACACCTACTATATGTTTTATATAGTTCATCAAGGACATACTATTCATTCAAGAAATACTTGTGCATATACTAAGTTCAAGTCATTGTTCACATGGCTGTAATATATGCAAAGTGAGTCAATGATAGATAATTGTGTTCAAGAAGTTCTGAGACTGGTAGAGGAGACAAGACATGTATAGAAATCATTGTACATAAAGTTGTATAAAGTAGTAAAGAACAGAGCCTTCAGAGTTTAAAAATACAACAACTGAACGTGATGGTTTAAGAATCAAAGTAAGACAGTTGTACCGTTGAATGTGATGTTAGAGGGAGAGCTCATTTCTAATGGGTACATAGGGGAAAGCAAGGGGTGAAGTAGAATTGGAGCTGGGAAGAATTAATGACACTTATTAGTTATTAATCTGTTCCTATATACCAAGTGTTACTTTAGTTTGTGGTTGATACAGGGTCTTATTTCATAGCCCAGGCTTGCCTGGAGCTCAGTATGTAGCTCAGGTGACTTCCAACTCTTGGAAATCTTCCTATTTCAACCTCCTGAGTGCTGCTAGGATTATAGGCATGAACCACCACACCAAGCTTTAGAACATATTTTTTAAGATGGTCTCACTATGTAGCCCAGGATTTCAAACTTGAAATCCTCTTACCTTAGCTCCTGAATATAGGGGTCACACGTCTGCACCACCATGTGTACTGTAATATTTTTGATAGCTTGGGTTCAACAGACCTATTTGCAAAGTTCCATATAGTACATATTTTAAGTTTTGATGTCATCTGGTCTCTGGCAACTAACTCATCAATTCTGCTGTTGTGAGAATGCAGGCACAGAGGAATAAATAGAATGAATATTGCAATAAAACTTATTTATTGACATTGAAATGTGATTTTGAGATACATTTTTCTTGTGTATGGGAGTATGGGTGCATGTGTGGAGGTCAAAGGACAGTCTCAGGTGTTGCTCCTGCCTACCACCTTGTTTCAGACAGTCTTTGTTGTTTGTTGCTGTGCATACCAGGCACCTGACTCACAAGCTTTCAGGGATTCTCCTGTCTCTGCCTCTCATTTTATCATAGGGGTGATGACATTATAGACACTTATGCTAGCATGTTCTGCTTTACGTGGGTTCTGGGGATCTGAATTCAGGCCATCATGCTTGCACAGCAAGCCCTTTAAACTATTGAGACATCTCCCCAGCCCCAGATACTTTTTATATATCATGAAATATTATCCCATTGAATTTTCAAATATTTTAAAGTATACCTGGTTGTGGTAGCATGTACTTATAACCCCATTATGCTATAGCTGGGTGTAGAAGGATAAAGTATTCAAAACCAGCTTGAACTCCAAAGTGAATTGCAGGTTAGCCTTCATTGTACAGTGAGACACAGTGTCTATAAAATTTCAAACAAAAGCAAAAACCCCTAAATAAAAACATTCTTAGCTCTGCCTCGGGGAGGGTGACATACAAAAATAGATAGAAAGCTGGGGTTGTCTTACCAGCTGCAGTTTTCAGACCTCTGCTACAGTAGTTTAATCCTATAAGACCTAAGTGGACTTTTCCTGGTAAAAGTGCATGTAAAACGTAGCACAACATAATGCCACATCTCACTTTTTCTAGTAAGTAATTTTGGTGCACTATTATTTGTGCCTTCTCTGTTATATTCAAGGATCTCAAATGCTATGAGAGGCCAAGGAGAAAAGAGAACTATGAAGCTGCTGGAAGTAGCTTAGTAGGTCTGGAGTTGATAGGGGAAAATATAGCAGCCTCACCACCCCCTTTGAAAGACTGAAATGCTCTTAGTTTTGAAAGTTTTTCCCCTACATAGTCTTGCTATGCTACTTAGGCTGGCCTTGAACTTTCAGCAACCCTCCTGCTTCAACTCCTTTAATGCTATGATAACAGATATGTGTCACAATATCCAGCCATATATTTTTAAAATATTCTGGCTAAATAAAATTCTATTATCATTTTTTTGCAGTGCTAGGAATTGAATGTAGGGTTGCACACATACTAGGCAATTGCTCTACTAGATTGCCATACTTGAGCTAGATAATGTAGCTTTTCTAGTCTATGAGTCTTAGACTCCAGGTAGGAAACTGGCAGGTGAACAATCTTCAGGGAGAAATTCTTGGAACACTTGGTACCATTTACAATTAGCAGAGGAAGAATAGTGGCACAATGCAAAAATGATAGCTGGGTAGGGTGCTGGTTCTTCTATTAATGGGATCTGTGACTTTGGTAGCCATATTATTGTGACCTGTGGTTGTTTTTTTTTTTTTTTTTTTTGTTTTTTTTTTCGAGGTAGGGACTCACTCTAGTCCAGGCTGACCTGGAACTCACTATGTAGTCTCAGGGTGGCCTCGAACTCACGGCGATCCACCTACCTCTGCCTCCGAAGAGCTAGAACTAAATGTGTGCAGCACTATGCCTGGCAATGTGACCTGTGTTTTTATAAAGATAGGGAAGCAGCAGGGTTCTGTGTAGCTTGATTTCACCCTTATCATTCCATTGCATATTGTAGCTTAACAATTTCAGAAAAGAATGGTTAGACTAATTATAGAACCCTATTTTTATTCCATCCTCAGTTACATAGTGAGTTTAAAGTTACCCTGGGTTATATGAGACCCTGTTTCAGAAAACTAAAACTAAACTAATTAACTAAAAGAATACAGCTGGAGGTAATGGGGCACATAAGTAATTCCAGCACTTAAGAAATGGAGGCAGGTGGATAAGGGGTTGAAGAACATTCTTAGATTTGTAGATGATTCGAAGCCAGCCTGGGCTATATGAGACCCTGTCTCCAAAAAAAATTTTGAAAGATACATTCTTTATCTTTAGCTGACTAAAGGAGAATTAACATAATTCATGAATTTATATCATTTTAATAATATAGCCTTATACTTCAAAAAAGTCACTTTTGTACATTCTATACTTTAATTTTCATATCTTTTTGTTCCTTTTTACTATAGCTGTGAATAAATAGTGAGCAAAGGCCAGGCGTGGTGGTGCACACCTTTAATCCCAGCATTTGGGAGGCAGAGGTAGGAGGATCGCTTGAGTTCAAAGCCATCCTGAGACTACATAGTGAATTCCAGGTCAGCCTGGGCTAGAGTGAAACTCTACCTCAAAACAACAACAACAACAAAATAGTGAGCAGTAACCATGCCATACCCTGAATGTTATGCTGTCTTGAAATTTCCTCTATCACAAACATTAGTCCATTACTTTGAATTTATGCTCACTCAGGTTCTCAGGACATGGGCAGAATGCAGTCACATTCTTTACAAGAATATAACTTGTATAATTTATATCCCAGTTTTTGCAACCGAGTCCTTGTTCCCCTTTGAAACCTTGTGAGCCATGCCACTACTGACTGCATTTCTGTCAGTGTTGTGGTCTTTCAAACTCCCATCATAATGGTCCTTTAAACTCTGATTATAGCATTCTAGGGCTTTCCTAGCACACAGTTCCAAACTCTTCCCCACTCCTCCCCGCAGAAGTTCCAAAGGCCTAAGAACCACATGGTCATGTTTATCAGAGCTGTAGTCCAACCTTCTCAGTACCAGTGTTCTGTATTAGTTACTTTGTTACTATTTTCTGCAATAAAACACTGCATAAGTTGACAAAGGGTGGATTTTACATGGTTAATCTCTGTTGTCCACTTGACAGGGTCTAGAATCACCTACAAGACAAATCTTTGGGCATGTCTGGAAGGGAATTTCTAGAGCAGGTTAATTGAGGGGAAAACCCACCCTTACTGGGAAGCACTATCCCACAGATTAAGGACTGGGAATGAATAAAAAAAGAGAAAGCATCAGGATTCATCTCTCTGCTTTCTGACTGTGGATTGAATGTGACTGGCTGCTTTATACTCCTACCATGATGGACTGTACTCTTAAACTCTGAGCCAAAATAAACTCTTTCTTCTTTAGGTTGCTTTCTTTCAGGTATTTTGTCCCTGCGACAAGGAAAGTTAACCAATACAGCTATCTTTTCAGTTCTTTCTTTGTTAATTATGACACCTATCTAATGTGTGATTGCTTTCCTGAGACAACGAGTTGCCTCAAACTATGCTATTACCAAGCTGTGTGACCTTGAGTAAACTTTGACTTGTGAACCTTCATTTTCCCATTTATAAAATCTGGAGTTTGTAAAAGCTTGTGAATGGAGTGGTGACCACCAAACAAGAGACCCTGTCTCAAAATGAAGTGGAAGGTTAGAAATGACCTGAAGATTGTTCTCTGATCTTTACTCATGCACTGTGGCGTGCACCTGTACTCACACACATGGACATACACAGGAACACACACACACACACAAACACACACACACTCTCTCTTTCTCTCTCTCTCTCACACACACACTCACACACACCAAATAACTAAATAATTAAAAAATAAGGTTTATTTATCTTGAAGGTTCTTTCTGTTTTTTTTTCAAATATTTTATTTATTTACTTATTTATTTGAGAGACAAAGAGAAAGAGGAAGATACAGAGATGGAGAATGGGCATGCCAGGGCTTCTAGCTACTGCAAACAAACTCTAGAAGCATGCACCACTGTGCATCTGGCTTACATGGGTACTGGGGACTCGAACCTGGGTGCTTAGGCTTTGCAGGCAAGTGCCGTAACCATTAAGTCATCTCTCTAGTCCTCTTCCTTCTTTTATCATTGTATTTTTCCAGTCAACACCACCTTATTTAGAAAAACCATCTGAAGTGATTCTGTCTAAATCAGGACCAGTATAGTATGCTTTTACTGGAGGAGAGTAGGCCCAGGGAAAACTCAGCTAATTATCCAGTTAGAGTAAATGAGTTGAATCATGCTGGCTTATTATGACTCTATACTTATTGAATATTTTTAGGGGGGGATGTGGGGGAAGAATTCAGCTTGATGTTTTTCAGTTCTGACATGAATAACTGTGGTGAGAGAATCCCTTTGTGGTGGATGTAATGCTATGGTGTAAATGCCAGAGTTAATGATATTGTACATTTTCACTCAATAGGTATCTCAGTGATATCTAATCATTGCCTTTGAGCACATGAAGTTATTTTATAATTCCAGAGTAACCTGATCAGTATAATGTATACGTGCTTTAGGACTTGTGATGCTTTATATTGATTGCCGATTTGACAGGACCTAGACTCACTCATGAGGGATTATTTAGATTAGGTTAGCTTCTGGGCATGCCTGTGAGGGATAATCTTGACTAGGGTAATTGCAGTATAAAGACACACCTTAATTGTTAGTGGCACCATTTCATAGGCCAGGGTCCTGGAGTGTATAAAAAAGAAAGAACTTGGCACATGCAACTAGAGTTCGTTTGCAGTGGCTAGAATCCCTGGGAGTGCCCATTCTCTCTCTCTATGTGCCTCTCTCTTTCTCTCCTAAATAAATAAATAAGTAAAATACTTAGAAAAGGAAAGAACTGGCCGAGTAGTAGCATTCATTGCTTTCTGTTTCCTGTGATACCATGTATTGTGAATATCTAGCTCCATCCTGCCATACTTTCCTCACCATGGTTAAGCTTTCCATTGAAATTGTAAACTGAATTAATCCCTTTTTCTCCTATAAGCTGTTTTTGCTTTCCCAGCAATGAGAAAGTAACAGTTACAAGACTCATCTTAGTAAATGTGAATCAGTGGGATTCAATAGGATTTAACAGAGCTGATATGACCATATATATTAGTCACTTTCTCTTGGTTGAGACAGAACACCTAACCAGAAACAGCTTATGGAAGGAAAGGGTTTAGTTTCCAGGAGAAGTTTCATCATGGCAAGGAAAGTATGGCAGGAGCAGACAGCTGCTATCATGTCTTCACATCAGCAGGGAAACAGTAGGCAAACTAATCCTTACCAAGCAGGGCTGGACCATAACACCTCTAGGCCCTCCCCTACTGACATACTTCCTCCAGCCAGATTCCACTTCCCAAGTGCTCTACAACCTTCTCAAATAGTGCCACCACATGGGGATTAAGGACTCACACATGAGTCTATTGAGGACATTTTACATTAAAACTACCACATCATATTTGTCATAAGGCCTTAGAAGACTTACATGTCAAAGTAGTTGGACTAAAGGTACTGTGGGAACTATGATGGGAAGGTGAAACAAGCTAGACTTTCAGTGTGACCATTTATAAGAAACTTCATTTTAGGGTTGGAAGAATGGTGGTAGATTATTAAAGACTTTAGCCTGACTTACCCACTGTATGTATGTATGTATGTGTGTGTGTGTGTATCTATCTATCTATACATATATATATATATATATATATATATAAATTTAAAAAATATATTTTAAATTAATTAATTTATTTGATAAATAAAAAGAGGCAGAGAGAGAGAGAGAGAGAGAGAGAATGGGCATGCCAGGGCCTTCAGCTGCTCCAAACAAACTCCAGAAGCATGCACCACTATGTGCATCTGGCTTATGTGGGTCCTGGAGGGCCGAACTGGGATCCTTTGGCTTTGCAGGCAAATGCCTTAACCACTAAGCCATCTCTCTAGCCCCACTGAATGAGTTGTTAAATAAGATGTAAGAATGGTGAAAAATAGTTTTTCAGCTTCATTTTTTAGTATTATTTTTTAAAGTATAGTCAAAATCTTTTGTTTAATCTTCCATCTGTTTCTCTCATCAGTTACTGATAGGAAGCTCTTAATGATTTGAAAAGTACACATTTTTCCAGGGGAATACCCTGGAACTCTCAAGCTGATCTTTTCTGGTTGGCTAGAGGATCCTTCTGAAACACTACCCGACTTATATCCAGTGCTAGACCTTGGGCCATGTAAAGTCAATTCGGTATAGTTTAACAAGGATGTACTAATTTCATACTGTGTGACAAGTACTTTCCTGGAAGTTAAGGATATAGTGGTGAATAAGGCTGCTATAGGCTCCATTATTTTGGACCACACATTAAATATCTAATTATGCACTTAAGTAATTTCATATCAATTGAAAGAATAGCCATGAAGGGGAAATCAAGGATAAGAAATATATTCTGTTATACCTTAGGGAGTAAGGATGTGTGGGGTGAGAAAAAAAAAAGCTCAAGTGTGTGATGTGATATTTATGGGGAAGAACAACCAAAAAATAAAAAAATTAAAAAAATTAAAATATGTTTCTAGACAGGAAAACATGAATACGGTATAAATTTAAAATGTATAAAACAGTAAATATCTCCCCCCTTTAAAAATTTGTTGATCTGGGTGTGGTAGCTCATACTTTTAATCCTAGCACTCGGGAGGTAGAGGTAGAAGGATTGCTGTGAGTTCAAGGTTACCCTGAGACTACATAGTGAATTCCAGGTCAGCCTGGGCCAGAGTGAGACCGTACCTTTAAAAACAAACAAACAGTTACTAAAGTAACTAAGCAGAGACATTAGTGGCTATATATTACCAGGAATACAGACACTGCAAAATTGGTCCAAGAAAAATACTAAACAAAGAACAAAAATCGTAGCAATGGGATCTAGGGGGCAGAGTCTGATTTTAAGTATATACATTATATTGCCTGAAATGTCTCATTTTTAAGAAACTTAAAAAAGTCACACATCAGGCTGGAGAGATGTCTTAGCAGTTAAGTTGCTTGCCGGCAAAATCAAAGGACCCAAGTTCCATTCCCCAGTACCCACATAAAGCCGGATGTACAAGGTGATACACTAGGGTTCATTTATAGTGGCTAGAAGCCCTGGCCTGCCTGTTCTCTCTGTCTCTCTCTCCCTCTTTTTTTCTGTCTCTCTATTTTTAAAAGTATATTTTATTTATTTATTTATTTATTTGAGAGCAAGAAAGAGGCAGAGAGAGAGAGAATGGGCGTGCCAGGGCCTCCATCCACTGCATACAAACTCCAGATGCGTGCGCCCCCTTGTATATCTGGCTTACGTGGGTCCTGGAGAGTCAAACTGGGATGCTTTGGCTTTGCAGGCAAATGCCTTAATTGTTAAGCCATCTCTCCAGCTCTTTTCTGTCTCTCTTATGTAAATAAATAAATATCTTTTTTAAAAAAGCCACACATAAATGAAATAGGAAAGTAAGGTATATATAAAAGGCACAAAGCAATCACCAGAGACTGATGGTCCAAAATGGTAGAATTGCAAAAAAAAAAAAAAAATTAAACCAAGTATTATAACTATGTTCAAATATACTTAGGTTCATGGAAGTGAAGGACACCATACCCAGAGAGAGTCAAAGGAAAGCATGGGAACAAGGTCTCACCAAGTAAACAGTCATATCAGTTACTTTCTTGTTGCTGAGACAAAATGGCCAGCCAGAAACAATTTATGGATGGAAAAGGGTTTAATTTGGCTTTACAATTCCACAGGGTAGAGTCTATTGTTGTGGGGAAGGTGTGGCAGACCCCAGCAGACAAGAAGCAGAGAGGGAACACCTAATAATGGCCCCCAAATCCATAACAAAAGAGTTAAAGTGAAGAATAGGTAATCTCAATATAGTAGTTGGCGTCTTCAATGCCTTACTTTCTGTAGAACAATTAGGCCAACATCAAAAAGGGTAGAAAGCCAGGTGTGGTGGCACATGCCTTTAATCCAAGCACATGGGACGCTGAAGTAGGATGAACTCTGTGAGTTTGAGGCTAGCCTAGAAGTACAGAGTAAGTTCCAGGTCAGCCTGCGCTAGAGTGAGACCCTACATCAAAACAAAACAACAACAAAAAACCACCACCACAACAATAAACAAGCATCAAAGGACAGAAACTTTGAACAACACTGTAAGACAATTAAACCTAGTGGACATCCATAGAACACTTCATCTAACAACAGTTGAATATATATCTTTTGGTACACATGGAAAAATTATCAAGTACACATAGAAAATAACTAAGTATACATAAAATGCTTTATGGTGGGGCTGGGGAGATGACTCAGTGGCTAAAGGTACTTGATTGCAAAACCTGCTTGCCCAGGTTCCATTTCACAGACTCATGTAAAACCAGATGCACAAAGTGGTGTAACTCTCTGGAATTTGTATGCAGCAGCAAGAGGCTGTGGTGTACCCATACTCTCTCCTTGCAAATAAAAGAAATAAATAATTAATTTAAAGAGTTTTTTATGGCTGGGGCCATGGCTCAGTGGTTAAAGGTGCTTCCTTGCTAAGCCTGACAGCCCAGGTTTTATTGCTCAGTACCCACGTAAAGCCAGATGCACAAAATGGAACATACATTTAGAGTTCCTTTGTAGTGGCAAGAGGCCCGGGCATGTCCATTCTCTCATTCTCTCCTTGCAAATAAATAAATAAATAAATAAATAAATAAGTAATTTATATTAATAATTTTTGTCAGACTGGATGATCTAAATTGTCTGATCTCAGTTAATCCACAACGCATATCTAAATAAATTTATACAACGTATGTTTTCTAACCATAGTTGAATGACACTACAGATCATCAGCAGAAGACTATCTAGGAAACATCACACTTCTAAATGATGTGTCCAATAATATATCACAAATGATATTAGAAAATAAAATTTCAATGAATGAATAATGAAACAACCTGCCAAAACGTAAGGGATGCAACAAAAACAGTGCTTGGAGAAATTAAAACACAAGAAAGGGCACCATTCAATAAAACTAGGAATGAGAGAGAGAGAGAGAGAGAGCAAGCGAGAGCACATGTATGTATGTATGTGTATTAGGGTCTTACTGGGACAGGGTCTAATGGTTACATGTAGTCCATACTGACCTCAGATTTGCTGTGTAGCTGACAATGACCTTGACCTTCTGATCCTTCTGCCTCTACCTCCCATGTGCTAGTATTACAACTGTGTGCATATGACTCTAATACACAGGCAGTCCACCATCTTATTATGATATAAACACTCATGTGGCACATACCTATACTCCTAGCACTTGGGAGGCTGAGGCAGGAGGATCAGAGTTTTGAGGCTGTGTTAGGCTTCCTTATGAGATTCTATCTAAAAAACAAAGACTCAAAATCAAAATCAAAAAAGAAAAACAGCCAAACCAAATTAAACTAAAATAATGAAAACAACAACAAAACACCCCAAAACCTCAGAGGAAGAAGAGAAAGGGTAAATATGATTAGACCACATTATATGCAAGATTAGAACTGTCAATGAAACAGCTTTGTTCTATTAATATATGCGAATAACGACCTAAACCAAAAACAAATGTGAAAATACACACTTAACAAACCAGGTATAGAAGGCAGCTTTCTCAAACTCATGGAGTGCATCCACAGCAAAGCCATAGACAATGGGGATAGACTGGGTGCTTTTTCTGTAACATCCCAGACAAGAAAAGAACCTTGGGTTACACAGTGATCATATGTCATATCAGACAAAGGGTAAAATAGTTAAATCTTTTTTGTGATGGAAATGATTTTATCCAGAAAATGAAAAGTCCAGTCTATTCCCACAGGATGGGAAAAAATATTTGAAAAGTACATGTTTGTTAGGAAACTTACTATCCAGAGAGTGTGTGTATGGATATTACTTAAAGAAAAACAAATAATGAAATTACAAATGACAAAAGTGAAAAAAATGTTATTTTTTGAGTAGTCATTTTGTATAGATATACAAGTGTCTAATAATAGTATGAAAAGATTCTCAATAACAAAATTATTACACTTTTTATGGATATGGTTGTACATGCCTTTAATCCTAGCACTTGAGTGGCTGAGGTAGGAGGATCACTATGAACTTAAGGCTAGCTTGGGCTACATAGTGAGTTCCATGTTCAACTTGACTAGAGTGATACCTTGCCTCTAAAAACAAACAAACAAAAAGCCTTCCTTTGAGACAGCCTTGCTGTGTATCCTAGGCTGGCTTCAAAATTTAGTGATCTCCTCTCTGTCTCCTAAGTGGTGAGACTGTAGGCAGGTGCAATAAAATTTGATTTCAGTCTGTGTTTTATTTTTGAGACACGGCCTTGAATTTGCTATGTAAGCTTGCCTGAAACTCATGATCCTTTTACCTCAACTTTCAAAGTGCTGTGATTGCACTCCTAAGCTGGGCTTAAAAATCATTATTTTTCAGGGAAATGCAAATCAAAACCACAAGAAAATATTACACCCTATATACTAGGATGGCTTTGATAGAAGACAAACACTTGTTGGAGAAATTTGCAACCTTTATGTATTGCTGCTGTGAATGGAATAGGGTGTAGTCATTTTGGAAAGTTTATTAGTTCTTCAAAAATGGCTAAACAGGGCTGAAGAGAAGGCTCAACAGTTAAGGTGCTTGCCTGCAAAGCCTAATTACCTGGGTTTGAGTCCCCAGTACGTATGTAAAGCCAGATGCACAGAGTGGTGCATGCGTCTAGAGGTCATTTGCAGTGGCTGGAGGCCCTGGCATGTCCATCTCTCTGTTTGTTTCTCCTCTCTCTCTACTTGCAAATAAATGAAAAAAATATTTAAAAATGGTTAAACATAGTTATCCTGCAAACAAGAAGTTCTCCTTCTAGCTATATATCATATTATATTAATTATTATATTTGACACATACATATCTGAGAGAAATGAAAGTATATGTCCACATCCAAACTTGTTCATGGATTTTCAGAATTAGCTGTAATGACAAAAAGTGGAAAACAAATTTCCATTAACTGAGAAATAGATAAATAAAAGTGGTATAGCTATACAGTGGAAAGCTAGACCTAAAAGAGTACATATTGTTCATGATTCTGTTCATATGACATATCTAGAAAGCTGACCTACTGGACTATCAGGTTAGAGGGAGCTTACAGTTGGAGTGTCAGAATACATCGTGATTGGTAATGGGTGAGGAATGTCTTTAGTGGGGTTATGAAATTTTCTAAGAGTGTGATGATGTTTGTATAATGCTGTGATTATACTAGACCCACTTAATTGTACACTTTCAATGACTTTTATGGTATGGAAGTAACATTTCAAAGATGTATAAACAGAATTTTATTTGGTAAAAAATAGAGGTGTTTGCCTTAGAAACTTAGATCTCTCTTTGGTTCTTGAAAGGTTGCTTTGAAATGTTCACCTCTCCTCCATTGGATTTATATCCAGGAAAAAAAGGAAGCTAATACCAAACTGACTGTATTTGCTGAATACAGAACTGACTAATAAAAAAAAAAAAAAAAAAGGAAGCTAAGAAAGAGAATTAACTCCGTCAGTGACCAGGAGCTGTTTTCCAAATAGGGACGAGACTGATATTTCCTGGTTTCCCATTCCAGGCACTTTTTGCATTATACTCAGAAGCAGGTACCTTGTGGTAGTTCAACCTTTCTGGATGCTGTTCGTTGGGCCTGGGGTGCTTTTGTTTGAAGACCCAGTTGACAGTGAAATGCTACATTAGTGGAGCATTCTATTTCATTTTTTTGCCCTCATTGTGGCTGAGATCAGGTGATTTCCCTGATGAACCATCTTGTCACAACATAATTAGCATCAGTTGTCTTGCCCTTGTCATGGAAGAATGGTAATGTATGTTGTTGGTGTCACACTTTCCCTTTTTCTTTGCTGCCCTAAGAGTCCAGAGCAGCTGGTTGGGCAGTTCCAGGGGCCTCTTCACTCCTTTGCTCATCTGTCGACACCCCTTATGGCAAACAGCTGCTTTCTGTAGTGGGTAGTAGATATATTGGGAAATATGTGGCATTACTAAAGGGTGATAAATCCCCCCCCCCATATTATTTTTATCCTAAGGCAGCATGGAATTTCTCACAAATGGCAAACTCCCAACACTAAAGGGCCATGTTAGGAACTTCATGAAAGGCAGTTTTTTGCAAAAGGTTTTCATTAAATGCTTCCAAGAAACAGGAGGACCACAGTTCAGCCTCCAAGTCTTTTCCAGAGCCAGGCTGTTGTGGAAAACCTTTTTCCCTGTGATTGGAAAACTTTGTATTATGCATGTGGCAGTTGACAGCTGGAGAATAATCCTGAATTCATCCATCGTGAATTCATGAAATAAGGGAGGAAAATTGGTAACAATCTGTGGAGGTGTCCTATAACTGCCATGCTCAGCTTTTCTTTAGAGCAGAGCAAATGAAAACAGTCATAAAAAGAATGTTTCTCATTTGGGCATGGCGGTACGTGCCCTAAATCCCAGTACTTGGTTGGCTGAGGCAGAAGAATCAGGAGGTCAAGGTCATCTTCAGCTACGTAGTAAGTTGAAGTCCAGCCTGGTTGAATGAAACTCTGTTTCAAAACAGAGAGAGAGGGCTGGAGAGATGGCTTAGTGGATAAACCACTTGCCTGCAAAGCCAAAGGACCCAGGTTTAATTTCCCAGGACCCATGTAAGCCAGATGCACAAGGTGATGCATCTAGAGTTAGTTTGCAGTGGCTGGAGGCCCTGACGTGCTGATTTTTTCTCTCTCTATCTGCCACTTTCTCTCAGATAAATAAAACATTAGCCGGGCGTGGTGGCGCACGCCTTTAATCCCAGCACTCGGGAGGCAGAGGTAGGAGGATCGCCGAGAGTTCGAGGCCACCCTGAGACTACAGAGTGAATTCCAGGTCAGCCTGAGCTCGAGTGAGACCCTACCTCGAAAAACCAAAAAAAAAAAAAAAAAAAAAAAAAAAAAAAAAAAAAAAAAAAAAAACATTAAAAAATAAAACCAGAGTGCTGTCTTCAGCAGCACATATACTAACATTGGAACGATAAAAAGAGAGAGAGAGAGAGAGAGGCTGGAGAGAGGGTTCAGCAGTTAAATGTACTTGCTTGTAAAGCCTGCTGGCTTGGGTTCAATTCCCCAGTACCCACATAAAGTCAGATGCACAAAGTGGCATATGTGTGTGGAGTTTGTTCATGGTGGCAAGAGGTCCGGGTTCTCTCTCTCTCTCTCAAATAAATATTTTTTTTTCTAAAAAATAAAAGGAGACTGAGAGAGAAATAATATGCTGAATTTCTCTTTGGACATCTGTCCCTGCTTGCTTAGTCTGGGGAGGCCTGGCATTTTAGGAGCTGTGGGGATGATTGTTGTGTAATAGTACTAGATGGGAAAGCAAGGGGGGCAGTGTGCTAATTGGCAGACAGCTCTGCTAGGGATCTTATGGCCTAGCTGGCAGAATGGAAGGGGAGGGAGAGCTGGGATTTCTTGGCATTTTGCTTGCTTTTCTTGTGTGAAGAACAGATGTTGTTTAACCATTTCCTTTCTTTTTTTCTTTTCTTATGAGATAGGAGTTTCACCATATTGCTCAGACCATACCCTTCTCACCTCAGCCTCCTGAGTAGCTGGGACTGTAGATATGGGCCATTGCACGTGGCCTGGATTTCCTTTCCTTCTCCTTCCCATTTCCCTTCCCTTTCTTAGAGGGCCTTGCTATTTTACCACAGCAGGACTCAAATTCTCCATCCTTCTTCCACAGGTGTGAGCTACTGTCCCCAAGTTTTCGAGTAATGGGATGTGTCTTTTCAGAAGTGGACTCATACAGTTCTGCTTAACACTTTTATATTTTAGATGAGCAAACTGATGCCCAACATCTAGTTTTGCCCATTCATAGAGTCACTCAGAGAATCAGCACTGCACCCAATATCAGTCACATCCCCATGCTCTGTGCAATGTCGCCTCCCTAAAACAGTCTCTGCCATTCACCCTTTTTTGCTGAGCCATGTTTTTGTTTTTAGAATAACTTCACCTTGTGAGAGAATAGAATTATTTTCTTTGCAGTGTCTTTTGCCAAGAACACACGTTTAGTGTTGTCCTGAATACAGACCTGCCAGAATGGAAAAGGGGAAGGTTTAAGGTGTCTGAAGTTACACCTGTAGCTTTTTCTAGGTGACTTGATGAGATAGGCTAAGAGAAAATTTCCTAAATTGACATCCCTCAATCTCTGGAATTTATGGAACCCATCCATTAGAAAGAAATAACTACTAAGACTACAGTTGAGGTTTAGATACAGTGATGTTTGTCTTGAGCAAAAGGTGAAAATGTGTGTATGTAATTCTAGGTGTGGGCATTGATGTAGATTTGGGTATAAACCATTATTTGTTTGTAGTACATTTATTAAAAATACTTTTTATAGTATACAAGGAATTTTATATTATATTCCATTTCATAATATACAAGGCACTTTAACTTGCATACTGTGACTTAATCTGGAAAGGAAGTGTTATGTGAAATTTATAGATTAAGGAACTAATGCTTTGAGGACTTTAATACTTCCTAAGATTGTCCCATGAGTTAGTAGCAGAGCTAATATGTAGATTTTTTTCTGGGCATTCTTACTGTCTATGAAATATATATATATATATATATATATATATATATATATATATATATATATATGTATATGTATATAATCTTAAAACCAGTTTTACCCTCAGATAGATTTGTGTCTGTATTAATGATCCAGACTATAATGCCTCATAAAAGTAATGACATCATAGGATAGGGGTGTAGCTCACTAGTGGAGCAGTTGCCTAGCATGCAGAAAGCCTTGTGTTTCATGACAGTACTACACAAAAGAGATAATGACAATGTATCATTCTTTGGAGTATTTTTTCATCCATCAAAGATTCGTGCTTGATCTCAATTTGATCTTACAACCATGTGATCTAATTAGACAGGATTTTTTTTCTTTTTGTATTTTTGAGGTAGGGTCTTGCTGTGGCCCAGGCTGACCTGGAATTCACTATGTAGTCTCAGTGTGACCTCAAACTCATGGTGATTGTCCTACCTCTCCCTCCCAAGTGCTGGGATTAAAGGTGTACACCACCACATCTGGCCAGACAGGATATTATTAACATTGTCACACAGATGAAATAATCAAGGCCAGGCAAGTCCCCCTGGATTTTATAGTTCATGAAATTGAAATTCAGAGAAATTCAGCAATTTCATCAAAGTTACTCATCTAGTGCAACAAATTAGGTTCCAAACTCAAATCTTCTGGCTTCTAAGAGCTGCATTTTTTTTTTTCTGCTAGATCATGTTGTGTTATAGAAGGGGTCAACAGTTGTGCCCTACATGGTGGATTTGAAAAGTCAGTGCCTCTGTCCTGTATGGTGCTTTGTCATTGTAGCTACCTGATTTTCCCTGATGTCTGTCCACCTCTGGCATGCCTTCACATTCAGCTTTCTGCTCTTTGAGCTTAGCCTCTTAATACTATCTCGCATGCAGCTTCCTCACTGTAAAACCTTTTACATCCTCTTCAGGGTTGCCTGTTGAATGTTGCCAACAGTTCCCTCTAAGTCCTCAGGAGGCCCTCTCTCAAAGTCCCGGCCCTGCTGTGCTTTGGATTTATATTTGCCCTCCTAGCTAGTTATTTTGCTTTGACAATTCATATGCCACACTTCAAAGTGTGATTTAAAGTTTTTCAGATGTGCTTACGCCATGTGTCAGGCAGCGTCCATTTAGAGGTCATAAATATAGGTAAGCTATAGTGATGTTTAAGATCCTTTTGCTTCCCTCACACCCATTTGTCTTTAATTAGCTTTTGCTCATCTGACAGTAGGGGGTAATTGGCATGGTTTTTGAGCAGAGTCCATTATAGGTATTTCCATTGTAGCAGGCAACTTTGTGCTAGCTAGTCCATGTCTGATATTGCTACTAAAGCAGTTGTTGCTATTGGATCAGGTCTAACAAGTCCAGCAAGACCCGGCTGATTGAAGCATTCAGTTGCCCAGTGGGCAAGGCAGCACTTGCTTGGCTGGTTTTATCTCCAGGGAAGATTTTTTTTTTTTTTTTTTTTTTTAGTGGTGGTGGCCTCTCACTTTTAAAGGAGTTAACAGCTACTTTTAGAACTGGTGTTCCCAAATTGTGGCCTTCCAGTGGCTTCCAATTGTTATGAAAACTGCTGGTCAATTGTGGCTTTGATGTTTCTCATAGGATACTTTCTGCGCCAGGCAAGAATAAATAACATGATGTTTAATTCATTTTCTTGCTTTTTAATTAATATAGAATAATTCTGTTTATGGGGTAAAGTGTGATATTTCAATATTTGTATACAATGTTCACTGAGCAAATCAAGTTAATTAGTATTTTTAAAATATTTATTTATGCCAGGCATGGTGGTACATGCCTTTAATCTCAGCACTTGGGAGGCAGAGGTAGGAGGATCGCTGTGAGTTCAAGGCCAGCCTGAGACTACATAGTGAATTCCAGGTCAGCCTGGGCTAGAGTGATACCCTACCTCGAAAAACCAAAAAACAATATTATTTATATGTGTGTATGTGCATATGTGTATGCATATGTGTATGTGCATATATGTATGTCTGAGGTCAGAGGTCTGTGCTCCACCTTCTTTGAGAAAGGTTCTCTTGTCACTGCAAATGAGTCTGGGTTGTGTCTTTATGTAGGTGCTGGGGAGTTGAACCTATGCTGACAAGGTTTACAAGCAATACCTTTAACCACTGGGCAATCACCCCGGCCCCAGTAATTAGTATTTTTATCTCTATAATTTATTTATGCTTGGAGACTTTGAGCTGCTTTCTGCTAGTTCTTTATAAAATATGTAGTAGATTATTGTGAACTATAGTCACTCCTCTTTGCTGTATAACAATAGATCTTATTCTTCTCATCTGTGGTTTGGTACCCGTTATTCAATTTTCTTTTATTTTCCTTCCTCTTGCCCCTTCTCAGTAATTAGGATTCTTCTCTATTCTGTTTGAGGTCAACTTCTTAGCTTTCACATATGAGCAAGAGCATGCAGTATTTGTCTGTGTGTGGCTTAGCTCCTGCATTATAATGTCCTCTAGTTCCGTTCATTTTGCTGCAGATGACAGGATTTTCTATTTTATTGCTCAATAATATCCCATTTTGAATAAACACCATATTTTAATGGAATTTCAAAGGGGGAAAGGGGGGAGGGAGGGTATTACCATGGGATATTTTTTATAATCATGGAAAATGTTTTAAAAATTGAGAAAAAGGAGATTCAAAAAAAGAAAAAAATAATAAAAATAAAAAACCAAAAGTATATAAAAAAATAAAATAAACATAAAAACCAAATGTGGTGGTGCATGCCTATAATTTCAGCACTAAGGAGGCTGAGGCAAGAGGATTGTTGCAAGTTTGAGATAAGTCTTGGATACATAGTAAGTTTGAGGCCAGCAAGGTTTACATAGTGAGACCATCTCTCAAAAACTCCAAAACTAAAAAACACATGAAACAACAAAAAAGGTGTTTAATAAAAACATGTTCCCCTCTTAGTACAACAGATAAATGTATTTTTGCTCTCTGTTGAACTTGTGAAGTTTTTTATTTTCCGATGGTGACAAGTAACTTCAATGAATTCCTATTGTAAACTGAAATGTTCTATAGCTTTTGTCTTTGAGAATAACTGACTGAAGGAAACTTCCACCTTTGTGTTCTCTTTTCTTCCTGGGGGACTTCCAGGAAGAAAGGAGAGGGGATAAGGAATAGTCAGCTTATTTCCCAGAGGTCCCTTTGCTCTTGTTGTACTTAACTAGGGGTCCACATGATATGTCATATAGAAAAATCCTATTCACCACCTGCTTTTGCAAGTAATGTCTGCTTTTGTGGAAAGTATTTTTTTTTAAGCACATAACTTCACCCATTTGTTTTAATATCATCTGTGAATTCTTTTGCAATAAAATGGGCAGAGTTGTTATTGCATTAGAGAAAAGATAGTACTCAAATACTAAAATATGCTGAGAAGTGTGAATTGGCTGGGGTTGGGTTGAGCAGGGTATTGAGTTCTTTGAGTATTCTTTGTATTTTTATGGTGATGTCCACCATCAGCTGGGTTTATGCAGAAAGGTGTACAAAGCAATGGGTTTCGAAATATCTGACTTCCTCATGCGGTATGAAGCTTTAGTATCTCGATAGTGCTTCTAGATATTTTCCTGTTTGAATGTACAGTGTCCCTCCTGAGTGGTGCATGTCTAGTTGCTAGGTTAATGCATGGCACAGTGTCACTTCTGAGCCTTCAAAACTGTGATCCAGGAGATTCTTTGTTTGTTATTTTTAAAAAATATTTTATTTATTTATTTATTTGAGAGAGAAGGCAGGGGGGAGGGAAGAGTGGGCATGCCAGGGCCTCCAGTCACTGCAAATGAAATTCAGATGCATGTAGCACCTTGTGCATCTGGCTTATGTGGTGTGGTGGTTTGAATAGAATAGATGGCCCCCAATATATTTCAGTTGTTTATTTGTTTGTAGTTTGCATCTCTAGCCATCTGGCTGGAGTCAGTGCCATTGTGTGGATCTTAAGGTGTGGTGGTGGGTTTGAGATTTCAATCTAAAGATATGCAAAGTATGCCTAGGGGGAGTTCCTGAAATGTGCTGTGGCCTTTGGCTTTTAGGCTTGTGCTTCTCTCTCTCTGCTTGAGCCTGTGAAGGCAGGGCAGTTTCTTCTGCCATTATGGAACTTCCCCTGGATCTGTAAGCTTCAATAAATATCCTTTCCTCCATAACTGTGCCTGGTCTGGAAGTTCATCTCAGCGAACCTGAAGCTGTCTGCTACAGAACTTGGTACCGAGGAGTGGGGTGAGATGAACCTTACTATGTGGATGTTGATCTTTTGGAATGTTTGTTTTGGAGGAATAGGCATGGACTTGGTGCTTGCA
This sequence comes from Dipus sagitta, assembly GCA_036346955.1. NCBI lineage: Eukaryota > Metazoa > Chordata > Mammalia > Rodentia > Dipodidae > Dipus > Dipus sagitta. The sequence goes on along the minus strand of CM070776.1, from coordinate 57,655,649 downwards.
ACTGAAGATGTCGTCTGGAGTGGTAAGCCAAGTTTTATGGACTATTCTGATGAGAGTCTGAGAATGCTAAGTGCAGATAGCATTGAACTTCAAGGCTTGGCTTATGAGCTTTCTAAGGGGAAGGAAAGACTGCAGAGGACTTTGTTGGAACTGGGCTACTGGCATAAGGGCTGGCTGCGTCCTGCTGCCCAGGCCCAGAGAGTTTGATCAAGGTTAAATTTGTAATGGACTGATGTGCTTGGCTAGAGATATTGGACTGAGAAATTTAAGATTTTAAGCTGGAAAACCTCAAGCAAGTTAAAATTACAGGCACTGAGACTGGTTTTAGGTTACTGAACCTGCTATTGTCAAACACATTAGCAATCTTAAGGAAGATGGTCCAACTGCTTTACATTAAAACAATGGAAAGGATGCCTAAGGAAGGACTATCATAGAAATGCAAACTGTTTTGGAAAGAGTTGATTGGAGAAGGAACCTGCTTTTCAAGGCTATGATTTATTTCATCTGTGAATTAAGAATATGGCTGTGTCCTGCATACCTGGTATTGGGTTCAGAAGCATGAAAAATGCATGGAGTGGCCGTGAATTGCACATGCTTCCAGGAGCCGCTGCTGAGATGCAGCATGAGGTAGGGCCTGATGCCCTGATAGGCTGAAAGAGCCTTTGGAAAATGTGAAGAGTGGTCATGAATTGCACATGGTTCCAGGAGCTGCTGCTGAGATGTGGCATGAGGCAGGGCATGATGCCCTGATAGGCTGAAAGAGCCTTTGGAAGATGGACCGTGGTTTGCATGCAGACCTGAAGATGTTTTGTATATACCAGGACTGTGCAAGGGCTACCATAGAGCGCATTGTTGGCCTGGGATGGAAGTGTTCCCTGGCTACTCTGCCCAGCTGGAGGGGCGGAATTGGAAAGTCTGGAGACTGTTAGTCTCTGGATATATTGAACTTGAACTGCAGAAGTTTGATATTTGTTTGATGGTGGTTGAGTTTGCATTGTTTTAGTCTCTCCTTGCTATGCATTATACCAGTTAAAAATGTTTACTCTGTGCCTTTATATGTTATAAATGTTTAACTTGTTTGATTTTACAGGTCTTCATATCTTAAATTGGTCAAGACTGTGGGGACCTTTGAAATTGAACTGAGTACAATTTACAATGTGTGTTGGTTATAAATTTATTGGGGGCCAGGGGCAGAATGTGGTGGTTTGAATAGAATAGGTGGCCCCCAATATATTCAGTTGTTTATTTGTTTGTAGTTTGCATCTCTAGCCATCTGGCTGGAGGCAATGCCATTGTGTGGATCTTAAGGTGTGGTGGTGGGTTTGAGATTTCAATCTAAAGATATGCAAAGTGTGCCTAGGGGGAGTTCCTGAAGTGTGCTGTGGCCTTTGGCTTTTAGGCTTGTGCTTCTCTCTCTCTGCTTGAGCCTGTGAAGGCAGGGCAGTTTCTTCTGCCATTATGGAACTTCCCCTGGATCTGTAAGCTTCAATAAATATCCCTTCCTCCATAACTGTGCCTGGTCTGGAAGTTCATTTCAGCGAACCTGAAGCTGTCTGCTACACGTGGGTTCTGGGGAATTGAACCTGGGTCCTTTGCCTTTGCAAGCAAGCACCTTAACTGCTAAACCATCTCTGCAGCCTTGTTATGTTTTTGAGGCTGAGTCTCTTCCCTAGGCTGACCAGGAATTTACTCTATGGTCCAGGTTGGCTGTGAACTCATAGTGATCCTTCTGCTTCAGCCTTGTGAGTGCTAAGAGCCACTACACCTAGCAAGAAGGAGTTTTGTTTCCCCTATTACTGCCTGCTTAGAAACACATTGGTTCTCTAGTGCAACACAGTGTTTTTTTTTTTAATTTGTTTGCTTTGTTTTGTTTTGAGATAGTTTTTTTTTTGCTATGTAGCCCCAGGCTGGCCCGAGATTTGCAATCCTTGTTCTTTAGCATCCTTAGTAATAGGCTTACAAGCATGGCCCACAATGGCTGGCTAGTTTATTCTTTTTGATTGTCTACCTTTGAGTATTTGGTCATGAACCTATTTTCTTGGGATTTTTTTACTTTTTGGTTTTTTGAGGTAGGGTCTCACTTTGGCTCTGGCTTACCTGGAATTCACTATGTAGTCTCAGGGTGGCCTTGAACTCATGATGATTATCTTACTTCTGCTTCCTGAGTGCTGGGATTAAAGACGCTGCCATGCCTGATTTTCTTGGGATCTTTTACAATGGTCCTGTCTATGTGTCTATTGCTTTTGGTTTTGAACTTTGAACTGTATATTAAATCCTGAGATATGCTGTACATTTATGTAATATAAAAGCACTCTGCAGCTCTGCTGGCAGAAAAACAAGGTTTCGATGTTGTGCTCTTTCATTGTCACAAGATCACAGAGACCTTTTCTCTCTGACAAGTTTGATAACTTCTGGTTTATTAAAGGGGCCAGATAGCACTTCCTTTAATAGTTAACAATGATGTAATATACCAAAAAGTGAAGATGACAGGAAAGTTGCCACAGAAGTCACCATAGGGCATATTGCCCAGTCAAACTTTCTGCAGTTGGCAAGATAATATTTCACTGAGTCCTAAAGAAAATAAATGCTATAAATAGGAGCACTTTTCAGATTCTCTTGTTTTTATTTATTCCTCTTGATTGATTGGTATAGTTTTAATTTCAGTATCATCATGTTGGTGTAATTTAAAAAAGGATTTTAAAGAGTATGGCAGTTTTAAGATGCAGTCTTATGTCTTATGTCATTTCTGGTACCTTTACTAAAATGGAGCGATTTTGCTGCTAATACTTAGCTTGAGACAATAACCACAGGTTCCCCTATGTAACCAGGACAAAGAGAATTGGAATAGTAGTGTTAGAACAGGTTCTTGGAAGTCATGAACTCAATCTTTTAAAATGTATTTTACTTATTTGAAGGGAGGGAGAGGGAGAGGGAGAGAGGGGGGGGGGGAGATTATGGGTGTACCAGGTCCATCTGTTCCTGCAAATGAACTCCAAATGCATGTCCAGTTTGTGCATCTGGATTTACATGGGTACTTGGAAATTGAATCTGAATCATCAGACTTCGCAAGTGCTTTTCACTGCTGAGCTATCTCCCAAGTCTCCCAGCCCAATCTTTCTTTTTCCCAACCACCTAAAGCAGGGAAGATGAATGAGCACTGAAGGAGTGGATGGTTGATAGTTTGATGGTAGTCTCGTAGATGCTTTCTCTTTGTAACTTCTGCACTTTGGGAAGCATCAGAACCTAGTTTAAAGTGGGATATGACAACTTTTGTACCATAGGGCTTTAATTAAGTTGAGTTGTATTTATTATTTTTCTCATTGCTGTGACCAAATATCTGACAAGAATCAGATTAATGGAGGAAAGATTTATTTTGGCTTGCAGTTCTAGGGGGCTACATTCCATCATGACAGGGACGGTATGGTGGGCAAGAGTGGAACACTGGTTGGTCAGACTGCATCCATAGTTAGGAAGGGGAGAGTAAACAGGAAGTGGGGCTGGGCTGTAAAGCCTCAAGCCCACCCTCAAGTGACCCACATCTACCAGTGAGGCTAAACTTTGTAGTTTCTACAACTTTCCCATGGAAGACAGTTCACATTGAAACTACAGTATAAGTCTTTTATTTTTATTTCAATCATGTATACCTGAAGGACATTTGGGACTAGAGTAGTTGAAGGCATGTTGCTGGCTGAAGTTAAGTTTCTAAGCTTAGGTTTCAGTACATTTACTATCTAGGAAATTGAGCTCATCAACAGGGAATGGAATGGCCAGGCTTAACACAGTGGCTTGGTGTTGCAAGAATGAGTATTGCCTTTAGAGGCCCATTGACCTAGGAGTTTGAGTAGCCTGCTCACATGAGCTTCTTAAAGTCTCCTTTTGCTTAACTATAAATGGACACAGTAATGCCAAATGTGGTCATTGAATGTGCATATGAGAGAATATACTTGAAAATAATATCCTCTTTCGCTGTGTTTTTTAAAAATATTTTTCTTATCTATTTGAGAGAAGTGGGGGAGGGAGAGAGGGAGAGAATGGGCGCACCAGGGCCCCTAGGCACTGCAAACAAACTCCAGACACATGAGCCACCTTATGCATCTGGGTTTATGTGGGTACTGGAGAATTGAACCTTGGTCCTTAGACTTTGCAGGCAAATGCCTTAACCACTGAGCAATCTCTCCAGCCCTCTCATTGTTTTTAATAGTGTGTACACATGTGCATATGCATGTTTGTGTGTGCACAGGTCTGTGTGTGTGTGTGTGTGTGTATATGTGTGTGTGTGTGTGTGTGTGTGTGTGTACATCTGGAGGCCATAGGACAACTTCTGGTGTCATCTGCAGAAATTCTTTCGAACTTAACATTTTTTTTTTGTTTTTTTGATGTAGGGTCTCACTCTAGCCCAGGCTGACCTGGAATTCACTATGTAGTCTCAGGGTGGCCTTGAACTCATGGTGATCCTCCTCCCTCTGCCTCCCAAGTGCTGATATTAAAGGTGTGCACCACCATACCTGGCTAATTTATTTTTTTAATGTTGTATTTATTTATTTGAGGGGTCATAATTGGCACACCAGGGCTTCTATCTGCTGCAAACTGTAGACACATGCACCATCTTGTGCATTTGGCTTACATGGGTCCTGGGGAATCAAACCTGGGTCCTTTGGCTTTGCAGGCAAGCCACTTTAACCACTAAGCAATCTCTTGAGCCCCCACCTTTGTTTTTTAAAAAATTGAGAACTTTATTATATGAACATACAGTAATTTGATCATGTTCCCATCACTTTATCCTTTTTTTGTTCCCGCTTACCACCCCATCCCCTGAAGACCCTCCACTTTCAAGATAGTTATCTTCTGTCAGGTTGTTTTGTTCCTTTTAAAAATATTTTATTTGATGGAGAGAGGGGGAGAGAGAGGAAGGGAAGGAGGGAGGGAGAATGAGAGAGAGGGAGAGAGAGAGAGAGAGAGAGAGAGGGAATGGGTGCACCAGGGCCTTTGGCCACTGCAAACAAACTCCAGACACATGTGCCACCTTGTGCATCTGGCTTACGTGGGTCCTGCGGAATAGAACCTGGGTCCTTAGGCTTTGCAGGCAAGCATCTCAACCTCTAAGCCATCTCTCCAGCCTTTTATCCTCCTTTATTCTTCATGTCAAAATGTTGATGTGTTTAAAATGGTACAGGTCTTAAGAGGGTATTGGCAACCACTGTGGGGTCATGAATGTCCCAAACCATTCATGTGTGGAGGACAGCACCTCAAAGTATGCTTATACCTGCTGTGACTCTCTTCACCCCTCATCCACAATATTTCCTGAGCCTTGGAGGATATGGTGGAAATCTCCTTTAGAGTTGAGCTCTCAACAGCCTCTTATTTTCTACTTTGATGAAGTTTGAGTCTCCTCAGACTACATAGGGATGGTTTTCTGGCTAGCAATGAGAACAGTACTTATACTCTTTCCAAGACTACCTCTGCAATATTCCTTGAGTCATGGTGGGTGTGTTAGAGATGACTCATTTAGTGCTAAGCCCTTGGCTTTCTCTTTTTGTCATTTTGACATCTTGGTATTTGCTGCCATTTGCATTTGGGGCTGGGGCCTGTGCTCTTGGAGCTTGCCACCTATGCTTTCCAAAATGTCCCTTGGCTGGCGACTGATTGACCAGGGAGTCCCAGAGATTATCCTGTCTGTACCTCCCCAGCTGTGGGATTACAAGCATGCACCACCATGCACAGTATTTTTACATGGATTCTGGGGATTGAATCGAGGTCTTCATGCTTGTGAGGTAAGAACTTTACCGGCTGAACTTTCTCTCTGTCGCCTCTTTTTTTTCATATAAGAAATGGCTTTATTAGAAAAACATGTAGTGTGCACATGGTTAATGTCTATCACTGATATACTTCTTGGCTATTTTGTAATTAAAATCTGGTACAAGGTTCAAACTTTTTTAGAAATTAGTGGCATTTCTTCCTATTGTATCGTGTGTCTGGGAGGATCTATCCCCTCTTTTTGGGAGTGCTTGAGATCAAATTCTAAGCCTTGCACTTGCTAAGTAAGTGCTCTACCACCCAGCTATATTCCCAGCAGCACGATGTGCTTAAAAATCTTTAAGTATATGTAAAAAATATTTGTGCCATAAACTTAAGTTGTATTAATAGTAATTTAGTTAGAATTAGATGTGGGCTAGTCCCTGAGAATTCAACAATAGATTTTAGAAAGAGAGAAGCAAAGGAATATGAGTGCAGATTTCATGTTATGGGACTCTGTGGGTGACAGTAAATTACGGAATTAATCAGAAAGTGTTCTGGGATAGCACTTAAGAGCAGCTTCATTCCCACATAAGGTATTTGTGTACGTTGATTTGTCCTCCTTTTCCTTAGTGACCCTTTGAGGAAGATGAACCTTGTTGTTTGGAGTGTCCTTGAGTGAGCTGTTCTATCTCCACTCTGCTTCTACTGGCACAGAGGAAGGGACAAAGTGCCTAACAGTGCCTGCCCTCACTGTTCTCTTAAGCATTTTATTTGAGTGCATAATAGGACATTATTTTACAGGAGATAAACTGAGATTCAGGACAGTTAAATGGCTTATTAGAGGATTCATACCAACATTGGCTTTGTTAATCATGGGATTGGGTTGCCTGCCTTGGTTCTTACTGCAAATCCTTCCCTTTTTGGTAGTGTTTCTTCTCACCCCATGAATATTGCAGTGTACTATAGTGAGACTTCCCTTTACCTGCTGATGATTTACTTCTACTTAAATTTGAAGAGTGGGTTAAACAAGAGGGGACAATCAATAGTGTCATATAGCAATTCAGGATACAGTGCTTTATGTGGCACTTGTTATATACTGAAATTCCAATGGCCTGTTTACAACTGGTGTTTTAATTTTTTAAAGAAAAATCTAACAAACCAAGGAATAAGCAAAAACAAAAACAACAAAATGAAATCGCAGTAAGTTTTTGCCTGATGTATCAGAGCTGAAGGTGAACCAGAGGGCCTGGGGGTAGGAATGGGGAAGGATTGGTGGTCATGGCATGGATTTTCTAGGCAGATGGGTTTGGCTTGTAAGAAGAGCACAGTAACAGTACTGTGTGGTGTGGGTGTAGAGTTAGTGAGACCTTCCACAGCACAGCATCCTTGAATCTGCCCACTTTCCCCTGGGATGTGACAGTGATTAACTTGCAGTTGGTTTTCCTGATAGACAAAGCCGTAAGACAGGGTAGTATACATTAATGGTGATGTGTGGAGAACTCCTCTCACAGAATAAACAGACACTCTCTGTCTCTTGAAAGCTGGCCTCTTTGTGAACTTCTCACTATGACCCAGTTGTTATAGAGGAGTTTAGAAACCCGAGATGAGAGTTATAAACAGGGGCTATTATGTACTAGACCTAAACAAGTTGGAGAGGAATAATTTCACATTTGATGGCAGACTGTCTTGTTTGTCTTTCCGCTCCATTTGCTTCCTGCGTGGCTTTGAGTCCCCCGCAAGAGCTCTTTGTGGTGGCAGGGAGCTGTGGCCAAGGTAGTACTGGGGCCCAAGAATGCTCATTCCTAGTGCAGCATCTGGGCCATCTTTATAGTGCTTCTGATATGGATGGAAAGGATGAAGAAATGCTTTAAAAGATTAAAATTGGACAGCAAAATAAACACTTCTAAATGAAAACCCATGCTTTCATTCTTCCCTTTTCAGCTATCTTGCATAGCTGAGCTGGGAGTAGTCTCTGCCTTTTAATATATTAAACAAATTTTTCTCAGTTTATAAAATAGCATTTTCATTTTCAATCTTCCTTGTGGGTGCAAGAAAGAGGGTATTTTTTAAAATACATTTTCTTTATTTATTTGACACAGATAAATATATATATATATATGTGCATATATATATATATATATATATATATATATATATATATATATATAGAGAGAGAGAGAGAGAGAGAGAGAGAATGGGCGCATTAGGGCCTCCAGCCACTGCAAACGAACTCCAGATGCATTCACCCTCTTGTGCATCTGGCTTACATGGGTCCTGGGGAATCAAACCTGAGTCCTTTGGCTTTGCAGGCAAACACCTTAACTACTAAGCCATCTCTCTAGCCCCAAGGGTATGTTTCATAGCATCTGATAAATAGGGTTTTTTGAGACAGGGTCTCATGTAGCCCAGGCTAACCTCAAACTTACTATGTAGCCAAGGTTGGCCTTGAACTCCTAATCTCTCTGTCTTTATTTCCCAAGTGCTGGGATTACAGATGTGTACCACCATGTTTCACTCTTCATCCTCCTCACTATTTTTTTTTTTTTAAGATAAGGGCTCACTGTGTAGCCTAGTCTATCTTTGTATTGTTGATCTTCAGCCTCTGGAGTGTTGGTAGTACAGACATGTTCTCAGCAGACAAATAATTTAAAATTCATGAAAGGAACCGTCTTAAAAGGTGTTGTAAAAAGTGCCATGTTAGCCAGTTTTTCCTCTTTTATTTTTTCAGTGCTGGGGATGGAACTTGGTCCCTTGTGTGCTATAGAGCTATACCCTCTACCCCATTATAACCAAAATTTTGATGTGGTATTAAGCACACTAACAGTGTTTTGCAATCATCATGATGAGGTGTCAAGAATTCTTTTCATCTTATAAAATTAAAACTACACTTACTAAATACTTGCTTCACATTATCTCCTGCCTTCAGTCCATGACAACGATCATTCTACTTTCTGTCCCTGTGAATTTTACTGCTCCAGGTACCTTATACACAAGGAATCATACATTTTTTCCCTTTTTGTTTATTTTACTTATAATAATGTTTTCAAGCTTTGTCTGTAAGATCTGTGTCAGACTCTCATTCCTTTTTAAGATATAAGAATATTCTGCTGTATGCATATACCACATTTTATCCACTCATTTGCTGATAGACATCTAGTTGCTTCCATCCTTTTGCTATTGTGAAAAATGCTTCTATGAGTATGGGTATACAAATATAACTTTGTCATTTGTTTGGCATATATACTTTGCTGTGTTCTTAATCTGTTCCTCAAAATTCATGTGGTGGAGACTTAAGTCACAGTACAACAGTATTAGAAGTTATAGCTTAGGGGGTGGTGGATCTCAAGTCATGAGGAATAGTGCTATTTATAACAGGCGTGATGAGGGAGTTTCCCCTCTCTCCTTGCCCGTTTCCCATTTCACCCTACTGAGGTGAGGGTGCACCATTCTACTCCTCTAGGATGCAACATTAAAGATTATGTCTTGGAAGTAGAGCTCAAACCCTCACTTAGACACCTTGCATTCAAGCACCTTCATTTTTCATTTCCCAGAGTCCAGATTTAAAAAAAAAAGACAAGATTTCACTCAATTTAGATGGACCTTGAACTTATTATATAGCCCAGACTGGCCTCAAACCTGTGGCAATATTTCAGCCTTAGACCCCCAAGTGTTGGAATTACAAGTGTGAACTACTACACTCATCCAGAATCTAGAATTGTGAGAAGTGAATATCTTTTTAAAATATTTTATTTTATTTATTTATTTATTTGACAGAGAAAAGGAGAGAGAGAGAGTGACAGAATGGGAACGCCAGGGCCTCCAGCCACTAAAAACAAACTCCAGACGCAAGTGCCCTTCTGCATCTGGCTAACTTGGGTCCTGGGGAATTGATCCTGGGTCCTTTGGCTTTGCAGGCAAATGCCTTGCTAAGCCATCCCTCCAGTCCAGAAGTAAATATCTTCAAGAATATGTTTTTGCGGTTGGACCTGGTGCATGCTTTTAATCCCAGCATTTGGGAGGCAGAGGTTGGAAGATTTCTGTGAGTTCAAAGCCAGTCTGGGACTACAGAATGAGTTCCAAATCATCCTGAGCTAGAGACCCTATCTTGAGAAAAAAAAAGTCTTATTTGTTGTTTTGTTTTGTTGCTTTCTTTCTCATTCCTGGGACAAAATAACATGACCAGAAGCAACTTAAGGAAGAAAAGGGTTTATTTTCGGCTTCCAGTTCAGAGCACATAGTCTATCGTGTCAGGGGAAGCATGGCAGGGAGGAAATAGAGTGAGAATGGTAAGTGGGGCTAGGCTGTTACATGTCAAGGTCCTCGGGTGTACTTCCTCCAGCAAGGCCTCCACCCCTAAAAGTTTCACAACCTTCCCAAACAGTGCCACCAACTGTGGATTAAGTATTCAAACATGTGAGCCTATGAAGTATATTCTACACTCAAACCATCACAGTAACCAAGACTGGCCTTGAATACACCTTCCTCTTGTCTCAGTGTTCTTAGTGCTGGTATTACAGGTATGTGCCAACAGACTTGGATAAAAAATGTTAAAATATATTGTCTGATCTGTAGTACTTTTGGTCTTATATCAGCACAAATGGACTAAATGTCCGAGACAAACCCAAAAGTGTAATTGCTGTATCCTAAGATAATTCCATTTTAATTTTTAATATATTTTATTTTATTTATTTATTATATATAGAGAAAAAAGGATATAGAAATAGGCAGGTAGAGTATTTGTGTGTGTGTTTTGTGTGTGTGTGTGTGTGTGTCAGAGAGAGAGAGAATGGGCGTGCCAGGGCCTCCAGCCACTGTAAACGAACTCCAGATGTGTGCACCCTCTTGTGCATTTGGCTTATGTGAGTCCTGGGGAGTCCTTTGGCTTTGTAGGCAAGTGCCTTAACTGCTAAGCCATCTGTCCAGCCCCCATTTTAATTGTTTTTAGGAACTTGCCAAATAATTTTAACCTTCTCTTCTCTTGTCTTCTAGTCTTGTCTCGTCTTGTCTCTCTTCTCTTCTCTTCTCTTCTCTTCTCTTCTCTTCTCTTCTCTTCTCTTCTCTTCTCTTCTCTTCTCTTCTGTCTCTCCTCTCCTCTCTTTCTGAGACAGTATCTCTCTTACCACTGCTGTTTGAAGGCTTCCTGATCTTCTGGACCCACTTCAAATTACTATAGGAGCATTGGAGTTATGCTACTTTGCTTCCAGATTTAGTTTCACAGGCACTGAGGAGGATCAAACTTAGGTTGACAGACTTGAAAATAAGCACCTTTAACTGCTGAATCATCTCCCCAGCCCCTCCTCAGGATTTATAGTATGTTCATGAATTGACTCATTAAAGCATTGGGTATATGCTACTTAAGACTCATGATCCATTCAACCAGGAGTGTTGCTTTGGACAATGGTGTTAAGAAATATTTTGTGGGAAGCATGTTAACTCCCAAATTGATTAGATACTGAATAAGTCTTCATTTTTTTCATCTTGATCCCATATTAGCTTTTCTAAATCCATCTTACACCTATTTATAATTCTAACTGAAGTAACATACGGTAAAGAAATTCTCCAAGTTGACATCATGAAATTATGACATTCCTTAATTTGTCTTAAAATGTTTTTATGCTGTTGGTGGCATTTTTTAAAAAAATATTATTTATTTATTTATTTATTTATTTATTTATTTATATTTGAGAGAGAGAGAGAGACAGAGAGAGAGAGAGAGAAGCATATATAGAGAGATAATGGGCACCCCAGGGCCTCCAGCCACTGCAAACGAACTCCAGACGCATGTACCACCTTGTGCATCTGGCTTTATGTGGGTACTGGAGAATCAAACCAGGATCCCTTGGCTTTGCTGGCAGGCATCTTAATTTCTTTAGCCCTTAAAATGTTTTTTTTTTTTAACTTCAAGAGGGGGTGGAGGGAGGGGAATGGCTTAGTGGTTAATGAGTTTGCCTGCAAAGCCAAAGGACCCAGGTTTGATTTCCCAGGACCCACGTTAGTCAGATGCACAAGGGGGCACATGTGTCTGGAGTTCGTTTGCAGTGGCTGGAGGCCTTGGTACACCCATTCTCTCTCTCTCTGTCCCTCTTTCTCTGTCAAATAAATAAATAAATAAATAAAAGTAAAATGTTTAAAAATACTTCAAGAAGATACTTCTTCAAGTTGTGTTGGTTTAGATTTGCTAAAAGTTCAAATCTCCTTTGTGTGATCTTAAGGATTCCTGTTTTCAGATCTTAGCCCTCATATTTCCATATCAAAGATTTAGTTATTCTATTAGCACTCCATTTTAAAACATGTATACCTCTTATTTGAAAACACTCATTCTGTCTGCTTAGTACATTTCTGTCCTCATTCTGCACCCTCTCCAGCTGTCTTAGGTCATTTTGAAAATTGTCCTCAACATTCTGTGGTATTTTGTAGCGTACAAGAGAGGTTTTGGTCTACAAAGTTTATAATCCTCTCCCTAATAATGATGGTCACCATTTTGCTGGGCCTATTGTTTTTGAAAACATTCCACATATTTTCCTTTCCAGTATTGTAGCCACTAAAGTGTTCTTAGAGCATACTATGCTGTACTTATAGAATACCCAATTCATTGTGTCTCAGCAGAATGAGCATTGGTTGAGGGTTCAAAGAACTAAGGTGCCATCTCCAAATGTTTGCTAATCATGTGATCTTAGGCACAGTTCACCTTTTAGAGCTTTGGTTTCCTTGTATGTGAAACAGGATCAAGCACTGCATTAGGGGCTGGGAATGTAGCTTAGTTGGTACAATAATTAGTGCTTGCCTAGCCTATATGAAGCCCTGGGTTTGATCCCCAGTATCACATGAACCTGATATGGGGCTGTGGAGATGGCTTAGTGGTTAAGCTACTTGCCTGTGAAGCCTGTGGACCCAGGTTTGATTTCCCCAGTACCCATGTAAGCCAAATATACAAGGTGGCTCGTGTGTCTGGAATTCATCTACAGTGGCTAGAGGCCATGGCATACCCATTCTCTCTGTGTGTAATAAATAAATTAATTAAAAATAAAATATTGATAAAACCTGGCTGGGTGTGGTGGCGCGTGCCTTTAATCCCAGCACTTGGGAGGCAGAGGTAGGAGGATTGCTCTGAGTTGTATGCCACCCTAAAACTACATAGTAAATTGTAGGTTAGCCTGGGCTAGAGTTAAACCCTATATTAAAAAGAAACAGGGCTGGAGGGATGGCTTAGCAGTTAAGGCACTTGCCTGCAAAGTAAAAGGACCAAGATTTGATTCCTCAGTACCCATGTAAGCCAGATGCACAAGGTGGCACATGGCGTCTGGAGTTCGTTTGCAGCAGCTGGGGGCCCTGGCATACTCATTCTCTCTCAAATAAAAAAATAAATAAAAATAAAAAAATACAAATACAAATACCCCCCAAATCCCCCAAAACCTGATGTGGTGGTGCATACATAAAATTCCAGCACTTGGGAGGCTGATGCAGGAAGATTGTCACTAGTTTAAGGCTACATAGTAATTTTGTGGCCAGCCCAGGCCTACTTAGTGAAACCCTATCTTTCAAAAAAAGGATCCAATCAATCAACAAATAAAAAACAGAAAAAGGTACTTATATATATATATAAGAAGCTAGGTATAGCTCAGTGTTTTAGTTATCTTCTTGTTGGAACGATAAAGCACCTGAGCAGCATATGGGAGGAAAGGTTTTTTATTTTGGCTGCACTATGAAGCTTCGTGATGGCAGGGGAATAGGAGGCATGAGCACGGGTGGAAAACGGCAGCAGGAGAGAGAACTGAATTGTAGCAATAGGGAGCTGGCTATAGCAACTCTAAGGCCTCTTTCAACAACACACCTCCTCCAGCAAAGCTCCACCTCCAAAATTGCCATCAGCTGGTGACCGAGCATTCAAAACATATGAGATTATGGGGGACATCTGATCCAAACCACTATATTCTATTGCTGGCCCCCATAAACTGATGACCATTCATGATTTATGACCATTCATGATGTAAGATGGGATGCATTCAGTCCGGCTTTAAAAGTCCCCATAGTTTTTTTTTTTTTTCAATCTCATTACTGTTAAAACATCTACATAGTCCAAGATCTCTTAACTGTGAGCCTATAAAACCAAAACTACATAATGGCACAGAGTAACCATTCACACTACAAAAGATGGCATTCCAAAGAAAGATTGAACACAGTTAACATCAAATCCTGTAGCTCCAAGTCCAAGATTTGTAACTAGTGATGAAATGAAGTCTCTGGGATCCAAGTTCTGCCCCTCCAGCCAGGCTCCTTATAGCCCTAGGAACAATCCATCCTGAGATAGCAGCAGCTCTCCTTGGCAATGGTCCCACAATACTGGCATGTCCAAAAGTCCTGAGATCTCCACTGCAATCGTGGTTCATCCTCATAGCTCCACTGGGCCTCCAAATAGGGACTCCAGCAACCCTGCTTTACATTTCCCATAGCCATTTCAAAAACAAACAAACAAACAAACAAACAAAAAAAACCACATTGCACATCCAATGACCCTCTCTATCCAGAATTTGTTATACTGTCATAGAACCATGTGGGCTACCAAATTTATTAATCCATGGGGTAATAAAGCTGACTTTAAAGAACAAGAAAAGTACTTTAGCATTCAGAGTCTTTATTTTCAAAAGAGTCAGCATTCTTCCTGCTGTCCCAGTGCAGAACAGCTGGCCCAATCTCAGTAGTGGTTATCTTTCAAACAATTGCAGCTGAATGGGGCTGCTATCTTGCCCCAAACATTTATTTCTTTCTATGTCATATCCATCTTCTCATACCAGTCCATTTATTCTAAACTCAGTCCTGCTAAGTTCTCAGAATACAGGCAGATGCAGTATGCCTCTCGCACAAACTGCTGCTAGCCTAGTCCAGACAAAGCTCTTTCTCCCCCTCATAAGCCTAGCCTGCATAGTACACATACACACGCACCAAAAATATTATTTAAAATTGGTAATGTGGGCTGGAGAGATGGTTTAGTGGTTAAAGCATTTGTCTGCAAAGCTTAATGACCCAGGTTTAATTCCCCAGTACCCATGAAAAACCAGATATACAAAGTGTCACATGCATCTGTAGTTTGTTTGCAGTAGCACTAGGCCCTAGCATACCCATACTTCTATATTGCTCTCTGTCTCTCTCTCTCTCTCTCTCTCTCTGTCTGTCTGTATCTCTGCTTGAAAGTAAATAAATAAAATATTTTAAAAATTATTTAAAAAACTGAGAATGTCTTGGGCCACATGCACAAAGTGACACATGCATTTGGAGTTGGTTTGCAGAGGCTGGAGGCCCTGGCATACACTGTTTCCCTCTTTCTCTTTCACTCACTCTCAGTATCTCTCTCTGCATATAAATAAATAAATAACAGGAATATCAACACTCCTTTTCCAGTCACCTCAGGCTGCTTTCATCCACTAAATACCATCTACTACCCAGACCTGGTGAAGTAAGAGTCACTCCCTCTGCAGCAGCTTCTTCCAACAGGGTAGGGATTTGGGCTCCTTTCAACTCTTCTGATAGCAGCTAGGAAATCCAGGGTGGGTACAGTTCTCACCTCAGCTGTAATACTAGATTATGGCTGTGCCTGATAGAGAGCAAGTAAAATTATCTCAAAGACTATAATGAGTGGAGAACAGGGTAGATGATGGACCATCATGTACTATGTTATTTCAGAGTGAATGACGTGCACCGTTTACATCTCATACCAATTTTTTTTTTAAAAACAATGGTAAAAGAACACAGTGTTAAATTTACCACTTTGACTGCTTTAAGTGTGTAATCAGTACTATTAACTATATTCAGATTATTGTACAATAGCTTTCCAGAGCATTTTTGTTTTGTCATACTGAAACTATACATACTAACACTAACTCCTCTCTCCTTCCCCCAAGTACCTTCTAGTTTCTGTTTGTATGATTTTTTACTATTTTAATTATTTTATGTGAGTAGAATTATATAGTATTTGTCACTTTTGGAACATCAAGGTTCAATAATGTTATAGCATATGTTGGAGTTTCATTCCTTTCTAAGATTGGATAATATTCCACTGTAAGTATATACCATATTTTTCTCCTGAATTGTCCATCAGTGGGCATTTGGGTGCCTCTCAGTTATTGTGAATGAATAGAACAACAATAAACATGAGTGTACAAATACCTCTTTGAGATATTACTTTGAGTTCCTTTGGTTATGTACCCTGAAGTGGTATTGCTGGATCATTTGGAAGTTCTATTTTTGTATTTTTGTGTAAGCATAATACTGATTTTTTTCCATAATGGCTTCACCATTTTGACATCTCATGGCAATTCTTTGAAATAGGTAAGATTGTTAGCATGAAACCTGATATAGAGATTAAAAAGTGAAATAGGGCTGGAGAGATGGCTTAGCAGTTAAGGTACTTGCCTGAAAAGCCAAAGGACCCAGGTTTAATTCCCCATAACCCACGTAAGCCAGTTGCACAAGGTGGCGCATGTGTCTGGAGTTCATTGGCAGTGGTGGAAGGCCCTGGTGCACCCATTCTCTCTCTCTTTCTGCCTCTTTCTCTTACTCTTAAATAAATAAATAAATATTTTTAAATTAAATAGCTATTCATGCAGTTACCCAGTGTCTAAACTGGAGGGGACTTTGTACTCAGTGTCTTACTCCCCAGCTTATGTTGCCGCCAGCACTTTGATTCAGCATTTTCTCTTGAGCTGTCTGCTTCGCTTAGGAAATTCCCAACTCATCAAGCACTGTTGCCTGCAATACCTGACATCTGAGAGTTCAAAATTCTAGCTCTGTTGATTAATCATTGCTCCTTTGGCATGTTCTCTCTCTCTCTCTCTTATTTTAAAGTTTTTATTTATTTGCAAGCAGAGAGAGAGAAGAGAGAGAGAGAGAGCGAGAGCAATGCAGAGCCTGGAAATGAAGTCCCGATGCACGTGCCACTTTGTGCATCTGGCTTCATGTGGGTACTGGGGAATCAAACCCCAGTCACCCAGTTGTTTAACTTTGTAGGCAAGTGACTTAACCACTAAGCCATCTCTCCAACCCTGGCATGTTCTCTTGAGATTAAGATTGTGTGTAAGGTATATACATATGAGGAAGCAGCCAGTTGAGTTTTTATAGCAACTCTGTGAGTTTCTATAGCAGTAGGCCAGTAATCTCACTATGTAGCCCAGGCTGGCCTCAAATTTGTGATGCTCCTTTTTCCAGTCTAAGTGTTGAGATAATAGGCGTGTACCACCTCACTCAGCTTATTTTACTTTTTCAAGCTTGAAAGCCATATTTGCTCTTTGATTTAGTTGCTGAGTACTGGGCATCCCCTAAAGCAGATTATCATTTCATCACCAACACATTTGAAAAGAAAACATATTTGCACACATGTAAAAAATGCTGATTTGTCGGGAAGAGTAGCAATTAAAAAAGTCATGTGACTTGTATTTCAATTGTAATAAGCACTACCCTTCTCTCTAGGAATGCTTCCTGCCAGGAGTTGTGGCTCCCTGATGTGAGTTTGTTTTTCTTTTTCTTTCTTTCTTTTTTTTTCAAACATTTTAAGTCTTTTATTTTTTAAAATTTATTTATTTGACAGAGAAAGAGGGAGAGAGAATGGGCACGCCAGGGCCTCCAGCCACCTCAAAGGAACTCTAGATGAGTGTGCCCCTTGTGCATCTGGCTAATGTGGGTCCTGGGGAAATCGAACCTGGGTCCTTTGGCTTTTCAGACAAATGCCTTAACCACTAAGCAATCCCTCCAGCCCATTTTCTTTCTTTTTTATAAATACAGGATCTTGTTATGTATCCCAGGCTCCCTTGGACCAGGCTGTTGATTTCCTGCCTGTAGCTCTGCTGAGATTACAGGAATGTGACATCATGCCTAGAAGAGGAAAACTTTTTTTTTTGCCCTCTTGGTTATGGGACTAGAACCCAGGGCCTCCTGCATGCTAGGCGAATGCTCAATCATTGTGGTATATCCTAAGCCTGATTTGAGAACTTAATTCAGTTTTGTTTTTTCAATGTATTTAGTGCCTCTTTTCCTTCCCTAAGGATCGTCTGACAATTTTATTTTGTGCCAGTCACGGGTTTTGTATTTGGGCTCTGAGGGTTGTGGTCTGAAAACTTCCAAGACAAACTCCCCAAAGCATAGATTCCTGAATAGAGAATTGCCAGCTAAAATGTCTGTGGACTGGAAGCATTTGACAGTTGTGCCCCTTCCTGACTTAGCACACAGGGAGGCTTGGCAGCTGGTACTGGATCTTAATTCTGTCTTTGGTTTTGTTTTCTTCACCACCTCGCCACCTCACCACCTGTGATTTAGTGTTGGCTTATGTAAATTCTAATCATCTGGGACATTATCACTCTCTAGGCAGGTCACAGTGCTGAATCTTTGTTTCTGATGCTCCCATACAATCACAACACAATTTCAGTTCTGTGAACACCCCCCTCAGTGTTTTATTTTAATTTATGAGAGAGAGAGAGAGAGAGAAAGAGAGAGAGGGAAAGCACATGATGTCTAATTGATTCTTAAAATTTAAAAACTACTAGTCATGAGTGGAATCTAGCTTGGCTGTTTTTATTGTGAAAATGTATGATGAGTGATTTGCAAACTGCCCATGAAAGCACACTTCTTAAGTATCTTGATAGAGCCCATTTCTTTGGTTCCTATTTTTTCTTTTTAATTAACATGTGTGTCAATATAATAAATACGTAGTGCCACCTATAAGTCTTAATAGGGATGTTTGAACTGAGCAATCATGAGGCCTTTCAACATAAGGTAGGCAACAGAACTTATCTGTACCTGGGTGTAATGATTAGCTTCGCACTGACACTTAGTCATTTCCTTTGCCTTTGAGTCAAAACCTAGCTAAGCATTTTCTGAAATCCCGCTGACTTCCTTATTTTGGTTCCTGGTATTGCTAGCTTGCCAGTCTACCAGACAGGAAACTTCAAAGACAGCCCTTGCATGTCCATTTGTCCTTACTTCCTTTCTTCTGTCTGCTCTGATCCCTCACATGCAACAAATGCGCCTGGTAGGTTTCCCTCTAGCATTTTCTTCTATAATTATCTTCAGTTTTCTCTTGCCCCATTCCCCCTGCCACATTTCAAACCCTGGTTCTTTTTTTTTTTTTTTTTTGAGGTAGGGTTTCACTTTAGCTCACGCTGCCCTGGAATTCACTATGTAGTCTCAGGGTGGCCTCAAACTCACAATGGTCCTCCTACCTCTGCCTCCTGAGTGCTTGGATTAAAGGTGTGCGCCACCACGTTCGGGTCCCCTGGTTCCTTTTTATCTGAGCAAACACTAGTTCCTAACTATAGCCATCGCCTTTCCCTCAACCTATTCATCAGCACTGCATGACATCCTACACTGCTGACCTCTTCAGGAAAACATTCCTCCTCCTCATGGTTTTCTACACTGTGGCCCAGCTGTCTTTGCAGCCTCATCTGGTATCTCTACTTGAAAATTGAGCTGTTAAGCTAAAGTACACTTTCCAAACTTATTCTCAGGTCTGTTCCTCCTCAATTCCTTTTGCCCAAGGACTTTATTTTTACTTATATATTTTTGAGACAAACTCTTGCTAAGTAGCCCAGGTAGGTCTTGGACTTGTTAAATACCAGCCTCACCTCAAAACTCACTGCCCTCCTATCTCCATTTTTGGAGTGGGGTTCAAGGTCCAACTGAGTGGCAGTATAGCAGTTCCTATAAACCAGGTCCAACTGCTGAAAAATTCTTTTCTTCTTGCCTCCATCCATTTTGCTGTGTTGACATCTTCCAAACCTGCAAGGACTACATCAATCTTATCTTTTCCTTGCAAATTTTTTTTTTTTTTTTTGGTTTTTCGAGGTAGAGTCTCACTCCTCTGTCTCCAACTTCCATCTTGTCACCACTGTGCTAGGATTATAGCAACCTACCACAGCTTCTGATTTTTTACATGGGGTCTTGGGATTGAAATCAGGAACTCAGGCTTGAGCGACAAACATTTTATCCACTGGACCATACCTCCAGTCCAAAGAGTTGTCTTTGAATCCTAGAGCCTAGTGTATATCAGAAAGTATTTGTGTGTTTAAGTAGAGTTTTATTTAGCTTCCTTTATTATTGCACAGTCTATATGGAATTTCTGTAGGTGCAGCCCCACTGCTAGCACTTTGAGTATGTCTTCTCGCATAAAATTAGCCTTTGTCCCTTGATAGCTCTTTATATGTGTTTATGCCACACCTGCAGTCATTTGTCTTGTTACTAAGTTTGCTCTATTTGGGTGTATCTCCCTCTCGTGGGGATTTTCTGATTTATCACTATATATATTATGCCATTTAGCACAGTACCTGGCTGAGAATAAACATTTAGTAATTATCAGCTGAAATATGTAAGTCTTTCATTATAATTGTCCTACAGTTTAATTTTCCTCACTTTCTTTTATAGATAAGAAGTTCTTATGACTAGAGGCATTGACAGGGTGATTAGTAAATGAAGCATCTACTCTAAGAATCATATCATTGACATAGCCAAAAGTGGTGAAATTCTAATATCTGCTGACATGTAGTAGGGGCTGTGTAAAATGGAGAGAGGATGTATGCAAGGTAAAAAGCTTATGACACTTAAAACTTTGTTTAAAAATATAGAACTAACAACTATAGTAATAACATGTATCAGGAGAATAGTGTACATTGTGCTCCAGTGTCAACCATCAAAATATTAATGGGTTATAGCTGGGCATGGTGCTGCACGCCTTTAATCCCAGCATTCAGGGGACAGAGGTAGGAGGATCACCGTGCCTTTGAGGCCATCCTGAGACTACATAGTGAATTCCATGTCAGCCTGGGCTAGAGTGAGACCCTACCTCAAAAAAACCCAAAAAGGTGTTAATGGGTTATAACAACAAATTATGCATGTCCACAGAAGTTTGCCTCATCAGTGATCCCAGGGGCTGAGGATGGTGCAAGATCTATTTCCACACATGCTCTAATGATCACTGGGAGAGAAGGCTTGTCACATGGCTCTTACAACTTATCCTGGAAATAATATATACTATGTGCATATTATTACACACATATTGCATAATATTAATTACCTTGATCAATGAAAATCACCTGACCATAGTTGCCTTTGGATGAGGCAAGGCAGTGCAATACTACCAAGTGCCTTGAAGCAGGATCCAGTGTGTGTTTGCTGCACAGAATTCATATCTACCATACATGTCAAAGACTTTCTTTGAAAGAATACAGTGGAAACTCAGGAGTTGCAGCTGGGGATGTAGCTCCTCAGTGGTAGAATGCATATATCGAGCCTTGGGTCCAACCCCTCAGTGACATGCGCGCCCATGCACACACACACACACCAAAATTCAGATTATTAAGGATTTCTTATTGGATACTATTTAATAATTTATTTTTATTGAGAGAGGGAGGGAGGGAGGAAGGGAGAGAGAGAGAGAGGGAGGGAGGGAGAGAGAGAGAGAGTGAAAATGGGCACACCAGGGCCTCCAGCCACTGCAGATGAACTCCAGATATGTGTGCTCTCTTGTGCATCTAACTTATATGGGTTCTGGGGAATCAAACCTGGGTCCTTTGACTTTTCAGGCAAATGTCTTAACTGATAAGCCACCTCTCCTGCCCTGGATACCTTTTTATACTAAAAACTTGGATGGTATGGTCAACAAAATAAACATGATGTCTGCCTTCAGTAAACTTCTATTCCAGAGGCAACTTAAAAAAAAAAAAACAACTAAGGTAAAATAATAGTAGGTTATGATAAAAATTATAAGTAGAATAAAGAAGGCTTTAGAGAATATCAGAGGGGACCTTTTTTAGTCAGGGAAGGCTTCTTAGTAGATGTTAGTTAGATGTGACATTTAACTTGAGAAGTGAATGAGAGGGCACTAATCAGTCATATGGATGGGGATTGGGAAGAATATTCCAGGCAGAGATAATGTGTATGCAGACTTTGAGACTGGAAGGGGGCTTGTTTTTCCCTCCCTCAAGGAACTAAAAAAGACCACTGTGGTTGGAAGGTATTGGGTACCCATAAGCCATGTTGGGGAGATACAGTGTGAACCCATCAGAGGGTTTTAAACAGCAAGATTTGAGTAATGTAATTCGTATTTTGAGTTTCTTCTGGCTGCTCCATGGAGAATGAGTTAAAGGAAGGCAATAATGAATGAAGAGGAGGGGGGTACGTGCAGTAGTATATGTAACAGAGGAATGATGGCCCATGTGAAGGTGGCAATGGAAAGAAGTGTATTAAAGAAATTTTTATGTGATCACATCATTGAGACCTGTTGATAGACTGCACATGGAAGGTGATGGAGATGAGATTATCAAGGATGACTCTCATTTGTAGGTGTATCATAGAAACATATTCTGAAATGGGGAATCCTGGGGAGGACCAGTTTTTTTTTTTTTTTTTGAGAATACTGGCTGTTTGAATTTATATGCACCTAGGAACCTTCCTGACTCACATAGGGACCTTAGCTCTCTGAAATGTGAAAATGTGATTCTCATTCAAGGCAGGACCACAGAAAGTGACTTCTTCACAAGCGTTATAGCCCTGTGTTCCTATGTGGTTTCTTTTCCACCATTAAATGTATCATAATGACAATAATGGAACACATCGATGGGGTTAGAGAACATTTTGTGACTTTGAAATTTTAAGTGAAAAATATGTTGGCTTGAAGTCTTTGGAAGCCTTGTCACTGATTCATTAGAATTGTAGCTGAAATCAGTTGATAGAACAGCAGAAGAAAACCTGAAACTTCTAAGTATTATGTGGAAGAAGATGGTTCTTTACATGGGTTTTTCTTGCATTGGAACTAGCAAAAGTTAAGGAAATTGTGTACACATATAATTATATGCAAATATAAAAATATTCCCTACTAAGCTGGGCGTGGTGGTGCACGCCTTTAATCCCAGCAATTGGGAGGCAGAGGTAGGAGGATTGCCGTGAGTTCGAGGCCATCCTGAGACTCCATAGTGAATTCCAGGTCAGCCTGGGCTAGAGTGAGACCCTACCTTGAAAAAACCAAAAAAAAAAAAAAAAAAAAGTTCCCTACCAACCGATAGTAGCAAATAAAGAGCTAGAAGATGAAGGTGGAGAGGTTATTGCCACCAAAAAACCCCTTCTAAATGAATGTGTTTATCCCCTTTGATCAATACTGCTCTTTCTCTTGGTTACAAAACCTGTGTTTTACAGATGGCAGTGAATACCGGGGATGGGGGAAGAACCAAGACCCATTATAATGCATAGCTGTCTTAAAGTAACTGATAGAAGACAAAATAACTGGTAGCAACACCACGGAAAAGAAGTGATTCTGTGCACTTCCACTGGAAGAAAAGCCTGTCAGATTGCTAATGGTTGCAGATGATCACAATAATACCTTACACTCAGTATTTAGAGTTGGCATATTAAGCCATGTGAATTATAAATGGCAAACAGTAGTTATAAGATTTGTAAATTTCAGGATAACATTGTGATCATATGCTTTACATAATAGTGTAACATGCTTATGTCCAGTCAAATTCAGTCAAAAGGCGTAATGATCCTCCCATTGGAATGACTGGGAGTGGAGGGGAGTGTCTGCTCTACAATGTCAGATATAAGGACAGTACCCAGATATAAGGAAATTGCTACTTTAATTTTACAACATACTGCATTTCCTGCTGCTATTTTTATACAGTGAAGCAGCAGCTATGCAGCAAAATAGCAAACAAATAAAACATGCCACTTTTTATTTTTAAAAAATTATGGGGATTTGGGAAGGAAAAGGAGGCCCTCATCCCAGAGTCAGTTCGAAGCCACTCAAGAGCTGAAAGTCAAGAATTCCAACACAACTAACATTTGCTGTGAAGTTCTCTGATATACAGACAATATTCCTTTAGTATACAGATATTTCAAATCAGAATGTTTATAAAGCAATGAATCATGTGTAAAGCTTGAATATAATTGGCCTTTTCCTATCTCAGCTATAAACTTGCACTTTTTCAGAAATCTCACCATAAACCCCATTTACTGTTACAGGCATCTTAACCCACTTGTGCAACCCTTGTTGCTCATGGTTTTATCTTATCAGATGGTAATCCCATCCAAGGCACCTGTGGAGCCACTGTATAATCTCACTTATCAAAAATTAAAAAAAGAACTTGTTAGCAACTCTTTGAGAGTAACATGTGAGCCATTAAAATGGTATATGTGGCTACTTTCAATAAACTTACATGAGAATCTCCTTTAAGAAGTACACATCCATGCTCTCAGGTGTGCTTTATTCTGTCCCTGAGCACCTTTCTTTCTATTATCCCCTATGATTAAACCTATTAAAAACATCTTTAGGGACTGAGGAGATGGTTTAGTGGTTAAAAACATGTTTTTGCAAAGTTTGCAGACCCAGGGTGAATTCCCCAGCACCCACATAAGACCAGTTTAAAAAAAAAGTGGTGTATGTGTCTGGCATTCATTTGCAGTGGCAAGAGACCCTGGAACACACACACACATAAATTGATAAATAAAACTTGATGGAAAAAATCTGTACTGGTAAAATACAGTATCCATCTTTACCTGACAGGAGGTACCTAAAGGGTAACGTAACTCCCTCAGGTACCTGGCAGCAGTGCATTCCTCACTTGGGTATGTTACTCTAGCTCAAATACCCAGTAACATGGAAAACTGCTAAGTCTGAGTGGGCACAGAACAGGAGAAGGCTCTTCAACAGAACTGGGCTGCTGTGCAGACAGCTCTGTCCTTTGGACCATATGATTCAGCAGGCCTGATAGTATTAGAGGTATCAGTGGCAGACAGCAATGCTCTTTGGAGCTTTTGGTAGGCCCTCATTAGGTGAATCACAGTGAAGGCCTTTGGGAATTTGGAGTAAGGCCCTAGTGTCATCTGCAGACAATTATTCTTCTTTTGAGAGACAGAGGTTGGCCTGCTACTGAGCCTTGGTGAAAATTGAACGTCTGACAATGATACACAAAGCTAACATGTGATCTGAGCTACCCATCATGAGATGAGAATTCTCTGACCCACTAAGTTGTAAAGTTAGGCATGCACAATAGCAGTCCATTACCAAATGGCAGTGGTACATCTACATGACCAGGCATGAGCAGGTCCTAAAGGCACAAGTAAGTTACAGGCCTTATACCTATGGTTCCTACTCCAGTTACAATGCTGTCTTTCCCCAAGCATGCATCTATGACATCATGGGGTGTACCCTATAATCAACTGAGGAGAAAACTAAAGCCAGGTTTATAGAAGGTTCTACATACTATGTATGCACCTCACAGAAGAGGATAGCCACAGAATTACAGCCCCTTTCTGGGACAACCTTAAAGGACAATGGTGAAGGAGAATCTTCACAGCGGGCAGATCTTTGGGCAGTGTACATGGTTGTACATTTTGCTTGAGAGGAACATTGGCCGGGTGTGAGTGAGATGGTGCACTGCTTCGTGGACTGTAGTTGAGGATTTGTCAGAATGGTCAGGCATGTCTAACACTGCTTTGCCTTGCTACTGTTTCTTCTCAGACCAGGCTCCTCCCATCATCCAACTTTAACAAAAAGCTTTATTTAGTAGAACTTAGTAGGCTAGTAGGAGAGGCTGACAGCCAGCTCTGGGGTCACTGTTTTCAGACCACAGCATCTTTAGAAAAACTAACAAATTGTGCCACAAAGGGCTGCAAGCAAGCAAGGAAGCATGAGATAAAAGTAGTTCTTCCCCTTCCCTGCCAGGATGGGAAGTGGGAGGAGGGATGGAGAACATATCTCCTTACATCTCCAGGGTAGAAGCCTGTGGGGAAGGTACACATACTCAGATCAAAAGATCTCTCTCACATAATGGGTCAAAGAAGACTAAGAGAGAGTAAGGGGCTGAGAACTTAAAGAGGGATCACACATGTAGTAATGCAGGAAAGGACCTGAAATTGTTTAGGAAAGTGTTGAACACAAAGGGGTCTTCTGGGTGGGAGGAATGGCTTAGTGGTTAAGGCATTTGCCTGCAAAGCCAATGGACCCAGGTTCCATTCCCCAGGACCCATGTTATCCAGATGCACAAGGGGGCGCATATGTCTGGAGTTCGTTTGCAGTGGCTGGAGGCCCTGGCATACCCATTTTCTCTCTCTCTTTCTCTCTATCTCTTTCCCTCTCACTCTCTCAAGTAAATAAATAAATAAAAATATTTTTTTAAAAGGGATCTTCTTCCTTGCCAGCCAGGCTGGGAAGAGGGAGAGGAGAATGAGACTATCCCCTTCATATAGAGCCAACAACATGCAAGGGGCCAAGAGAGATTCACACATGTGCCAGGCCCATTCATAGATCAAACATCCGATTAGGATGAGCCTCATTATCAGACACAGGTGTGTAAAGAAGAGACCAGATTGTTTGGTGGGCTCAAGAGGTTGTTGACTCAGGAAGGGCCATCCTGCAGGTGTGCAAATCCTTGGGAAACTTGAAGAAGAAAATTCTGCTGAGGAGTCATTGCTTGTAGCCATCTGGGATGAGACTGGATCAGACACAGGTGCCACCAGGGAAATCAAGGTAGCATACATGTTCTCCTTGGGCCTCTGTCCCTAGTTGACTACCTAGTTTAAAAAAAAAAAAAACTACCTTGTTGCTATTCTCTATAAGTATGATGGTCTTTAAACTATTTGGGTGCCTGCCATGTGACCAAGAATATTTTGGATCTCTATTGAATCAGTGGGGTTCTGTTGACCAATTTGGGATAGAGAAGGAAGGATAAGGCTTTATTGTGATATATATAACCATAAAATATTGAGTCACCTGGTTGGGTCACTCGAGGGAGAATCCTAGATGAACAGTCTTCTGTAAACTCATGATGAAGGGGCAACATGGTACAAAACCAGTCTCCCCCAGGGTCCTTGATAACAAACTCTGACCACTTAATTTGTCTACATTTAAAAAACAATATTTTAGAATGCTAAAAATTATCATTTTTGGCATGCCTGTTTTGAAATGTATATGTATATGTATGAATGTATTATCAGGCTCTTTTTGGAACACATTAATATTTGGGGCTGTTTCTTCTATGTGTATCTTTTAATTCTTCCTTTGATAAGGAAATAAGCTAAAAGGCAGAAATTTATAAAATTTAGATTTGAAAGTAAAATCTTGTTTTACAAGACTTTACCTCAGTCAGGCAGGGTTAAGAAATGTTAACTAGTTGAAATATTAATTATGAGCTTCCTTCTTTGGGAACTACTTAGGTTCAGTGCTTTCAAATGTTAAGTCAGAAAACCTATGCTGAAAAAAAATCTTGTTGAAGGATTTACTACAGGGATTACTTAAAAGATTTAACTGTTAAGAATAATGCCTTTATTAAATGCACTAAACATTTCTAAACTGCTTTTTGCTAGGCAAACTTCAATGTAAATTTAAAATATTACTTTTTGGATTGGCTTGTATATAAAGATACTTTTGCATAATTTGTGGCTTAGACCTATATAAAATATATATGAACTTATTTTTTTTTGCTTATGTGGTGTATGCATGTGTATATGACTTTATGTTACCCCATGCACTTGCCTGTGGCCAGGTATGTCTGCCTCAGGTGGCTGGAATGGAAAGTTGAGTGTTCTGCGCCATTGCTTTTCTGCCTTTGCTTTTTTTTTTTTTAAATTTTTTTGTTTATTTATTTATTTATTTATGTGAGAGCGACAGAGAGAAGGA
This sequence comes from Dipus sagitta, assembly GCA_036346955.1. Classification (NCBI taxonomy): domain Eukaryota; kingdom Metazoa; phylum Chordata; class Mammalia; order Rodentia; family Dipodidae; genus Dipus; species Dipus sagitta. Next base: position 57,628,264 of record CM070776.1, on the reverse strand, counting down.
GGCAGAGAGAGAGAGGAGAGAGAGAGAGAGAGAGAGAGAATGGGCGCACCAGAGCTTCCAGCCTCTGTAAACAAACTCCAGACGCGTGCGCCCCCTTGTGCATCTGGCTAACGTGGGTCCTGGGGAATTGAGCCTCGAACCGGGGTCCTTACGCTTCACAGGCAAGCGCTTAACCACTAAGCCATCTCTCCAGCCCAGCTCTTCTGCCTTTTCTTGTTTGAGCTGTAGTATCTTGAGAATGGGACTTTTTTTTTTATTTTAGAGTGAGAAAGCACACATATGCATGGGAGAGAATTGGTATGATAGGGCCTTAGGCACTGCAACTGAACTCCAGAACCTTGCCCCACCTAGTGGGCATGTGCAACCTTGCGCTCACCTCACCTTTGTTTGTCTGACTAACATGAGATCTTGATAGTTGAACATGGGTCCTTAGGCTTCACAGGCAAGTGCCTTAATTGCTGAGCCATCTCTTGAGATAGAGTATTTTATTGATCCTGGAACTTGCCATTTTTTCATGAGCTCTGGTGATTCCAGCTGTTTATGTGGGTTCTGGAGATTTGAACTCAGGTGGTCTCAGGCCCTCTCAGACCCTTATGCTTGCTCAGGAAGTGTACTTAGCTACTGAACCATCTTAGTGATGGGATGAGCTTATTTTGCTGTTGGGATAATTGCTAATAGATAATACAATTTGTTGTAAGTAATACTATGAGATCAAATATATTTTTTTAATATTTTATTTGACAGAGAGAAAGAGAGAGAGAGAATGGGTATGCCAGGGCCTGTAGCCACTGCAAATGAACTCCAGACGTATGAGCCGCCTTGTGCATATGGCTAATGTGGGTCCTGGGGAATTGAACCTGGCTCCTTTGGATTTGCAGGCAAACGCCTTAACCCTAAGCCATCCCTCCAGCACAAGATCAAATATTTTAATATCTCATTTGATATATATATATATATATTCATTGTCAAATTTTAAAGACAAAACTATCATTGTTCACAAGAAGACAATGGTATATTTAGGTTATCTGTTCATTGAATCAGCAAACTCAATATTTAATATCTGTAAATAGAAAAGATTAGTTTGATATAGGTAATGTAATGCTATGTAGCTTTTACAGAGCCAACATGATGAAAATGTTATTATTTTGATCTTTAGTCTGTGCTGTTTTGTATGCTTGAAACTGTGATATTGTAACCTCTCCTTCCTGTTGTGTTCTGTGTTCTTGTTAGAGTGTTAGATGAGCTGTATGCTAATTCATATTAAAGGGGCCTTATATTTTTTGTTTGTTTGTTTGTTTGTTTTGAGGTAGGCTCTTGCTGTAGCCCAGGCTGACCTGGAATTCACCATGTAGTCTCAGGCTGGCCTCGAACTGACTCACAATGATCATCCTGACTCGGCCTCTCAAGTGCTGAGATTAAAGGTGTGTGCCTCTGTACTTCGCAAATGTCCATTTTATGTTTATTATTATTATTATTATTATTAAGAACAACATATTTTGTATGGATATACATCTTGTATTGGTACCCTCTTTTCTCTCGTCCCTGCCCCCATTCTGTTGGGGATGCTCCTCAGTAGGGTAGCAGGTATTCCCTATGGGGTTGTGGTTTATGTATTGTGGGAGCAGCACTCAGTTATTTTCCGGGGAGGGGGAGGCGGAATGCCTCTGGGCATGATGTCTCAACCTGTGGCTCTTAACAATCTTTCTGCTTCCTTTTCTACAAAGTTCCCTGAGCCCTGGTGGGTGAGTTTTAAGTCAGCTTCAGTGACGAGCTCTTAGGAGCCTCTGGATCTCTGCTTTGGTAGGTATTGAGGGTCCTCAGGGTCTGTCTCCTTCACCCTGGTGCTGATTCTCAGGTTCAGCATGGAAGCAGCACTCATGCTCATCTCCTCAATTCCTCTGTGGTTTTAGCTGAGGCTTGGCTTTTAGGGGATAATTGCTGTACCAATAAACAGCTTTAATATCTTTTCTTCTCTTAAAAAATGTCTTCTGGGCTGGAGAGATGGCTTAGCGGTTAAGCGCTTGCCTGTGAAGCCTAAAGAACCCAGTTTGAGTCTCAATTCCCTTGGACCCATGTAAGCCAGATGCACAAGGTGGTACATGCATCTGGAGTTCGTTTTCAGTGGCTGGAGGCCCTGGCACGCCCATTCTCTCTCTCTCTCTCTCTCTTCCTCTTTCTCTTTCTGTCGCTCTCAGATAAATAAATAAAAATAAAATAATCAAAAATGTCTTCCACTAATTAGAAGTAAAATGTATTTGCCCAGTTACAGTTTGCATGGATACAAGGGTTAACTCAAAAGGCTAATTAGTAAAAGTAAAGGAAAATATTTCTTACAAATATAGTTTCTCTAACTGCTTTCTCTGTGGTTCATATGGCCTCATCTTTGGATACTCTTCCCTTAGTACTTGTATAGATTTTGAGAGAACTGGGGCCTTTTGGAGCTCAGGTGGGCTTTACTAGAGGGGCTAAAGTGCCAGATAATTCAAAGCCATCAGAACCAATGGGAATCAGTTGCTCTGGAGCTCATGACACATGCCAAAGCATAAATGAGGAATGGGGACTAGGGAGAGACCAAGCGACAGTGGATTTATTAAGGAGGTAGAAGGACTCCCACATGAGAGGGACAATGATAAAGAGGGGGGGAGAGATAAAGATAGGTACAGGAGTTTTAGGGTTCCTCTGCCAATGTACCAATATTTGCCAGTGCACCAATCATTTTGGGATATCCTCTTGATGCAGGATTTTGGGGTTCAGGAAGTGCTTGTGAACCACAATTTGGGGGGCTTATCCTATTCAACAAAGAACAGATAAAACAGACTCTGAGAAGGATATGGTATGAATTATTAAATTTAGGCAGAAATTATGAATTAAGAGGTTTTTTTAGGGAAAATTAGGATCCAGAGAGGAGACTAGCCGAAAGACTCAGGTCAGATGGGAATTCTCCTTCTCTGGCTGTTGGAGAGAATCACAGAGAAACCTCTGGGTGCAAAAGTCTGTACACACACACACACACACACACACACACACACACACATACACGGAAGCAAAGCATGAGTGCCAGCCTTTCACCTTCACAGAGGAGAAATGTAAGAGATTACATAGTGAAGAACTCAGGGCTTAAAAAAAAGATAACAGAGGAAGAAAGCACCAAAGCAGGACCAGGAAATTCAGATGTCAAGATAGTAAGTAGCCATGAAAGTCAGGAGAATTATTACACATGTAGCAGATCCAGAGTTTTGAGGAAACTCATATATATAACACAGTGAAAGGCATCTGGAGACAAAATATATGTATGAACCAGACAGAATAGTACCCAGGCAGATAACAAGAAGAATATACCAAAAGTGCCACTGCAAGGAGAGTAATGCCAAGACACAGATAATATGTGCAACAAGCCCTTTATTGTTAATTAGCCTTTCACCGTCAGAATCAGGTATGTAAGGGAGAAACCTGATCAATTTATGGATTCATGGGGCTGACCCAGAGGCTAGCCCACCTAGGTGTGCTAGATTAGGCAAGAAGCAAGGTGCACTATAGCCATCACTTATAAGACTGGATCAGCCCCAAGTTTTAGTTCTGCCAAGGTAGGTTCTCTCTCTGGACCTCTGTTCCTAACTAAACTGTATACAAAAGCTATGTTGCTCCTATTTCTCCTTCACTTGGATTCTAATTTTAAAATCTAAAGAACTGAAATCCACAGACTAGAGGGTAAAGTTTAGAGAGACTTTATTAGATTAAGGGAAGGAAACAGCTGTCTCTCTGTCTCTCTCTGTCTCCTCTCTCTCTCTCAAATATAAAATAAAACTTTTTTTTAAAAAGTGAAGAAAAAGGCTGGAGAGATGGCTTAGTGGTTAAACACTTGGCTGTGAAGCGTAAGGACCCCAGTTTGAGGCTCGATTCCCCAGGACCCATGTTAGCCAGATGCACAAGGGGGCACACGCGTCTGGAATTGTTTGTAGTGGCTGGAGGCCCTGGCATGCCCATTCTCTCTCTCTCTCTCTGTCCCTCTCAGATAAATAAATAAAAATAAACAAAAAAGAAAAGAAGAAAGTACAGTGAGCTTCTGCCCATGAGGAGGCAGGAGGGGGTAAACCCACCTAGAGACCAAAATTGGGATCATTTATAGGTTCTGAATGGGACCAAGCCAGCAAACTATGATGCCAAGTTTGGGGCTGAATTTAACTAACCACAATTCCAGGATCAGGTTGACTCCTTCTAGGAGTCTTAATTCTAGAAAAGGGGAACTCCTTCCTAGGTATAGACTCAAGTTATTTATGAAAAAACAGACCTAGAAAACTCCCTTTAGGCAAGAGATAAGGAGAAGCCAGATCCTTCTCTGATTTCTAGTAAAGTGGAGACTGCAAGGATAGACTCAAGTACACTCCCTCTTTCATTTTATGGGCCCTAAATCACCCTCAACAGTGAGAGAGAAAGAGAGAGAGAGAGAGAGAGAACAAACAAACACAAGGGGCTTGCAGCTGGAGTACATGATATTGTCTCAAAGGAAAGGGAAAGTTATACTTCCCATCACCTTAGTATGTCTTTAGTTGAGGAGCCTACACTGAGACCCTACCTCCAAAAACTCAAAACAAACAAACAAACAAACAAACAAAAAGTGAAGGACTCAGAGGTTAAAGAAAAACCATACACGTAACAAAGAGAGAAAGAAACAAGACACATGTAGAAGGCAAGTAAGAAAATAGCCAGGCCTTGCTAGGAAAGGGTGAGACGGAATTACACACTGGTGTTCAGGCGTAGCCACAGGAAGAATAGAGGGCTTACACATGTCATTAGGATCCTATATATGGATCAGACATCTAATTAGGGTGAGCCTTGTTATCAGACTCAGGTGTATAAGAACAGACCTCATGGTTCATGGATTCAAAGTGCTGACTCAGAAGCCAAGACCTGATTGGCTCATAGCTTCAAAGGGCTCACTCAGGAGGGGCCAGCCCACCTAGGTGTGCGGAGCTGAGGAAGAAGCAGGAAGGTCCTGCCAGGGAGTGTCGCTTGCAGCCATCTTGGATGAGACTGGATAAGATGTGAATTTTAGTTCTGCTAGGGCAGGTGAGGTGGCTTCTCCTTGTTCCTCTTGGGCCCTGGCCATGTCTGATTGCCTATAAAGAGCTATCTTGTTCCTGTTTCTCCTTCAGTATCATTGAGTATTTCTGTACTTATTTGGAGCATTTAGTCTGTCTTGACCACAGATTTAGACAAAGACTGAAAAGAATAAAAGAGAAGAATTACTATCTCACCTTTCACCTCAAATGTAAAAAGTCTATAGTTTAAGAATTAATGAAGTAATACTCCTTAGTTTAAAGAAATGTTAAGGGTTGGAGAGATTGCTCAGTGGTTAAAGGTGCTTGCTTACAAAGCCTGATGTCCTCAGTTTGATTCCCCAGTACTCACATAAAGCCAAGTGTGCAAAGTGGCACATGCACCGGGAGTTCATTTGCAGTGACAAGAAACCTTGGTGCACCCTACTCTCTCACTCTCTCTTGTCTGCCTTTGTCTCTCTCTGTCTCAAACACATAAAAATAAATATTTTAAAATAGATGTTGGTATTCTTACATAAAAACATTAATGTAAAACTAGAACCTAATTCTTATGTCTATAGCAACAAAGCTTTCTTAAAGCAACAAAGCTTTATTCTTTTAAATTAAAAAATATTTTTGTTTATCTTCAAGGAGAGAGAGAGAGAGGGAGGGAGAGAGAGAATGGACACATCAGGGCATCTTGTTGTTGTAAACAAACTGGACACATGCACCACTTTATGCATCTGGTTTTTTGTGGGTACTGGGGAATTGAACCTGGGCTGTGAGGCTTTGCAGTCCAGATCCTTAACCACTGAACAATCTCTACAGACCAACAAAGCTTTCTTAAAGATACAGTATATTTATTTACTTATCTGTCTGTGTGTATGTGTGGCCAAGTGTGCAAGTGTCAAGTCTCTTGATGCTCCAAACACATGCCAAATCATGCACGACTTTGTGCACTTTGCTTTATGGGAATGATGGGAAATTGAACCTGGGATGGCAGGCTTTGCAAGCAAGCACCTTTAACCACTGAGCCATCACCCTATCATTGTCTTATGTATTTGTGACTAAAAATATATAGAGTATGATTCATAATTTTATATATTATGTAAACATTTTCAGAGTTAAAAGCATGTAAGTTTAATGTGCACAAGGTATCAGTAAATGCTGCATTATATCAGCTGAATAACCTGCCACTTGGGCAATCTTGTTATTTGTGTGTGGTCTATATCTGTTTGCTCTCACTTAATATTTTGTTATTGTACGAATGCTTGTACATCTGAAAATATGTCTGCTTGTAATAACTAGCACTGTTCCCTAAATTTGTAAGAGGTATAAAATTTTTTTGTCAATGCTATATATAAATTTAACCTACTGAGCCAAAGATTCTAAATTTTGTTTCAGAAGTAGATGCTAAATTAACATATGAAAGGTTTCAGCTTTGCAAGTGCTCACATTACAAGCAAGGGTTTCCATGCCTAGCATGACTATGTAGTCCTTCTGTGTAACGATGCTAATTCTTGCTGGCTCTTCAATATGTATATATGCCTTTTGTATTTTATATATTTTATTTATTTATTTGAGAGAGAGAGTGTGTCCTGCCACTGAAAATGAACTCTAGACTCATGTCACACTTTGTGCATTTGGCTTTATGTCGGTATTGATGAACACGGGTCATCAGGTTTTGCATGCAAACACTTTAAACTGTGGAACCATTCTCTAGACCGACCAAGGGTAGAACACTTCACCAAGCTGGTGTCCTTTAAACTGGAATTTTTATTGATGTTAACCTTGTCTAGGTCTGGTTTCAGGTGTTTCTAATTGTATCATGGCTCTTCATTCTCCTTAAACAAAGATATAGATGTGCTCTAATATTGCTCTCTAAGCAGTGTTTCCTAATAATGAAATAGCTACTGGACATTGGTCCCCTAAAGCATGCATCAGTAAATAAATACTTAATTTTCAACCTAGTTTTATTTAAATATTTACTTTTGTTGGTTGTGTTTTTATAAAGTTTTATAATTAATGTCTGTTAACATTCTGCAGAAGTACAATTTATAATAAAGGAACCTAAATAATATTATAAGATACTAATACAGTACCCACAGGACAGACCTAATGGATTTCAGGTATACCTGCCCTAAGGGTCACTCCTTCTGTACTTCTTAGCTGCTTAAACTTGGCCATAAAGGATTTATTTGCACAATATCCTTGGCATATGTCACTAACCCTAACCCCAACATGGGATCACATTAGACAAACCAGGACACTAGAGATCAGTCAGTGATGTCTTTAGAGAATGTTGTTCAGAGACAAGGGGGAAGTTGTCAAAATCAAAATAAAGCCATTCTGGGCATTGTAGCCCTTGCCTATAATCCTAGCATTTGAGAAGCTGAACCAGGAGGATCATAAACTTCAGGCTATTCTAGGCTTCATGGCAAGACTGTCTCAAAGTAACAAGGTGGAGTGGCCCATTCCAGCCCTTCCAAAATTAACTAAAGTCAAGAAATTAAGGAGAAATTGTTCTTATGTAGGGTTACTTGACATTAATCATGTATTTTAACCTTGGTTCCTATCTGCATTCTGTCAGTGCTATATTTTTCAGACACAGATATATTTTATCTTAAGATTGAGATGTTCAAACAAAGATGAGGAAATACAACTATTCTGGAATGAGGGAACATATCCTGAAGATCCTTGTGCCCCTCCCTTTGGCATCTGACTGTTGAATCAATGAACCCTAAAAATTAGAAATTTCCTCACGTCATCTTGTGCTGGGAGAAAGAAAATTCAGAGGCCTTGGGATCAGTGAGATGGAGAACTTACTTCTTAGAATGAGATTTACACCTTGTCTGACCACCCTGCAGGAGAGATACCCCAGTCAATGGTGATGGGTTGGACTATAACTTGACCAGTACTGCTTAGTTACGCATGTCTCATGCCTTCTATTTGAACATGAATTTCATGTTAGGACCTTGAAGACAAATTTGGAGGGGTCATTGGATCTATCTATCTATAAATTTTCCTAATGTGGCTGCATTGAGTAAATCCCTTTTCAGCTTTTTAAAAAATTACTACTGTTTTGTTCAATTGGCTTATTGAGAATAGATGGCCAAACCCAGCTTGTTAGGACTGCTAGGCCCTAAACCTTGTCCCTTTAATGCCAGTAACACTGCAGTAAAATTCCTGACAAAAGCAACTTAAGAAAAGAAGGGTATATTTATTTGGACTCAATGTTTGAGGGTACATCATGGTGGGGAAGGAAGGGTGGCAAGAGCAGATCTCTGCTGAGGCAGCAAGGGTCATGAGGCAGCTAGTCACATTGCAGAGGCAGGAAGCAGAGACAGTTGAATACTAGTACTCAGCCCACTTTCTTCTTTAATTCAATGTGGGATGCCAGCCCATGGGATGGTGCCACCTACTTTCAGGATGAGTCTTCCCTTCTCAGTTAAACCTTCCGGAGACATCCTCAAAGACATCCTCACAGACACCCTAGTAGTTTCTAGATCCAGTCAAGTTGACAGTGAAGATTAACTAGCACATCTCAATTATCTATAAGAATTTTGAGCTTGTTAAATATATTTTATTCATCATTATCATTATTTTGCAGTGTAGGGGGTGAAACCCAGGACCTTGGACACTCTAGGCAAGTACTCCACCATTGAGCTGCATCCATAGTCCTTAATACTAAAGGTTTTTTGTTTGCTTGTTTGTTTTGTTTTGTTTTGTTTTGTGATAGTGTCTTGATATATATGTAGTCCTGGCTAGCCTTATTCTCACTGTTTAACCCAGGCTGTCCTTGAACTCATGGCAGTCATACTGCTTCTGCCTCTCAAGTGCTGGAATTATAGGTATGTGCCACCACCCAGCTCATTAGTAGCAAGTATCTTTTTTTGTTTGTTTGTTTTTTGAGGTATGGTCTGGCTCTAGCCCAGGCTAACCTGGAATTTACCATGTAGTCTCAGGCTAGCCTCAAACTCACACTAATCCTCCTACCTCTGCATCCTGAGTGCTGGTATTAAAGGTGTGCACCACCATGCCAAGCTGGAAATAACTTTTTAATTTTTATTTATTTATTTATTTATTAACAACTTCCATGATTGTAAACAATATCCCATGGTAATGCCCTTCCTCCCCCCCACTTTCCCCTTTGAAACTCCACTCTTCATATCTCCTCCCCCTTTAATCAGTCTCTCTTTTATTTTGATGTCATCATTTTTTCCTCCTATTATGATGGCCTTGTGTAGGTAGTGTCTGGCACTGTGAGGTCATGTATATCCAGGCCATTTTTGCAAATATCTTAATGCATATGAGATCCTTTATTGGGGCTGGGGATGTAGCTCAGTAGGTGAACAGTTGCCTAATGTGCATTAGCCTCTGGTTTCTCTCTCCAACACTGAAAACAAAAGAACAAAATAAAGGGCAAATGTAATTTGATTTCAGTCTACCACTTAGAAAATACTTATTTTAAAAATACTTAATTAATTATTTGCATGTAGACAGACAGATTGAGAGAGAGAGACAGAGAGAGGAAGAGAGAGACAGGGAGTAAGAGAGAGAAGGAGAAAGAGGGGAAGAAAGAGAATGGGCATGCCAGGACTTCTATCTGCTGCAAACAAACACCAGATGCATGCATCACTTTGTGCATCTGCCTTTATTTTGGCACTGGGGATCTGAACCAGGGTCATTAGGCTTTGTAGGTGAACTCCTTAACCACTAAGCCATCTCTCCATCCTACTTAATTATTTTTTGATAATTTTATTCATGCATATAATGTATTTTGATCATAGTCATTCCCCATTACCTTACCTAGTTACGGCCCACCACTTAACACTTCTTTTCCTCTTCTATGTGTCCTCTACTTCATATGCCAAACTTCTTACTGTTTCTTGAAATATTCCTTATTCTTGCACCCTATATCCTTACTTAAGACTCTATTCTTTGTGCTGTTCCTTTTTGTTTTATGCCTGTCATATATTTTCTCTGTCAGGAAATTTTGGTCATTCTTCAAGCTCCAGTTTAAAAAATTTCTCATCTAGGGAAGCTTTTTGCACCACACACAAATAAAATCTGATGATTCCTTTTCTAAGCTTCCAGTACCTTTGATAATACATTAGTATTGTATTTACCACATTTGAATATAATTATCTAATGTCTCTGTCCCTCCTATGAGCCCTTCCAGGGCCAGGGACCATGTTTTGTCTTTGTCATCCATGACACCTAGCACAGTTGTGGTCACTAAAGGTTCTTTAATGAGCATTCATTTTTCCGTCGCACTATATTTATTGAACATTACATATATGCGAGGCCTTGTGCTAGGCTTCACTGACACATAGTGAAGAGTGGTGCTGGGGAATCAGGGGAGTGTTGTCAGAATCTGAGCAAGAAATAATGATGGTTTATACTACACTGTTGGTAGAAGAGGTGGTGGGCAATACATAGCATTTTAGGATACTTGTTGTTGTTGTGATTACTTATCAATATATGAGAGAAGTAGAGCAGAGTGTGAGATTTTGTCTGTCTATGCATTTGAGATATCCATATGAAGTGAGTAAAACAAGGGCCGTCTTTGATTCCCCTTATTGTTCTCTGATACTTGGTAGTGGAAGTAAGAGAAGGAAGTATTCAGATAGTTAAAAAACTGGTTTGCTGTGGCATTAAAGTAGCTAGAATTTATCCATTTTTCTTATATTCTACCCTTTGAAATGTTTTAGATGGAGTTTAGGTGATGTTTATTAAGTTTACGAAGTAAACTGACCCATACAACTGGCTTTATTTACCTATTCATTTATTAGTACATATTAACTGTAACTAATCATGGGTTTCATCATGGCGTTTTAATACTTTTATATAATGCACTTTGGTTAGTTTCAGCTGGCTCACTCAAGTGGCTTTTAATAACAACTGTGCAGGTCCATGAAGGTTAATAAAAATTGCAGACAATTTGGCTGGATCCATCATCTCCAAATATGGATATTAGCTCTTCCAGTATATATGAGAACTTGCTGGTAGCAAAAGATTATTAGAAATAAGACACTGCTAAGCAGTTAGGAGGACTGTGCAATGTTGGGTTTGGCCTTATTTTTGAAACATTAGACCTTACAATTTGGATATCAGCCCAGCAAGGTCACTGGCAACAGCTACTAGTGCAGATTCAGGGTTTTTACAGTTTTGGAACTCCAGGCTATATTCTAGGAGACTCCTGCTAAGGTGGGGCTGGCCACAGAAGTCTGCCTTTTTTTTTTTTTGCCATAAATGAATGTTTTTTTTTAAATAAATCCTTAAAAGGAAATGGCTTATCCATTATAGTCTTTTGTCTAGCCTCAGGAAGGAGTTAATGTTGGCTTTGATTGACAATGAGCTTGGATATCGCCATCACAATTTGTGTCCAGAAAAAAATCAGAAAAGCTATTTTTTCTCAAAGCCTTCTTCACAAGATTCTGTCTAAGTGTTGGTCATTCCCTTAGGCCTTAATGTCCTGTCTCCTGGCTGCTGGTATTGTAAGTTAATTTCTGGTTCATAGCAGTCAGTGCTTAACTCCTTAGAAATTAAATTTGTATTCCAACTGATTTACCTTCAAGTTGACAATTAACAGAAATGAACAGAAAAAAACCTCATTGATTTTAATCTGTTTTTAAATTTTAATCTTTAAAGTAGAGTTCATACTACAGATTTATGGACAGAAAGAGCAAGCATTAAAAACAATAAATTAAATTAATAAATAAAGCTTCCTTAGCCGCACCCTCCTGACTCTTGGGATGAGACTGATAAACAACCACTCCTGCTCTTTATTGGACTGAAACAAATGGAAGTAGCAGAAGGAACATCTTGCTGTTCTCCAAACACTTTCCCAACCTTTTCTTATTTGTCCTTAACTCAGGCTTACTTGGATTTCAAATGTGAACAACAGAGTCTAATGCAATTTACTGTTGTGGATTTTTAAATGAATGTTTATTAAGGAACATCTGTTTTCATTTAATATATTTCTGAGTGAGACAGAGATCCTAAATTGTAAGGTTTACTGCCAGATTCAGGTCTTGTCTTACCATGCTGAGTTATATAAGGTTTTATTAACCAGGCATTTTAGGAACTGAAGTATCTGGAACATGATTCCTTTTTTCTTTATTAAGCAAGATATGATGTTTTCTTAAATTTTCTTTCCTTTTGCTTTTTACCCTCCCCTTTCTCCTTGATTTGTGTCCTTTTCTTTCTTTTTTGAAAAGTATTATCACAATTTTTCTTGCTACGTTCGTTCCAGTGTTTCTTTTTTAAATATATTTTATTTATTTATTTATTTGAGAGAGAGAGAGAGAGAGAGAGAATGGGTGTGTGTGAGAGAGAGAATGGGTGTGCTAGGGCCTCCAGCCACTACAAACAAACTCCAGACACATACGCTCCCTTGTGCAACTGGCTTATGAGGGTCCTGGTTAGTCGAACAATGATCCTTTGGCTTTGCATGCAAATGCCTTAACCGTGAAGCCATCTCGGCAGCCCAATGTGTCCTTTTCTTTTTTATTTATTTCTGAGAGAGAGAGAGAGAGAGAGAGAGAGAGAGATAAAATTGGCGTACCAGGGCCTCTAGTCACTAGAACTGAACTCCATCTTGTGTGCATGTGTTACCTTGTGACTCTGGCTTATGTAGGTTCTGGGGAGCTGAACTTGGGTCCTTAGGGTTCACAGGAAAGTACCTTAACTGCTAAGGCATCTCTCTGACCATCATGTCCTTTCTTGCACTATGTTTTGATGGGTCTGTAAAAACATTGAAGTCCAGTGGAATAGTTAAAATTTTTGTGCTCTTAGAACTTTGGGATTTGTGGGAGGGTCTTGGCTAGGCATAAGTATGTCCACATAGTAGGAATAGCATGTAATGAAAGCATAATATACTCTTAGTTTTATTAATTCAAGAAATTTATTTCATATACTATGTGACACTATGGGAAAATGGCATCTCTCATAAGCCTTTACTCTTATTTTAGTTTATACTTTTTCAGACAAGGGTTCCCATTGTAGCCCAGGCTGCTCTGAATTTCACTATATATCACATTCTGGTATTGATCTCATGGCAATCCTGCCTCGGCCTCTGAATGCTCAGACTACAGGCTTTTATTTAAAAAAATAATATGAATTAGATAAGATAGTCATAGGAGGAAAATTTCTTCAGGACCTGTAAGCTGACCTTTTTATTAAGTTAAGATGCATGAAATCCTTGGAATCCATTCTCTTCTCCCCTTTTCATAATTCTTTCTAGTATTCAATAGGGTTCAAGTATAATTACTAGCTTCTTTATTTTTAATTGTCACTCTCCCCAAAAGTTGCAGATCATATGTAAATTTCAGTTATTTAGCCCAGGTCAATTTGGGAAGTACCTGGGAAATCATTTTGAGCCCACTCCTAGGGTAAGTGGAGTCTAGAGCTCAGTTTTTTTTACTGGTAAGGCCCGAGTCAAAGAGGGAAACAGAGAACAGTCTTCTCTGCCATAGGGCTCCTGCCTGAGATTATAAAATGTGATCAAATCTCTCATGTATGAGAAAGCATTTGAGAGAACAAGTTGGAGCTCTCTGAAAATCCCTGGGGATGTGGCCTCTTCTGGACAGCCTGTTGTTTTCCATTTCTTCTTGTTTTTCACGTTGAACTTCTCTTTAGAGGATTTCCTCCACTACTGCCTGTTGAGTTTCTTTTCTTCATGACAGAGTATTATCTGAGTAGAGTTAGGTGCGCTGCCTTTTAATTGGTCTGAGATAAGAGGTGCTGTGCTTTTCTATAGCCTTCAACCAGATCCTATTTGGTACCATTCAATGCAAGCTCCATGCTTAGCATGGTGATCTTCACATTCTCCAGGGTGGTCTAAATGCAGCAAAGATCTTGCCCATCCCAACAAATGAAAGTGAACTTTGTGGATTCTATAGGTTCTGGTCAAATAGTATTTATAATTTGTCTTTGTGACTAGACCCTTGTATTATTCAGATTCTCATTGTTTGGACAAAATACCCAATCAGAAGCAGCTTAAGGAAGGAAAGGCTTTATTTTGGCTTATAGTTTTGAGGGGAACTTTGTCATAGCAGGAGCATGAAGTAGGCTCAAATTGTCACATCAGCAGGAAGAAATTAGAGAGATCCAGTGATCCTGGGCCCACCTCAAAGCCCACCCTCAGAGAGAAATTTCCTCCAACAAAGCTCTACTTTCTAGAGGTTCTACAAATTCCCAAGCAGCACTGCCAACATGAGATTAAATATTCAAATACATGAGTCTATGGGGCATATTTTGCATTCAACCTCCCACAGCTCTTTTCTGTTCTACATTCTGTTCCAACTTGTCTGTAGATATAAGACCTATTTTTTTCAAGGTTGGGTCTCACTCTGGTCCAGGCTGACCTGGAATTCACTATGTAGTCTAAGGCTGGCCTTGAACTCACAGCGATCCTCCTACCTCTGCCTCCTGAGTGCTCGGATTAAAGGCATGCACCACCACGCCCAGCCTATAAGACCCTTTTTTTTTTTAGTTCGTGTAAGATAATTAGCTTCATTACACATTTTTGGGCATATATCATTGTACTTTACTCATATTCATCTCACCTTTAGCCTTACTTGCCTTGCCACCAATCCTCTTCCACCTTTCAAATAGTACCTCTTTTTTAAGTCATAAACATTAGACTACTTTTCCCTTCTATTTACACACACACACACACACACACACACACACACGTGTTTAAACATAGATACTGCATATGAACAAAAACATGCACTATTTTTTTTTTCGGTTTTCTGAGGTAGGGTCTCACTCTAGCTCAGACTGACCTGGAATTCACTATGGAGTCTCAGGGTGGCCTCGAACTCACGGTGATCCTCCTACCTCTGCCTCTCGAGTACTGGGATTAAAGGTGTGCACCACCACGCCTGGCTAATATTTGTATTTTTGAGTTTGGGTTATGTAGATTAACAGGACGATCTCCAGTTCCATCAGTTTCCTCTAAAATGACATAATTTCATTCTTTATGACTTTATGGCTGAATAAAGAAGACTGGCTTAGTGATTAAGGCACTTGCCTGCAAAGACAAAGGACCCAGGTTTGAATCCACAGGACCCACATGAGCCAGATTCACAAGGTGGACCATGCATCTGGTGTTCATTTGCAGTGGCTGGATGCCCTGGCACATCCATTCTCTCCCTTTCTCTTCACCTGCCTATTTCCCTCTCTCCTCTCTAATAAATAAAAAAACAACAACAAAAAATAATTTTTGAGACAAAGTCTTGGTATGTAACACAGGCTAGCCTCTTTGAACTCTTGATCTTCCTGCCTTAGGCTCTTGGATGCTGGGATTTTAGCCATGTGCTATCACGGCTAGATCCCAAACTCTGTTCTTTTTGAGGGATTATGATTTTACATAGTGATTCACCTACTTATAGTGTATCTTTCAATGTCTTTTTGGTATATCTCCAGAATTGTGCAACCATTAACAAAATCAATTTTGTTTGTTTGTTTATTCATTTATTTTGTGGTGCTAGGAATAGAAGTGAGGGCCTCCCATGTTCTCTGCAAGTTACTGAGTTATTTCCCCTCCTCATAATTAATTTTAGACTGTATTTATTGTCCTAATAAAAAAAAACCTATGTACTTACTACTAAGGCCTTCTTTGATTCTTTTTTTATTGTGATTCTAAATCTAGTCACAGTGAAGATTAAACAGCCATCTCAAGGCATATTCATGAAGGATGTGGTTTGAATAAGTCTGATGATCTCTTTTTGCTTCATTTTGGTCTTCTTTTTTGAGACAGAGTCTCACTCTCTAGGCCAGGCTGTACTTGTGACAATTCTTCTGCCTCAACCTCTCAAGTGCTAGGACTAAGTATGAGCTTACTAGTGACTTTTTTTTGAAAAAATATTTTATTATTTAGTTGCAAGGAGAGAAAGAGAGAATACTGGCACACAAAGATGTCTTTTTGCTGCAAGTGAACTCCAGATGCATGTACCACCTTGTGCATCTGGCTTTATGTGGATGCTGGGGAATCAAACCCAGGCCATTAGTCTTACAAGCAAACACCTTCAACCACTGACTGATCTCTTTGGCCCTCTAGTGTTATATTTTTTAAAGTATTTCATTTATTTATTTTGAGAGAGAAAGAAAGAAGCAGACATAAATATAGAGAATGGGTGTATCAGGGCCTCTAGCCACTGGAAATGGACTCCAGATGCATGTGCCACCTTATGCATCTGGCTTATTCCTAGAGAATCGAACTGGCTTATTCCTAGAGAATCGAACCGGGGTCCTTAGGCTTCACAGACAATTGCCTTAACTGCTAAGCCCTCTCTCTAGCTCTCTAGTGATATTTTTTATTTAGTTTTTTTTTCTTTTTTGTTTTTTTTGAGGTAGGGTCTCACTGTAGCCTAGACTGACCTGGAATTCACCATGTAGTCTCAGGCTGGCTTTGAACTCACGGCAATCCTCCCACCTCTGCCTCCTGAGTGCTAGGATGAAAGGCATGTGCCACCGTGCCTGGCTCCAGTAATCTTTTTAATGTCCCCCATTATGGATAGCTAGAGAGAGAACGAGAGGGTTGAGGGTGAGGGAGGGAGGGAAGGAGAGAGAGAAAGAGAGATTGAAGAGAGGGAGAGAGGAAGAGAAAGAGGAAAGGGAGTGAGAAAAGATTTTCTGGTGACTGAGCCTGAGATTTTAAGGGTTTAGTTGCATGTCATATGAGCATCTCTTCTAGAAGTTTGTTGTAAAACTTTCAACAGTTCACAGTGTGATTACTCAGTAAAGAACTCCTGATATCAATGCACATATGGCTACTGGCACTTTTATCCAACACTTACACAGACTTTCACCTGGCAATCACTGAGCTATTCTTGACCACTCTAATTTTGGCACTTCGACAATGTTATATAAATGGAATGATGTAGTGTTTGACCTTTTGAGACTATATTTCTTTTGGCCTGAGAATAATGCCCTTCTGATACATGTATGTATGTCAATAGTTTTTTTTTTCCTTTTATTGCTAAGCATTATCTCTGTGTCTGGCTATGCCACTTTGTTTATGAGTACCCAAGTTGAGGGATATTTGCCTTGTTTCCAGTTTTTAATAATTATAAACATCACTGCCCAGTTGTTCATGATTCTGGGAAGTATTAGAATGTACAGAGTGTGGAAGGTTATTACTGAAGGGGCCCCCATCTCTGCAGCTATGGGGACTTAATCAACAATGTGGGGTGGGACTTTTTGGTGATAGAGCTGCTTTGGGGGTTACCCATGCTCCTGTAAGTAACCCTAATGAACTCATTGATTCACCGGGCTTGACTTGGGGAGAATTGTTTTTCTGCTCTGTCAGTGCCTTATCTGGAATATTTAGATTATTTGTTCACATCTCACTAGGGAAATCTCATGCAACACCTCCATAGGGGACTCCTTCTCAAGACAAAAACAAAAATAAACTGAGGATAATTATAGATTCTACTTTCTAGTGTTGAAGTGACAATTCCCAGCTATATATATAAATACCTAGTTCACAGTAGCTACTGTTTATAGAGTTTCATATTTTGAGATTTGATTTTATGAATTATAGAATTTGATAATACATAGTACACGGTCCCTTTTTGTCACTCTCATTGTTGTGGGGTATGGGCCAGTGCTGAGATGGAGTTCTGGCAAATGGATTTAGGGATAGTGACCGTAACCATTTGTCATCAGGAAAAGATAGCAATTTTCAGTTGGGAGGGGAACTGAAGCTAGGGCCAGCCAATTTAATACAAGGGAATAATGCTCAACCAAAAAATAAAAATAAAAAGTAAGTCAAATGTCATGAACCAAAGGGGTAAAGGCATGAGAGTTCCAGACCATGATTAGGAGGACACCCAGATGCTAAGCTTCCCTTGTGCTAAATTTTGGCCCCTTTACCTTGTGTTTAAGGGGTTGGTCTGACCCTTTCCCTTCAGTGTGTCCTTTTATAGCTGCATTTGGAGGTCTTACCCTCCATTCTCTGGAGGAAGCCAGGCTGACTGCTTTTTTTTTTGTTGCAAATCACTGCTTCTTTGGAGCCAGTGACCTGGTGGTGTGCCAGGTCTCCCAGAAGGAGGTTCTCTAACACATACTGCTGACCAGAGCTGAAAGGCTGAAGAGCCCTCTCCGGAAATTGACTGTGCCTGTGGTAGGTCTTAGTCTGGGAGCTATTTCAAAAGCTGGATGTCATAGCCACTTTGTTGATCCTCCTTGTGCTTCCTGGCACTCCATGCCATGTAGGCTCCCTGGGAACTCCCCTTGGTCCCTGAGAGCAAGAGCTGGTAGCTGCAGTGTTGTTTTTCTTCTCCCTTTGATCAGTGTTCTGACTCCCTAGGTGAATAAGTCTTTTGTGTCAACATATGCAAAATATTCTGCTGGGAAGCATGCTATAAGGCGGAAAAAAATTATAGCCATAGCCAGTTCAAGTGCAGTGCTGTACCCGTGTGGAGCAATGTCAGTGAAAATTGGCACTGCAATTCAAATTGGTTTTGAGCTGTGAAGTGCTACAAAATGTTTTATTGCACAGCACTGAAGACCAACTTACATGGTATTTTTGTGTAAATCTTTAAGATAGTAATAACACCCGAGTCCAGCATGTTGCATATTATAAAGTCTTGTCATGTTTCAAACAACAAGGATGAGTTTAGGGCATGGATTATTACTCATATTTAACATATATGCAGAGATGGAAGGTGATGCAGTGTTACACATGGTGGGTGATAATGGGTTTTCGGGAGACTGAGTGCCTTTGATTATTATTTTATTTATTTATTTATTTATTTTAATTAAGTAGTTTTTTACTTAGTGAGTGCAGTCAATTTAGTACCATTATTAGGCTCATCCATTACCTACCCCCTCCCCTTGGCCCGTCCTTGTTGAGGTATATGGGTCATGCATTCTGGAGTTAGCCCACAGTTATGGGTAGGATAAATGTCTGCATCTCATGACCCAACATGTGGCTCTGACATTCTTTCTACCCCCTCTTCCGCAAAATTTCCCTGAGCCATGTTGATTATTTTTATTTTGGTAAAATCTATATAACATGAAATTTGATTTGATTGTTTCCACTCATAAGTATACAACTAAATAGTATTAATTACATCCATAATTATATTACTGTTTTTAAAACTATTCCATCATCCCCAATAGAAACTCTGAAAACAATTCCTCCTTTTCTTTTCTCCTCAGACACTAGTTTAACTTCTAATCTACTTATCTATCTTTGTAATTTTTTAATTATAGATATATAAGTAAAATTATATTTTCCAGGTTCATCCATGTTGTTGTATGTATGTAGAATGCCATTTCATTCTTTCCCCTTCCCCACCCCTTCTCTACTCACCCCATCTCTTCATTACTGTCTTTACATTTTCTAATATAGATTGCTTAATTTTGAATCTTGGGCCCATCTGTTACTAATTCTGCAACCTTGGAGTAGTCATTTACTCTATTTTCTAGTGTAAACAGTACCTATCATTTAAAGTAGTATGTGGTGTATGTTAAGTGCTCAATAAAATATGTTTTAAATTGCACCAGTAGTGTATAGCAGTAAGAATAAAATGTAAACATATGATATGATGTATTATGATTTCAGAGATGCAAGAATGTGAAATATATATAAAATCAATGAAGTATAGTATCATCATCATGATCATTATTACCAGTTGTCATCTAATTCAGGATTTGCATTTTGCTTTCAGGTTACCTGAGACCCAGAGAGTGCAAGTGACTTAGTAATAGATATGTATGAAGTCATTCTGTAACATAACTTCAATTCCATGTTGAGATTCTTTTGAAAAGTTTGTTTTTATTTCTTTTTTAAATTTTGAGACCTTAATACAACTATATAATGAATTTTGATCCCATTTACCTTGTCTTTTTCTCCCCTCCCAGTAAACCTCTTTTCTTCCCAATAGATTCCCATTCTATTTCCATGCCCTGTGTAATTTTTTTGACCCACTGATTTAAAATAGGGTTGTTTATTTAATAATAGGTGGGGGATTATTTACTGGAGAATGGGCAATCCTCCAGTGGTTACACCACTAAAGGATATGACTTCCTCTTTCCCAACAGTCATTAGTATTTAAGGTCACTTAAGTGTTGACTTTCCCAAGGGTACATACATGGAGATATTTCCCCTACAAGATATCATTTTGATTCTTTAACTCAGGATTGGTGAATGCAGCTGGTAATTTGTGGGACCTTGATGGCTGTAGAAGCTAAACACATGGGGGCAGGGCTTTTCCAAAGAGGAGTTAATTGTTGACTTTGAGGGGCATCTCTGTAAGTTTTAATAAGCAAGAATAAAGATTTAGCTTGTTTTTACAATGGATTCAGCAGTCCCTGTAATACATATTCTTTAATAGCCTATTTGAATTCATTGAATCTGTGGGAAAGTTGGACTCGAAAGTGGGCTTCCTCATCTGGGAATAGATCTGAACATAGAAAAGACCATCCATGAAGCACCTCAAAAGGGTTGAAGTGGAGAGCTGAATGAGGGCCTATACAGACTTAATGGAGGGCTATTGGAAATACTGTTCTAAGAGTAAATGAGACTGCTAGAAGAGCTTTTAAATGGATAATGTCAAGGTCTAATTTGCATGTTCCACTTTTATGTAGGACTCAAATCTCAAAGAGAATGAAAATAATATTTACTTCTCAGATATTGGTAGCTATAGACTGAGTGAACTGGGAAGCCAAGAAAAGGTCATTATAGCTTTGAAGAAATCTTTGGTAGTCAATTTGAAGTGTCTTTTTAATGGCCAGGTATAGCAGGGTAACTGGCAAGGAGTGAAAAAGCCCATAATGGAGGAATTTACTGATTAGGGATTAAAGTCTTGCTTGAGTTTCAAGTTTCAGGCAAGAGAAAATAGTGTTCTTTATTTTTTTTTTTTGATTTTTATTTATTTGAGAAAGAGAGAGAGAGAGAGACAGACAGACAGACAGACAGACAGACAGAATGGTTGCACCAGGGCCTCCAACCACTGCAGACAAATTCCAAATGCACGCACCACCTTTGTGCATCTGGTTTACATGCGTTCTGGGGAGTCAAACCTGGGTGTCTTTGTAGGGAAGCACCTTAACTGCTAAGCCATCTCTCCAGCCTGAAAATGGTATTTTCTGTTAGAAAACAAAAACTGAGTCCTTACTTGGTTGTTAATGGAGACTGAATTATTGTTTGTCCCTTCAGGGGAGGTGATCATATTCACTTTGTGTGATTTTTGTAGGGTGTTGGAGTTACCTTCATGTTGCTGGTACAAAAGATTTGACCAAAAGCAGCCAATGGGAAGAAAGGGTTTATTTTGGCTTAAAGTCTTGGCTTTGCCTTACAGTTTCATCATGGAAGGAAAGCAGGGTAGACCAGAGGATGGACATCACGTCTTGCTACAGCAGCTGGCAGGAGGCTGCAAGAGTGAGCTATGCTCTTTCAAGCTAGGGGTTAATAACCCTTAAGGTCTACCCCCAATATCATGCCTCCCCAAGCAAGGCTTCATCTCCCAAATTGTCCCTAGCTGGAGACCAAGTATTCAAACCACATGAATCTATGGGGGCCATCCCATTCAAACCACCACATAGGGATTAAGATAATTTGTGTTGCCATTTTTGCTAATAGGTCTCTGCTTAGTAAAGGAAAAGGATATTCAGGCATTACTAAAAAAGTATGAGTAAAGAGTATTCCATAGAGAGCATAAGGTAGAGTGAAATGTTTGGTCATGGGCATTGATGCCTATTACTTGATATTAGTCCAAAGCCTGTTATGTAGAATATGTGTTAAGAACAGAGTAGGATGTCCCACTATCAAGGAAAAGTCTTATTCGTCCTACCCTTGACTTTAAGATTTACCTGAAGCTTTATTCCACTGATGATGATACTTGAGTTGGAGGCCAGCTGGATCTGAGGACTTCCTCATTCCAGGGACAACATCTGGGGTTCTGACATGGGGATCCTTTGATCCTTGGGGCAGTAGGCCTTTAACTTAAAGTACCTGGTATATTAGTCAGGGTTTTCTAGAAGAACAGAACCCATAGTGTGAATTGTATTATAAAGGGGATTTATTGAATTAGCATATGGCAGTCCAACAATAGCAGTCTACAGGTCTGAGAGTCAAGGAACCCAATAGCTGTTCAGTCCACATGGCTGGATGTCTCAGCAGTCTCAATCCAGCACTGAAGGCCTGCAGGCTTCTTGGAAAGCCACTGGTCTTCAGTCCCCGCTGGTCTTTAGTCCACACTGGTCTTTAATCCATGTTGGCCTTTAGTCCATTCTGGAAGGCAGCAAGCAGCACCAGCAGTCACATGGGAGGAAGGAATTTTTTTTTAATCCCAGAGTTTCTTTAGATAAAGCTCCCCTCCTAGAGGGCCATCTACTTTGGGGGAAGGGCTCACTCTGGATGAAGGACTTTTTCTTTTAGTTAATCCATCTTGAAGCAACTTTAGAGACCCAACCAAGAGGAATGTCGGTGGATTCCTAATCTGATCAAGTTGACAACAGAACTTAACCATCACAGGTCTACCCATTGTAAATTTGACACCAAATCACATTTCCTTATATTATTTAATTTTTAAATGTAGATAGTAATAAGGTCATAATTCTGCCTAACATAACTATCCCACATACAACTGGAAACGCAAAATCTTTCCCCCCACAAAAAGCAAGGTTCCATGAGGAATGTTTAGTTTTTAATATAATAAATTAAATATAAATTCAATAACAATTAACTAGTGATATAAACTCAATTAGCATTAATTACATAATAGAGAAATAGAGGAAAAACAAAAGTATCTTATTGATACATTTGTACAAACATTTTTAAAAATTATTTATTTATTTGAGAGAGAGACAAAAGAGGAAGATAGATAGAGAATGGGTATACCAGGGCTTCTAGCCACTGCAAATGAACTCCAAATGCATGTCCCACCTTGTACATCTGGCTTTACATGGGTACTGGGGGACTGAATCTGGGTCTTTTGGCTTTGCAGGCAAGCACCTCAATTGTTAAGCCATCTGTCCAGCCCCACAAAGTAGGACAGAAACACTCATGGCAATTACAGTCCTTGTTTTTTTGTAACTGGTCACAAGGCCTACAACAGAACTTAACCATCACACCTGGTAACATTGTTTGTAAATATGAATTAAACTTTTTGTTCTTTTTTTTTTAATTTTTTTTGTTATTTTTATTTATTTATCTGAGAGTGACAGAGAGAGAAAGAGGCAGATAGAGAGAGAGAGAGAATGGGCGCGCCAGGGCCTCCAGCTACTGCAAACGAACTCCAGACGCGTGCGCCCCCTTGCGCATCTGGCTAACGTGGGTCCTGGGGAACCGAGCCTCGAACCGGGGTCCTTAGGCTTCACAGGCAAGCGCTTAACTGCTAAGCCATTTCTCCAGCCCAAACTTTTTGTTCTTGAAGGCTTCTAGACTATGTTTGTTCCAATTAGGAAGGATAAGCTTGATAGGGAAATCAGTATGAGTCAAAGGGGAATTTCTGATCATGATGAGGATGAAGAAAATATGACCCTATTTATCTGGCAAGAACACTAAAAATTGTTACGGCGACCTTGTTCTGGTCTCCACTCAGTTCCCTGGTTTTTGTGTTTCAGTGAATGAATTCAGATGAGACACAGAGCATAGCATAGAAGACAGGCAGAGTTCATTACAAAATAACATGAGGTACTCTCAAAGATGAGAGTAAACAATGATAAAAAAGGCCATTGCAGAGGAAAACACAGAATAGATATCAAGTTGCTCCAGCATCCTTTGTTGAGAAGGCCATCCTTCCAGTGAATTTCCTTCCTTTCTTTGTCAAGGAAAACTTGACTGTATTTGTGTAGCTCTTACTCCATTAATCTACTTGTGTACTTTTTCAACAAATACCATACTGTCTTGACTACTGTTGCATTGTTGTAAGTTTTGAAGTAAGGTAATATCAGTTCTCTGACTTCGTTGTTCTTTTCTTTTGTGGTTCTGGGTAAGGAAGCCAGGACCTTGTGCATGGTAAGCTGTTTACTGTGGAGCCATACCCCTACCCATGACTTTATTGTTCTCTTTTAATATGATGTTGAAGTTTCAGGGTCTTTTGCCTTTTCACAGACACTGTAGCATGTTAGTTTGTTGATATCCACAGAATAACTTGCTGCTATTTTACTGAAAGGGCATTGAATCTATACATCAAGTTGGGAAGAACTGACATAGTAAAAATAGAGTCTTCCTATGAATACATACATAAAACCTCTCCATTTATGTAGAGCTTTTGATTCTTTCATCAAGGTTTTATATTTTCCTAATATAGATCTTGCAGATATATATATATATATATAATTTCAGCAGGGAGTACTAGTACACACATATAATCTCAGTATGTGTGAGGTGGAGGCAGGAGGATCAGGAGTTTAAGGTCATCTTTGGCTACATAGCTAATTGGAGTCCAGCCTGGGCTACATGAGACTCTGTCTCAAATACCTTATAATAAAAAGGATTTATATATAAGATTTTATTATTTTGATGCTAATGTGCATACTATTATATTTATTTATTATTAATAATTATTATTCTTACATTCTTTGGGATAGATTCTCTGGCCTCAAATTCTTGGTGAACTTACTGCCTTCAGTCTCCTGAATGGTAAAATTACAGGTGTGAGCCACCATGCCTGCCTTGGTATTGATTGTCTTTTTAATTTCAAATTCAAATCGTTTATTATTGGTATATTATGAAATAATTGTCTTTATGTTTGTTTGTTTTGAGACTGTATTTCACTGTGTCATCCTGGCTGGATTGAAATGAAACAACCTGTGATCTTCCTGCCTCTGCTTCAGGAGTGCTGGGATTACAGGCATGCACTAACAAACCCAGCCACCAAGTGGCTTTTGCTTAACTATATGTCTTGTTACCTTGCTAAAATCAACTAGTAGTTTCAGGAGATTTTTTTTTTTTTCTGATTTGCAAGGATTTTCTACATAGATAATGATGGTAATCCAATATATGTAAGTTTCATTTTTTTTTTTTTTTACTTACTGTGTCATCTAGGATTTCCAGGTGAAAAGAAATAGTGAGAAAGGATGTAATTGTCTAGTTCTAGAGATAGTGGGAGTGAGAAGCCATCTAGTTTTTCACTATTAAGTGGGATATTGACTGTAGGTTTTCTGTAGATGTTCTTTATAAAGTTGAGAGAGTTCCCCATAGATATTATATCTAGTCAGATTGTTTTGATAGGATTATTTGCCACTGTTTAATTCCTTTACTGTTTATAGCCAGTTTTCCCAGCAAAATTTGTTGCAGAGGGTGTCTTTTCTCCAATTCGTATTTCTAACATTTTTGTCAAAAATCAGGTAGCTGTAGTTTCATGGGTTTATAGCTGGATTTTCTTTTCTTTTAAGCCGGATTTTCTGTTCTATCTCATTGATTTGACTTAAATGTCTGTTTTCGAAAAGAAATATTTATTTATGTATTTGAGAGAGAGAGGTAGATAGAGAGAATGGGAGTGCCACGGCTTCTAGCTGCTGCAAATGAATTCCAGATGCATCGGCCACCTTGTGCTTTCGGCTTATGTGAGTTCTGAGGAATTTAACCTGGGTCCTTTGGTTTTGCAGGCAAATGCCTTAACTACTAAGCAATCTGTCTAGCCCTAAATTTTGTTTTTAATGTCAGTTCTATGCTATTTTGTAACGATGGTTTTTGGAACCAGGTATGGTGATTTCTGCATGTTGGATTGCCCTGCTTGTATCATGTAATCTATGAAATTCCTATATATACATATACATATGTGTGTGTGTGTGTTCATTCATTCTATCTGTTTTGTTCTTCCAGAGAATGCTGACTAATACAAATGGTTTTACCAGGAATGGCTCTACAGAAGCATAACTATAAGGATACATTTCTCTATGGGCTTGGTGGTCTGGAGCTGTCTCTCAGACTTGACTAAGCCTGATAGCAAGGGGAGCACTAATAACCTGTAGTGTGAACTATTTAAAGGACTATACAAAATAGATACATTTGATAATCCTTGCTCATCTCTTGTGAGGAACAAGGAATTTAGTGACTCTATATTATGACTTTTGTATATTTGTGGACAAGTAAGAAAGATAATGGTTATTTCTCCAGCTCCAGAGTACAAAATTGGGGTAGATATACTTAGAATTTGGCAGAATGCCTACATTGAGTGGGGCCCAGAACATGAGAAGGCTCTTTAGCAGTTTCAGGCTCCTGTGCAGGCTGTTCTGCCACTGAGCCATATGATCCAGCAGACCCAATAGTACTTGAGATGACATTAAGAGACAGGGATGCTCTTTGGAGCTTTTAGCAGGCCCTCATGAGTGAATCACAGTAGAGGCCCTTGGGATTTTGGAGGAAGACCCTGCTGTCATGTGCAGACCACTGTTTTTCCTTTGAGAGATGGCTCTTGGCCTGACACTGTGCCTTAGTGGCAACTTAGTGCTGGAAGAAGTTACTGTGTGACATGAGCTGGGTGTTCTTTGACATACCAAACTATAAAGCTGAATGTGCACAGCAGCAGTTCACCATCAAATGGAAGTGGTTCATATATGATCTGGACAGAGTACGTCCTCAGGGCACAAATAAGTTGCTGAAGAAGCTACCCGAATGCCTTTGGTTCCCTTCTCCTGTTACAGTGTCTTCTGATACCAGTCATGCACCTATGGCTTCATAGGGTGTGGCCTATATTCAGTTCAGAAGGGCCTGGTATGCAGATGGTTCTATACTTCAAGAAATAGGCAGCCACAATATTACAGTCCATTTGTAAGACAACCTTGAAGAACAGTGGTAAAGGGAAATTGAAGTCTGGTGAGGTGACATATGCTTATAATATAAGCAGACTAGAGCCTGATGCAGAAGCATCATGGGTTTGAGGTTGCCAGGGATACACAACAAATTCCAGGCCAGCCTGAGGTATATATCAAGACCCCGTTTTTTTTTTTTAAATTTATGAGAGAGAAAGAGAGAGAGAGAGGAGAGAATGGGCACACCAGGGCCTCCAGCCATTGCAAATGAACTCCAGACACATGCGCCACCTTGTGTATCTGGCTTACATGGGTCCTGGGGAATTGAACGAGGGTCCTTTGGCTTTGCAGGCAAATGTCTTAACCACTAAGCAATCTCTCCAGCCCCCTGTCTTTTTTAAAATTTTTGTTTGTTTATTTTTATTTATTTGAGAGGGAGAGAGAGAGAGAGAGAGAGAGAGGCAGAGAGCAAGAGAGAGAATGGGCACGCCAGGGCTTCCAGCCACTGCAAACGAACTCCAGACACGTGCGCCCCTTTGTTCATCTGGCTTACGTGGGTACTGGGGAATCAAGCCTTAAACCGGGGTCCTTAGGCTTCACAGGCAAGCTCTTAACTGCCAAGCAATCTCTCCACCCCCTGTCTTTTCTTAAAACGTGTTTTTTTCAGAGACTAGCTTGCAAAATCTATTAAGATGGAAATTGTTTTATGAATCACATTCAATGCTTTTGGTAATTTTCCAAAGTTTATGTCTCGTAAGTGGATTTTACTCCCTGGATAGTTATTTGGACTCCACAGACATTTCTTTGGTAGTCGTCATGAGGTTCTGTGTTAGAACTAGTGATGAGAGAGATGGAGCTGCCCCAGTGCCAGCCTACAGGTAGCACAAGGCCTTATGGGGGAAATACGCATATTCATATCCATCCAGACTGTGGTGACCATATTTTGTGAGCCAAGTTTTAAATATATGCTGTTAATATTAGTATATTTAATGCTTTTGATAACAACTAAAATGGAATGTTTTGATTTGAGAATAGTCCCTATTTTGTGAAATATGCAATACCATATACAGAATGTAGTATATTGACATTTTGTAATTTTCTTTCTGTAGTGCTTCTGAGCATGCACTTAGGTGAGAGAAAACAAGGTTATTAATTCCCATGCTTCTGTTTTTCTTATCTCCCGACATTCTTGTCATATTAGGGATAGAACCCAAGCTTTTACAAAAGCATGCCAGGCCTGCACTCTACCACTAAGTTATGTCACCAGCTCTTGTTTTACTTTTGAGATGGGGAGTCTCACTAAGTTGCTTAGGCTGGCTTTTAATTCACTTTGTACCCCACATAGCACAAGAACTTGTGATCTCTTGCCTCAGCCTCCTGAATAACTGGGATTACAAGCCCATGCCACTGATCCAGCTCCTGTCATTTTTGTGTGGGTGAATTCTAGTTGAGGGAAAGTCAAAAGATTTTCCAGAAAAAGTCATTAACATACAATATGCAGTCTAAGAAATATGAGAACTTGGTAGAGACAGTCCTATATCCTGGTAAAACTTGGCATGCTAAAGGCATATGATTTGGTTGGTTGTTGGTTGATGAAACCTTTCACAGACTAAATGTAAACTTCTTTTTGAGACATCCGAAACTTTCTAGTTCTTCTGTTTGTAATTCTTCTCCAGTTACTCTCCATAGCTGCCACTTGAAGCTCTGATATCATTGTTAATTTTTCCCCAGATGTCTTGTCTGTTCACCTGCTATTTCCTCTTCCTGTATTTTTTTTTTTACTTTGAAAAAAATTGCAGTATATTTAAAGTGCAAATACCATCTTAGGTTTCTCATTCACACAAATCTGAACTTACACAGCAGTGTAACTCAATGATCTTTATTTCAGTATATCAGACAAGTTGGACATGTATGCATCTTCTGTCTTTCCGCCCTCTGTATGTAACAGTCTTCTTCATGGCTTCATGATGGAACTGCTTTCTATGTTCTCACAGCCAGTGAGGTTAGAATGACTGCAGGTGGGCATGAAGCAAGCTTAGACCTATGGGGTCTCTGTTCCACGCACTGTCCATTGCATCCACCTCTGTAGCTATTACTGAATCTGTGACCATAAGTTATAAATTAAAGTGAGACATAAATTAATACAATAACAAAAACTAAATCTCTGCATAACTCAGAATAACTCATCAAAATAAATAGCTGGTAAATGAGTTCTTTGTGGTGATTGCAGCCATGTTTTGGAGTAAAGCCAAACAAAGATTCGTAAGTGTTTTGCACACATGTGCTCAGGGGCCTTCTGAAGGAAAGGCATTCTAGTAAAAGTGTCACTGCTTCCTTGATAGTGTTCTGCAGGAGATAGGTGTGAATGCTTGCTCACTCATATAATCCAGCACATGGGATTTAATCAGTTTTCTTTTAAAAAGTAGTTACTGCACTCTACGATTTCAGTTCAAAATTTAAAACCAACAAACATCCTATTTTGGGAGGAACAGGAGGTTTCCTTATTTACGAGTAGGGTGAGCTGACATTTGGAAAATCTACCTGACCTAAGCACCTGTAGGAATTGTACAAACCACCAGTTAAATTCTTTATTTAGTCTTAGGAGGTATCTGACTGTTTCACTCAAGCTCATGAACTAACACTCTTAGGGAAAATGACAAATCTTATCCTGTCTGAACAAGTTTTGCCCTCTGGGATTCCAGTTCTTCATGGATCACAGCTAAGTGACATTTATTGCCAATTTTATAGTGATAGGACAAAAAGCTCAGTGGAGAGCTTTCAGGAGTGTTGAAGAAGAGTGCCTGTGCCATCAGGTATGATCAGAGATGCTCCTGAAGACCACTAGGGTTTACACTGCCTAAAGTGTCCCACATTCACACCCCTGCACCACAGCCAGGCTGTTCTTGACTCACAGGCAGGTGCATAGGGGGCCAATCAGGGCTCTGGCAACAGCCAAGCCTACTTTGTGCCCTCACTATTGTTGGCCTCCACAGAACAGCTTCTCATAATTCCACATGGGCGGGTGGGTGGGAGGGGGGAGAAACTGCACCTTGTAACTTCCTGTTGTCTACTGAAGTATCATTTTTATTCCCATTACTAAACCACTGGTAAATGGAACCTTAATCTTCCTCCCAGACATCATATAAGGGTAACTGGGTGCCTCAACACTCCAGTGTAGATGTGTTCTAGACAAGCGTCCTACCACTGAGCTTACACCTTGAGCCCTATTTTTACTCATTTCTTTTGTGTTTTGAGAGTCTTATTCTGTAACCCAAGCTGGCCTCAAGCTCATGACACTCTTCCTGTTTTAGCCTCCTGAGGGCTGGGAATACAGCTGTGAGCCACCACATCTGGGGTAGCCATGCTTCAGCCCCACGTCTCTGATTGTGAAAATTAAAAAAAAGTACCATAGGGCTGGAGAGATGGCTTAGTGGTTAAGGTGCTTGCCTACAAAACCAAAGGACCCAGGTTTGATTCTCCAGGACCCACATAAGCCAGATGCACAAGGGGACAAACGCATCTGCAGTTCGTTTACAAAGGCTGGAGGCCCTGGCACACCCATTCTCTCTCTCTCCCCTAAATAAAATAAAATATTTTAAAAAGTACCATAAGTCTAACATTACCCTCTAGTTTTATAAGCTTGCCTATTAATGTTGGAGTGATAGGCATATAGACAAATTGGCTATATACATTTTCTTCTGGGGAAAGTGGTATAAAAATCTCTAAAACTCAGGCAATGATCAAAACTACTATAAGATAATAACAGAACAGATGCATTTTCTTTCAGTGTTACCCTGTCATTTCACATAACTCATATACCTGTCACTTAGTGGGCATTCAGGGTATGTTTGTGCCCTCCTTGCTCCCAGCTCTTGTTCACATTAAAGAATACACAACTGGTAATTGACTGGGACTAGAGCCCAAGACTTCTGATTCCAGGCCAGTGTGTATATTTTTCAGGGTTGCTCTGTTAAAATGTCTGCCTCTTGAAGTTCTGACATAATTGTTACTTTTTCCCACAAATTCCTTGTCTATATGCCTGCTGTTTCCTCTTCCTATATTTTTTATTCCTGTGCCTGTATTTCTTTCTCATTTCAGTGCTATTTCCTTTTCTTTAAAGTCACAGCCAAATGTCATTTTTATTTATTTATTTGACAGAGAAAGAGGGAGAGACAGAGAGAGATAGAAAGGGCGCGCCAGGGCTTCCAATCACTGCAAAAGAACTCTAGATGCTTGCGCCCCCTTGTGCATCTGGCTAACGTGGGTCCTGGGAATTGAACCTGGGTCCTTTGGCTTTGCAGGCAACCGTCTTCTTAACCACTAAGCCATCCCTACAGCCCCAAATGTCATTTTTTAAAAATTAGTTAATTTATTTATTTTATTTGAGAGAAAAAAAGAGAGAGAGAGAATGAGTGCTCCAGGGCCTTTAACTACTGCAGATGACCTCCAGACACATGTGCCACCTTGTGCAGCTGGTTTATGTGGGTCCTGGGGAATTGAACCTGGGTCCTTTGGCTTTTCAGACAAGCACCTTAACTGCTAAGCCATCTCTCCAGCCCAAATGTCTGTCATTTTTTGAAACCTTTCCTATTCTACAACGTTTGTTCTCTTTGTCTTTGTAGTCCTAGTGTCTATCAGAATGCCTGACACAAAATGAATGGTGAGCAAACAATCTGCATGAGACTCGTTTTCCTTTTCTATTAGTAAGTAAAACATATATTGTCATGAAAATCCGGGTACTGAACCGGGCGTGGTGGCGCACGCCTTTAATCCCAGCACTCGGGAGGCAGAGGTAGGAGGATCGCCGTGAGTTCGAGGCCACCCTGAGAATTCCATAGTGAATTCCAGGTCAGCCTGGGCTAGAGTGAGACCCTACCTCGAAAAACCAAAAAAAAAAAGAAAATCCGGGTACTGTAGAAATGTATAAATGAGAAGATAATGATCACACACAATTGTACTCACAACTATGTTTTTCATTTATTTCCTTCTTGGTTTTTTAATAATATTATATTTTCTGTAGATAGTTGAGATTATTTTGATAAATACTTAATAAATTATTATTTCTTTATTTTTTGAGACAGTCTCCTTGTATTAGCTTGGCTGACCTGGAACTCTTTGTCCCTCCACCTAAGCCTCTTGAACACTAGGATGAGCCTCCATGCCTCTTTGCTTTATTATCTCCATTTAATCCTGTATTTCAGGATTACAGTAATGGGCTCCATGCTCTATCCTTTATATGATTCATGCTTTTTCTCTCTCTCCCTCATCTTCTTTCACACTTGCTAGTTCCCCTCCAAAACCTAGTTAGATTCTGTTCTTTCTACAAGCAGTGCTCTATACCTTTGCTAATGGTACTTTGTAAAACTAGTAATCACAATAAGCTTCACGTGGTTAAATACACCTTTTTGCCTGTGTTAATGTTCATACTGTGACGGAGATTAAATTTGGGTATGCGAATGGGAAGAGACTGTGGGGAAACTAAACCTGTCATTTCACATAACTAATATACCTGTCACTTAGTGGGCATTCAGGGTATGTTTGTGCTCTTCTTGCTCCCAGCTCTTGTTCTCATTAAAGCTACACAACTGGTAATTGATAGGACTGGGACTATAGCCCAAGACTTATGATTCCAGGCCAGTGTGTATCTTTCACAGGTTTCCCTGTTAAAATGTCTGGTTGTTGAAGATAACTTTGGTTCCAGAACCCAAGCTGCTTCTCTCACCAAAATTCCTTGCAAAGGAATTGTTTCCCACACTTTATTCTGACTCACTGACTGACCCAGGATAGAATAGTTCCTTGCTTTGGAATCTCTTCAGGCTCATCCCAAGAGCTTTTAAACAGAGCTAGGAATAGGATTCATAGCTTGTCACTCCTAGATTTTGGACTTGGACAATGAGGACCGGCCAGTTTCTCTGAGTAGTTTCATTTGGTTTTCTGTTTTGAAATCAGATCTCACTCTATACCTAGGCTGTCTTATAACTCACTATGTGCTCCAGGCTGACCTCAAATTTATGGTGATCCTATTGATTCAGCCTCCCAAGTGCTGGGTTTATAGGCATTATTCTTTTCTTCTCCCCTTTCCTCTCTCTCTCTCCGTCCTTTACTTTTCCCTCCCCTCTTCTCAATAAGATCTCATTGTGTAGCCCAGGCTTTCCTAGAATTCATTATTTAGCATATATCAGCCTTAAACTCATGATCCTTCTGCCTTAACCTCCCAAGTGCTATGGTTACATTCATGTGCCATCATGATTGGTCACAATTCCTAATTTTCTTATAAGGGAATACACATCTGAATATAGGAGTGTTGACATTTTGATTGACAGTAGTATTTACTAAGGGATATCAGAATCATAGCACATTAGAGCTGGAAGAAACCATTGACATCTTCCATTATAGTCTCTTCTTTTACTGGTAAAGAAATGGAGCCCAAGGGTAGATAGCTGTAAATAGTAGAGATTATTCTTGAAGGAGCTCAGAACTGCCAATTTGTACTAAGCAGCACTGCAGGAAAGGTTAATGTCCTTTAACTACATGACACTCATTCATTATGAACCATGGTATGATTCATAATTTTCACATGCCTATATAGGACTCATGAAGGATGTGTATATGTGCACACACACACACACACACACACAGAGAGAGAGAGAGAGAGAGAGAGAAATATACACAGCATAATACTTTTAATATTTATTTGCACGGAGAGGGGGGATATGAGTATACCTGAGCATACAGTCTCTTGCCACTGTAAACGTTGCATGTGCCATTTTGTGCATCTGGCTTCATGTGGGTACTGAGGAATCAAACCCAGGCTGTCATGTTTTGCAAACAGGCACCCTTAACAGCTGAGCTATCTCTCTTCCCTCTAGAGCACAATTTTTAAATAGAAATATGAAACAAGAGGCACAAGCTTCCATTCTCTAAAGGAATATTTTGAATGATGAAATTTTAAATGTCATATGGTGATTCTTTTCCAAACTCCCATGTATAATGCTTACTTGTAGGGGGCTATATGTATCAGTATAGGAGAACTTTCAAGGACATCTCAGAAATAGGTATCCAGAATCTACAAGCTTGCATTCATACAAAGGGCATTGTGGATTATGGAGCTCTTAACCATCATGGTTTTCAGTATTCTCTGTATGTTGTTTATAAGGAACCTATCTGGGCAATAGCACAAAAAGATTTCATGAGTAGTTTGGAAAATGAGGAAAGCAGCTAATGCCTAATGTGGCAGAGGCCGAACATAAGTGAAAAAGAGAGGCTTTGGATATGAATCTGACATATTCTGGCAACTGTCATATTTCCAATTGTGAAGGGAGCCCACAAAATTGATTTTCTTTTACTCTTATTCTGTGTTGAGTATATACATGACATATTGTCATAAGGTAGCTAAACAAGTCAGATTGTTTTCTCAGAAGAAGTCTCTAGAGAGGAAAATTAAAATTATATTGCCAACTGTTGTGATGAACACAGTTTAGAAACTAGAATCTAATGATCTGGGGACTTAAGATTTTCCTTAAGAAAATAATGCCATTTCCAGAATACAACACTTTGGAGAAATTAAGGTTGGTGGAAATAGTTCTGACCTAGTATTAAGTTTCAATAAGGCCATTGCATCTCTCTTGGCCTCTTTCCATTTATGTAAAAATCAGAGATTGCATTGACTCTTCTCAACGTATTTCCTGTTTACCTGCTAGTTTTGATGGACACATTTAGTATTGTTACTTTTAGCTGTTCCTCTCAGCCATTTGCTACATTCCCTGAGAAACTCCCATTCTCTCTTTGTGTAACTCTAGACAAACTGCATACCCCTGAGCCATATCTCCATCCCTAATTAGAGTTTCTTGCTACAGACAGATGGATGTGCTGTGCTTTTCATTTATGCAGATGCCTTTGTTTTCTCTTGTATTTCACAGTTGTTTTTCTGTTAGTTCATTTTCCACTGGACTCTATTGTTCTTTGATCCAGCCTCCTATTAATAGAGATTTGTGTTGGTCACCCCTTCCCGAGCTCATCAGTTTTGAGAACTGTGCTTTTTATTCACTGCTTAGAGGACTCCATTCCTGTTTTATTGCACCTGGAATGCCTCCAAGTATAACAGTATGTGTATTTCAAGGCCCTGCTATTGTGCCTCTATGAAAATTAGTCTTTGTGGCTTCTTTAAGAAGGGCATTTATTAATTTGCTATTAAAATTCTTATAATAAGAGGGTGGAGCCCAACTTGGGTTCTTAGGCCAATGTTGGCAGTGGGGACTATAGCTCGCTGGCTGCTGTTGTCCCAGTGGTCTCTCTGCCAATCCTGTCCCGGGAACTGTGGCCAAGATGATGTGCAGAGGACCCGACTCCATGCAGTTGGCCACAGCTGACACACAGGCAATAGACTGCAAGATGAAGTGCCACCTTGAAGAGAAAGAAAACGAGAAGTTCTCCGTCTTTAAAGCTTTGTCTTTCAGGAGCCAGATGGTAGCTAGCACCAACTAGTTCATCAAGGATAACATTGCTGGTGATGAGTTTATGCTACTGAGGATGTTCCAAAGTCTCCCTCATGAGAACAAGGCACCCACCTTGCATGCCTACCAGACCAAGAAGACCCAACATGATGAGCTAGCCTACTTCTAATTCCTCAGTCTCTGTATATATATCTAATCATTTTAATGTATCCTCTGTGTTGAGGACCTAGAAATAAATGCCATCCCTCCTGATGAGGTGTTGAGGGCCTCTGAGGCTCTGGCTCTCTGATTTGGTAGGAGTTGATTTTTCTCTATGCTGATCTCCTTCCGCCTTGTGCTGGTGTCCGGTTCATCAGGAAAACAGCCCCCTTGCTTGTTTCTCCAAGTTTTCTTAGTTTCAGCCGGGGCCCTTTTGAGGTATGATGGGGTGGCTCTCTCCTTAGGGTCTA
The DNA here is from genome assembly GCA_036346955.1 of Dipus sagitta. NCBI lineage: Eukaryota > Metazoa > Chordata > Mammalia > Rodentia > Dipodidae > Dipus > Dipus sagitta. Next base: position 57,592,603 of record CM070776.1, on the reverse strand, counting down.
CATCTATCTGAAAAAGAGAAGCAGATTCTCCAACGGAGAGTAAGTTAGCACCAGGACAAATGAGATAACCCTTACTTTTTTTTTTTATAGAGAATTTAATAGGTGTAGGCCCTCTTGTAGCCCACAATTGATAGTAGCTTGATACTGGAGAGTGGGCTTATGTTTGGATATGGTTCTGACTTGTTTCCCAGCTCCAGCTATGGGTCCCATACCAGTGAGGGGATCAGTTAGCCAAATTGAGAGCAGTTGGTTCCCCACCATGGCTGTGTGCCACCACTGCACTTGTGTGGGCATCACAATAAGTTATTTGCTGCTAAGTAGGTTAGACCATGCGTTGCTTCGATAGATATTGGTCAATTTCCCCCAGTCGCCCATGTAGCACCTTCTGGCACTAGACGCGGAGCTAGCCTACTTCTAATTCCTCAGTCTCTGTATATATATCTAATCATTTTAATGTATCCTCTGTACTGAGGACCTAGAAATAAATGCCATCCCTCCTTTGTAACTCTAGTATAGAGAAAAGGGGATTAAGGTTTTACCTTGTGATTCATAAACTGTTTTGTATTTATCTCTGATTAATAGTCCTAATTTTATTTTCAAACAATATGACACAGAATCTCTCTCTCTCTCTCAAAATTAGCACACCAGGACCTCTAGCCACTGCAATTAAACTACAGATGTGTGTGCCTCCTTGTGTGCATGCATGACCTTGTATGTCTGGCTTATGTGGGTTCTGGGGAGTCAAAACTGGGTCCTTAGGCTTTGCAGGCAAGTGCCCTAACTTATAAGCCATCTCTCTAGTCCCTAACTATATATATGTATATATATTAATATTTTATTAAATTATTTATTTGAGAGAGAAAGAGGCAGATAGAAAATGGGCACACCAGAGCCTCCGGCCACTGAAGATGCATGTGCCATCTTGTGCATCTGGCTTACATGGGTCCTGGGGAATCAAACCTGGGTCCTTAGGCTTCACAGCAAGTGCCTTAACCAATAAGCCATCTCTCCAGCCCAACAAATCACTTCTTAATGTTATAATTCTGGCACATATGGTGGTGTGTGTATGTAATCCCAACACTTAGGAGGCTGAGGCAAGAGGATCCTGAGTTGTAGTTTCTATATATATTTAATACTTTAATTATATTGTTATGAGTGAATTTATTGAAAGTCCTGATAATACTTTCCTAATAAATCATCTTTCTTCTTTTGACAATACTATAATTTCTTCACCTTGTCTTCAGGCTCAGACATTCTGTCCTCTCCATGGTCTATTATATTTATAAGGCTTTCTATGAATTTTTTCAATTTGACCTATTATGTTTTCATTTCTAGTATTTTAGATTGTTTTCTTTAATATTTATATTTACATACTCATATCTTCTATCACCTTCATTATTTCTTTCAGCTGATGTCCTGTATTTTTATAAGATTCCATAGGATTTTATCTTCTTTCATTCCTTTGATTTCTTTGAATATACTTATAATTCTTTTGAATTCCCTGCTGACATTTTGTCCAATTCACTTTCTCTCAATGCTATTACTATGGGGCTCTTAATTTATGGAGGGATTATGTTTCCCTGAATATTTTTGTGTTTCTTACATTACTATGTTGGAACTTTTGCATGTTGGATTATTTCATTTCTTGGATTTTCTGTTTGCTTTATCGGCTCTATTTCTAGGCATGTAGGTCAGAAGTTATATCCTCAGGACTAAGAGCTTAAGGTACCTAGTATGGCTTCTGTATTACTCTCAGTGTGGGAATACTAACAGCAAGGAGCAGTCAAAGTTGATGGGTATGTGTGCTATCTCAGTGTTTTAATGGAGAATTAAGAACACTTGTCCCTTTTACTTTAACTGTTGGTGGATAAATGAGCAAGGTTAGTATGGACAGTACTATTATTTTAGTTATTTAGAAGTGAGAGGCATACCGGTCGGTTAGTATGGGTAATCATGTTAACTTTGAAAAGATAGATGTGGTGAAAGTATCTGGGAGAGGAAAGTTGGGATATTGTTATGTTCCACAGATTTGGGATGTTTTTGATGCTATGGTAAAAGTATATCAGTTGTGCATGGGAAAAGAGAGATCACAAAAGTAAGACTGAGTGGAGAAAAATACAGAATAATGGTAGAATCCAGAAGAGCCATATACAAACACAAACAGAAGCATCATGCAATAGATATGCAAGCTTGGAGATTTAAAAAGATAGAGTAGGCCTGGAAAGATAGCTTAGTGGTTAAAGCACTTGCATGCAAAGCCAAAAGACTTGGTTTGATTCCTCAGGACCCATGTAATCCAGTTGCACAAGATGGCATATGAGTGTAGAGGATGTTTGCAGTGGCTGGAGGCCCTGACATGCCCATTCTCTCTCCCTCCCCCCCCTCCTTTTCCTCTTTTCTATCTCTCAAATAAATAAATAAAAAACCAAAAAATTGTAAAAAGAGTCAGTAAAAGGTTAAAAATTACAAAATTACCTTTATCATACAATTATAAACGGCAATGTATACTAAATGTACAGCAAATCTAAAAATTCATTATTTTTTGTTGGTGAGATGGGTTTTGAATTCTCTCCCTGTAATATTTCCTTTATAAATCTGCCTGATATGGAAGGTTCAATTGGCACTTCCAGGTCAGACCTATATAATGTGTTTTCAGGTATGTAGTTCCCTAGTCAAGTTTAGCCCAGTTACCTTTGGGGATGAGTTTCTATCTCACTTATACTGAAGTGTGAATTCCTTGGTGTACTTTCCATTTTGCCTTGGCTGGTTGATCAGCTGTTTGTGGTCTGTGTGGGATGGACATTGTGGAATACTTCCTGGAAGAGTTCTTGAGGATTTCAGTTTGTCAATGTTCTATTCTTTTTTTTTTTTTTCGAGGTAGGGTCTCACTCTAGCCCAGACTGACCTGGAATTCACTATGGAGTCTCAGGGTGGCCTCAAACTCACGGCGATCCTCTTACCTCTGCCTCCCGAGTGCTGGGATTAAAGGCATGCACCACCATGCCTGGCTCACTGTCCTATTACTTAGGTTCTTTTTGTTTTGTGAGTCTGGATTGATTGGAGAGAAGTCTTTATCCGCAGTTTCCAAGGTTCTCTCTGGTGTAGGCGGGGCATAACTGTTGCAAGCAAGGAGAAACCCTTCCTGATGGCTGGCTAGAGCTTTCTACACATTTGGTTGTAAATATTTTTTTTTCGGAATGAAATAGAACATAAATAAACAGTTGCATGAAATACAGGAGTCAATGTAGGCTATGAAATGGAATTCAATAAAATACAGAAGAAAAATAATTGTATAGTGTTGGAGATCAAATATTCAATAAGTCAACCAAAAAGCTATGGAAAAATTCTCACCAGTAAAATAGATCCTGAGAAGGACAAAATATGATGTCTTAGGAAGAAAATAGAGGACTTGGTACATTCAATTATAGATAATGATAAATTTAAAAATGAATGAAGAGATGAGCAAGAGGGATGGCTCAGTGGTTAAAGCAGTTGCCTGTGAAGCCTAAGGACTCATGTTCAACTCTCCAGGTCCCACATAAACCATATGCATAAAGTGACACAAACACGCAGGGTCACACATGTGCACAAGAGGGCATAAACATCTAGAGTTCGATTGCAGTGGCTGGAGGCCCTAGCATGCCAATTTCCTCCCTCCCTCCCTGTCTCTCTCTTCTTCCTTCCTTCCTTCCTTCCTTCCTTCCTTCCTTCCTTCCTTCCTTCCTCCTTTCGCTCTCCCCCCCTCTCTTATATAAAACCGCCACTCTGTTGGGTTTGCCTCAAAAAAAAAAAAAAAAAAAAAAAAAGAATAGCTAGGCATGGTCATGCAAGCTTTTAATCCCAGCACATGGGAGGCAGAGGTAGGAGGATCGCTGTGAGTTCGAAGCCACCCTGAGATGACACAGTGAATTCCAGGTCAGCTTGAGCTAGAGTAAGACCCTATGTCAGAAAACCAAAAAAAAAAAAAAAAAAAAAAAAAAAAAAAAAAAAGGAATAAAGTAAAGAGAGCATAGATCTTTGGGACACCTTGCAGAGGTGATATCTGTGAATTATGGGCATTTGAAAAGAGTTCCGTGCAAAAAGCATAGAAAATATTTTTAATGCAATCATAGGAGAAAATTTCCTGAATATAGCAAACAGAACAAAACAAAACAAAAACATTTGGTTTAAGAGGCATACAGAACATCAAATAAATAGAGCCAGAAAAGAAACTCCACATATCATATAGTTAAAATACTAAATATGCAGAAGAATGAATGTGTATGGAAAGCCTGATTCTGTCCTATCTTGAAAACTCCTCTGCCAAACAAACAAATTAGTCTATTTCCAATGATTAAATTCAACTTTTCTGAAGTTCTCAGGACCCTCAAAGAATGTACCACCCTCAAAGAATGAATCCAGATCCTTGCTACAGTATCAAGTGAATCTCCCATAGCCTAGTTCCTGGTAGTGTGCTTGTTCCCTTTCATAGTTCATCATCTGTGTCTCCAGTGTTTGCATTTATCTTGGCCTCCTAGTCTTCCAAACTTCTAACAGACTGGCCTATTAAATTATGCTTACTGCATTATAGGGAATTTCTGCTCTTAAACTTTTAAGCTCCTCCACATTCTTTCCCCAAACCTGTTCCAAAAGCCTGTGAACCACATGGTCAGGTTTATCACAATGAGACCCCACTTCTTGATACCAATTTTCTGTATTAGTTAACCTTTATTATTGCTGCAACAAAACAACTGAGAAAAGCAAGTTAAAAAAGAAAGGTTTTATTTTGTCTTACAATTCAAGGTCACAACCCATCATGGTGGTGAAGGCATGATGGCAGGTGCATGAAGCTGCTGGTCACTTTGGATGTGTAGTGTGGAGGTAGGGAAGCATGAATGCTGATGAATGAAGCTTGCTTTGTCCTTCCTATATAGTGCAGGACCACCAGCCATGGAATTGTGCTGCCTTCTTTCCAGATCAGTTAACCTAATCTAAAACATCTCTCACAGACATGCCCAGAGATTGCTTTCCATAGTAGTTCTCTTCATCTCAAGTTGACAAGAGAGAGTAACTGTCATGTGCTCATAGCACTGGAAGGTGGCATAAGGCTGCTGGGAGAGGATTGTTATAACCAGTCTCATTCAGCTGTGGACACTGTATGTAATGCTACTGACTGCTAAGGAAAATTTGCCTACTGGTACAATACTGAAAAGTGCTAAGGGAGTAACCAGCTACTCTCTGATTGGATTAGAGGCCTGCTCCACATAAAGCAATCCTTATCTGGTAGTATAAACCAAGACAAAAGTCTATGGCTGGGGATGACACAGATCTAGTGGGGCAGCTATTGTGGTTTTGGTAACTGGACATGATATGATCATTAAATTTCCCCCCTTGGTAACTATGATTATGCCCATAGATTAGAGTTCCTATCAGCTTTGGTCATAGGAACTTTTTGTAGTGGATAGCAGTAACTGCAGAGATTCAGATCTATCAAAGTGATGTGACTAGGTGACCGATAAATGGGACATCTATATCAACCCCCACCCCAAGACTAACACAGGGGTAAACAGTATGAAATTGTCATGAGTGGTATTGCTTGGCTTTGATGTTAAGTATGTGAGGGTTATTAAGTGTATGTTTTCTTTTTACCTGTGCTAGTTTAAACTTACAGTGGTCTTATTACAATACAACCTCACTGTAGGTCAAGGATCAACCATCCTTTTAAATTTATTAGTGCTTATATTATGTTATTTTGCATGTTGGGGAAGGTTCCATGTCAGTTGGAACAGAATCTTGACATGTTTTACATGGAGTGTTTTATAGTCTGCTAGGTATAGTTAGATTGTAGTTTTGTTAAGTCTTCCCTTTCTTTTTGATTTTCTGCCTGTGATATCATTACTATCACAGCCTCTTTGACCTTTCACCTCTGCCATTTTTGCTTTGTGAACTTCAGAACTCTGTTGATATACGTACATAGTTGTTATTGGCATATATTCTGGATAGGTTAAAGATTTAACTTTAGTAATTTATTTATTAGTTTTTTTTTTTTTTTTTTTTTGAGGCAGGGTCTCACTCTAGTTCAGGCTGACCTGGAATTCATTATGTAGTCTCAGGTGGCCTCGAACTCACGGCGATCCTCCTACCTCTACCTCCCGAGTGCTGGGATTAAAGGCGTGCGCCACCACACTTGGCTTTATTAGATTTTTTAAATTTTCTCTCCCCCAAACTCATGTGACAGTTTAGTTTCCATTGCATCCTTATTAATAAATTGGACTTTAAGAGGTGATTAAGTCACTAGAGAGATCTCTGTTCTCTTGAATGAATTAGAGTTGCTATTGCTGGGGTGGGTTGGTTACCACAGGATCTAATTCATCATAAAAAGGATGAATTTGTGGCTGGGGTGTAGCTCAATGTTAGAATGTTTTCCTTGCATGTGTGTTTCCCTGGGTTCAATCCCCAGCACTACAAAGAAAATAAATTTGACCCTACTTCCTCTATCTTTAATGTGCTTCTTTGCCAGCCCACCTTGTTATAACATGGCAAGAAAGGCCTTCCACTGATAGCTCCTAAATCTTGGAATTCCTAGTCTCCAGAATCATGATCCAAATAAACCTCCAATATTTATAATTAAAAATATAACCACATCCTTTATCATACCTAAAACAGAGAAATGTTTACTTAAAGAGAACATGGAAACATATTATGTATAGTCCTAGGTAGGTACTCGAGAGGCTGAAACTGCAAGGCTGCTGGAGCCCATGAGTTTGAGACCATTTTGGGGAACATAGTGAGGCCCTGTATCAACCACCTGTAACCACCACCACCACCACCACCACCACTTCCTAATATAATCAAATAAGAGTAGGCATTCTAATTTCCTGATTTGAAATCCAGATTCAGAAAAGGTGTATACATTTTACTGGGTTGGGATTTTTACTTCTGACTATGATAATGTTTAGTTTCATCCTTTCCTAAATTTTGATGTAGACAATAAAATTATACATACACACACATATTGTGAAAGTAGAACTAAAACTGTCTAGTTGCACAAGGGGTCTTATGGGAAGAGGAGGGTAGGAGAAGGGAAAAAGGGAGGGAGGGGAATATGGGGAGGAAGGATAGACTATAAAGTTTTTTTCCTTCTGTCTTTTTTTTTTTTTTGGCACACAAATCCCCATCTTTGTTCTCTCAAAACTGAGTTTTTGCAGATGCTCTGCCAAGAAGAGCTAGAATTTTCCCTTGGGAATCACACAAAGCCCTTGTACTCAGTAAATTTGAAAAAGACAAGCTTTTCAGATGTTAATAAGTGTAAACTGGACCAAGGAAGCTCTACAGTGTGGTGGGCAGATTAAAACACCCAAGTAGTATAACCTTTCTCTGGGCTGTGGCCAGATTCTGACTTGGTGATAACGTACAAAGGTGGAACACTCCCAGAGGTCACACACTTAACTTGGAATTCAGTGCGAGCTCCAAAAGTCATAGCAAGAAAGAAGCCCTGGCAGCACCAGGCACCTACCGAGTGCCAGGTTCTCTCATTTTCTTTGGCTTTCTCTCCTGTTCCTTTCCCTGGCTGAATGCTTAATTGCCGCCATTGCCACAAAATTCATTTCGGAAACTTGAAAGAAATGGTCTCTGTCTTGGAAAGAGCATGGGACCCACAGTCAGTAGATAGCCAATTGCTTGTTTTTGTTATGACCACCATCATTATAATCTATAAAAATATCAAAATGCAGAGAGTTATATTATTAACACCATTGTCTCCATGATAAACATTTTAAGACATTTTTCTTCATGCTGTTCTCTCTATAAACAAAACATTACATGGGGCTGGAAGTGCTTGCATGCAAAGACTAAGGACCCAGGTTCGATTTCCCAGAATGCATGTAAGCTAGATATGCACATGGTGGTGCATGCATCTGAAATTTGTTTGCAGTGGCTTGAGGCCCTACCATGCCCATTCAGAAAAAAAAAATACATAGATATGAAGTCTATTTTTACCCTTCTTTTCTTTCTTTCTTTTCTCTCTCTCTCTTTTTTTTTGAGGTTGCATCTCACTCTAGCTCAAACTGACCTGGAATTCACTATGTAGTTTCAGGGTGGCCTCGAACTCATGGTGATTCTCCTACCTGTGCCTCCTGAGTGCTGGGATTAAAGGTGTGCGCCACCATGTCAGGCTTATTTTTACTCTTTTCCTCAGTCCTGTTTCTGTTCAGAGGCTAGCTTGAGTTTGGTTTGTAGCCATCTTAATCATGTTTTCTATTTCATTTGTATGTGTATGTATGTTTATGATATTAATAATATGACAATATAATATTGTCAAATATATGCAATACATATGTGATATATGTATATGTATACATACATACACACATATGTATGCATATCTATATGAAAACATGGTCAAGAAGGATGCATATTAAATATATCTGTGTCAATAAATGTATCATTTATTAACTTGTTTTTGTTTTTGAGACAGTCTCATATAGCCTAGGTTTAGCTGGGGAGGGAAGACCCAGCTTGAACTTGCTATGCAGCTGAGACTGGCCTTAAATGCCTAATGATTCTTCTGCTTCTGCCACCCAAGTGATGGGATTAAAGGTATGCCTTAACATGCCTGGCATTTTTACATATGAAATCATGACATTAATTACCTCCAAACTTACTCAGCATCATTCCTGAGAGGGGAGAAACAAAGAGGGGGGCTCGGGGAGACTATTCTCACTGCTATAACCAAATAATTGACCAAAAGCAAATTAAGGGAAGGATGCTATGTGGTCTTGGAAATTCCAACACCAATGAAATTAGTCAACTACTTTTGAATTCAGCCTCAGGCTGGTTCACAGGACATGATAGAATGCAGGTGGATTTTTGTTTTTTGCCAGAATATCACATGAATGGCTTCTTGTTTAATTCCAGATAGAGTCATGGTTTCCCTCTGAAACTTATGAGGTAGGATTTCACTGCATTTCTGTAGGCATTCTGATTTTTCATACTCCCACTAGAGTGGCCCATTAAGCTGGGCTTACAGCACTGTATGGATTGTCTAGTCTACAGGTCCAGACTCTTACACATTCTTCCTGTAAACCAGTTCCACTGGCCTACAAGCAACATGGTTAAGGTAGTCTTAGCAATAGTCCCTCTAACTTCTGATATCAGATTTTTTTTGTATTAGTTCCTCTTCTTTTTACTGTGATACATACTTGACATAAAGGAGCTTGTTTATTATTTATTTTGGCTCATAGTTCAGAGGCATGCATGGTGTGGAGGGCATGGCAACAATGGGAAAAGGGCTGTGACTCTGACCAGGAAGTAAAAAATTGGAATGCCAGTACTCAGTTGGCTTTCTCTTTTGTCCCTTTTAATTTAGTTTAGGGACTCCGGTACATGTGATGGCGCCAGCCACATTTCAGAGTGGGTCTTCCCTCCTCAGTTAAATCTTTCTGAACATACCTTCATGTACACAATCAAACATGTGCCTCAATGCCCTATGTGTTTCTTAACCCAGTCAAATTGACAATAAACATTAACCATCATAAATACAATTCATTCTCACATTCATATTCTCTTTCCCTCTTTCTTTCTCTCTACCCCCTATCTCATTAAGTCTAGGGCCTCAGATAATCTAGATAAGCATTCTACCACTGAGCTACGTTTAATCACTTTTTTGGAGATAGCGTTTCACTATGTAGCTCAGGGTAGCCTTCAACTCATTATGTAGCCTAGGCTGTACTCAAACTTATGTTCTTCCTGCCTCTGTCCCCCAAGTTCTAGTATTATAGGTGTGTGTCATCTCATTAAACTTAAATTTTATTATTATTATTTGTTATTTTTTTTGAGTATATGTATGTACATGCATATGGAGGCCAGAGGTTTATGTCAGGTGTGTTCTTTTATTGTTTTCTACCTTAGTATAATTTTTTTGAGATAGGATCTCTCATTGAACATAGAGTTCACCAATTCAGCTAGGCTGTTTAGCCAGAGCCCCAGGAATCTGCCTGTCTCTGCCTCCCCAGTACTGGGATATCAGGTGCATGCTGCCACACCTGGCATTTTAAGTGGGTTTTGTACTCAGCTTCTCATAGCAGAAACTTTACCCATTGGGCAGTCAATCTCCCTACCCCCATCTCACCCAATTTTAATAGTTTTTTTTTATTTCTGCTATGAACATTTATGGAGAAAATAAAAAAATAAGACCTTTAGGGATAGATCTATAGCTCTGTGGTAGAGTATTTGCTTAGCATGAGTGAGGTCCTGGATTTGATCCCTAGCACCAGGAAAAAAATTCTCTTGCTAACCTCAAAAATCCCTTTGTCAAATGTAGAAAAGACAATTGTTTTATTATGGGTAAGCATTAAACAAGACTGGGATGTGACTCTCAGGCAGTCAACTATACAGGTTGCCAGCGAAGGAAGAAATCTGGCCCTTTTATTTAGCCAAGTATATATAATTCATTGCATACACATTATCAGGATAATGTAAATGAGAGGATTCCATGACATTGTTTATTGTACATATGTAATAAATCCAAAATGAATGTGGTAATTGGAGTGGCCATCTGTTAGATAATTGCCTTTATTTTATACAAAGGAAAAATTAAGATTTATCTCTGTGATAAGCAGGCAAATAACACTTGAAACAAGGCATCCAGGAAACATCCCCCCCTAAAAAGGGAGCTCAGGGCATATGTTAATGTTTATGTTTCAAGGAGATGGCTATCAGGACCTTATGGAAAGTATTCTTTGTTTATGCTGACAAGAGCTTTATTTAGCTTTTTAAAAGATTTGTGGGATGCCAGGTGTGTGGCACACGCCTTTAATCCCAGCACTCGGGAGGCAGAGGTAGGATTGCCGTGAGTTCAAGGCCACCCTGAGACTACATAGGGAATTCCAGGTCAGCCTGGGCTAGAGTGAAGCCCTACCTCGAAAAACAAAACAGAACAACAATCACAAAAAAGGGTTAGAGAGATGGCTTTGAGTAAAGGTGCTTCCATGCAAAGCCTAAGGACCCATATTTGACTCTTCAGGTCCCATGTAAGCTAGATGCACAAGGTGATGGAAGTGTACAAGGTTGCACATGCATACAAAGTGGCACACGCATCTGGAGTTTCATTACAGTGGCTGGAGACCCAGGCATGCCAATTCTCTCTCTCTCTTGCACAAAAAGTAGGTGGTCATGGTGGTGCATGCTTTTAATCCCAGCACTCAGGAGGTAAGGTAGGAGGATAGCTGTGACTTTGAGGTCAGCCTGGGCTAGTGCAAGACCTTGCATCCAAAAACCAAAAAGTAGATGGATGATAGATAGATGAAGTAAATAAATAGATTGGAAAACATCAGATACATAAATATATTACATCTTACTTTTATTTTGCCTTTTTGAAACAAGATCTCATTATATAGCCCAATTTGGCTTTGAACTCATAACCTTTTTGTCCCCTTTTCCAAATGCTGAGATTACAGTAGTGTACGTACCATGCCCTACTAGGTTTATCATTACTAGTTTATGAAATGAAATAAATTTTCCTTGGTAATTCTAGACTTGGTGAAGATGAGATGGGTTAGTATATATTTCTATAGGGGTAATTTGAAATCTGAACCACTTCTAATCTCAAACGTTTTGGATAAGGATAATCAGTATATTAAATTACTTAACATAAGTTACTTACAACTATATGGGTTTCCATCAACTTTTATATTTCATCTTTCTTGCCTAACTACAGTGATTAAGATCATCATACAATGCCAATTAGTAAGAACCATAGAAACATTTTAAGCTTGATCCTTCCTCGAATAAGAATTTTAAAATTTCACTGTGAAATTTGATGTTAACGTTTGCTTGATAGTGGTTGTCAGGGTAATTAAATTCCTTTTTAATTCATACATGGTACTATGTGACTTTTCTTGGGGAGATATATAAAGAAAAATCTATTCCCCCCAGACAGAGACAGCACTGACACACAAAGAAAGGTTTCTATCCAAGTCCAGTTTATTGACCTGCTTGAGATTACTTACAGGAACCTAGGTGACTCACAGGCAGTTACACCACAGAAAAGTCCCATCCCAGTCCATTGTTTACTGCCAGAGTCTTGAGACAAAAGAGGCCTTCTGAGGATTTAGTAAGGTCGCAGGTCTTCACTCCCTCCATAAAGGGATGTTATATTAGTCTCATGAGGGTCTTATGCTAGAAGTCAAAGCTGGTCTGCTTCATTACCATGATAATCATGGCTAGTCAGGAGGAAACAACTGCAATACAGATGTTTTTTTTTTCTCCTATTGGTAATAATGATCAAGAATGTGTATTGCAGAGCTGGGCATGGTGGGGCACACCCTTTTCTGTCTTTAAGGTAGGGTCTCATGTATCCTAAGTTGTCCTTGAACTCTCTGAAGATAGCCTTGAACTTCAGATCCTTTTGCCACCACCTCTCCCGTGCTGGGAGTGTGTGCCTCCATACTCAGGGTTATGCCTATCTCATGCTGTGGTGCTGAGGATTAAACCCAGTGCTTCCTGCATGCTAGGCAAATACTCGACCAAGTAAGCTACATCCTTATCCTCACTACACATTTTATCATTCTCTCACTGAATAAGCATGTATCGAGTCTGGTGTTCCTTATACTGTTGTAGTGAGTGTTAAATAGATAAAAATCCTGGCTGGGTGTGGTGGCACACACCTTTAATCCCAGCACTCGGGAGGCAGAGGTAGGAGGATCATCATGACTTTGAGGCCACCCTGAGACTACATAATGAATTCCAGGTCAGCCTAGGCTAGAGTGAGACCCTACCTTGAAAAAACAAAACAAAACAAAACAAAACAAAACAAAACAAAAAAAACAACCCTTGTATTTGTGAAATATACTCTACAAATGATAAGGCAGACTATAAACAAAATAATTATTTAGATATTTAGTACATTAAATGTTGCTAAATGATAATGATGAAAATAAGCACTAATGAAGATATTGGACATTTATGTTGTGTCTAGAACAAGTTTTTGCTATCAGACATAAATGAATGGCTTAGCTTTTTGCTCTTTTTTTGTGGTGCTGGGTGCTGAAAAGTGTGTGTGTGTATGTGTGTGTGTGTGTGTGTGTGTGTGTGTGTCTGTGTCTGTGTCTGTGTCTGTGTCTGTGTCTGTGTCTGTGTCTGTGTCTGTGATGAGACTTGCATGTGTGGGTCTGCATATGGAGGTAGGGGACAACCTTAGGTGTTACTCCTTACCTTCCACCCTGTTTTGATACAAGATGCCTTTTTTTTTTTTTTTTTTTTAACCACTGACTTTCCCAGTTCTCCTGTGTTTGCTTCCAGTCTTGCTGTAAGAACATTGGGCTTACAGATGCTCATGCTGTCACATTGGACTTTGAATGGGTTCTGGGGATCTGAATTTAAATTCCTATATTTGTATGTCAAGTGCTTTATCTACTGAGCTCTCACCAGATGGAATTTCAGCCAAAGGCCTCATGCATTCTAGGCATGTGCTTTCCTAATGAGCTACATACCTAGCCCTTTTTCTTCTCTTGGCAACAACTTCTTCTCCTTCTTATTATATGTTATTTTTAAGGTAGCATACAGAGTTTTAGGGATAATTTTGGCATTTTCAGATATAATTTGTTTTAGCTTATTCTCTCCTTATCTCCTCTGCTCCCCTCTTCCCCTTGTATCCTCTCCCCTTCTGTTTACAAGTCACATGTGTCCTATTGCCCTTTTCCCCAACTCTTTCCTTGTCATCTCTTTTTACAGAGTCTTCATCACTATTCTAGTTTTTTAGGTTTTACCTATGCGTTCCCTCCAACTTTACACACACACACACACACACACACACACACACACACACACACAGAGCTACGATCCACATACAAGAGAGAACATATGGTTTTGGGCTTTCTGAAATTGGGTCAACTCACTTAAGATAATTATTTCCAAATCCATCTATTTTCCTAAAAAATTTATAATTTCATTTTCCTATATTGCTGAGTAAAATTTCATTGTGTATATATACTGTATTTTCATTATCCATTCACCAACTGATGGGCAAATAGGCTTGTTTTATTTCCTGGCTATTATGAATAGAGCAGTGATAAACATGGATGTGTAAATATCTCTGTAGTGAAGTATGGAGTACTTGGGGTATTTACCTAGGAGAGGCATATCCAGGTCTTATGGCAGTTTTATTTCTAATTTTAAAAAGTATATATTTGCAAACACAGAAAGACAGAGAGGGAGAGAAAGAGAGGGAGAGAGAGAGAGAGAGAGAGAGAGCGAGAGTGAGCGAGCGCGCATACTAGGACCTCTTGCTGCTACAGACAAACTCTAGATGCATGAGCTACTTTATGCATCTGACCTTACAATCTTACTTTACATGGGTACTACGGAATCAAACCTGAGTTGTCAGGCCTTGTAAGCAAGTACCTTATACTTTGACCCATCTCTCCAGTCCTATTTCTAATTTTTTGAGAAAACTTCATACTGTTTCCCATGATGGCTGTACAGTTCCACCAGCAGTAAATAATGGTTCCACTTTCCCTTCACCATCATCAGCATTTGTTGTCAGTTTTTTAAATTGTTTTGTTCATTATTTATTATTTATTTATTTCAAAGCAGCAAACAGAAAGAGAAAGGCAGAGAGAGAGAGAGACAAATGGGCACGCCAGGGCCTCCAGCCACTGCAAACAAACTCCAGATGTGTGTGCCCCTTGTGCATCTGGCTAACGTGGGTCCTGGGAAATTGAGCCTTGAACTGGGGTCCTTAGGCTTCACAGGCAAGCGCTTAACTGCTAAGCTACCTCTCCAGCCCTACTGTCAGGTTTTTGATCATAGCCACACTGACTTGAGTGACGTGGCATTTCAAAGGTTTCTTTTTTTTTTAACTTATATTGGCAACCTCTGTACATATAGACAATATACCTTCATTACAGTCCCCTCCCACCACTCTTTCTTTTCTTCCTCTCTTATTTCCCCTCCATTGAATCCCTTATTTCCCATTAGACTCTCTTCTATTTTGATATCATCATTTGTTCCACTGTGCCACTGTGAGGTCATGAATACCATGACAGCTTTGTATCTGAAAGACAGTATTGAAAAGCACTCTTCCCCTTCTTTTGTCTCTTGCATTCTTTCCACCACCCCTTCTGCAATGGTCCCTGATTCTTTGAGGGTGTGATAGAGATATCTCAGTGTTGAACACTCCACTGTCAATTCAAAGTGGTTTTTAAATTTTCATTTCTCTAATGGCAGGGGATGTTGAACACTTTTAAAAATACTGGCCATCAAGAGCAGGGCGTGGTGGCGCACACCTTTAATCCCAGCACTCAGGAGGCAGAGGTAGGAGGATCGCCGTGAGTTCGAGGCCACCCTGAGACTCCATAGAGAATTCTAGGTCAGCCTGGACTAGAGTGAGACCCTACCTCGAAAAACCAAAAAAAAAAAAAAAAAAAACAAAAAACAAAAAACAAAAAACAAAAAACTGGCCATCTGTGTTTCTCCTTTTGTAAACTATTTGTTCATTTCTTTTGATCGGCAGCTTTACTTTTTTGGTGCGTAATTTTTGCAGTTCTTTATAAATTCTGGATATTAGCCCTTTGTCTAAAGTATAACTGGCAAAGATTTTCTCTAATTATGTCTATTTGCTTTACTAATGTTTTCTTTTGCTGTGGAGAAGACTTTTAATTTCATTTATTAATTCTTGGGACTACTACTTGTACTATTGGTGTCATGTTCAAAAATTTCTTGCCTATATCTTGAAATGTATATGTTATGTTTTCCTTTAGCATATTCAGTGTTTCAGGCTTTAAATTAAGTTTTTTGTTCCACTTTTGAATTGATAATTATACAAAGTGAAAGATGCAGATCTATTTTCATTTTTCTGCAGGTAAATGTTCCAGTTTTGCTAGCACTGTTTATTGAATAGGCTGTCTTTTTTCCATTGAATATTTGTGGTTTGCTTGTTGAAGATTAGTTGGCCCTAACCTATGCGGGTTTACTTGTGGGTCCTTTCATCTGTTCTGTTGGTCTAGACATCTGTTTTGGTGCTAGGACCATGCTATCTTTGTCACTATCACTTAGTAGTATAATTTGAGGTCTGGTATTGTGATAGTTCCACCTGTATCCTTCCTCTTAGGGTTTCTTTCAGCTATTTGTGAACTTTTGTGTTTTCATATCAATTCTTGTTTTTTTTTTCCAGTTTAGTGTGGCACTTCATTGGAATTTTGATGGAGATTGCATTAAATATTTAGATTAATTTTGGTATTGGTGCCATGTTTACAACATTAATTTGGCCAATATAGGAGCATTGAAGGTCTTTTTATCATTTAGTATCCTTTTTGTTCCCTTTTTCAGTGCCAGGAAGATTTCATTGTACAGGTCTTTCACATCTTCAATTAGGTTTAATTCCTAGGTACTTAATTTAAAAAATGTTTGTATTCATTCATTTGTAAGCAGAGGGGTGAGGGGCATGCCACTGCAAATGAACTCCAGTTGCATGCTGCACTTTGTGTATCTGGCTTGATATGGGTACTGGGTAATCAAATGTAGAACTTCAGGTTTTGCAAGCAAGTGATTCAACTGATGAGTCACCTCTCCAGCCCAGTACTTATTTTTTTTTGCGGGGGGGTTATCGAGGTAGGGTCTCACTCTAGCCCAGACTGACCTGGAATTTTCTATATAGTCTCAGGGTGGCTTTGAACTCATGGCAATCCTCCTACCTCTGCCTCCCAAGTGCTGGGATTAAAGGTGTGTGCCACCACACCCAGCTATTTTTTTAAAATAATTTTTACATATGACAATTATTTTCTTTTTTAAATGTTTTTTTGTTTATTTTTATTTATTTATTTGAGAGCGACAGACAGAGAAAGAAGTAGGTAGAGAGAGGAGAGAATGGGTGCATCAGGGCCTCCAGCCACTGTGAACAAACTCCAGATCCATTCGCCCCTTGTGCATCTGGCTAAAGTGGGTTCTGGAGAGTTGAACCGGGATCCTTTGGCTTTTCAGGCAAACGCCTTAACCACTAAGCCATCTCTCCAGCCCCATAATACATTTCTTGTCTTACAAAATAAATTTGTTCTCATAAAATATTTATATTGGAGCTGGAGAGATGGATTAGTGATTAAGGCATTTACCTGTGAAGCCTAAAGACCCCAGGTTCAGGGTTCCCAGTACCCATGTAAACCATATGCACATGGTGGCACATGCGTCTGGGGTTTGTTTGCAGTGGCTGGAGATGTGCCCTATCTTTCTCCCTCAACCTCTCTCTATATATAAAAAATAAAAATAAAATATTAAAAAATTACATTGTCATGCAGCTTATTTATGGCTGTTATTTCAAATAGATACTTGAAATTGATTCAATAGCAGTAGATGTATATAAATAACACTACTTGGAGTCAATAATTAAGATTATAGGTGGGACTCTAAGACTCTACAAAAAAATAGCTTCTCTCTAAAGCCTTTTCTTATCTTCCAAGTATACAATCTAGATTGTTGCGATTGTAGCTTTTTTTTTTTACCTAAATGAAATACTTTTAGATATATAGTACCTTAAGCTATTAAGAGATCTACTAATACTGCAACTGAAAATTTCTTCAAGAAACAGATGTTTCTTCCTGCTAACTCTGTGCCAGCTGGGCATATTTAATGAAGAAAGAACCAAATGATTTCAGCATGAATCCTAAGTACATGTTGAGATTTTTTATCAGAAATGTTTTTACTAGGAAGTCTTACATATTTTTTTTGAGGTAGGGTTTCACACTAGCCCCAGCTGACCTGGAATTGACTATGATATAGTGTCAAGGTGGTCAAAACTCGCAGAGATCACCTGCCTCTGCCTCTGCCTCCCAAGTGCAAGTCTTAAATTTTTAAAAGAATGTCCCTTAGCTGGAATATTTTATTCCTCTCCTTACTGGAAAAGGAAATGTGTGATCCTTTTGTGTCTCTTTGTGGGGAAGAGGAGATGAAACTGCCTAATACTCCTAAAGGATGCTGTGTTCTAGAAGGAAAAAGTGAAGAAAATAAACATTTCCAATTTTTTTGTAACCTAAATGAATAAAG
The DNA here is from genome assembly GCA_036346955.1 of Dipus sagitta. NCBI lineage: Eukaryota > Metazoa > Chordata > Mammalia > Rodentia > Dipodidae > Dipus > Dipus sagitta. Next base: position 57,574,591 of record CM070776.1, on the reverse strand, counting down.
CATATTTTATTGCAGGAAAACAAAAATTAGTGTTTTCAAGAGAAATCCAGTGCTCACCATTACATTTTTATGCTTGTGTGCATATTAGTATAAAATAAGGATATTTAGATAAAGGAACTTTGTAGTTGCTTATTTCAAAGTTCCCAGTACTTCACACTTTTTGGTAATAAATAGTTTGGCTACTCCCAGTCCTGTTTCCAAGCATTAGCTACAGGTGAACTTCTTTCAGGTTGTGAGGATGAGCCCCTGGTGTCCTGCTCCAGCCAGTTTCATTTTCATTGCTGGAAGCCTAGTCAATACTGGATTTTCATTACCAAGTACTTTTACATGGAATCTATCCCCTGGGCAGAGCCCCAGATATTTTTCAACATCATATACTCCCTCTCATTGGCCTGCACCAACTCTGTCTTCATATTACAGAACACCAGGGTTTTGGACTCCACTAGGACAATGGCATTACATGAGGCCTGTTCCTTGATTCGAACCATGACCTCCTGTGTGAAAGTCCCTGGCCAAAACACCTGGGAGACCAGGTCCTTGTCACAAGCCTCCTGTGCAGTTAGCTTCTGCCCATGGAGCATCATTTTGTTTGCAACTGTTATGCTCATAATCTTGGGAAATGTAAAGGTTGAGCAACCATCTGGACTTTGACCAAAATTGATATAGGGTGTTTGAAAGAAAACCTTTTCATTAGCCTAAGCCACATCATAAAGAGGCAATATAGATGCTGCTAGCCCAATAGCTGGGCCATTTACTGCTACAAATATAGGCTTCGTAAACTGAATGAAAGTATTTACAAAATTTCTGACAGAACATACCATTTTAGTGCTTTCGCGTTGCTTGTTGTCTGTGAGACACTGTTCAAAATAATTAAAGTCGAGGCCACCACAGAAGATGCTACCAAGGGCACTGAGCAACACCAGCTTGCTGTCGTCAGCCGCAGCTTTGTTCAGAGCATTTTGGCCCTCTTTCATCACCTCTAGGTTCAGTGAGTTATTGTCTGATGATTTTGTAGATTACAAGATATAAATGAACCCATCATGCTTCCTGACAATAATATCTCTTAATCTGTGGGCACTCTCAGTCTGCCTTAGGCTGAAATGCAACTGCTTTTCCACAGGTTTACATCTTCTATTGCCAGTCATTTTCCTTTTCTCCTCTGTTGCTCCCGCAACCATTTGTCTGGTGACTGTTAGCACATCCATGAATGGAGATGTATGTTTTGTGTTACTGGCTAAGTCCGGTGCTGTGGCTGAAGTCACAGGACCAGATATTTGAAGTTCTAATGGATGCATTTTAGGCCTTCTTCCTGTCCCGATTTGCTGTGCACCTGGACCCAGCAAAGCTCCAGTGGGTTCTTCTTTGGCCACTTCCTGTGCCACCATGTCCTCAGTACGCAGCTCCACAGCATCCAGCTTCTCGGGTCTGTCATGCTGAAGGCTGCCCACCAATTTCTTCCTTTTAATGGAGCTCTTAGGTGCATATTTCTTCTTTGTATGTGATTTTATGGGGTCCATTCTTTTCTAACTGGAGATGCAGGGCTGTGGATTTCCTGAACCCATGGTTGTGAACAAATTACAGATTCATTCTTTTTTACCATTAAGCATAGTGGCTTTTGACAATCAAGAGTGACGTAGGGGAGAGGCGACTGTAGGCTTGCTAACCTGGAAATGGCTTCCCAGAGTTGCTTGCAAGGACACCACGTTGCTCTCTGTCCCTCTCCACTGTGTTGGCAGTTGAAATCAAGCATGTATTCATGTGCCAAGGGCTGCTTCCTGTTCCAGAGCCATACTCGCTGCCTTAGCCTTTGCATGAGACTAGATACTCTGGGTTTCTTTTTGTTTTGTCAACAATCTTTGAACTTGAGCTACTGGTAGAGATTCAGGTAATTCATTTTACTCCTTTTCGAAATAAATTTAAGCAACTGATAACCAGCAGCTTGTATTATTTAAGACTTCTTGGCACGTTTTTAATCCCAGCACTCTCTGAATTCATCCTCTGTGTGTTTGTTGTTAGCATACAGGAAGGCTACTGATTTCTGTGTGTTTATTTTGTATCCTGCTACATGTTAGGTACATATATGTTTAGGATTATAATGTCCTCCTGTTGTCCTGCTGTATTCCTTTAATCAATATAAAGTGCCTTCCTTATCTTTCCTAACTAATGTTGGTCTGAAGTCTTCAGTAGCCTTCCTGTGTTACGATAGTGACCCCTGCTTGTTTTCTGGGCCCATTTGCTTGAAACACTGTCTTCCAACCTTTCAGGCCAGAGACCCACTCTGGGAGTAGCATGGTTCAAGAGATTTGTTGAACCTTTTGCTGAAGATAATATTTTTTTAAAGATGAGTAAAAGTATTTTCTCTAAAATATAGGAAAAATATATTTCAATTTCATACCATAATTGAAAGTTTACAAATGAAAATTCAGAGTTCTTGACCAAAATAAAAGCATTTTTATGGTCATGCCACATTGCTTTCCCTTCATTCATTGCTTCCATATACTTGGGCTCATAGTAAATATACTGTGGTCAAACTAAACCTGTTCTGCTTCCAGACAGTATGCTAAACCAGGCTAGCCATCAGTTAATGTGGAAAATGTCAAGGTGGTATCTATATTGTCATGTAATCTGCCATGGAGAGGCAGGTAAACCACATGGGTCCTAGATACACCTCTGCCTGATAGGTCTAGGATTTTGAGCTGCTTTTATATAAAATGGAGCTATTTCTTTCTTTGTCAAATGCTTGTGGACACTTGGTTCATGAGAGATGAGAAACTATTTAGATTATTGTGCACAATGGAAGCTCAACAAATGCTCATGAAGACCCTTGGAGGAGTGCCATTTTGTAGTTGCAGGCTACCTGGGAGTGGGATTAAGGGTCAGAACAAGCTCTAGAACTTTGAGGATTTCTTGAACTTGCAGTTTTGTTGAGGGTAGCAGTGTTGACTATATTTGCTGTCTTCTTCCTTTGCAGATTATTCCTCTGCAGTCCAGAAATTTTCCCAGACACTGCAGTCATTTCAGTTTGATTTCATCGGAGACACTCTAACTGATGATGAGATTAATATTGGTAAGTCTTCAGCTGTGTGTGGCCATACACTTCTGGAAGCAGGCCTGTGATCTGGCTGCTGCCTTGGTTTGTGGATACAGAGCAACACCTGGACCTTTTGCTTCTTTTTAGTCTAGTGCAAAGCCTCTGGGAGGCTGCATAGGAAAGAAAAGGAAACTGTTCTCTGCTAGTACGATTTTGCTGTCGCATAGAAGCAACCAAGACATCTTCTGAACCTACACTGAGGCCTTTGGCTCAGCTTGCAGGGGGATATTCATAAAGCATCTAATGTATGAAAATAGATATTTTCACAAAGGAGGATAAGTGATTTATTTTCCAAAAATGACTTTTAGTAAGAATTTTTCTAAGGAACAAATTACCTTAGTGTTTTAAAAAAGTAATGATTTAATTATAGCTTTTTAGACATTAGGTTTGACATCTTCATTGGGAACTGAATCTGATAAGTTGTTTTTGTGATATTTGAACCATCTTTGAGATTAAACATTAGAAGGATAAGGAAATATGCATTTAAGTTTGTTGTTATGAAGAATGGTGGTTTTATTTTATTACATTTTTTAAAATATTCTATTTTATTTATTTATTTGACAAAGAAAGAGGGAGGAAATGAGAAAGAGAGAGAGAATGGTTGCGCCAGGGCCTCCAGCCACTGCAAACAAACTCCATACGTGTGTGCCCCCTTGTGCATCTGGCTAACATGGGTCTTGGGGAATTGAACCTGGGTCCTTTGGCTTTGCAGGCAAACACCTTAACCACTCAACCATCCCTCCAGCCCAAGAGTGGCGGTTTTAATGTAAATGTTCCCCATAGCATCAAGTATTTGTGTTTAAGTGTCCTACTTAGTCCCTAGAAGGTGCAGTCTTGCTGGAGGAGGTGTGTCACGGTGGGTGGACCTTGAATCCAGCCCTACTGGATGTTCAAAGCTAACTTATTATTCTGTTCTCTCTCTGCTGTGGATGTGTGATGTTGCGAACCTGCTGCTTTTCTCCTCCATGATAAAACTTCCCTTTTAAACTCTACGTCTGAAATAAACCCTTTCCTCCTGTTTACTGCTTCTGGTCAGGTGTATTTTTTTTTTTTTAATTTTCCCCAGCATTAAGAACATAACTCCAAGGGCTAACTGTCTTTTTATTGATTTATTTATTTTATTTACGAGAGAGAGAGAGAGAGAGAGAGAATGAGAATGAATGGGAACACCAGGGCCTTCAGCCACTGCAAACAAACTCCAGATGTATGCACCACCTTCTGCATCTGGCTTATATGGGTCTTGGAAAATCGAACCTAGGTCTTTTGGCTTCATAGGCAAAAATCTTAACCGCTAAGCCATCTTTCCAGCCTGAATTATGCCTTGAGCCAAACTTATTTCTCTACGTCTGTCTGTAAATAAAGTTTTATTAGGACACCACCATATTTACATAAATACTGCCTGTAGGTGTTTTGTATGGTACAATAGTATTTATTACTAGTAGCAGTAGTGTGAGTGACTAGATGGTTGTTTCCAGCCAAATATGAAAGTTTACTGACCCTTGTGATACAGGGTTAAAAGACTTGTGAGATGAGAACATTGAACCACAGAACTTTTATGAATGATCTACTGTTACTAGAAGAAGTGACATACATAATTACAGTTATTGTCCCCATAACCAAAACATAAAGCAGTATTATTCATAAATGCTCATTGTAGTTTGAGTAATATATAAATATTATAAAGTATACAATTGGACATGATATTCTTGTATAGTAGCAGCATATTGGGCATACTGATGTATTTAAAACCCTTTCCTGTACATGTATCCATTTTCTTTGTATGCAGTTTAGTTTATACTAAATATATAGTTTTAGGCAGGGTAGTGTTTGCCTAGGATGCATGACACCCGGGATTCAAAGCTCAGCACCACATAAATTAACATGGTGGTTCATGCTTATAATCCCAGCATTTGGGAGGTGGAGGCAAGAGTATTGGTAGTTCAAGGACATCCTCAGCTACATAGCAAGTTTAAGGCCAACCTGGGCTATATGAGATTATATATATATATATATATATAAAGTTTATTTATTTGAGAGGGGGAATTGGCACACCAGGGCCTCTAAGCCACTGCAAACTAACTCCAGATTCATGTGCCATCTTGTGCATCTGGCTATATATGTGTATTGGGGAATTGCACTTGGGTCCTTAAAGCTTTGCAGGCAAGCACCTTAACTGCTGAGTCATCTCTCCAGCCTGATGTATATCATTTAATAAATGTGTTTACTTATTTGCAAGCAGAGAGTGATAGAGAGACACAGAAAGAAAGGGTGCACCAGGTTCTCCAGCTACTGCAAAAAAAACCCACAAAAAACAAAAAACAAAACAAAAAAACAAAAAACAAAACAAAACAAAAAAATACTCCAGGTGCATGCACTTCTTTATGTATCAGGCTTATGTGGATACTGGGGAAACAAACCCAGGTCATTAGGCTTTGCAGGCAAACACCTTAACCACTGAGTCATCTCTCCAGCCTCTATATCTTTTTTTTTTCCCCTTTGGATTTTCAAGGTAGGGACTTGCTCTAGCCCAGGCTGACCTGGGTTTTACTATGTAGTCTTAGTGCGGTCTCAAACTCATGGTGATTCTCCTATCTCTGCCTCCTGAATGCTGGGATTAAAGGCATGTGCCACCATGCCTGGCTCATATATCTTTTTTAAGTAGGTGAATGTTATAGTAACAGTTATCTTTTAATGTGGTATTTTATCATAAGCATTTTCTCATAATGTTTAAAATGCTTTGTAAGGTTCATGGAGCTGCAAGCATATTGTTTTATTCACTGCTATTTCCCCGACACCTAAAAGAATGTCAGGCTTGTAATAGAGGCTCAATGCATATTTATCAAATTAAGAATAATGTATACAAGACTACTTCATTATTATAGGAGTTGTAGTTCATTTTGTATTTTGCTACTTTTGGGAATTAAGCTTATTTGTATTTTGGCTATTATAAATACATTCATAATGAACATCTTTGTGAGAATGATATTGATGTATATTTTGATTAAATGTAACTAACTATTACATAACTATTTGTATTTGGGTTATTTCCTTAAGTGATTGTATTGTATTCTACTTTGTAAAGTCTGTTCTGGTCCAAGTTTATAAGTTGATCACAATATAAGTGGCTCTGGAGGCATACTCCTTTCTTCTCTACACGTTTGTAACTTTGACAAGTGGTTTAATCTCTCTGAGTGTTAATTTTTCACATTTGTAAAATGGGTATGCTCATTACTTTTCTTGTTGCTATAGCCAAATACTTGACAAGAAACAATTTAAAGTAGGAAGGATTTATTTTGGTTTACGGTTTGAGAACACATAGTCCTCACAGCAGGATAGGCATGGTACTGTGACTGTGAGACAACTAGCCACATTGGCGAGAGAGAGAGAGAGAAAGAGAAAGAGAGAGAGAAAGAGAGAGAGAAAGAGAGAGAGAGAGAGAATATGCTGGTGTTTACTTGACTTTTTCATTTTGCCCCTTTTATTCAGTTGTGGACCCCAGCACATAAATGTTGCTGTCCACATTCTGGGTAGGTCTTCCAGCCTCAGGTAAACCTCTTTGGAAAGTTCCTCATGGACACACCTAGGTGATTCCAAATGCAGTCAAGTTGACAGTGAAGGTTAGCCATCATAATGGGGAAGAGATCATCAATGCCAAGTGTACAGAGTTCCTATATTAATGTTAATAATTTCAAAATCATTGTTAATATAAAATTAAATCCCAATCAATCTCTTTCTCCCTCTCTTTTTATAGTCCTAAGGCTAGAATCCAGTCCTCACACATTCTAGGCAAATGTTACCTCTAAGCTATATCCTGGGCCTGTTTTTCATTTTTTAAAAATATAACTTCTGCTTTGCCTATGAGTTGGTGATGTTGAAAACTGGAAGATATAGGATATATGTAATTCCACAAATGCCTTGTTTTTTTTTTCTAACATTGTATCGGTGCTCATTTACCTTAATGCCAATGAACAGACCTGGGATCTTTTTAATGCCACCCTTCCTGTTTAACATTGTGCTTTGGCTCATACTACTCTGAACTTTACCATAAAAGTCAACTAGAACCATGTAGGAAAATTGGGTAATGAGCTTGAATATAACAACTTATAAGTAAAAATAACTAAATAACTTACTCTCTGACTAATGGATTACTGTTTGTCTATGAACTCCCTAAGAGCTTTTGGCTGCGACATCGGTGCTTTGTAATGTATAATTTCAATAACTCTTGAACTCAGTTACCATTTGCCTGCCAACTTCAAAACTCCTAATTATCATATGACTATTACTCAAAATAATATTGACACAATGAACTGACTTTTGTTCCTGGAGACTGAGGTACAGTTTTGAGAATTCATTGGCCCATTGTGGCCACTGTTTTTGTTGAATTTGTCATTTTGAAAGCTGGAATTTGTTGTGATAGTGAGATGGAGTACCAGTGTTCTGGCAGTTGAGACTGAAGTTTTCTGGAGTCTTTGAGAAAAATATCTTTAAGGTCCCTACCTGGAAGCTGTTGTTGAGAAAGAACTGTTGCTCCAGAAGCTGAGATAGTGAAGTATGTCATGTTCTTCAGTTGTCAACACTACTGGCCTTGAGTTATACATCTTCTGTCTCACTGATAAAATTACAGCAGCTAGAATGGGACATGGCGGTGCACTGTAACACTTTACATTACATGTGCAGAGGGCCTTTACACAATGAAGTTTTCACAGTGGTTCTGGAAGGAAACTTAGTTGTGTAGGTAGCAGTTCTCTAGTAGGTAACAGTGATTCCAGATGTCATAGAGAAAGCACAGGGCTTCTGTGAAGATTTCCATCCCTTAACTTAGCTCTAGGACCGACTCAGAACAATATATATTCAACAAAGAAAGTGGGAGGTAGTGCTTCACAGCCTACATCAAGACATTTATTGTTGCTCTAGAGTAAGACACCTATGCCTTCAGTTGGCATTGTTTGCCACCTTCTCTGCATCTATGGATAAGAAGCCCAAAGAAATCCCAGGTGTTCATAGAATATTATGTGTGCTTCAGATTTGGGTTTTACTTATTACCTGGGAATGATGGCAACGTTACATGAATGTGTTGAGCCTCTGCTTTCCTTTCCTGTGAAGTAGGGAGTGTAATCTACCTCCCAAGGCTATGAAGACTAAGTCAAAAAATGCACATATATCAGAGATATTATATGTAAGTCATTTAGCTCAGTGTCTGGCATGTAGTTGATGGTCAATAACTCAGGGCTATTGATTCTAGTAGGAAACTGGTAGAAGCTAATGTGTGGGAAAAGGTGTTGGTTTGAAATCATATTTCCCAAATTCATTATAGAAGGAAAGCTTATTTAAACTATCAGCACTAGTTGGGACCTTAAAGATAATTTTGGTCAGTTATTTTTAACATGGCTTCATGTTGGAATCACCTGGTGATCTTAGTCACCCACAGTCTCAGTATCTTAGTGCAAAAGAATCAGAATCGGGGCTGGAGAGTTGGCTCAGTTGTTAAGGTGCTTGCCTGCAGAGCCTAATGACCTGAGCTTGATTCTCCAGTACCCATGTGGAGCCAGATGCACAAAGTGGTGCTTGCGTCTGGAGTCTGTTTGCAGTGGCTGGAGGCTCTGGTACACCCATTCTCACTGCATCTCTTCTATCTCTCTCTGCTTGCAAATAAATAAATAAAATTTAAAAAAATCAGAACCAGAAGCTTTTTAGTGGAACCCAGCGCCCTGACTTCCATAATCTTTGTAACACCAGTGGGTATTCAGAACCTTGGGACAGGTATCAGAATTTTCAGGATTTTTTTTTTGGATCCTAGTTATCTCCCATCAACCCAAGCTCAAAAGAAACAAATGCTTATATTGAGCTTCCATGTAAGAATTTATTTAATAAATGAGATTTTTGAGATTTAAAAGAAAAGAAAGCCAATCTTGGTGGCATATGCCTGTGATCCCAGCATTTGGAAGACAGAGGCAGGATGAACACTTCAAGTTCAACCCAACCTGTTCTTATAGCAAGTTTCAGGCCAGGTAGGGCCACATAGTGAGACCTTGTCATAAAAATGAGTGAGGCATGATGGTACATGCTTATATTCCTAGTACTTGGGGGGGGGGGTGGACGTAGGAAGATCAGGAATTCAAGGTCATCCTTGGCTATATAGTCATTTTGAGGCCAACTTGTGGTAGATAGGCTGTTTCCACTTAAAACAAAAAGCTGAGAAGTGATCATAGAGCCTGTTTCAAAAATCCAAAGGGTCCTTTTATTTTGCTTACCAAATACATTTTATACTAAATGAGAAATAGAGACTGAGATAGGGGAAGAGAAAGACTATTGCACTACTTTTCCATCTTTCAGCAAATGGGGAAACTGAGTTCCAGAAGTAGAGAATGAATTGTTGAAAATATCACACAGTTAGGTAGTGTGAGATTTACTACTGTAATGTGTGTTTCCTAAAGCCCAATTCATGAATCATTCAAAGTGGGATTTTTTGTTTTTTTCTTTTCACTGAGTTCCTTCTATAAATAAGTCCCCATGGAACTACTACTTTAGTTAATTTTGGTGGTGGGTGGTAATGTGGAGACATTCCTTGAACTCCTAATCTTTTTCCCTCCACTTCCCATGTGCTGGGATTAAAGTTTCTTTTTTTGTGTATGAAAAGGTCTCACCCTGTAGTCCATGTTTGCCAAAAGTTTACTACATAACCTAGACTGGCCCTAAACTCCTGGACATCCTCCTGCCTCTATCTTCCAAGTGTTGGACATGCCTACTAAATGGAGCTAAGAAGGAGAGTGTTTCACATGTGGACATAAGAGAATCTGTGTTTTCTCTCTCTCTCCTTCCCTCTCTCTCTCTCTCTCTCTCTTTGTATCTTTTTTCCTTTTTTTTTTTAAAATTGAGGTACAGTCTCACTGTAGCCCAGGCTGACCTGGAATTCACTATGTAGTCTCAGGCTGGCTTCAAACTCACAGTATCTCTCCTACTTCTGTCTCCTGACTGGACTGCTGGGATTAAAGGTTGCACCATGGTGCCTGCCTACTTCCTTTCTTTTGATGATTCTGGATGGGTATTTGTTCCTTAGGAAGTAACTCAGGAATGTCCCCTAAATGCCAAGGGCCAGGCTGTCAGATACAGGACATACATCTGCTGCCCTTGTGGAGCTCATAGCCTATTGAAGGAAGCAAGATGGGTAATTACTCAACTGTAATATGATGGGAAAAGTACTATAGTAGAGGTAAGTACGTGGTAACCACTAATCCATTTAGGATATATGTGTGTATACATGTGTTGGAGTTAAAGATGTAGGTGGGGAGAAGAAATAAGGAAGGCTTCTTAAAGAAGTAATGTCAGTCAGTTCCTGGGCAAGTCAAGTGGCCAAGGCTCAATTTTAAGGAAGGTCTTCCTCTCCTGTCCATGCAAGTACAAGTTGACACTTAAGACTGCATATGCCTCCCTAACTTTACAGTCCAGATTCCTAGGTTGCCTCACCCCTGGCCATGATTTGAGTTAAATTTCTGAAGAAAGAATAAAATGTAGCCGGGCGTGGTGGCACACGCCTTTAATCCCAGCACTCGGGAGGCAGAGGTAGGAGAATTGCCATAAATTCAAGGCCACCCTGAGACTACATAGTGAATTCCAGGTCAGTGTGGGCTAGAGTGAGACCCTACCTCGACAAACCAAAAAAAAAAAAAAAAAAAAAAAAAAAAGAAAAAAGAAAAAAAAGAAAGAATAAAATGTAGAAAAACATAGAGAAAACAAATACAAACTGAAATTATGTCTCTTGAAAGTAGAATTATTTGGTTGTGAATGAAGAGTAGTAGGGGTTGGGGTTTCCACAGGTGATGAAAATAAGCATAGTATATCTAGGTATTGTGGCATAGACCTATGACTCCAGCACTCTAGAGGCAGAAGTAGGAATGTTGTGAGTTCGAGGCCAACTTGGGCTACACTGGGAGACTCTGTCTCAAAATACCAAACCAAACCAAAACAAAATGAATATAACCACCAACATCTGGAGGCATAGCTCCCTGATAGACCATTTGCATAGCATGCTCAAGGCCCTGAGTTCCATCACCAGCAGCTGGGGATACAGTTCAGTAGCCTTGGAGGTTTATGTCAAATTTCACAGGGCTTCTTCACATTGTAGGGAAAAGAGCTTATACAAAGCAATAGGGAGTTTCTGTGCAATATGGATAGTTAAGTTTTAATTATGCATGGATCCATGTCAGACAGGAAGGGGAACATCAATTTGGAATTAGTTTGGAGAATGTAGCCAGCTGTTGAAGAAAATGGGAAGAATTGAAAATTATGCATAATTTGGGTAAGGAAATAGAATCTAGTCCAGTTTACTACAGGTAAATACTCAAACTGACTTTTTTGGCATGAAAGGAGAGGATAGCAATTAAATTTCAGTTCATCAAGACACAGTTTGCACACTCATCAGTTACCCTAATTAACTAGAGGCAAAAAGAATAGCTCAAAGACAAAGAAGTAAAGAAAATTCTGCTAACTTGAAAAGGCTAGGCGGTTCACTTTTATAATCTGAACACTTGGGAAGTGGAGATGTGACAATTAAGAGTTTGAGGCCAGCCTGAGTTACATGAGACCCTGTCTCAGACACCCTCTACCCCCCAAAAACAGTTTATTGTATTCAGGTATTACATGCCCCACACAATTTCTCTCATGATTAAAATTAATCTCAAAAACTATTCTCATTAAAAAAACAAGGCTACTTTCATTACCTTTGTCCTGACTATTTACATAATTAAAGAAAACAAGGGTGGTAATATTCTATATATCATCTTATGTCTGCTTTGTTAGAAGTTTTTGTAAGGAATTTCAGGTTGCACTTTTCTTTATTTTTTAATTATTTATTTACTTGGGAGATGATAGATAAATAGATAGATGGATGGATGGATGGATGGATAGATAAGGGTTGGGCATGCCAGGTTCTTCTGCAACTGCAGATGAACTCCAGATGCCTGTGTCATTTTGTGCAGCTTTATGTGGATACTAGGGAATCCAACCTGGACCAGCAGGCCTTGAAAACAAGTGCCTTTAACTGCAGAGCCATCTCTTCATCCCTCATATTTCACCTCTTGAAGCTAGGTAGCCAAATCAAGAATTTTCCATATTTTACCTGTAGTACTTATAAATTTGAGTGAATTCCACTCTTCTACAGCTCCTGCAACAATCTAAGGTTTCTGCACCTGCTAGAGGAATATGCTTTTCATTGTTGTCTATGAGGCTGAAAATTCTATAATCCAGGTACTACACCAATTTTATGAAAAGGGTTTTTAGTATATTGGCTCTGTAAGCCAACTTTAATTTCTTACAAGTGTCTGGTCACATGTGATGCATCATTTTAAGTTGTTCCAGGCAGGGTCTTGCTTGTAAGTTTTAATTCTTTCCTGATAATAAAAGGAAAGAGGGCCCGGGAAATGGCTCAGTAGCTAAAGGTGCTTGCTTGCAAAGTCTACTGATCCTGGCTCAATTCCCCAGCACCCACATAAAGCCAGATGCAATGTAGCACATGCATCTCGAGTTTGTTTGCAGTGGTAAGAGATCTGGTGCACCCATACATACACAGACAAATAAATAAATGAATAAAAAATTTAAAAGTATAGATACTTATTAAGCCAATGTAAATAATTAAATTACCATGGAAGTAATATTTTATGAAAGTTCATAAATCTGGGAAAGGATAAAAAAGAGAGATTAAGTTATCATTTATGAATGTTTCAGTTACAAAAGCATAGTTCTTAAATTATTGTGAGTTATAGGTAGTTTACAAAATAAGATAAATGTGTTCTTTATGTATCCAAAAATATAATACTAAAATATTAGACATATTCTAAACAAAATCAATAATCAGCCTGGCATGGTGGCACACACCTTTAATCCCAGCACTCGGGAAGCAGAGGTAAGAATATCACTGAGTTTTAGGCCCCCCTGGGACACAGACACAGAGTAAGTTCCAGGTCAGTCTGGGCTAGAGTGAAGCTCTATCTTGATAAAACAAAATAAATCAATAATATTTCTTTAAAAATTAATTTATTTGTGTGTGTGTGTGTGTGTGTGTGTGTGTGTCGCATTGGTGTGCCAGGGTCTCATGCTGCTACAAACAAATTCCAGTCCAGCTTTATATGGGCAGCTGTGGAATTGAACCCATTCCAGCAGGCTTTGTAGTCAAGCACCTTAAACCACTGAGACACCTCCCCAGCTCCACAATAATCATTCTTTGTCATTCTTATTCTGCTTGATCATTAACTATCTCAGGAACCCCAGCTGATTCTCAATTAGAGTTTTCAAAATTCTTACTAAATTCATTGGTATGTACTCAAATTTCTTTTAGAGTAAGAGTTTTTAATTTTTTTATGTGCAAAGAGTTCTTTTAGTGGGTGATATCTTGGATAATGCACTCAGGGGTGATTACTTAGTCAAACAGCTGTGCTGACAGCAATGCTGCTTGTACATATTAAGTTTATATTTACAAAGCAGACCATGCCACTGTCTGTTGATATAGAAAAAATGTAAATGTTGGCTGGAATATTCCCAGGTGACCTGTTGCATCAGAGATGCAATGATGCAAAAGGCTTGAAGTCTTTTAAAGGAAGTCATCAGCAGCTTGTGTAGAAAGATACCTAATCATAAATCTTTTCCATTGAGTTCTTAGAAGATCTTTGTGAAACGAGATGTATACTGATCTGTAGCAGATTCCAAATGCTTACAGAGTAATCACAAAACAGAAAAGCTTGTATCAAAATCAGAAAAGACTTAAGTGACTGTGACTAGTTGGGTGGTGCATGCCTGCAACCTCAGTGCTTTTGGTTCTTTGTGAAAAGCATGAGTCAAGATGAACTCATTTAAAATACCACTAAGGAAATAGGACATGGTGATACATGCTTGTTATTATCCTAGCACTCAGCAGGATCCTGAGCTTGAAGCTAGTCTGGAATATATAGTGAGTTTTAGGCCAACCTGGGCTACCTACCAAGACACTTCCTCAAAAAAGAAACAAACAAACAAAAACCAAAACAAATTAGGGTAGGAGAGGGAGGGAGGAATGGAAAGAGAGGGGAGAAGAGAGGGGAGAAGGAGAGGGAGTAAGAATTAGAGGAGATCTGAAGATGTGGTTCAAGGAACAACCTATCATGAGAACAAAAGACCAAGTCCTCTTAGAGAAGTGAATACCAGTTTCCAAAGAGGCCAAAGAATTGGAAAAGCTGCTGTCATATGACTATTGGGGTTACAGACTTCATTCCTTTCCTCTTCAATTTTAAGGCTTTCTATAACAATTTGTACATCCTTTTGGGTATATTTGTGGTTTAATTTTTTTGGAGCCAGGTGTCATGGTGCACTCCTTTAATCCCAGCATTTGGGAGGCAGACGTAAGAGGATCAATGTGAATTTGAGGCCAGCCTGAGACTTCATAGTGAATTCCAGGTCAGCTTGGGCTAGAGCGAGACCCTATCTCAAAAATAAATAAATAAATAAATAAATAAATAAATAAATAAATAAATTTTAAAAATTGGGGTAGAACTGAGAGGAGCTGCTGGCTTATTATTTTTGTAATGAAATTTTATCCAATCTTCACCTTTTAAAAATAACATCATTAATGTTAACCACAGCCTTCTCTCCTAATCTCCCTTCCCCTTCCTTTCCTCATGACCTCTGTCCCTCCCTCCTTTCTTTCCTTAACTCAGTATGGAACTAGTAGCTAAAAACATGACCTAAGACTAGCACTCAGAAGAAAACATAGAACAACTAAAAATTCTGCATCACTTGTGACAAGACACTTGTAAGAAATTAAAGTTGGCTTACAGAGCTTATTGAGCCATTATTGAGGAAGTTTTGTGGATAAGCATGCTGAAAGAATCATGTATTTATAAGATCCTGCTCATAAGTTTTCAAAGGAGAATAAGGATGCTATCAGAACTCTGCTAGAGGCAGTTCATACTATATACTGACAAAGAAACTGGCTGCATTCTTCCCTGTAAGGAATCAATGTAAGACCATTGGTAATGTCCTGAGAACTTCAATGATGCTGAACTCAAATGTAATGGACTAATTTCATGGTGGAAATATCAAGGATATCTCAGGATAACATTTCACAATAACTGTTAAAGAGATCAGCACCACTGCACTGGGACAATAGGAAAGGCATCCTGAGGGCAAAACCAACTACACTGGGGCTCTGCGTTGTGAAAATCCAAAGTCACTTGAAGGAAGAAAGTCTAAAATGAGGGGGTTCCTTGCTCAAACACAACTGCCTA
The DNA here is from genome assembly GCA_036346955.1 of Dipus sagitta. Lineage (NCBI taxonomy): Eukaryota > Metazoa > Chordata > Mammalia > Rodentia > Dipodidae > Dipus > Dipus sagitta. The sequence continues at coordinate 57,559,249 of CM070776.1, read as the reverse complement.
GTGATATTGTTTGTCAAGGTCCGCTTGGAAGGCAGACAGAGACCTCTACAGCTGTGGTCCAAGGGGATCAGATTACATTCCACGTTGGCAGCAGAACTTTGGGTGTGTTGTTCACATGGTAATGACGTTGGAAGCATGAAAGAGACAAGATTGAGCAAATCATGGACTCTGCTGAAGCTCTTCTAAGATCAGGGATTGCATTGCAGCATGGGGTCTCTGTAAGGAAGCCATTGTGTGAAGCTATAAAGGTGAACCCTAAGTTCCAGTGGAGACCCCAAGATATTGGAGATTCCAGAACCATAGTATGCCTGCCAAGGAAAGCTTCAACCTCAATGTAGAGACTGTCCAAGAGAGAAGTATGAGTGCTACAGTCATCAGAGCCGGAGGAGAAGTGCTACCCAAGCCCTTTGGATCCTGGATATCATCTTGAGCCCCGGATGCCAGACATAGAGCTGCAGAATTTGGAGTTTACACTGCTGGGTTTTGATCTGAGTTTGGTCTGATATTTCCTTGCAGTCCCACATTTTTCATTGTTAGATTGAGAATATTTACTCTGTGCTCTTTTATGTTAGAAGTGTTATTTTTTGATGTTTAGGACCTCACAGTTAAAGACATTGCCTGAGTCTCAGAAGAGACCCTGCGTGTACATTTTTGAATAGTGCTTGCATTGTTAATGATTATAGGGACCTTTGAAGTTGGAGTGGACACCTTTTCTATTACGAGATGACCATAAGCCTATGGGGAATAAGGCGTGGGAGGTTATGGTTTAAAAGTATTAAGATTGAATGTCAAGTGGACAAGGGAAAGATTTATGATGTTTAATCTTTGGTTATCAACTTGACAGGACATAGAATCACTACAGAAATAAATCTCTGTTAGAGATTTTTTAGACTACATTAACTGAGGTGTGAAGACCCACCCTGTATTAGTCAACTTGTTGATGGGACAAAATGTCTGACAAAAATCAGTTTCATGAAAGATGATGACATCAAAATAGGAGAGACTAATTGAGAAGGGGAAGGGATATATGATGGAGTGTATATTTGTGAAGGGAAAGTGGGGGAGAGGAGGGAATTATCATGGTTCATTGTCTATAAGTATGGAAGTTATCAATAGAAAAGTTTTAAAAATCAGCTTTAGGAGGAAGAGAGTAGCAGAAAGGTTTTATTTCAGCTTATAGTACAAGCTTACAGTATGTTATGGCAGGGAAGGCATTCAGGCAGCTGGTTACATAAAGGAAGAACATTGAAGAGGTAGAAAGTGATAAATGTTCCTACTCAGCCAGGGCTCTCCTTTTTCTGTAGCCCAGGACCCCAGCTCATGGAATGGTGCCAGTAACAATTGAGGTGGGTCTTCCCACTTTAACCTAATCAAGATAATCCCTCAGAGACTGGCACAGAGGCTAATTTAATCTATATATTCCATCACAGGTGACTTGACAGTCAATATAAACCATCACACATCCTAAGTGTGGGTGATGCCTTGACGCCACTCCCCTGGCTGTGCATCCTGGATTGTACTAAAAGGAGAAAGCTAGCTGAGCACTAACATTCATTGCTGTCTGCTTCCTAATTGTAGACACAATGTGACCACCTCCCTGAAGCTCCTGCCACCACATCTTCCCCACTATGGTGTGTAACCTGAAATTGTAAGCTGAAAAATAAAACACCCTTCTGGTCAAGTATTTGGTCACAGCAATGATAATATAACTAATATAGCTCACAAACTAGCTGGTTTGCCGAGGTCATTTGCATATATACTTTGTTTTTGTTGAACCAGCCTCTCTCTTCTCCCCCATGCTTTTCCTCCCTGGTTATAGCCTTCCTCTTTCAATATTTCTCCTTTCTCTTGTATTTATTTATTTAAATAATTCTATTTGTTTATTATTTGCAAGCAGAGAAATAGAAGAGATACAAACCAAGAGAATGGGCTCACCAGGGCCTCCAGCCACTGCAAATGAACTCCAGATGCATGCACTACTTTGTGCATCTGGCTTTACATGGGTACTGGGGATTCAAACTCAGGCCCTTAGGCTTTTCAGGCAAGCATCTTAACTGCTGAGCCATCTCTCCAGCCTTATTTATTTCTTTAATTTATTTTGAAGTAACATCTTGCTCCAGCTCAGGCTGATTTGGAATTCACTATGTAGTCTCTGGCTGGCCTCTAACTCACAGTGATCCTCCTACCTCTGCCTCCTAAGTGCTGGGATTAAAGGCATATACCACCATACCCAGCCCTTCCTCTTTTATATCACATATTATCTATCAATCTCCCACCCTCATCAAAGACACTTTTCTCTCATGGGCCCACTTTCTAGTTTTCTGCCTTGTGCACACACACTCACTCACACATAAATACATATAATATAAAATTAAAAGCTAAGATTTGCATATGAGAAGGAATATGTCATATCTCTTTTGTCTGAGTGTGTTCCTTTACTTCATGCTATATTTTCCAGTCCCATCCATTTACCTACAAGTTTCATGATTTCATTTTTTAATTTATGGCTGAATAAAATTCCATTGTGCATATGTACCACATTATCCATTTATCATTTGATGGAGATTTAGGTCAGTTCCATTTCTTAGCTATTGTGAGTAGAACAGCAATAAACATGGATGTGCAAGCTTCACTGTGGTAGGATGTAGAGTTATGCCTAGGAGTGGTGTAGTTGGGTCATATGATAGGTCAATATTTAATTTTTTGAGAAACCTCCACACTGATTTCTGATGTAACTATTCTAGGTTATACTTCTACCAACAGTTTATTATTGTTCCTTCTACATCCTCCCCATGCACTTGTTGTTGTTTCTTTTCTTGATGATAGCTAGTCTGATTGTGGTGAGATGACATCTCAAAACTAGTTTTAATTTGCATTTTCCTGATGGCTAAGGATGTTGAATGCTTTTACAAATATTTATTGGCCATTTGTATTTCTTGGGTGAACTATCTGTTCTATTCATTGGCCAAATTGTTAATTGGCAGATTTATTTTTAGTATTTCATTTTTTTGCAGTTCTTTTGCTTTTCTTTCTTTCTTTCTTTCTTTCTTTCTTTCTTTCTTTCTTTCTTTCTTTCTTTCTTTCTTTCGGTTTTCCTAGGTAGGGTCTCACTCTAACTCAGGCTGACCTGGAATTCACTATGTAGTCTCAGGGTGGCCTCGAACTCTTGGCGATCCTCCTACCTCTGCCTCCCGAGTGCTGGGATTAAAAGTGTGTGCCACCATGCCCGGCTCTTTTTATTTTTAATATTAATCTCCTGTCTGAAGTATAGCTGGCTAAGATTTTCTCCCATCCTGTAGGCTACCTCTTTTCTCTGCTGATAGTTTCTTTTGCTGTACACACTGTTTAAAAATTTTGTGAGACTCTATTTGTTGATTATTTTCCAAGTGACTAGATTCCTATTCAAAAAGTCTTTACATATGCATATATCTTAAAGTGTTTTCCATACTTTTTCTTGCAGTTTCAGAGTTTTAGGTTTTACGTTAAGGTCTTTGATCCATTTTGAGTTACCATCTGTTATTTCAAAACCTTTATTTTTATAGGACACTATAATGAAGGTAAAATACAATTCACAGATTGGGAGACAAGCCATATTTCAGATAAGGGACTTATGCCCAAAATAGATAAAGTATGCTAACAATTCTTCAGTAAAAACAAAGATCCCAATTAAAAGTGGGCAAAATAATTGAGTGCATATGTTTATAAAGAAGATACACAAGTGGGACTTGGGATATAGCTCAGTGGTAGAGTTCTTGTCTAGCATGTGTAAGGCCCTGGTTTACATACACAATGTTAAAAAAAAGAAAGAAAAGGAAAATGAGATATACATATGCCCAGTAAGTACAAGAAAAAGAAAAGACACTTAATATTAGTAACCATTAGGGTAATGAAAAACAAGCCACAAAGATGTCACCTCAAAGGCACTGAGATTGTGTGTGTCAAAAAGACAAGCAAAAAATATTAGCAAGGATTTAGAGAAATTGAAATCCTTATACATTGCTTTTGATGATATCAAATGACATAGGCAATTTGGTAACCAGGTTTGGCATTTTCTTAAAAAGTAAATCTGAGATATTATATGGTCCAGCAGTTATATGCCTTCACTCCCATTTGAAAATGTATTCACACCAAAACTTATACAAAAGAGTTTGTGATCACATTATTAATAACTCACAGATGGAAATAGTATTAATTGCTGTCTAGTAAAAAAAAAAAAGAACTGGCTTACCTGTACTGTGGAATGTTCCTTGGTTGTAAAAATGAATGAATTTCAATGCCAGATACAACATGAAAGGACCTTAATAACATGCTAAGTGAAAGAAGTCAGGCACAAAGGTCACATGCATTTAGTATAGGAAATCCTATAGAGACAGATTAGTAGCTATTTGAGTGTGGGAAGAAAGTGGGACTTCTGGCTTTATGAAAAACTTTTGAAATTAGACAATATTGATGGTTGTGCAACTTGAGAGTATGCTAAAAATAGTGAGTTGTTCACTTTAAAATGGTTCATATCAAGATATATACATTATGGAACTTTTTATCTATAACTTACTTGGACACAATGTTAATACTGTTGAAGTTAGAATTTCTTTCCTCATAAATGGTTATGCCAGACTCCTTTAATAGAAACCCTAGCTGCTGGTGCTAGTATTTCTTCTCTTTTTCTATGTTGTCTCATAAAGTATAATCCACATCATAGAAACCTGATTCAGTGTTCTCTTTATTATTCTGTCTGCTTTATCTGTGATTCTACAAAATCCATCCTCAAATACCTCAGCAGAAAATAAGACAGAGTTCAGGGAGGAGTTAGGTTTAATATAATATTAAGCAAAGAATTTTTAAATATTTCTGTTCTTGAAATAGGGTCTTATGAGCCAAGGCTGGCCTAAAAGTCACTATGTAGCCTTGAAACTTGGACCTCTGGTCCTTCTGCTTCCAACTCCCAAGTGCCGGGCTTGCAGGTGTGTGTCACAAGGTCCATCAAAGAATGATTTTTTGTTTTGTTTTTTCAAGGTAGGGTTTTGTTCTAGCTCAGGCTGACCTGGAATTCACTGTGTAGTGTCAGGTGGCCTCAAACTCATAGTGATCCTCTTATCTCTTCCTTCCCAGTGCTGGGATTAAAGGCATGCACCACCACGCCCAGCTAAGAATTTTTTTTTTTTTCAAGGCAGGTTTTCAGTGTAGCTCAGGCTGACATGGAATTTGCTATGCAGTCTCAGGGTAGCCTTGAACTCTCGACAATCCTCCTACCTCTGCCTCCCAAGTGCTGGGATTAAAGGCATGTGCCACCACGCCAAGCCTAAGAGTGAATTTTTAATGTGAACATCCTGAAAGTATGGAATGACCTGCTTCAGGAGAGAGTACGTGTTCTGTCATATCAGGTGACAGACATTTAAGGTGGGTGATCAGGGCCTGGATGACTTCAAATGGTCTGTCTTGCTCTGTGTTTGAAGCCCTATGGGGGTGGTTGGATAAGACTGCACAGTTTGTTACTGTTACTGCTCTGTTGTTTGTATTTTGGGGTCTACTGTCTGAATTCTGATAAAGAGTAGGTCAGGGCCACTTCGTTAATTATAACAACAATAAAGTGAAAAGTGGACAACAGAGCAGGTGGGCTTTATTCACAAGAACAGAGTTCTGTTGTCTTTGCCATTTTGTTTCATGTACTCATGTTTGTTGCTTCATTTCTGTATAATAACATACTCCCAGGTAGGTTAGCTTTATTTTCTAACTCAACCTGGGTTATCTCTTCCTTGAAAATTATGCTGTGCCTTCTTTCTGGCACTTAGCAACTTGTGATATTGTGACATAATGAGAAGTACATGCTTTTCTTTGTCCCTGATTGCTGCACAGGGTCCATAACTCCGTAGACTTTCATGAGTACCAAAGATGAAAAGGGATTGATTAGCTTTTGATATCTGTCAAAAGCCCTTTACATCCATACCTGAGTTTATCTTAATGAGGTGACTCCTGTAGTATGGAAGCTGGTTGCCAGAGTAACCAATCTGTGGCTAGCAGTTTGGAACTTTCAGGCCCTGCTCTGTGACCTTCAGGGGGCCAGGGACTGGAATTGGTCTTAGTCACCATTGCCCAATGATTTAATCAACCAAACTTACATAGGTAAGCCTCCATAGAACACTAAATTATGGGCTTTTCAGGCTTTTCAGATTGGTGAACATGTGGAGCTGACAAGAGGTCTCATGTCTAGAAGAGGGCGTGGAAGGTCAGCAACCCATCCCACATACCTAGCCATAGCCATCTCTTCTATGTGGTGGCTCCTGACTTGTGTCCTTTCTAATATAAACTAATAACAGTAAATAAAATGTTTTTCTTAGTTCTGTGAACTATTCTAGGAAATAATCAAATTCAAGTAGGGTGACTTGGGCACCTCAATTTATAGCTGGCTAGTCAGAACTATAGATTAAAACATATGGAATGTCAATGGCATCAGAAATATGTGCATTAGCAATCTAATGGGGCTGAGCCCTTTTTCTGTAGGGTCTATACTAACTCAAGGCGGTTAGTGTCATAACTGAATCATAGAACATCCTGTTGTCTTCTGGAAAGTTGAAAAATTGCCGAATGTTAGGAAGAACCCCAGACATTTGGGTGTCAGAAGTATCGTGTAAGTACAGGAATACCATTGAGTGCTTTTCTTTGCAGATGAATCTTGGTATAATGGTCTGAGCAGGGTATGGCACTGATAGTTTTAATCTCCAAAAATCATTCTAATGTACCAGGATTGAGATTCATTGCTTTCAACCCAATAAGAAACAGAATTTAACATTTATTGAATGGTTGCCATGCATATTGAGAGTTATACATATATTATCTTATTTAATCATCATTGCCATCCTATGAGATATGAATAATTTCTGCTTACAGCAAATGGGTCTCACAAAGATTCATTAACTCTCCTAAGGCTACACAGCTAGTAAGTTCAGTTGCATTTCTTTTGTGATTATTCTTTCAAGGTAAGTTCTCTAGCTCAGGCTGACCTGAAATTCACTATGTAGTCTCAGGGTGGCCTTGAACTCATGGTGATCCTCCTACCTCTGCCTCCCAAGTGCTGGGATTAAAGGCATGAACCACCATTCCCTGCTTACTTTGTTGTTGTTGTCTGTTTGTTTGTTTGTTGAGACAGGGACTCATGTAGCTTTGGCTGGCTTCACACTATGTACATGAAACTAGCCTTGAATGTCTGATCATCTTACCTCTACCTCCCAAGTGCTGGGATTATAGGTGTGAACAACAACACTTATTTTTTTAAATGTGCTTTGTATGACATCACACTGATTCCAAAATGAAGAAAAATGGGACAACACTTTACAAAACCTGTTGGTAAACCATATTTACTTCTATTTCCATAAATGCTATAAAATAATAGTTATTTTTAAATTTTTATTTATTTATTATTTATGAGGGATAGAGAGAAGGAGAGAGAGAATGGGTGTGCCAGGGCCTTTAGCCACTGTAAATGAATTCCAAACACATCATATACATCTAGCTTATGTGAGTACTGGAGAATTGAACCTGGGTCCATAGGCCTCACAGGAAAGCACCATAATCACTAAGCTATCCCTCCAGTTCTAAAAATAATTATTAATATTCTCATTTTATAGATGATGAAATTAAGGCATGGAAGGTTAAAGTGAGAGAAATTTGTCTTGGTTGGTGTGTTAGTCAGCTTTCTATCAGTATGAAAAAATATCTGTGAGCTAATAAGTTTGAAAGGAGGAAAGATTCATTTTGGCTCACAGTTTCAGAGGCTTTAGCCCATGGTTGCTTGGCCCATTGCTTTGGACCTATGACAGAGAAGGAGATCATTGCAGATTTAGGTTGTAGCAGCTGAGAATCAAAAAGGAGAGACAGGGGCTGGAGAGATGGCTTAGCAGTTAAATGCTTGCCTGTGAAGCCTGAGGACCCCAGTTCAAGGCTTGATTCCCTAGGGCCCACGTTAGCCAGATGCACAAGGGGGCACACACATCTGGAGTTCGTTTGCAGTGCCTGGAGGCCCTGGTGTGCCCATTCTCTCTCTCTCTTTTTCTCTATCTACTTCTTTCTCTCTCTGTCACTCTCAACTAAATAAAAATGAACAAAAGAAAAAATTTTAAAAAAGGAGAGATAATAAGTAACAGGCATCTCAGTAAGCCTTTCTCAAGTATGCTTGAAATGACCTCACTTTTTTCCATTAGGCACAACCCCTAAATGTTCCATCTTTTCTTAGTAGTGCCAAGGGTTGGTGACCAAGTCTTTATTTAATACATGGATCTTAGGGTGATCACTTAAGATCCGTGATTAGGAGGGCCAAAACTCAAGTTTTGAGATCTTAGTGCTGTCAGTCTTTGTATAGTACACCCATTGCCTCTCCTATAGTATTTTTGACTGTCAATACAACGAGAGAAGTCTCAGATACTACGAGGTCTGACTTGGAGAATTAAACAAAATATTAGCTTCAAGATAACATTTGAGTGGTGCATTGTTTTCTGGAAAATAAAGTCCAAAAAAATAAAGAAAAAGAACAGAAACATTCAGTAGGCACTGAACTCATCTTCTTGCTGGACTTAGATTTGAGGCCTTCTCTAGTGGCCATGTGAACTTGAAGCATTAGTCCCTACTTTCTCTCTCTGTCTCTCTCTCTCTGTGTGTACCTGCATGTGTGTGTATGCATGTGTGCATTTGTATTTATATTTAGGAGAGAGAAGAAAGTATGGGTGCTTCAAAGCCTCTTGCTGCTGCAGATGAGCTACAGATGCATGTGCCACTTTGTGTATCTGGCTTTATGTGGGTATTGGGGAATTGAACCTGGGCCAGCAGGCTTTGCAAGCAAGCACCTTTTAGTGCTAAGCCATCTCCCCAGCCCTGGCTCCTATTTTCTGTTGCCTACTTATACATATATGTATCATGATCAATTTTCTTTATCTTTTATTCTCTTCTAACAGCTGAATCATTCAAGGAATTTGCTGAATTGCTCAACGAAGTAGAAAATGAGAGGATGATGATGGTAAGTCAGTAACACTGGGCCTGGATCTGAAAGCATGATTGATAGTGGGGATGATAGTGGATTTTTCTTATCTTCCTTGGGTGGATTGATGTCCAGCTGCTTCCAGTTCTGTTTCATGGCTTCCTCATTCAGTATAAACAGATGAATAATAGATGTGCTTAGTCTGAAACTCCCTACCCCAATAGTTTGGCATTGGACAGAGATTAATGTCAAAACCACATCCCTGTTCAGATTAATGACAAAGGATTCCAGAGGGCCTTAAAGTGGACTTTTGAATGTGTTCTCAAAGATTGTGGCTTTTAGTGTTTTTGTTTTTCAGGTCGGGTCTCACTCAAGTCCAGGCTGACCTATAATTCACTGTGTACTCTTAGGCTGGTCTTGAACTCACAGAGATCCTCCTACCTCTGCCTCCCGAGTGCTGGAATGAAAGGTATGTGCCACCACACCCAGCCTGGCCCTTAGTGTTTTTAATCACATTGTTTATTTATTAGTCAATTTGTCTGCTATAAGAAATATTAAACAGGTTTTATATATATTTGACCAATGAATAATTTATTTAAACCCATTCACCAGTTTTTCCTTATATTCATACTCTTTAAAAAAATTAAACCTGGGCGCATGGTGCCTGCCTTTAATCTCAGTACTTGGGAGTCAGAGGGTAGGAAGATTGCTGAGATTGAGGCCAGCCTGAGACTACTTAGTAAATTCCAGGTCAGCCTGGGCTAGAGCAAGACCATACCTCCCCCCCCCCCCACCAAAAAAGAAACAAAATTAATAAGCTAATGTTAAAAAAACATTTATTCGTGAGTTTGTTTATTTGCATGTGTATGTGCACACCAGGGCCTATTGCCACTCCAGTTGAACACTTGATACTTCTGACAGTTTTATGTCTGGCTTACATGGCTTGGGAATTGAACCCAAACTGGCAGGCTTGACAATCAAGTGTGTTTAACCACTGTGCAATCTTCCCAGCGTCTTACAGGTGTCTTTTATAGAGCAGAACTATTTAATATTTTTTAAGCCCAATTTTCTGGTTGTCTCTTTCATAGATCATGCTTTTGTTGTTTAATCTGAAAAGTCATCATGAAGAATAAGCTTATCTAGAGTCACCCTGTTACCTTCTAGGAGTTATGTACTTTTAGGATTGTGATACATTTTCATTTTAATTTTCTGAAGGTTTTAAGATCTCTCTTAGGTTAATTTTTACCATGTGTATATCAGTTGTCCTAGAACCATCTACTAAAAGACACTTCTGTGTCTATTGAAATAGCTTTTCTCTCTTAACAAGGAGGCCTATAGTTGGACTTTATATTTCTGTTCCATGAATATATTAGTATATTCTTTTAAATTATTACCTTATCAGCTGGGCATTGTGGCACACGCCTTTAATCCCAGAATTTAGGAGGCAGAGGTAGGAGGATTGCCATGAGTTTGAGGCCACCCTGAGACTACATAGTGAATTCCAGGTCAACCTGGCTAGAGTGAAACCATACCTCAAAAAAAAAAAAAAATCACCTTATCTTGATTACTATGACTTTGTAGTAATTCTTGAAATAAGGTATACACTTCAGAATCAGTTTGTTAATATCAATAAAATAAGTTGCCAGCACTTTGAGAATATCTATACATCAATGTCTGACACCTTAAAATGATTCTTTGTACTGGGGACGTGGTTAATCACTTTATTTCTGTCTTATTTGATTTGTTTCATCAGAGTTTTGAAACTTTTTCATGAAGATCTTTTACATATATTTTTAGATTTGTACATACAAATTTCATTTATTTTTAATACTAAATTTGTTTTAAAAATATTTTTATTTATTTATTTGAGAAAGAGAGAGAGAGAGGCAGAAAGAGGCAGACAGAAAGAGAGTAAGTATGGGTGTACCAGGACCTTCTGTCACTGCAAACAAACTCTGGATACATGTGCCACTTCATATGTCTGGCTTTATGTGGGCACTGGGGAATCAAATACTGAACATCATTCTTTGCAAGCCAGTGTCTCTAACTACTGAGCCATCTCTCCACCCAGGATTTATCTTTTGAGATATGTTTTTATCACCATTCTTTCTGGCTCTTTGCCACATGACTGTCTCATTTGTGTTTAACAGATTTGTATCCTTTCTAAAACAAAAGTCCCAAAAAAAGATTTGGGATAACAAACAGTGAGGCCATTCCTAGCCCTGGAATATGGCAATGGCCTGTGTCTAGTAATCTCCATAAATGAATATAAATTGTGGCAGGAACTGTGAAAGGAGGAAGTCTAGACCATCCCTGCTGTGATGTTCTTCAGAGTACACTTCCAGGAGTTGTCTTGTCTCAGATGTGGCCTTTGAGCATCTGGATTGCAGACATCCTGTATAATGAGAAGGCTTGTTTGGCTGCTTTCCTTACTCAGAGGGGGTTTTGCTGGTGATATGCAAGTTCTGTCTTTGAGGACTGCTAATAATAACTTAAAGAAACCCATGCTACTTCAAACGATGTATTCTTGGGACCATCTTTTGGTAACTTGTTAACCATCAAAGATTTTGGAACAATCCTGTGATACTAGGCTGGATACTATCATTGTTCTGCTAAAGACTTTCTTTATTCAGTTGGAACCTGATTATGTAAATTCTCAGTGTGTTTGTCTTGCTCTGACCAGCAACTCGCTATAAGGTATTGCACCCCTGGCACTGAAATTTTATTGTAACTACCTGTGATTTGTGGGCACAACATTATCCACCCCCATAACGTACTTTACCCAAACTCCATTTTTTAACATATATATGTATATATATGTATATGTATTTATATACATAAAATTTGGCTAGTGAAGTAGTAGGTTTTCATATGATGTATTCATAATATACTTAATTTTCAATAAATCATCTCCCACTACTTTCCTCTATTCTCCCTGTCACCACTTACACAATTTCAACTCCAGTATTCTGTTCTTCTAACTTACATATACTATACCCTCCCGTGAAGCCCTCTCTCCTTCATGGCCCCTTATTAGCTTCCTGACCTCTACTGCTGACTTAATCCAACTCACATACAAATCTAAGCATTTGAAGCTAGGATTTACATATGAGAGAGAACATAAGGCATTTGACTTACCTGGCCCTGGGTTACCTCTCTTTAGTATATAACCTTTTGCATATCTATCCATTTCCCTGAAAATTTTATAATTTCATTTTTTCTTTGCAGCTGAATAAAACTCCATTCTAAGAATGTACCTATCTTCATTATCCATTTATGAGTTGGTAGGCATCTAGGATGGTTTCATTTCCTAGCTATTGTGAATAGAGTAGCACTCTGTAGAAAATCTTCTGCAGTGGCATTTTATGGGATGAATTTGTGGACTTCCTTTCCTTTGGCTGATGAACACACTCAGATACAGTGATGTGAACTGTCATACTGCAAGACAGTTTACAGTTTGACTAGCACCAAATGGGATCTAGAAAGGGCTTCATAGATCTAGTACATGAGAAGAGATTTGATGAATAAATGGAAGTCCCTATAGGCAAGTGGACTGATTTTTTTAAGGGAATTGGATATATCCCTTTAGAAAGCTAGGCTTGTGTTAGGCAAGGTTCAGTAAGCCAGCCATAGAAACAATGGTGATCACAGGACATGTGGATATCTACACTTACTATAAGGTAAATTTATTTTTTTCCTGTATTTTCTAATTTCATAGAGTCTCAATTTATAGCCCAGGCTGGCTTTAAACTCATGACAATCCTCCTGCCTTAACCTTTTCAGTGCTGAAAACACAGTCATAAACATATGTGGTGGTTTGATTCAGGTGTCCCCCATAAACTTAGATGTTCTGAATGTAGGTTCCCAGCTGATGGAGATTTGGGAATTACTGCTTCCTGGAGGGAGTGTATTGTTGGGGGCAGGCTTATAAGTGTTATAGTTAGTTTCCACTTGCCAGTGTTTGGCACACACTCCTGTTGTTATGGTCCACCTTATGTTGGCCAGGGGATGATGTCCACCCTCTGCTCATGCCATCGTTTTCCCTGCCATCATGGAGCTTCTCCTCGAGCCTGTAAGACAATATAAGCTTCTCTTTCCCACAAGCTGCTCTTGGTCAGATGATTTCTACCAGAAATGCGAACCTGATTGCAACAGTAAAGTGGTATAGAGGAGTGGGATTGTTGCTAGATGCCTGACTGTGCTTTGGCCTTTTGGAGCTGATTTTCAAGAGGAATATGGAAGGATTTGAAACCGTGGCTTAAGGGATGCCTTGCAGTGCTGTAAGTACAGCTTGATGGACTATTCTGGTCAGAGCAGAAAGACCTGAATGCAGTAAGAACTATGGACTATGAGGTTTGGCTTATGAGGCTGAGAAAGAACTTTGCCTGGACTAGGCTAGAGGCAGTTTGAGTGAGAGGCTTTCTGTTATGCCCATGTCCTGAGAAGTTGTGCAGGGTTGCATTGTGTAGAAATGGACTGGTGTGAGCAGAGGAATATGGCACTGAAAATATGAAATGTTTGGGCCTAAACTGCTGCTTGACCTGCAATTGTTTGAGAGATTACAACCATTGAGATTGGGCCAGCTGACCTGCACTGGGGCAACAGGAAGAATGCAGACTGTTTTGAAGGGGCCTGAGTGCTCAAGGAGTGTCCTGTTCTTCAAAGTCTGTTTATTCCCCACCCCCTGGATTAACAAATTGGAACCCTACTTGGTATTATGGAGTATGAGAAATGCAAGAAAAGGTGGGTCATTGAATTTGCAACATGGTTTTGTGTTTTGGAAATGGCCATGGGCAATATGAAGCAAGATTGCCTCCATGGAGACCCGATGGAGCTGTGAGGATGAACCTTGAGTTGCAGTGGAGACCCAGTGTAGATGCTGGGACCACGAGATGGCTGCTAAGGAAAGCTGCCAGCCCCGGGTGAGGTTTTCTAGGACTGTGAGTAGCCTAGCTGGAGGGGAGGAATTGGAGTTCCAGAGTCTTGTAGCTGGCTAGAGTTGTTGGACGTGGTGGTATAGAGTTCGATGTTTGCCCTGTTTAAGTCTTATATTGGTTGAATATTTCTTTGCTATGCCCAATGCTATCTTTTGCAGTGTGAATGTTTATTGTGTGCCATTATGGGTTTCTGGTTTATTTTTATTTATTTTTTGGTATTATGGCTCAGTTAAAAGACCTTGGATTTTGGGGATGTTTGAACATCATTGGGATTGATCAAAATTATGGGAACTTTTAAAGATGGACTCAATGCATTGCATTTTATATCATGTATGGTTTTCAGTTTATGGGCGCCAGGGACAGAATGTGGTGGTTTGATTCAGGTGTCCCCAATAAACTTATGTGTTTTGACTGCTAGGTTCCCAGCTGATGGAGAATTAACACCTCCTGCAGGTGGTGTATTGTTGGGGGCAGGCTTATGGGTGTTATAGCCAGTTTCCCCATGCCAGTGTTTGGCACACTCTCCTGTTGCTATTGTCCACCTTATGTTGGCCAGGGGTGATATGCACCCTCTGCTCATGCCATCGTTTTCCCCTGCCATCATGGAGCGTCCCCTCAAGCCTGTAAGACAAAATAAACCTCTTTTCCCCACACGCTGCTCTTGGTCAGGTGATTTCTACCAGCAATGTGAACCTGACTGCAACAACATATCTGGTCCTTGCCTTGTTTCATATCTCCTGCTGGGTGTTGGAAGCCATGGATTGCTATTAAGAACTTCAGTGTGTCTGAATCTGTTATAACCACTGTGATTATATGTAAAGGTTGTATTGCCTTGTTAGAAGTTTGTTCATTTAGTCAAAGTACCTGCAGCATATAGGTAAAAAATGTACAAATGCCTCAAGTTTCCATGGTTCTTGGTTGTAAGTTAAACATTACTTCTTAGTTTGGGAAATTCAGAAATGTAACCTGTTCTGAATCAGACTTGCTACTATTATTTTTTTTTCTAGTACTGAGCATAAAACCCATTATCTTACACATACAAAATATATGCTACCACTTAGCTACATATATATACTACTACTTAGCTACCTTAGTCTTCTACTTTTGTTATCAAGTTATATCTTGTTTTACTGATATTTTATATCTCACCCAACAAGGAAAGCAGTCCTATTTCTCTTTCTCATTTTTAGTCAATTAAATTTAGTGCAACTGTCCCTAAAAACCATATCTTCAGGTGTGTTTTTGGAAGTCCTCCATTATAGTGGTGCTGAATCTTAGCATTGAGGAAAGAGACCCCATGAGTGCTTGGACAGATGCATGGACAGATGCAGTCTCTGAAGGCATTTATTGAAGAAAAAGCCTTGCGTATCTTTACCTGCCTATAGCGCCAGGGACCTGCCTTTGTGTCTACATTGCCTACTATATCCAGTGTTTTTAATACATGAACTGGGTATTCCTATGAGCTTCTGAATGTGTATCATTAGGTAAGATGAAGGTCCAGTCTAGTGTTCTCTGTGATGCTATAATAAAATAATATACATTCTGTTCTGAAGGGCATGTTCTGGTTTTGTGACATAATGGTGTAGGTATGGCTATGATGAATCTAAGATTTATCCTAATGCTAACTCATTTTCTGCTTATGAAATGGTTTGCATTTGCTGCAATTGACCTTTCAATGTACTTGCCATTTTCCTTCTCTTCTCTGTTCCTTTATATACTTCATGCTCCTTTGTCTTTTGCTGGGCATGAGTCTAGATAGTTTTTGATTAAACTCAGGTGGGACTATCATTAAACTTATAAGTAAATGCCTGTTATGCTCCTCTCATTCTCTCTCAAAGCATTTGATTTTCAGGGATAATGTGTAAAGAGCTAACAAAAGCCAACAATGTAGAAAACTAGTTAACATTCTGTTTCAGTGGTAGGAATTGAACTCAGGGCCTTGAAGATGCTAAACACCTGCACTACCACCGAGTTGCACCCCAGTTCCAGTTAATCTTTTTCAGAGCGATATTAGAAAATTCCCTAGTAAATAGGAAGTTTCTATCTGAACCTTGTTAACCTAAAAGTTTGTTTGTTTTTCTCTAGGTACAAAATGCTACTGACTTGCTGATTAAACCCCTGGAAAATTTCCGGAAGGAGCAAATAGGCTTCACAAAGGTACATCTTCCATATTATATGTATAAGATTTTTAAAAATATTAATTGGATGGCTGATTTGGCTACTGTTCATCACCCTACAAGGATATAATGATTATATATATATATATATATAAAATTTTTCGTTTGGCATATGGGACTGACCACAAAATGCCAAGATAGTCCAGATATCAGTTAGGCCTTGTTTGTGGGTATATTTCTGCAGGTCCTTCCAGAGGGAATTGGCATTTGAGTTGCTGTACTAAATAAACAAAATGTACCTCAACAATGTTGGTGGGTATCACCTAAGGTAATGAAAGGGTAGATAAAGTTTAAATTAACTACTAGGTCAAATGGATCTCTGACTCTTAGTGCTCCTATGGACCCAAATTAGAATATATACTTGTAGCTTTCAAGGACTTATACCTGCAAACTACCCCATTAACAGTTTTTAATCTACATATATCACATAGCAGATTGTGGGGTATTAGTACCTTGTAAGAAATATTTTCCTCCCCCTCTCTTTCTTTCATACTAATACAGAAATTGAAAGTGAAATGCTGCTGTAATAAGTACAATCACTCAAGAAATTCAATAAAGGGTATACATTCTGAGAAACACATAGATGGTTTTATCATTATGCAAGAATCATAGAAAATATTTATGAATAGCCGGGCGTGGTGGTGCACGCCTTTAATCCCAGCACTCGGGAGGCAGAGGTAGGAGGATCGCCGTGAGTTCGAGGCCACCCTGAGACTCCATAGTGAATTCCAGGTCAGCCTGGGCTAGAGTGAGACCCTACCTTGAAAAACCAAGAAAAAAAAAAAAATTTTTATGAAAAACTAGACAGTATAGGTCAATGGTCAATTACTCAATGTAGTGTTGTTGTAGGAAAGAAACGAAATATGTGCATGTGGTCTGCTGACAGCAGACACAACATAATTTGTTAGAGAAAATGTTTTTATAAGGATTATACTCCAAAATAATGAGAAAAGTGAATATAAAACCGTGTAACATAGGCAGTCAAGATGGTGTCTGCCTAATCACGCCACACCTCCCAGGAAAAAAAGGGAAGATATTAAGGGTTCATTGGGTCTTCTAGGGGGAGCATTCTCTTATAGACCTCCAGTGGTAGGGCACAGAGGGGCAGAAAAACAGAATTGGCTGATTCCCACACACTCTGGTATTCTGCCAGTCCCCAATGCCCCCAAGCAGCTGTCCTAGCCATAGGCCTAGCCACAGGTTCCTCCTGCACTAACTGCCGGGCCAGAGGAGCCAGACCAGCCTAGTTCCATTTGCGCTACAGTGCACAGGCGACCATTCCACTCTCCCTGCCCTGACCTCCATCCCACAACTCCCACACCACGCGACTTTTGTCCCACTCCCACTACTGTGCCCTACTGCTGCCCCACTCCCCCAGTGCTGCCCCACTCCCCCCCGCAACCACCGCCACTCCCCCTGCCCCATATGAACTCCCTCTCACTCTTCCTGCCCCCATGTGACCACTGCCTCAGAAAGCCACCCTACTCTCCCCACTCCTTGCAAACTCCATCCCACGAAAGCCATCCCATGTTCTGTGGCCCCCCCATCCCCTTGTGAACTCAGGAAAGCAAGATTAGCTCCACCTGTACCTCCAGGCTCCAGAACGCTATCCCACTGGCCACCACCCCCATTGCCCTGTCCACTTCAGGCCACCTGACCACACACTCCCATACCCTGAATCACAGAACAACAAGCCTCTATATCAGGTCCTTGGGCCCCCACCAGAGCCTCACAGGTACCTTCCCTCGGAGCAGACAGGCACATTGCCACCAGAAAACTAGTGGAAGCAAACATTAAAGGGAATAACCACTGGACACACTACAAGTGTAGACTGTAGCCTCCTCCTAAATTAAATAAGGCTCGTACACTGTGATGAGCAGACAACACAAAAGGAATAACATGAAAAATCAAATGTAAGTAAATCCAATAAGATCGCCCAGTCCTACAATGGGTGTCTCTAATCAAAATATAGAAGAGACTTTAGGATCAGAACCCCAAAATGAAGTTATAAGCTGTGCAACCCTAAGCAAGCAAATGGCAGAATTTGCAGAAAAGCAACAAAGGGCCGATAATCATATGAATGCTGTCATCGCTAGACTAGACCTAATAGATAAAGAACCTGGAAGGGGTCCAAATATAGTTAAATGATCTGAAGGAGAGCCAAAAAGAAAACAAAAAACAAAAAACAAGAGGACTTCAAAAACCAGCTGGCTAAGCTCAATGAAGATATAAAGAAATGCAACGATGAATTCCAAGAAATATCTAGAAAATCAGAAAATGACGTGAAAAGGGAACTTGTCAGGGGGATGCAAACTATACCTAGAAAAGTAATAGAAAATGCAAACCAAATTGAACAAGCCCAAAACTCTATAGAAGCTCTCAAGAATAGAGTCAGCCACGTGGAGGATAGAAACTCAGATCTGGAAGACAAAAAAGTCAAAAAGTTTCAGTAAGTTCAAAAATTTCTGTGAACAGAACATGAGGGAACTATGGAATACCCTTAAACGTCCCAAGATTTGGATCATAGGAGTACCAAAAGGGAAAGAAATTTAGGCCAAAGGCATGGAGAACTTATTCAACAAAATTAGTGATGAAAACTTTCTTACTCTCTCAAAAGAAAGGCCCATCAAGTTACAAGATGCTGACAGAACCCTAAACAGACTGGACCAAAGGAGAAACTGTCCAAGACATATTGTCATTAAAGACTCTAAACATTGATACCAAAGAGAAAATCCTAAAAGCAGCTAGGGAAAAACAACAAATTACATTTAAAGGTAACTCCTTCAGAATTACTTCAGACTTCTCAATAGAAACCCTGAAAGTCAGAAGGGCATGAAATGGAGCACTGCAGAGTCTAAGAACCTATGGCTTCCAACTCAAACTACTCTACCCAGCAAAAGTATCTCTCATAATAGATGGTGAAAGAAAAACTTCCCACGATAAAACTCAGCTTTACAACTATATGAACACAAAGCCAAACCTGCAGAGAGTACTTCAGGAAATTCTTCACACAGAAGAATCAAATAATAAACTTCAAGTGCCTACAAAAGGCTCACAATAACCAAACTCAGAGAAGGCACAAAAAACTACGAAGTCCAAGAAAACACCAAACCACATAAACCAACACGATATGGTAGGGATCAAATCAAACTTCACAGTCATGGCCCTAAATATTAATGGCCATAATTCACCCATCAAGAGATGTAAGCTAACAGAGTGGATCAGAAAATTAGACCCCTCAGTCTGTTGTCTTCCAGAAACCCACCTCACCAATAAAGACAGACACCTCCTCAGGGTGGAAGGGTGGAAAATGATATTCCAAGAAAATGGGAATAAGAAAGAAGCAGGCATAGCGATACTAATATCAGATAAAATAGACTTCAAACCAAAAGTAATCAAAAAAGACAAAGAAGGCCACTTCTTACTTATCAAGGGAACAATCCCATAAATGGATATCAAAATCATAAATATTCATGCACCAAACACAGGGGCACCAAAATTCATATAACCTACTTGACAACAAAACAGAAATAACCACCAACACCATCATAGCCGGGAACTTCAATATTCCACTACCAGCAATAGATAGATCATCCAAACAAAATCTACAGGGAAGTGAGAGAGCTTAACAAAACCATAGAACAATTAGACCTAACAGACATCTATGGAACATTCTACCCCAAATCCACAGGCTACACATTCTTCTCAGCAGCCCATGGAACCTTCTCTAAAATAGATCCTATACTGGGTCATAAAGCCTGTCTCCATATATTTAGGAAGATCAACATAATTTCCTGCATGATATCAGTTCGCATTGCTATATTACTAGAAATTAACAAAAGAAGCACCAGGAATCCCATCGGCTCCTGGAAACTGAACAACAGGCTTAAACAATATGTGGGTAGTGGATGAAATTGTGAAATTTCTAGAAATGAATGTCAACGAGAATGCAACATACCAAAACTTACGGGACACAATGAAGGTGGTCCTCAGGGGAAAATTCATATCACTAAATGCCTTCATAACAAAGACAGACAGATCCCAAATCAATAACTTAAACATCCACCTAAAGGTACTGGAAAAGCAAGAAGAATCCAACCCAAAAAGCTCCAGATGGAAAGAAAGAATTAAGATCAGAGCAGAAACTAATGAATTGGAAACTAAGAAAACAATTAAGAAAATTGATGAAACAAAGAGCTGGTTCTTTGAAAAAATAAACAAGATTGACAAACCCCTGGCCAATTTGATCAAGCAAAAATAAATGCTTCAAATTAATAAAATTAGGAATGAAAAAGGAGAGATCACAACAGACATAAGTGAAATTGGGAAAATCATCAGGACTTATTTCAAAACCTCTACTCCACAAAATTGGTTAATATGGAGGAAATGGATGAATTCCTACACACATACCACCTACCAAAGCTAAAATCAGAGCAGATTAATCTCCTAAACAAACCTATCACACCCATCAAGGTTGAAAAGGTAATCAAAAACCTCCCCCAAAAGAGGAGTTCAGGACTAGATGGTTTCTCAGCTGAATTCTATCAAGCCTTCAAGGAAGAACTGAAACCAATCTTTTCTCAAACTGTGCCATACAATTGGAGAACAGGGAAAGCTCCCCAACTCCTTCTATGAAGCCAGTATCACACTAATACCAAAACCAGGTAAAGATGCCACAAGAAAAGAAAACTATAGAACTATTTCCCTGATAAACTTCGATGCAAAGATCCTGAACAAAATCCTCGCAAACTGAATCTAGCAATACAACAAAAGCATTATCCACCTTGATCAAGTGAGCTTCATCCCAGGAATGCAGGGGTGGTTCAACATATGGAAATCTGTCAATGTAGTACACCACATAAATAAGCTTAAACACAACAACCACATGGTCATTTTGATAGATGCAGAAAAGGCCTTTGACAAAATACAACTTCACTCCATGATCAAAACATTAGAGAGAATAGGCATGGATGGTTTATATCTCAACATAGTAAAGGCTATATATAAAGCTCCTACAGCCCAAATAATACTTAATGGAGAGAGACTGAAAGAATTCCCATTGAGATCAGGAACAAGACAGGGGTGTCCACTCTCACCTCTGCTCTTCAACATAGTACTCGAAGTCCTAGCTTAAGCAGTAAGACAGGAGAAAGAAATAAAAGGGATACAATTTAGAAAGGAAGAAGTTAAGTTAGCTCTATTTGCAGACGACATGATTCTGTACATAAGAGACCCCAGAGCCTCCATCTTAAAACCCTGAAAGGTGATTAACTCCTTCAACAAAGTAGCTGGATACAAAATCAATGCACAAAAATCAGTTTTATTTTCAAAAGATAAAGATACTGAGAAAGTAATAACTGACATTGTCCTATTTTCAATAGCAACAACAACAAAAAAAATAAAATACCTTGGAATAACATTAGCCAAGGAAGTGAGAGATCTATACAATGCAATCATAAAAACACTCAAAAAAGAAATTAAGGAAGACTTGAGAAAATGGAAAGACCTCCCATGCTCCTGGATAGGCAGAATTAACATTGTGAAAATGGAAATCTTACCAAAGGCAATATACAGATTTAAGGCAATACCAATCAAAATCCCAACATCATTCTTTACAGAGATAGAAAAAATGATCTCAAAATTCGTATGGAATGGCAGAAGGCCTTGTATATCCAAGCATATCCTCAGCAAAAGAAACACCTCTGGAGGCATCACCATACCTGATCTAAAGCTATATTACAAAGCCATAGTAATAAAAACAGCATGGTACTGGCATAAAAACCGGAGTATAGACCAATGGAACAGAATTGAGGACATGGATTTTGGGTCAATTAACTACTGCTACTTGATATTTGACAAAGGCCTTAACAATATAGGCTGGGAAAAAAAACAAACAAACCAGCATCTTCAACAAATGGTGCTGGACAAACTGGATATCCATATGCAGGAAATTGAAAGTTGATCCAGACATCTTGCTATGCAAAACAATCAAATCTAAATGGATCAAAGACCTAAATATAAGACTGGAAACTCAGTTAGTACTGGTAGAAAAATAGGAGGAACTTTCCATGACATAGGAATGAGTAAGGTCTTCCTGAACAAAACCCCAGTAGCACTGGATCTTAAGCAATCACTCAACTATTAGGATCTCATGAAGCTGAAGTTTCTTCACAGACATACAATAAGCAGAGCCAATAGATTACCCACAGAATTGGAGAAAATACTTACTGGCTATCCAACTGATAGAGTCCTCATTTCTAGAATCTACAAAGAACTCCAAAACCTAAACAATAAAAAGTCAAAAAACCCACTCACAAAATGGGGCAAAGAATTGGACAGACAGTTCTCAGAGGAAGAAATACAAATGGCAAATACACACTTAAGAAAATGTTCATCATCCCTAACCATCAGGGAAATACAAATTAAAACAGCTATGAGATTCCACCTTACCCTAGTAAGGATAGCAAACATCAAAAAATCAAATGAAAATAAATGCTGGCGAGGATGTGGAGAAGTAGGAACACTTATCCACTGTTGGTGGGAATGTAAGATGGTATAACCAGTTTGGAAAGCAATATGAAGATTCCTAAAAAGGTTGACTATAGAGTTACCAGAACACCCAGTTATTCCATTACTGGACATTTATCCTAAAAGCTCCATGCCTCAGTTCAGGGAGATTTGCTCAACCATGTGTATTGCTGCTTAATTTGTAATAGCTAAGAGCTGGAATCAACCCAGAAGTCCATCATTATATGAATGGATAACCAAGACATGGTATGTCTACATGATAGAATTCTACACAGCAGTAAGGAAAAATGGCACAATGAAATTTGAAGAAAAATGGCTGAACCTGGAACAGATCATTCCCAGTGAACTCACCCAATCATAGAAAGATAATCATAGCATAGTCTCACTCATCTGTGGCTCCTAACCTGAATCTGCCCAAGTTGTTGACATACCTAATAAGCATTTCGGGGACCAGACAATAGGGTGGGTGGGATGGGGGGGAAGGGTAAGGGTGTGGGTGGGGGACACAAAACTGGACCCAAATGGCAATGGTACTATAAAATTCTACATCATAAAAGACAGACTAAATGTTTGAACCTTTATCATGCCCTTAGAGGGAACACCTGAATCACAAGGCCCTGGAGAGAGTATGATGAAGACTGACCTTAATCTTCTCCTGTTTCTCTTTCTCTCCCCCCCCCGCCTCTCTCTCTCTCTCTGTCTCTCCCTCTTCTGTCTTTCTCTTTTATATTACTTATCTTTTTCTTCCTTCTCTTCTTGGGCACTAACCTGTAACTCCCAGTATCAGCATGTGGCTAATATCCACAATGAGCTGTTGATCAGATAGACCTACAAAATTTCCCGAAAGAAGACAGATTTTTGTCAGAGTACTTGATGACTTGATAATAAAAAAGGTTAGCGGTAAGACCCTACTGCTGAAGACACCATCTGCTGTTGGTATGTAACAATGAGTGACCTGGCTGGAAGCTGGAAGAGAGTCAATCCCCAGACATCTCATCTAGTGCCAGAAGGTAATACATGAGGAACTAGGGGAAAATGACCAACATCTGTCCAAACAAGTTGTGGTGTAAGCTACTCACCAGCAAGCAACCAGATGTGATGCTCACACAAGTGCAATAGTGGTGCACAGCCATGGTGACAAACCAACTGCTCTTGATTTGGCTAACTGATCTGCTCAGTGGAATGGAATCCATAGCTGGAGCTGGGAATTAAATCAGAACCATATCTAAAAATGAACCTGCTTTCCACTACCAAGCTCCCACCAATCGTGAGCTATAAGAGGGCCTACGTCTATTAAATTGTCTCTAAAAAACAAAGGTTATCCACTTATCTGGCGCTAACTTCACTCTCCGTTGGAGAATTTGCTTCTCTTTTTCAGATAGACACAGATTCTAAGGAGAGAACCAGCCCATCACACCTCAAAAGGGTCCCAGCTAAAACTAAGAGTAATTGGGGAAATGAGCAAGAGTGCTGCTTCCTTTGTGAACCTGGTACCAGCACAAGGGTGAAGGAGATAGACACAGTGAACACTCAACTCCTACCAAACCAGATATGCAGAGGCATAGAGGCTCCCAAGATCTCATCACTGAAGCAGACCTAAAATGAACCCAACATGGCTCAGGGAAATTTGCGGAAGAGGGGCAGAAAGATTGTTAGAGCCACATGTAGGGTCATTATGCACAGAGACATTGCCTCTCACCCATAACTGATGGCAAACCCCACAATGCACGGCCCACATTCCCCATCAAGGAGGGTCTCTGCTGGGGCAGGGGGAGGGGAGGACAGGGAGGAGGCTAACGATGGTACCAACATGACTGTATACACTGTGTACATAACTAATAAAAAAGAATGTGAAAGCAACAAAAAAAACCCTAGTAACATATGTATCCATATTATGTGATACACACCTAATTGTATGTGCCAAACTTTTATGACTGTTAGCACAAGTTCTGCTTATAGCAGCACCATCACAAACACATACATGATGCTTTAAGCTATGATACTGCTATGGGGTGTCAGTTCATTACTCATTGCTTTGAAAAAATACCTGACCAGAGCAACTTGAGGAAGGAAAGAGTGTATTTTGGCTTGCAGTTCCAGAGTACAGAGCCCATTATGGTATGAAAGTCATGGCAGTGGCAGGTGGCAGGACATCACGTTGGCAGAGAGGAAGCAGATGGCAAACAGGATTTGGAACTGGACTATAACACCTCAAGT
Organism: Dipus sagitta; assembly: GCA_036346955.1. Taxonomy (NCBI): domain Eukaryota; kingdom Metazoa; phylum Chordata; class Mammalia; order Rodentia; family Dipodidae; genus Dipus; species Dipus sagitta. The sequence goes on along the minus strand of CM070776.1, from coordinate 57,534,425 downwards.
TCTATCCCCTATGATCTCATTACTCTAACACTTTTTAGAGGTGCCACAATCTTTTCAAAAAGCACCACCAGCTAGGGACCAAGTGTTCAAACACATGAACTTATGGGGGAACATTTTACTTTCTTACTAACACCTATGGTCACAAGGTTATGAATGACCATTCAAGCATAGTGAGTAGGCTAGATAGCCCAGTACTGAATTTCATTACTTTCATCTGGATTCTAATTAATATTAATATGTATTGAGGATCAGATATAATTGAAGGACAGAAAAAAATTTAAAATTACAAGTGTGGTAGGAAAATAACTTTTTAAATTACTTGTAAATTATCTTAAATGACAAAGAAAGACCATTGTGATTTGGACCTGGTTGGGACTTGCATATAAATTGCAGCTTGATCTCATGAGTGATGTTGACATGGGCATTATATGGAATGATCATTAAAGCATAGTGAGTAGTCTAGATAGCCCGGTATTGAATTTCACTACTTTCACCTGGAGTCTAATAAATGTTAATACATATTGAGGAACAGATATAATTGAAGGATAGAAGATACTTTAAAATTAGAAGTGATATGAAAATAACTTGTTAAATTGAAAATTGTTTCAAATAACAAAGGCCATTGTGATTTGGACTTGATTGGGACTGGCTCATAAATTGCGTCAAGCAGATTCCTTTTAGGAACCCTCTTCCCTTCACCCCACACAGATGCACATGACCTGTGTTCATAGTCTTGCATTAGGATTCTCCTCTGATCCCCTAGGATCCCCTTTTCCCTTCACCTTGCAGGTGCAGATGAACCATTTCAGCACTTGGAACCCTTCAGCAATCCTCCTGTCTTTACCATGGGAGCACTAATGATCTCCCATTTGGGCTGTGGTAAGACCCAAGTGTATGTTCCAGCACAACTGTAGCCTAATTGAGACCACTTCAATTACCCAATCCACAAAGTAGTAAAAAGTACCACCAAGACAGATCTCCAAGCTCCATAAAAGTGAACAATGGTAAATGAACACAAAGAAACATCAAGCACAGTTCTAACTTAACTTAGGTATGCCAGAAAAATCTGGTTAACATGCTATCATCAGATTGGTAAGTTTCAATGTAACATGAATGTAACCTCAAAAAAAAAAAAATAAGTCAGTTTGTCCCCCAGAAGAACTTCCAGTCTAATAGTAGAGGATCTCCATGAGAGCAACCTAGAGGAAATTCCAGACAAAGAGCTCAAAAGAATGGTGATAAACCTGTACAAAGGACTCGAACGTACAGATAAATGCATGCATTAAATCCTGAATAAATTCAAATTCAAAATACCTAAATGAATTCCAAAAGAACACAAGCAAACCAGTTGAAATGAAGTCAAGTCATGATATGAAAATAGAACACAATAATAAATAAATAAATAAATAAATAAAGAGCTAGAATTCTGAAGAAAAACCAAACAGAAATAAAGCTAGAAATGAAAAATACAGCAAGTCATTAAAAAGCTTCATGAAGAGCCCAACTAATAGAATGTATCAAGAGGAAGATAGAATATTAGCCTTAAAGACAAGGTAGAAGAAGTGTATCAATTAGTCAAAAACAATATGAATATCAAAAAACTATATGAACAGAACATGAGAAAAATGTGCAACTCATTGCAAAGACCAAATGTTTGAATTATGGATATGCAAGAAGGAGAACTTTTCAGGTCAATGACATAGAAAATATTTTTAATAAAATATAGAGGAAAATCTTCCAAATCTAAGGAAGGAGATACCCATCCAGGCATATTTTATTTATTATTTATTGTTTTTTAAAATATTTTTATTTTAGGTAGGGTTTCACTCTAGCCCAGGCTGACCTGGAATTCACTATGTAGTCTCAGGGTGGCCTCGAATTCATGACAATCCTGCTACCTCTGCCTCCTCAGTGCTGGGATTAAAGGCGTGCAGCACCACACCTGGCTCCATCCAGGTATATTTTAAAAATATAATTAACAGAAAGAAATAGTTTGGACAGAAGTACCCTGAAAGGGTGGAGAATATTGTGGTCAGAAGCTATAAGTAGTTATAAGAAAAATCCCATCCCAGTTCCAGGGTTGGGATACCTCCCAGTGAATTGTTGGTCAGGGAGGCCCATGACAGCCCCCCCCCCTCCGACAATACAGTCTATTGCCAATGCTCTTAGTTCCCCAACAGGAGTAGAATGTAAGGTCCTATTGAAAACGGCACCTGCTTTTATTGCAAGACACTGAGGAATCAAGGTACAACTTAGATGGAAACCTCTTCCCTAGTAGTTAGCTGTCATAGTCCTGGAAAGTACAATGCAGGATTCTGGGAGAGAAAGTAATCAATAGTCTTAACCAGCAGTGGACCCTGTGAGCTACACACCTGGTCAGCCAGGCAGAATGTGCACATTGGTACAATATAGACCTTAAGCCTGCTTTATTGCTATTTTAATATTCTTATTTGAAAATATGCCTCTATATAAGAAATATTGTTCATGTTGACATTCTTCATGGTACATTGCACTAATTTTTCTGGATTCCTTGATTTTCAGCTGCAAAAGGCTTCAAACAGACTCCATAGTAGACGGTTTTTTTCCATTTGTGTGGCTGTAATTTTCCATATTTCTATCCTTCCTCAAAATACTGGATTTCATTATGACAGTTATGACATATATATCAATATACATTGTTCTTAGTCACCTTGTTACTCTTGTTACTTCCTTGCTGGTCCTCTTCTGCCTCCCAAATAATGCCCCTTTCTGCTTTAATGTCACATGTATTCTGTTACACTTTGTCTAACCCTTCCCTCTGTCTTAAGATCTCTTCCTTTTATTTCATGGAACATCTTCTAGCTTTGTATCAACACACACACACACACACACACACACACACACAAACACACACGCACACACACAGGGGGGGCATTGAGAGAAAACATCCTACAATCCACGATTAAAGGCCCTTCATTGGACTGGGGAGATTCCTCAGTGGTTAAAGGTTGAAGGTGTTTGCTTGCAAATCCTGCTGGTGGGAGTTCGATTCCTCAGTACCCACATAAAGCCAGATGCACAAAGTGGCACATGCAACTAACCTGGAATTCATTTGTACTGGCAAGAATCCCTGGTGCACCCATTCTTTCTCTCTCTGCTCACAAATAAATAGGTATTTTTTTTTAAATAAAGGCCCATCATGAACAGAGCTATAATAAACCTTACTTGTCATCTTCAATCTTGGGCCAGGGGAGTGGGGAAGTTACATGGTAGGTAGAAGAGTCATTGCATTAAGAAAGTTTTTCCTAATCAAGTGTCAGCTAAAATTTACTAATGAGAGGTACTCCCAAAGTTGGAATGTGTTGAAACTTTCTGAGTGTGGCTTATTTCACCAAACAATAATTTCCAGTAATATCTATTGTCCAGCAAATGTTATTATTTCCTTTTTTCTGATGGCACAAAATTCTATTGTGTATATGTACCATTTTTTTTATCCATTTGTCCATTAAAGAATTTCTATGCTGGTTCTATTTCCAAACTATCGCTGATAGTGCAGCAATAAACATGAATGTATAGCTATCTCTGTAGTATGCTTACTGGGATTCATTTGGGTATATACACAATAGTATAATACTTGAATGACATGGCAGCTCCATTTTTAGTGTTTTTGAGAAATATCCATACTATGTACTGTTGGCTGTAGCTTTGTTGCATGTGGTCTTTATTATGTTGAAATATGTTCCTTTTATTTCTAGTTTTTTAGGACTTTTATCTTGCAAGCATGTTGAACTTTGCCAAAATTCTATTCTGAGATGATCTATTCTATTTTGAGATGATCATATGCTTTATGTATTTAAGCCAATTCATGTGTTGTGTTACATTTACTGATTTGTGTATGTTGAACCAACCTGACATATTTGGGAAGAAACTAATTTGGTTATAATCTTACATTTAGTTTGTAAGAATTTTATTGAGACTTTTACAGTTATGATAACTAGGGAAATTGGTCTGTGATCTTGTTCTGTTTGCATCAGGTTAATGGCTTCATGGAATAAATTTGGTAGTGTTTTGTCCATTTCTATTTTGTGAAACACTCCCAAATATTACTGTTAGATCTTCCTTGAAGGTGTTACATGACATGGCAGTTAATCCATCTAGTTCAGGACTTTTCATTGTAGGAAGATTTTTCTTTACTGCTTAAATGTCATTATTATGGATCTGTTTAAGTTATATATATATTCTTGGCTTAATTTTGTTGTCATATGTATCTAGGAATATATCCATTTAAAAATATTTTATTTCTTTATTTATTTGAGAGAGGAAGAGATAGAGAGAAAGAGAGAATGGGCACGTCAGGGCTTCCATCCACTGCAAACGAACTCCAGATGCATGCACCCCCTTGTGCATCTGGCTAACGTGGGTCCTGGGGAATCAAACCATGGTCCTCAGGCTTCACAGGCAAGCATCTTAACCACCAAGGCATTTCTCCAGCCCTCTGTCAACTTTTCTATTCAGTGGTAGGGATTGAACCCAGGGCTTTACACATGCTAGGCAAGTGCTCTGCCACTAAGTTACTTTCCCAGGTTACCCTACCACCTTTCTACTTAGTTTTGTACATTACAGGTATTAGCACCTCTGTCTTCCTTTACCCCTTCTTAGCCCACAAGAATTTGTCAGCCACACTTTAACTTTTGTATGTTAGGATTGGTAACAGGATTAGTCTAGCCTGGAATGTCAATAAAATCCTCTTGGTAGCTATCATTAGGCTCATTTTACAATGGTAAAGGACAGTGGCAAGTAAATCTAGGATATGAACTCATGTTTATTTATCCATATATTATATGTGGTTAATGAATGTATTAATTTCTAGTAACTATGAAACATTACGGATGATCTCATTCTACACCCTTTTTTCTTATAATTGTGTATTAGGTTTAGAGTTGTATATCTAATTTGGTTATTTCTTGTTTTTGTGTTTGTTTTGTTCCAGATAACATTTTGCTATGTATCCCTGGTTGGCCTTTTACTCCTTGTGCACCATAGGCTGGCCTTAAATTCACAGTTATCCTTCTGCCTCACTCTCCAGAGTGTGGGGATTATACTTGTGCATGACAACACACTCACTTTTGTTTAGTTAACTCTTTGCCCTTCCACTTCTCAAAAGTCAATTCATGCCATATTTTTGTGTGCCCCTCATTTATATATTTTTGCTGTCACTTGATTAGTGAAATAGGTCTCTTCTACCCATTATGTAATTTCCTTGCCATTTCCCCTGCTCTCTGAGCTCCACAATGCAAGGATGACAAGCAAAGTTTAGAAGAGCTCTTTCCATAATGGGCCTTTCATTCTGCATTGTAGAATGCTGGATTATCCAATAGAGATTGCAGAATAAAGACACAGTGATTCCTTCTTGGCACACAACAGGGAGAGTGTTTGTATCTTTTGATTCACATTTTTGATTCTTATCAGAGCTGCCGACAATATCATTTCTTCAATGAAATTTCAGTGATGCCCTTGACAGAGAGGAACAGCTTCTCAATCATGCCTTTGTTCAATATCTGTGAGACCAGTGTGACATTGTCTAAGACATCTGAGTCTGCATTTAACCCTACTCTTTGGGAGTTGGAACTGATGTAGAAGCTATATATAATATAGTGTTCTCACCCAGAAGATGTCAGGCAAGAGCCCACTGACAGTTGGACCTGGGTTTTTAAGTGTTACTGCTGTTTCTTTTCCATGAACAAAAGTCATAGAAGTGACTGTAAGAAAAGGACCTGTTCTAGAGGTAGATGAGGATAAAACAATTCAGAAAGTTGAACAAGGCCTAAAGCTGACACTCAGAGCAGATAAAGGCAAAAGCATTAGTGTTTGCCTGTTTTTCAAAGACCAGTGAATGTCCTTGAAGAAAATGGAAAGAAGCAACCACAAATTACCTTCAAAGACTTTGATTTCAGGAGTTCCTGTATGTTTGGGTACTGGACGTTACTAGAATGCATTAGTAGGAAGAGTCAAGTAGTAAATGTTTCTGAGAGCTAACTTATATGAGAGCAATCTATAACTGATTTTTAGGGGATGGAGAGATGGCTTAGCAGTTAAGGCATTTCCCTAAAAAGCTAAAGGATCCTGGTTTGACTCTCCAGGACCCAAATAAGTCAGATGCACCAGGTGGTGCATGCGTCTGGAGTTCGTTTGCAGTGGCTAGAGGCCCTGGTGTGCCAATTCTCTCTCTCCCTCTTTCTTTCAAATAAATAAATAAAATATAAAAAATGGTATTTCATTATAAATGATTTTGAATTCAGCAACAAACATTTTATGTCCACACAATAGTGATTGCTACCTGCTAAGTACTTGCCATATGTCAGGTCTGTTAAGTATTATTATCCACATCCTACAGGCAAGGAAGTCAAGAATTGTGGTGACCAAATAACAAAGCTATTGACAAGAGAAATCATCATTTAGATTTTTGTTACTCCAGAGACCATGTTCTTTCTATCACACTGCGCTTTGAACTCTTTTGATCCTGCTATGGGAGGACTAACAAAATCAGTTTACAGTTTTGAGGAGTAGTCCATCATGGTGGTGAAAGCATGACAGGAGCCAAGACACTTGTGTCACATCATCACACCAGTAATGAGAAGGGGGAGGGAGATGCTAAGTGGTCATCTAGCTTTCTCCTTTTTTATATAGCCAGGGAACCCATCAGATAGATTGGTGCCTCCTATAGTTAGGGTAGATCTCAACTAATATAATCTAGAAAATCCCTCATAGATATGAATAGAAATACATTTCCATGGTGATTCTAAATCTTGTCAAGTTGACAACCAGAGTTTCCCATTATAACTTTCAACTTCTGGGTCTCCATGGCCTCTGTTATCAAGAATAAATGTGATTTATCAATGCTATAAGACCCTTCATAGCCATCTTGTCATCTCATGGGGTGGGCTTGACCTGGGGTCAGGGTACAAAATCCTGTACTTAGTGCTTCTACCAGTGCTGCCATCCATGAGCTTCCAGAATCCCTTATTCAGTACCATGCTATTCCACACAGCATTACTTCTGACAGAAGGACTCAACTCATTTCAAGGCCAAAGAAATTCAGCATAGGAATCATTCGTAGTCATGGAATTCACTTGTTTTGCCATATTCCCCACCATTCTGAAACAGCTGGCTTGGTAGAACAGTAGAACGACCTTTTAAAGAAACACTTTCAGTGCCAGCTATGTATAAATAGTCTGGAAGACTGGGGTAGGGTTCTCCAGAAGACTATATGATCTGAACCAGTGCCCAATATATAGTACTGTTGCTCCTATAGTTAGGACTCATGAATCTAGGAATTCAGGGGGATAGAACCACTCACTATCACTCCAAGTGATCCACTAGCTATATTTTTGCTTCTGTTCCCACAACCTTAGGCTCTGGTGGACTACATGTCTTTGTTCCAAAGGAAGGAGTGCTTCTGTCAGGAGGCACAAAAACATTGCACTGAACTAAAATCTCAGACTTCTTCTTTCTACTTTGGGCTCTGATATAGTTGAGTCAACATATGAAAGGAGTTATAGTGCTAGCATGAGTGATTGAGAAGACTGTCAGTGTGAAATTGGATTTTTCCTCCACAGTGGAGGCAAGGAAGAATTAGTGTGACCATGTTCTGTGTTCAAGTCAATGGAAAATTGTAACAACCCAATTAAGGAAGGGTGATAAATGGCCCAAACTCTTCAGGAATGAAGGAAGGCTCTCTCCTCCAGTTACAGAATAAAGATCTATTGAGGTTCTTGCCAAAGGTGGAAGCAATCAGAATGGGTAGTAGAAGGAGGTAGTTATAAATACTAGCTAAGGCCACATGATTATAGAAATGTGGATTATAATTGCCATGAGTATTTCTGTGCTATTTTAGTGAGTCGGTACATATATACACATTAAGATTTAATTTTTTTCTTTCCTCTCTTTTTACTATTTAACATAGATTGAGATAATATCAGTAGTTAAGTGCTATTAAACTTATATTTAAATTATTTGCTACTAGGGACTAAGCATTCATCAAGGCACTTTGCCATGTATTTCAGGGGAAAGTCTAGTTACATATTCAGATGTATATAGGGTAGTTATATCATGTCGGTTAATGTGGGTTTTACCTCTGTGGTAGAGTACATGCTTAGAATGTGTGAATCTTTGGATGAAATCCCCAGTGCCAAAACCCAAATTTGGGGGCTAGGGAAATAATTCACTTGGTGGAATGTTTGCCTAGAATGCACAGAGCCCTAATTTTGAATCCAAGAACTTCATAATACCAGGTATGGTGGCACACACAGTGTGATCCCCGCACTATTTCATGGAAATTACCAAGATTTTATCATCATTATCATCATTAACTTATCATCACCCTGTCATCATCAAAGACTAAATATGTGCTAGCATTTACCATATATTTTCTCACTTGAACTTACTACATTCCTATAATATAGTTATTACTATTATTTTCATTTTGTGAGATGGGGGAATAAGAATTTTATGGAAGGTGATGTGAGTCCCAGGGTAAGGTCCCATATAAGAGATAGTGGATTGTTGGTAGATAGAATTGTTTGCTAATATGTGTGGTGATTTAATTTGGATGCTTATTTTTGTTCTTTTTTTTTTTTTTTTTTGGTTTTACAAGGTAGGGTCTCACTCTAGCCCAGGCTGACCTGGAATTCACTGTGTAGTCTCAGGGTGGCCTCGAACTCACAGCAATCCTCCTACCTCTGCCTCCCAAGTGCTGGGATCAAAGGCGTGTAGCACCATGCCCGGCTTATTTTTGTTCTTTATGACATTTAGCATGACTAAAAATGCTTTTGTGGGAGTCCCAGAAAAACCTCGCATGTTGGTTAGCTATTGTAGGATTAACATAAAGCACCTTCAGACTCAGTTGTATGCAACAATAAGCATTTATTTGTAGCACATACATCTGTACATTGGCAGGCATGGCTCTGTTCACCTTACTTAAGTTTGATAGGGCTTGGCTCAGTTTCTTTAGGTAACAAGGAGCAATAGCGTATCCTTTTCCCGATGATGGCAGCCATCCATGACAGTTGAGCAGAGACATATGAAGTATTTTAAAGCTAGGCACAAATCTGCCACACTATCACTTCTTCATAAATTCAATTGGCTGAACAAGTCACATGGCCAAGCAAATAATCAGAACAGAAGTGAAATAATGTCTGCATTTAGTGGGAGCAAGTACAGTTACATACCAAAGTACATTGATACTGTTAGGGGAGTTTGGGACACCAGTATTCACTCCACCATGTCATGTCTGAAAGTTAATGGTGATGAAGACTCATGGGACAGAGCTAGAAAAACTATTTCTTTTGAGATACATTCTTATATATCCCAGGCTGGCCTTGATTGAACTCCTGATTCTCCTTGCTCCACCTCCTCAGTGCTGGGATTACAGGTGTGTGTCACTATACTTGTTTTATTTGGTGCCAGGGTTTAAACCCAGGGTTTTATGCATGAGAGGCAAATACTCTAACAACTGAGCTACATCCTTAGTCCTAGAAAAAATATACTTTAATGGAGACCTAGAGATGTAATGAGAAGAGGACTAGGGAGGTCTGGAATTGAATCCTAACTCTCATTTTTTTCTTGTGGTGCAGACTGAACTCAGGGCTGCATACATGCTAGGCAAGCATAGTACATCTGAGCTATAGCTCAGGCTCCAACCCAGACTTTTTTTGGTATTAAGTAGAATCTTTGTATGGACACATCAAGTGTTGGTACCATCATTTCTCTCCTCCCTGCCTTCATTGTATTGAGGGCTTTCCTCAGTGGAATGGCTGGTATTTACCATGGAGTTGTGGGTTTTGAATTGTGAGAGCAGCAGTAAGTCATTGTTGGGGGGCAGTGCTTTTGGATATTCCCTCCCAACCTGTGGCTCTTTTACTCTTTCCATCCCCCTCTTCTGCAAAATCCCTTGAGCCATGGTGGGTGTGTTTTAAGTCTACTTTAGTGTTGAGCTCCCAGCCTCTTCTGGATTTCTTCTTTGCTACATTTTGCATATCCGCCCTGTCTATTGCCTTTACCCTGGTGCAGGTTGTCAGGCTTGCTGTGGAAGTAGCACTCTTGTTCATCTTGCCAATTCCTGTGTAGTTTCACCTGGGCTCTAACTGATGTGTGAGGAGTGGTTCATTTACTGCCAGGGAGTCAACTCTTTTTGGTCTTGTTGATAGATTTTGGTTGTCCTTGGTTCTTGCTGCTTTCTGTAAAAGAAAAACAGATTCTGTAATAGAGAGTGAGACCATCATAGGTTAAAGGTGATAAGCATTGTTAATTTAGAGAGATTTTGATGGATGTAGTCTCTCTTTTGGCCAAAGACTAGTGGATGATTCTTGTTGGAGTCCATAATCCTGCTTTCCATAGGATTCTAACTTGGTTCCCAGTTCAAGCTATGGGTTCCTATCAGCTATGGGATCTCTTAGCCAACTGGAGAACCATTAATTACCCACCTAGGCTGGGTGCCACTATTGCACAGGTGTGTACATCTTGTCAGGCTGATTGCTTTCATAAAGCAGTGTCCCTTGCTTGCTCACAATATTGTTGGCCATTTTCTCCCAGTAGCTCATACAGTGCTTTCCAGCACTATATGGGCTATCCATTTGGGACCTGAACCTTTCAGATTCCAGCCAGTTCCCTCAATGTTCTGTGCCAGCAGCATGTAGTTTCTTCAGCAATAGTGTCTTACCTTTTACCTCAGGTGCAGACCCTAACTCCTGATGTGATTTTGAATAGTTCATTTTCCTTCACAATACTTTAGTGTCTGTATGATCTTTATATTGGCTATTTCCCTATTCTAGATAATAGTGCCAGAGCAGGGGGGTAAGTGCAGTTTAGACTAGAACCATGGATTCTTTTTCTCATATTGGGTCTTCATCACTACAGAGGAGGAAATATTTGGGGGTGGGGGAGGTTCTAGGTCCCTTCCTTTCTTCTTGAAATTCAAATTCTTTCCATGTAATGTTTTGAATCTTACCACACTAATGTGTATTTCATTTCCTGCAAGGTCTAAACAAGTGGTAGAACAAAACCATGCTAGGAAGGGCTGAAGTTCAAGCTGAGGAAGTATTTTCTGCATGCAATAGTGTTTAAGTGCTCTAACTCATTAGGGGAAGTTGGTAGCATTGTTGTCCCACAGATCTTTCAAAGAGGCATCTGTTGCCACTTGACATACTGAACTGGGTTATTCCTGGAAACATACTAGGCTAGATATGAGTCATGCTATATCATAACTTTGCAATATTTTAAGCATATATTTACACGTGTTTATTTGTCAGGAGCTCATAGTACTCATTTCATGGTAAGTATTCTATGTATTCTAGATCTGTTAGTTAATTCATCAATCCTGCTAAATTACTCACTCTATGAGTAAGAATTATATTTATTACTCTTTTACAGATTAATACAAATAAATGAGTAGAACAACAGAAACCCAAGGTACACAGAAATGTCATTTTGAGGCCAAGTACTAGAAAATAGTAGCACTGGTGCTTAAACCCAGCCTGCCTTCAGAGTCCATGTTTTTAATCACTGTATCATGCACTCATATGTACAGACAGTATCATAGTAGATAGACATGAAGTGAACTAACACTTGCTTCTTACTAGTTTTGTAGCATAATATTATTTTACCTCTATGCCCTTTAAGCTTTTAAGTATGGGAAATAATTGTAATTGTGAGGACTAAATGAGATAGGGTCTAAAACATACTTAGCATTGAAGAATTATTTATGTTTCTATGAACTACTTCTATAAAAATTAAAATATTTTGTATGTGGTCCTTTTAACTTCTAGGTTGTAAGTTAAACTTTATTAGGCTTTAAATTCTTATTTTGATCAGCTTCTCTGCATGACATTTTATTTTTGGCATTATTGAGAAAGTGTCATGTTGAGTAGCGCAGGCTGGTCTAGAACTCACAATTTTTCTCCCATAGCCTCCAGAATGACACCATGACCAGCTGATTCATTCTTTAGTAATCTGTAAGAACATCTTGTATTGTCTTCTCTGTCTGACCCAAGGAAGAAAGTAATGAGACAGTTTCCTTCACAGTTTTGTTTTTTGAGGGTCATTGACTTCATATGTTTTGGCTGTCTGGAAAATTGCTGAGCTGTGCCATTTCAATTATCCCATATTTATTCTTGTTTTAAAATGGTACTAAGAGTCTGAGACTATATAGCTCAGTGGGAGAGCACTTGCCCCATAGGTGTAATTCTCTGCGTTGATGGAACCAAGCATCACCACCATTACTATCACCTTCACAACAAGAATATGTAGTCTGTTAACAGAGAATCTTACATTACAGTTTTCAGGTTTTTTTTTTTTAAATTTGTTGTGGCCATCATTATTATTTCTTCTTGTTGTTCTTCTTCCTCCTCCTCCTCCTCTTCCTCCTCCTCTTCCTCCTCCTCTTTCTTCTTTCTTCTTCTTCTTCTTCCTCCTCCTCCTTCCGTCTCCTCCTCCTCCTCTTCCTTCTTCTTCTTCCTCCTTCTTCTTTTTTCTTTTTCTTCTTCTTCCTCCTCCTCCTTCTTTCTTCTTCCTTTTTTTTTTTTCAAGGTAGGGTCTCACTCTAGCTCAGGCTGACCTGACCTGGAATTCACTATGTATTCCCAGGGTGGCCTCGAACTCATAGTGATCCTCCTACCTCATCCTCCCAAGTGCTGGGATTAAAAGTGTGCACCACCACGCCCAGCCATCATTTCTTCTTTTTACTTCTCCTCTCTCTCCTTTCCTTCCCCCTCCATCCCCTCATATCTTTTTAAATTTTATTTTTTGAGGCAAGTTCTCACTCTAACCCAAGCTGACCTTGCACTCATTCGGTAGCCCAGGCTGTCCTTGAATTCATGGTGATCCTTCTTCCTCACCTGCCCGAATGCATGCGCTGCTGTATCTCCCTTTGGCCATCATTTCTATTAAACAGTTAACAAATCTTTATGAAGAGTATCTTTGTGAAGAAGGGCCCTAGAATGTTATTTGCTGAGTACCCATTTTCTGACAATAGCAGCATCTCTCTTCTGTGCAAAGAATGATTCATTGCTCACACAGAGATTGTAGCCCTGCTTCCACAAGTGGGCTGTCTTCCTCAATTGCTCTCCTCATTTTTTTTTTTTCACAATGGGAAACTAGAGCTCACCTGATTTGTCTACACTAGATAGCCAGAACACACTAAGGACCCTTCTGTCCTCACCATTCCAGTGTTGAGATTATAGGTATCCATCTTTTACATTGTGGTGGGGATCCAAGCTCAGGTTCTTATACCTGTACAGCAAGCACTTTACCAACTAAGCCATGTCCCCAAGCCCTGACTGTGTGTGTGTGTGTGTGTGTGTGTGTGTGTGTGTTTCTTTTTTTTTTTGAGGTAGGGTCGCACTCTGGCCCAGGCTGACCTGGGATTCACTATGTAGACTCAAGCTGGCCTCAAACTCATGGCAATTCTCCTACCTCTGCCTCCCGAGTGCTGGGATTAAAGACATGTACCACCACTCCCGGTATTTCTCTTTTTTCCTGTTTTTTTTTTATTAGTTATGTACATAGTGTATATACAACCATGCTGGTACCATCGTTAGCCTCCTCCCTGTCCTCCTCTCCCACACAGGGAACCTCCTCGTTGGGGAATGTGGGTCTTCTAGATAGTGTTTCAAGAAATGCCAGCATGAATAAAGTATTAACACAATGCATATAATATTTTTTATAATAGTGTTTATTGTACTTATCTCTATCTCTCTCTTTCTTTTTATCTATTCCTTTCCTTTCTTTCTCCTTCACATCATTGCTCTTTAAAAAAATGTATTTATTTGAGAGAGAGGAAGGGAGAGATAGAGAGAGAGGAAGAAGCAAATAGAGAGAGAGAGAGAGAGGTGTGCCAGGCCGTCCAGCCACTGCAAACAAAGTCCAGATGTATGCGCTACCTTGTGCATCTGGCTTACATGGGTACTGGAGAATTGAACCTGGGTTCTTATGTTTTGTAGGCAAGTGCCTTAACCACTAAGCAGTCTCTCAGGTGTCATATCCTTGTCCTTTTTTTTTTAAATAATTGAGACAGGGTCTTACATAGCTCAGACTGACCTTCACCTCCTGATCTTGCTGCCTTTAACTCCCTTGTGCTGGGATTAGAGGCATGTACCATCCAAACCAATTTAATTATATGACTTTATGTACACAATGGTGAGGGAGCAGAGGAGGAACTCCTAAACCAATCCAGAATAGGATATAGGAACTTTGAGGAAGACAGAGAAAACTCCATTGAGATAAAGGAATAGAATCTTAAAGGATGAATTGGAGTTAGCCAGTGAAGTAGAAGAAGGAGTATGTCAAGTTGAAGGCAGTTTATACAGTGGCAGAAGGCTGTCAAAAAGCACACTACTATCTCTCAAGGTGTGCTAACTGAATCATGCAGGCAGTACTCAAAGCTTTAAGTAGTAGAACAGAATAGAGTTTAAGTAGTTTGCTCCACTATTTAATAATTGGATGAATTTGGACAATGTAATACCTCTGAAATTTAGTGTCTTTGTTTATAAAACAATAATACTCATGTTTATTAAAGCAAGCAAGAGACAAAATGCACCTACCATGTGTAGTATGTTAAATCTACTCATAATTAACAAAATATTTATTTATTTTATTCTTTCGAAGTAGTGTCTCGCTCTAGCCCAGGCTAACCTGGAATTTATTATGTAGTCTTAGACTGGCCTCAAACTCACTGCTATCCTCTTACCTCTGTTTTCCAAGTGCTGGGATTAAAGGCGTGCACCTTAAAATGTATTTTTTTAAATGTTGTATTTTTTTGTGTGTTTTTTTGAGGTAGGGTCTCACTTTTTATTTCAGGCTGACCTGATATTCACTATGTAGTCTCAGGGTAGCCTTGAACTCACTGCCTTCCAAGTGCTGGGATTAAAGGCATGCACCACCATGCCTGGCTTGTATATTTTTAATGTTGTAACTTATTTGTTTACTTGAGAGAGAGAAAGAGAGAGAGAGATAGAGGGAGAAGAGAGAGAGAGAGAATGGGTGCATCAGGGCCTCTAGCTGCTACAAATAAACTCCAGACACATGTGCATATTCATATTTTTTTAAGCTTTTAAAAGAACCTTTATTGTTTTCTCTTAACATGTGCATTACAGGAAACAAAAACACAAGCAAAAAGTAGCCATCTAGTCACAGGCAGTTTGGTTGGACATACACGACTGGATCTTGCATGTGTACACACTGCATTCCATTACGGGAACTGAGATGGTACAGAATGTGTCATGCTTTCCCACACACTGAATATTCACCAACTCAAAAATTTTAAGCTACATGAGTGTTTTGATAACTAAGAATATACTACATCATCTCAATCTGTTAAAACAGAATTGTAATCCTGTCTTCTTTGCAACAAAATTTTCACAGAAGAAAAAAATGGCAAAGGTGCCCTGGAGAGATGGTTTAGTGGTTAAGTGCTTGCCTGTGAAGCCTAAGGACCCAGGTTCAAGGCTTGATTCCCCAGTACCCACGTTAGCCAGATGTACAAGGGGGCGCATGCATCTGGAGTTCCTTTGCAGTGGCTGGAGGCCCTGGTGCACCCTTTGTCTATCTATCTGCCTCTTTCTCAATCTGTCTTTCACTCTCAAATAAATAAAAATAAACAAAAATGGCAACAGGCCTCTAGATAGAATATTGTCAGAGTCATGATTAAAGGTCTGCATTTCCTAATGTTCAACTCAAAACCAACCATAAAGAAACAAATGACACTAAGAATCGTGTTTCTAGAGTGTATCAGATCTATACTACTACATATTGTCCTGAAGGTATATTCCCACTGAACTATGGATTCCCCAGGACAGTCAGAGGATGCACAGGCATAAATTTTTTGATTAACACCTTTGTACTCATCTTCAGTTTTTTGCATTAAATGAAAGTTTAATTTGGCTGGTATACCAATTTGTTTGTTTGATATAGGGTCTTGCTGCATAGTTCTGATTGCCCTGGTACATGCTATGAAACCCAGGCTAGCCTTTAACTCACAGATCTACTGCCACAGCCTCCCAAGTACTGAGATTATAAGCAGGTGACACCATACCAGCTAACATGTATCTTTGTCTATTTCAATGCTAGGGTTTAGAGATAAGTAGCTGAATATTATATGAACCTTGGTTTCACCAAGCCCAGAGATATATAAGTAATTAAAATAATTACAAGACCATGTTTTTGTTTTACTAGTTTTAGTTTGTTATTTATTATTTATTAGAGACAGTGACGAGAGAGAGGGAGAGGGAGAGGGAGAGAATGGATGCACCAGGGCCTCTAGCCACTGCAAGCGAACTCTAGACGTGTGTACCATGATGTGCATCTGGCTAATGTGGGATCTGGAAAATTGAACCTGGGTCCTTAGGCTTTGCAGGCAAGCACTTTAACTGCTAAGCCATCTCTCCTGCCCTAGTTTTTTTTTTTTCTTTTCGTTGAAGCAGTGTCTCTCTATATAGCCTAGGCTGTCCTGGAGTACACTATGAAACCCAGGCTGGCTTTACAGTCATGGTCCTCTTACCTCAGCTTTCTGAGTATTGGGATTACAGGTATATTATCACTCTGTCCAGCTGAGACTAGGGTTTCTCATGTTCTCTATTCCATTAGGCAACCATTGACCCACTCATTGTCTAGGGCTCTGCAAATCTCCTCTCTGTCCCTACCCTACCTATCTTAGACAGCATCCTGGCTCTTCTCCCCATGGATGTTCTCAGAATGTGGGCTTTGTATCCCCTCCTGTTCACTTGTCTTTTCTAGTTCCACTTCTCTTAATATTAAGAAGTACTTACACCCTATCTATATTAAAAACTGATCCCTTGTTACCTCTAAGACCTGGAGAGACTACAGTATGACAATGCTGAGCCAACTGTGGAATTAAAATCATTATTGAACAAAGAACTTTAGGGGTTGAGCCTACTTAGAAATTGAGATAGATGGGCTCAGGATGACTTCTTAGCAGGGAGCAAGGTACCTAGTTTATTGGTGGGATAGAGGGTGATGGGGAATGTCAGGATTTTCTACAGCCAAGGGGACCTTGTTCTGAAAGACCTGTTTATCGGTTGTTGCACTAACTATTCCTAGGGAGATGTACATAGACATGGACTTCTCCCAGATAGGGCACCAACAACAGTCTGAAGAAATGCTTCTACCCAAGTCTAGCTTCGTGAACCAGTGACTTTAATCAGGGTTATCTACAGCAGCATATGCAACTTTACCATTAGCTGCCCTATATAGGAAGAGCCCCCCCCCCAGCTCATGTCAACCAATTATGTATCTTCCAGGAGAGGGTTGGGTCTCTCTTGCTGCTTCCTGCCATGAATTGTAAGCCACTCATAAGCCCTGTGTATAATCCATGTGTGCTGCCTTGTGTTCCTGGTGAGCCTTTCCATCTACCATTAGAGAATGATAGTGGACCCAATTTTGTGAGATCTATCGTGGGTAATCATAGCTATTCTGATTTCAAGATAATAATAATCATGCCATGCCCATAGGGCAACATCTTGAAGCATAGGACATTTACTTGGGTCTCAAGATGCAAAGTACATGCTGAATCTTATGAATCAGGTAGAAATCTTAGACACAAAGTCAAAAGCAGGCTAGTAGCCACAGTGTAATTGTGTATCTAGTACATGGAGCCTGAATTATCCATCTACCTTTATCATAGGTAGCCTCTTCTTATCAATACAGTCAGATTAACCCTGCTTCTCCCACACCAGAATATGGTCCTTACAGACTAAGACTTGCAATTTCAGTCAGGAAATGGAGAACCTGTACGTAGAGCAGAGAAAAGTCATATGAGAAAAAAGTACATTGTGAGAAAGTGTGGTACCTGGGTGGTTAGAACATAAGTGGCTCATACAAGAAGTGCAGGTGATGAGACTGTAGGACCTTCAATGGCAGGCAATTACATTTGTGACTTGTATTAAATGAAGCCTGTGATAATTTCTCCATAGTTGGAATCTTTGTGGTTTCTCCAAAGGTTGTTGTATGTTCTTAAACTAACTGCATGTGAATACGCCACCATGTATTTTATAGGTAATGACAACCGTGGAGATGGTTGGATGTTGGGAACCTGAATGAGAAAGATGATTTTCTTTTCATTTATGGTAATATATAATACACATGGAAAAGACAGAATTTGAATCTGGTTTAGCACCCTTTCCATAATCTAGAGTAATGTGGGAATTGGAAACAAGATCTCTAAAGTCAGATCTGTGTTTGAACTTGCCACCATCATGTCTAGCTGTGCAACTCTGGACAAGTTAGTTCTCTAATCCTCAAGCTCATTCCTTATCTATTAAATGGGAGTAAGAAAAGTAACATTTGGGCAGATGGATAAATTGCTCAAGGGTTAAAGGCTCTTGCTTTTTTTTTTTTTTGGTTTATCAAGGTAGAGTCTTGTTCTGGCCCAGACTGACCTTGAATTCACTCTGTAGCCTCAGGATGGCCTTGAAGTCATGATATTCTCCTACCTGTGCCTCCCAAGTGATAGAATTGAAGCCGTGTACCACCATGCATGGCAAGGCTCTTGCTTTTAAAGCCTAACAGCCCTGGTTTGATTCCCCAGTACCCACATAAAGCCAGATGCACAAAATGACACTTGCGTATGGAATTTGCTTGTAGTGACAGGAGGCCTTGGTGTGCCCATACTCATTCTCTCTGTCTGTCTGTCTCTCTCAAATAGCAAATAAAAATATATTTAAAAAGTAACATTTGGAGGCTTATATAAGGATTCAGGAATCATGCATGTAAAACATTCAGCATAATAACTGTCAAATAATGTTCAGTAAGTGATAACTATTATTGGTATTATTTATCTGGCATACAAATTAGGTGAAAATTATGATTTTTCTTGCAATAGTGGCCCAGAATAACAAAATGAAAGCAATGGAAGGTAGTATACTTTTTAGCGGTGCAGAAGATAGAGCCCAGGGCCTTGTGCACTTTACTACTAAGCTACATCTCCAGCCCTTCATGTTAGTATTTCTGTTTGGGGTGGGGGAGGGTTGAGAACACATTCGTGTAGTCTAGGGTGGCCTAGAACTGACTATATTGCCAAGGTGTACACCACTAGGTTTGGCCTCATGTTAGCATTTCTAATGCAGTAATTTGATGTGGTTATATTTGGAGAGGAATTTAATGTATATTCTGCAGCTGAAGTTGTAAGCCTGCTTCATGCATTCACATGCTGATTCACTCATTGAACAATTTTATTTGGACAGACTACATACCAGAGAATATTTTATATACCATGCCCAAGACAGAGGAGTTTATATTCTAATGGTGTGCCAAGAGGTAAATCATAAATGAATAATTGGGATGATAATTTTTTTCTTTTTAAAATTTTATTTTATTTTTATTGAAAACTTAACCAGAATTATAGACAAAAAATCCATAGTAATTCCCCCACATCCCCCTTTGCAACTCCACTCTCCATCATATCCCCTTCCCCCTCAACCAGACTCTCTTTTATTTTTGATGTCATCATCTTTTCCTCCTATTATGATGGTCTTGTATAGGTAGTGTCAGGTTCTGTGAGGTCATAGATATTCAGGCCATTTTGTGTCTGGAGGAG
Organism: Dipus sagitta; assembly: GCA_036346955.1. NCBI lineage: Eukaryota > Metazoa > Chordata > Mammalia > Rodentia > Dipodidae > Dipus > Dipus sagitta. The sequence goes on along the minus strand of CM070776.1, from coordinate 57,514,843 downwards.
CACATTGTAAGGAGTACTACCCTTCCTTTGGCTCTTACATTCTTTCCACCACCTCTTCTGCAATGAACCCTGAGCTTTGGAAGGTGTTATAGAGATGTTTTAGTACCGAGCACTCCTTTGTCACTTCTTCTCAGCACTATGGTGCCCTCTGAGTTATTCCAAGGTCACCCACCATATGAAAAGAGAAAGTTCATCAACCAAAAGTGAGAGTAGCATTAATATATGGGTACAACATTAAGAGAAGTGCTTACTGGGCACTTTGGTGAACATAGTATATACATTTAGGCAGACACCAGCAAATGTTACACTCTTAAGGCTCATGACTTCCCCCATCATAGGTTTTCAGTATCGGGCATGTATTCCCTCCCATGGAGTGGGTCTCCAGTCCAATTAGAGAGAGTAGTTGGTTTCCCCATAACAGTCATGCCACTATTACAACCGTTGACTCATTTTGCTTGGATGGATCAACTTAAGGCTTTCTGTGTCCACTGTTGTTTATCTCCACTGGTCAATTCCCTCTCTCCTGTGGAACTGCATACAGTGTAATTTTCTCCCGCTTTCTGTTAGTTGGTCTACATGGAGGAGGTTTTCAGATCAGCCCCAGCAACATTTCTCAGTGACTTTGCAGCCCAAGCATGTGAATTTTTCAGCAATAGGTTCTTACTATGTATTCCTGGTGGAAAACCAATTTCCCTGCAATGTTTTTTTGGGGGGCGGGCACCAGGGTCCTCCCTGGTCAATAACTCACTGGAAGGTATGGGATGATAATTTTATACAATAGTAAATACTTTGATGACAATAAAATGATTCATTTGATAAGAAGTGACTGTCAGGATTGGAAGTGATTCTGGGCAACTTCAAAGAGAATCATATTTGGATGTCTCTGAAGAGGTGGTATTGTAGGTGCTACATGGACGTTTAAGAGGAATGCTTTAAGATGGAAACAAGCTTGGAGGTAGGTCAAAGTAGCTGAAAGACATACATGATGTCTGGAGTATACACGAGGGAGGAAGTAGTATAAGAGAGTAGAAAAGTCAGCAGGGGTATATGGTAGAGAAGTATTGTTAGACCATAGTAAAATATGTAGATTTTATCCCAAGGGTGATGGAAATCCCTGAAAGACTTTAAGCTGAGGAATGTAGTATAACCAATTTATACATTTTGATAAGAATAATAGCTTTTGGCTAGGGATGTAGCTCAGTGGTAGAACTGGACTAGCATGCACAAGTCTCTGTGTTTAATAACCAGCACAGAAAACAAATCAAGAAAAGCAAAATACAAATTAAAGAAACAATAATAATAGCTTTTGTTTATTGGACAGATACATACAGTACTAGGGACATTGAATGTGTTAAATCACAAGATACTTTCTGATTTTTATAAATTAAGAAATCTGAAAAAATACAAAGTTTAGTGACGTTAGGATTTGTGTTTTGGTTTTGAGTTTATGGGATTTTTTGTTTTATTTTTTGCTGTGTTAAAAATATATATAAGAACGGAGTAGGGCATAGGAGAAATACAGAGAGAAGTAAGGCAACTATGATCTAAATACACTTGGTACATATGTAAAAATTAAATAGAAGGGACTCTAGCTGGAAAGAAGGGACTCAGTGGAGTTGGCATATGAAAGTGAGAAAAGGGAGGGTGATGGAAGGGGACTATGATCATGGTATATTGTACATTTGTATGGATGTTATCAATGAAATGTTTATATATATATATATGTATAGTAAAGTTTAACATTTTAATAATTAAGTTTATACTTGAATACTAGATAATTATATTCAGAATTAAGTGTGACCATGACAAGTAAATATTTCCCAATTTTTTAAACCACCAAGCTAGAATGTTGTACCATTTATGCAGTAATTTCATTCTTTTTCCTCCCTGCTGAAACTGGGAAACAATTTTTTTTTCATTTTAAATATTTTCCTATTCCTAGATATTTAAAGTGATACATTCATAGAATATGTACCATTTGGGGTATGATTTCTGTCACATGGCCTAATGATTTCAATTTCACTGTTCATCTGTGTTGTGGCATGAATCACAACTTCCTTTTATGCCTTGAATAATGTTTCACTGTATGTATATTGCATTTCTTGTCCATTTATCTATGATGGACATTTGTGATTTTTCCACCTTTTGTACAATGGATTTTGGTAACCAGATATCTATTTGAGCTCTTATTATTTTGAGTGTTTAGAACTCCTTTGAATGTATATCTAGAAGGGGGTTACTAGGTTACATGATGATTCAATATTTAAATGTTTTAAAATTTATTCTTCTTTATTTGCAAGGACAGAGGGGGAGAGGGGAGAATGGGTGCACTTTATCCATTGCAAAGGAACTCCAGACACATATACCACTTGTGCATCTGCATCTGGCCTTATGTGGGTACTGGGGAATCCAACTTGGGTCATTAGGCTTTGCAAGCAAATGCCATAACTGCTTAGCCATTTCTCCAGACTCTATATTTAAAATTTTGAAGAAGACAAAATGATTACCAAAAGCTTGTATCATTATTGTTCCTATTATCAGAGTCCCTTGATTCCTAATATCTTTCATAACATGTGCTATTTTAATTTTTAAGTTATAGTTATAGCCATCCTAATTAGTTGTGACTTGCCAACTCATGATTTTAATCTGTATTTCTAATGGTTGATGCAGGTTAGCATCTTTTCATATGTTTATTAACTTTGTGTATCTGGAGATGTGAAAAAATGGCTAGTCAAATTTCCCATGTTTTCACCTTATTCATGCTGAGTTGTAAGAATTCTTGTTATAACCTGGATACTATTTTTTTATTTTGTTGTGTATAATGTGTATAATTTTACATAAATGGAATATGTTATTCTATTTGTAACTTTTTTCTAGTCAGTAAATCTCATAGATATACCTCTAGATCAATAAATATAAACATCTGCTATAATATGCAATGGTAAATATTGATATGTGATATAAATAAATTATAATTTAGGCTCTTTTCAGTCATTTGGTAGCTTGGGTTTTTATTATCAATAATTTAACTGACATTCTCATAACAAAATAAATGAAACTGATAAAACATCAATTGTGCTGGAACTTTAAAACCTGATGATAATAGCAGAGCAAAAGTAAGTGGCCAAGTCTTAACAATACATTAAGCTTGCGGTGTTCCATGTGTATAGATTTCACTGAACTCTGAATCCAAGAAACAGAGAATATATATTTCTTCTGAGGAACATTTACAAAAACGAGGCCTCAAAAGTTTCAAACAATAAATATCATTTAGACTATGTTTTTCCAACATAAAATTATAAAATTAAAGTGGCTGGAGAGATGGCTCAGCAATTAAAGACTCTTGCTTGCAAAGCCTGATGGCCTGGGTTCAATTCCACAGTACCCACATAAAGCCAGATGCACAAAGTGGTACATGCATCTGGCGTTCGTTTGCAGTGGCTGGGGCCCCTGGTGTGCCCATTTTCTTTGTCTGTCTTTCTTCTTTCTACCTCTTTCTGCTTGCCAAAAAGAAATAAAAATATTTTTAAAGAGTAAAATTTAAATAAATGTATAAATGTGGGAAAAGATATAAATTGAGCATTATTACCAGGTTATGTAGCCATTTAACTAAAATCATTATTGTCAAAAAATGTATCATGAAATTTAGCCAACATAGTACATTATAAGAGCTACAAAACATCAGTATTGTTGTCAATACTTGCAGCAAATAACAAACAAAATTGTCTTATTACTGTAGCTAAGACTTTAAGTATTATACTAAATAAGGGTGGATAAAGTGGTCACACTCTTGTTCTGATTTAGTGGCAGTGCTTTAAGTATTTCTCTGTTTAGTATCTTGCTATAAATCATTTATAATCTTCATGATGTTGAGAAATCTTCCTCCCATCCATAGTCTGTTTCAGGGCTTTTATCATAAAGGAATGTTAGATTTTGTCAAAAACCTTTTCTGCATCTATTGTGATGATGACGTGATTTCTTTCATTAAGTTCAGTTTTTACCTTCATATAATGAACCATACCTTTTTCTCTCAAATGAATGCACATTGGTCATGGGGAATTATCTTTTTTTTTTTCTTTTTTCTTTATTAGTCAGTTCTGTATTCAGCAAATACAGTCAGTTTGGTACCATTATTAGGCTCATCCGTGACCTACTCCCTCCCCTTGGCCCCTCCTTGTTGAGGTATACGGGTCATGCATTGTGGAGTTAGCCCACAGTTATGGGTAGGATAAATGTCTCTGCATATCATGACCCAACATGTGGCTCTGACATTCCTTCCGCCCCCTCTTCCGCAAAATTTCCCTGAGCCATGTTGGGTTCATTTTTGTTCTGCTTCAGTGATGAGGTGTTGGGGGCCTCTGAGGCTCTGGCTCTCTGATTTGGTAGGAGTTGATTTTTCTCTGTGCTGATCTACTTCCCCCTTGTGCTGGTATCCGGTTCAAAAGGGAATTATCTTTTTGATGTATGCCGGTATTCAGTTTCCATGTATTTTATTGAGAATTTTTGCATTCATGTTCATCCAAGAGATAGCCCTGTTAATTAACATTTGGTGTTATGGAGCAATAGATACTTGGGTGATGTTATAGTAAACGAATGCTATCTAGTATGTTTGCTTGATTCAGTCTTGGGACTCATGGCATCCCTTCCCAAAAACCAGAGCCTGTGTCACGCCTGGGTGTCCCTTCTGGTCTTCCCTTGGGAGATTGTTATAGATGCTCCTTTTGGTTTGTGTGTGGTACATTACAGATGGAGTCTCTGATGCTAGGCTTATCATTAGTTTGTATTTCAGGAACTCAAGTGTGAATCCTGACCTTGTCGCTGTGCAATGCTTCTCATTTTCTGATGCACTACTTGGAGCCTATGTCTAAGTTTCTCTGTAGACTCTAGCTTCAGCTAGGTTTTCAGCTTGCTGAATACTGCATGGCTCTGATTCAAAGATCCTTTCCCACAGCCAGCCATATTTTGCTGGCCATGTTTCAGCATGTAGTCCCGTGATACTTGCTCTGAGTTTCCAGAGAGTGTGGTTCACAGGGGTCTGGAACAGTGGGGCTGCTGACACAGCAGAAGCCTTTCTTTTTTAAACGGCATCTCTTGGCTGCTCTATTGAGTGCCTAGTGCCAAGAAGAAAGGATTCTTTTTCCCAGTGACTCCTGCCCATGCTGCAGCCACACTGGATCCACCCTCCTTTTCTTGTCTTTTAATGTCTATTATTGAAAGCACAGTGTTGCTTTTCTGGGCCTGTCTATCTTAAGCTGTGTCTCCTGCAATATGATATTGATGCTCCAGCAGGAAGTGAGTAGCTTATCAAATTGAGTCAGTCCCTGCAGAACTGCTTTTTAAAGCTCCTAACTTTTCTATGCTATTAAAAGCTAAAAAGATTTGGGTATCACTCACTTTTTCTGATAGCTGTTGTCCAGCATTCTCCAATTTATTCCCTGGAGACTCTGGCAGAGTGTGCCTGAGAGTCTTCCATCATGTTACAAATCTTCAAATTCAGTGTGTCTTAGATATGGTTCCAGAAATGGAAATATTTATTTATTTATTCTTTATTTCTTTCATTCTTTTTCAGACAGGGTCCCACTAATGCTAGTTTGGAACTCACTTATTGTTATGGAAAAAAAAAGATGATGACATCAAAAATAAAAGACTGAGAGGGGAAAGGGATATTATGGAGAGTTGTGAAAGAGAATGTGGCGGGGGAGGGAATTACCATGGTTTACTGTCTATAATTATGGAAGTTGTCAAAAATAAAATTAAGGGCTGGAGAGATGGCTTAGCGGTTAAGCGCTTGCCTGTGAAGCCTAAGGACCCCGGATCGAGGTTCGACTCCCCAGGACCCAGGTTAGCCAGATGCACAAGTGGACGCACGCATCTGGAGTTCATTTGCAGTGGCTGGAGGCCCTGGAGTGCCTATTCTCTCTCCCTCTCTCTATCTTTCTCTTTCTCTCTCTTCCTGTCGCTCTCAAATAAATAAAAATAACAAAAATATTAAAAATAAAATTAAAATAAATAAATAAATGAATGAATAAAAAGATAGTATATTATGGAGCCAAATATTAGTGACCAGAGCGAGGTGTGGTGGTGTATGCCTTTAATTCCAGCACTCAGGAGGCTGAGGTAGAAGGATCACTGTGAGTTTGATGTCACCTTGGGTTCCATAGTGAGTTTTAGGTCAGCTTAGGCTAGAGTTAGACCCTGATTCAAAAAAAGTATTAGTGACCATGGCTCAGCAACACAGATTCTGCTTATGGTTACACCAAAAATCTTGTTCTAACATAGTAACAGTTTTATGATATTTTTATGGTAACAGAACTAAGAATCTAATAAGTTAAGTTTTTTTTTAAAAAATACATTGTTGAGAATATTAAGTAGGTGGATTATAGCAAAGTGAGGATGGCTCTATTACAGGTCTCAGATGCTGTCTGATGACTTGCTTAGCCTTTGGGTTAGGGGTGTGTTTATATATTCCCTAAAGGATTTTACTTGGTAGTAACAAGGACATTAGATCAAACACAGAGATGTTATGGACCACCACCTCTGGCACTTCTGATGTTACTTGTGGGAAATATGTTAGACTATGTAAGACTTAGTTGTCTCATATGCAAAGCAAAGATAATAAAAATTTATCCCACACTCAGAAAAGAAGTTATCTGAAGTATATGATGGTGGGTACCTATATGCAGTGGGTCTGAGAGAAGGGAAACGTTTTCATATTTTATACCTTGACACTTCTGATATACTTGAACTAATTTTATACATGTATTACTTTCATGATTTTTTGGATTAAAAAAATATGCCAAGTGCTTATGGTGTCACACACCTGTAATCCTAGTACTTGGGAAGCTAAGGCAGGAGAATTGCCATGGGATTGAGACCAGTCTGGTCTGCAGAGTGAATTCCATGCTAGCCTGGGCTGTGTGTGACCCTTCACCAAATAAACAAAAAGAAATAAATGAACAGCATCAAAACAAACACAAAAGAAAATTCCAAAATAACTCAGAGTATGAGAAAAATACTTGTAGTATTCAGATCATATTTAATTAATTCTTATAACTCAGTAATAAAAGCATAAACTCAATTTTAAAATTTGTAGTTGTTCAATAAATATTCCCGAGAGAGAGATGGAGAGCAGAGGAGCCCGGGGGAGAGGGAGAGAGACAAGCTTCCCAGTTACTTATTTTTGAGTTACCCCTGAATATTATTCTTCCCAAGTCGGTCTCCTTTTTTTTTCTTGAGACAAGATCTCATGTATCCCAGGCTCATCACTGATTCATCTGCCTCCCCCATAATAGTGGTGAGATTATAGGTATGTATCACCACCCCTGATTTTAGGTGGTGCTGGGGTTCAAATATAGGGCTCTGTGCATGATAGGCAAGAACTTTATGAACTGAGCCACCTCCCCAGTCCAAGAACTTTCATATGTATGGAGGTGGATGGATGGATTTATAGACAGATCTATTCTGACAGGTAGATGATACAGTGGGATAGAGTGGGCACTTAAAAAGACCTATAACATTATTAGGAAAATGCACATAATTTTGGTGAAGATGTGGAGAAATTGGAACTCCTATTTGTTGTTGCAGGGAATGTGTGCCCATTTTGGAAACATGCTTTGTTGTTCCTGAGAAGTTTAAACATAGAGTTGCACATGACCTAGCAATTATGGTCCTGGATATATGCCCCTCGCCAAAACTTGAAAACATGGCCACACAAAATCCTGCACATGAATATTTATAGCATCATCATTAGTGATAGCTATAGAAGAAATAACCCAAATGTACATAAATTGATAAATTCATCAAGAAAATGTCGTATAGCTCTACCATCCAAGCATATGAAGGAATGACACACTGACACAGCCTGAAAGTTGTCTGAATGTTGAAAATATGCTGAGTGTAAGAAGCCACTCCCAGAAATCCATAATGTATGATATACATTTTATGAAATACGTAAGACAAGAAAAGCTTTGGAGATTAAAACTAGACTGTGGCTTCTTGAAGGTGGGTGGATGTGGCACTTGGGAGTGATTGTTAATGTGTCTAGGATTTCTGTTTAGCATGAAGGACATAGTTTTGAATTAGATAGCAGTTACATTTGCACAAATTTGTTAATATAATAAAATTTCACACTTCAAAGCAGTGAATTTTACTATGTGAAGTATGCGTTCCAGGATTTAATTTAAGAACTGAAAGTGTAGTAGAATTTGGCCAACAAAATTTTATGTGTCTCTGAACAGCAACACATTGCCTGCTATAAGAAACCATCTGTGACCATTTCTTCCCCTACATTTTATTTTTGTGTCCTCTGTTGTGCCTTTTCTAGCACCTGGCACATTATAGGTGCTCAGTGGGTTGGGATTTTCTATGAGACCACATAAGCTGTTCACATGGGTTTTCCAGCCTGGAGCTGAAAGGATTGCAGTATCACCATCACCCTGTGACAAATGAGCATTGTTAGTGTTTCTTTGGAGGCTATGCAATTTCCACCTGTGCCAAGAAGAGAATTGAATTAAATTTCATACCCAAGGAAAGTGAAGACTGAATCCTCTGTCCTCCATAATGCTAGCATTCAATCCTTCCTTTCCAGCTAAGTCTTCCAGGGTTTTTCCTCTATGAGTTTACTATGCAGCAGTGAGTGCTTAAATAGTACCAAGGAATTCATTGTAAGAGGCAGCCCAGATTCTTATTGTCTTGGAAATGTTCAAGATTAGTGCACTCTTGTATTCCTTCTTCCCTTTAAAAAAGCAAGTGAATGATAACTGTATGTGAAAAATGTAGGAGGCTAGAAAGCGTATAATCATGGAAGTCCATTTTGGTTGTCATTTTCTGAGCACCATCTCCTAGAAGCTTCAGTTCCACAAGTAGGAGCTTCCCTTTCTGTAGGCAGAATGTTGGGGATACAGTTAAGGGGGAAAAAAACTAGTGAAACTGATGCAAAAGCACATTCTCCATTGGCTGGATTTGTTTTTCCTTCCCCAGAGCTGGAGGAATTGACCCTGTGAAGCCTTCTTTCTCTTTCCTAAGCACACAGAATTAAATGACATTTAATATGACTCTTCTCTCCCATGCCTAGGAGCGAAAAAAGAAATTTGAAAAGGATGGTGAGAGGTTTTACTCGTTATTGGACCGGCACTTACATCTATCATCCAAAAAGAAAGAATCTCAGTTGCAAGAGGTATGTTAACAGTGTGGCCTTGACTTCCATGAACTGCTGTGTCTTAGAAACCATGTGATTTCTGGTTGGGAGGCTTCCCTCATGCCCTGGCTCAACATTACACCATGTGTCATAGTAGCATTTATATCAAAAAACCTCAGACCTGGGCCCAAGGCCCTCTGAGTTCTTGAGCCAGCTTTTTTCACTAACTCCCCATGTGGTCTCATTCCCCCTGTGTAGAAGGGAGAGAGAGTTGTACTCAACCATCTCTGTGATGATTTTAGTTCCAAGTCTGTCTGTCTCTAGTTCCAGATTCTACATGATGATAATGTTAAGTTAGCGTTATATTTGGTAGATCAAGAACATACTTCTTCCAGCTTTGTGTCAGCTGGTCTACATGGAGGAGGTTTTCAGCTCAGATGGCCTGGATATCCATGACCTCACAGTGCCTGACACTACCTACACAAGACCATCATAATGGGAGGAAAAGATCATGACATCAAAATAAAAGACTGATTGAGAGGAAGAGGGGATATGATGGAGAGTGGAGTTTCAAAGGGGAAAGTGGGGTGAGGGAGGGCATTACCATGGGATATTGTTTACAATCATGGAAGTTGTTAATTATAAAAAATAAAAAATAAAAAAATAAGATGGAAATGTATATGTTAAAAAGAACACACTTCTTTCCCTTCCTGGTGGGAGAAGGTGATGCTGTACTAGGACTAATGTTTATATGGGACTATTTAATGTGTCCCTACACTATGTGCGTTATTACAGTGGATGCAATAGGACTACAAAGACAGAAACACAAAGTTCCTGACATTTTGCAGCTTATAACTGAATGCTAAGATAAGAATGCACATTACTATCATAGCAGCAGAACTATTTATGTACTTTAACATGTATACTAGCCTTGAGAGATTGGGGAGTAAATAATTTGAAGAATTATATTTGGATGCAGAAATTGCTTTTGTGGAAGATAACATCCCAATTTGAAATGTTTTTTTTTTCTAAAAAGTAAAATGTATTACAGATATAAATAGAGACCTTTCATATGGAAGCTTATTAGCTTCAAGGTTGGAAGACTTGAGGGATGTTTGTGAAATGATTTGGCCAGAATGTGTGTTACTCTATGAGGCTAGTGAAAGATAAGGTTGGATTAGGCAAGTTGAGGCCATATCATGCTGTGCTGTGCATGGGAGTTTGTATTTAATTCTGTTGGCTATAGACAGTCATTGAAAGTTTTTGGTCATACAGGCTCAATGACTAGAATTCTGGTTTAGGCATCTTAAAACTGGCTGAAGTACTGGGATGGGTCATACTACCAAGATACTAGCAGCCTGTGAACCTGTTTAGGAAATTATTGCAATGACATAAGGGGAAGGGTATGAGATAGAACAGTGATATTGAGGATGAGAAGAAAGGAATTACATGAATAAAAAGGTTTTTAGTAGAAGAAGGGATCTATGTGTCGGATAAAAAAAATCCAATAAAAATGGAAACATTAAAGATTCAAGTATTAAAACAGATACCTAATGGAAATAAGATGACAGACATGAGCAGTAAAGGTTTTTCATGGTTTGGATATGGTTTCTGTGCGTTCTCTAATGGTTCATGGGCTCAGTACATAGCATGGCAATGATGAGGAGAGTGTTCAAGAGGTGGGGCCTAGCAGAAAGTGATTAGCTTATTGTGGGCTTTGCTATCAGGTCATATTAATGTTCTCTGGAGACCACAGTTAGCTTTCACATGAATGAGTTGTTATAAAAACAGTAAGCCTAGCCTTTGAATCTCTTGGTTCTTGCCTTGCCTTGTTATCTCTCTCTTCTGAATGTAGCCGGTTTCGTTTCTGATTTTCTATCATGTTATGACCTATCCCTTACCAGAGGTTAAGCAGTTGGGACTTTTAGCATCCCAAACTTAATAAACCACTTTTTTTTTGGTGTGGTGTGGTGTGGTGTGGTGTGGTGTGGGGTTGTGTGTGCGTGCGCACGTGTGTGTGTGTGCGTGTGCATGCTTGTGCACGCTGATGTGTATGGGTATGGACCCTCTTGTACTGTGGTAGGTCATGTGGAGGTCAGAGGTCAATTTTGGGGATGTTGGTCCTCTCCTTCCACTTTGTTTTGAGACAGGGTCTCTCTTGCTATTTTTGCTGCTAGGAAGGCCAGACTAGCTGACTCTGAATACTTCAGGGTTCTTTTGACTCTGTTTCCCATTGTCATAAATGCATTGAGAATACAGACACATACACCACTTTTGTTTCTGCGTTTATATGGGTCTGGGGATGGAAGCCTGGTTGGAAGACTCGTTAAGGATACCTCTGTGAGTTTCTATCCCATATGAGGTGTTTGAAGATGGTGCATCAAGAGCCTCGCTGTTGGATATAGTTAGTATTGGAACGGAAAAGGACTGCTTCTGTTACATAATGTAGAATTAAGATTGGGGTCTACTACTACCATTTACCTTTGTCCACTTTTGTAGTCTTCCTTTTCCATGTACTTTGTGCCAAAGTTTCTACACAGAGGAGTTAATATAACAGGCCTGAGGCTGCTCTTCTTAGAAAGCCTGTAGATGAGATTAGCCCTTGGCTGGCAACTGGGAACCTGGTTAGAAAACAGTTCTTTAGACTGATCTAAGTTTCCCTAAAGGTCTGAGTGGTTCACTTTGTATCAACTGCCTGCAAAAATAATGTGGTATATAGCAAACACCTTTACTTCAGACAGTCTAGATTCTAGAAGTTTAGCATATACTGGGCAGAGGGTGCCTTTGTTATCAAGACCCAGTGAAAACCTGTCATTCTCCAGAGACCTTCACTGATAGAAATATGTCCTATGTTATAGCTTATTTAAATAATTCCATGTGACCTTTGTGACATCATTAGGAGGGCTCTTGGAAGCTTATATTTCATTTCTTCTGAATTGAGCCTTTCCTCTTTGATAAGTTTTCTTGGTATCCTTTCACTGAAGTAAACCTTAGCTAAGAGTATGACTACATGCTGAGTATTAACTCCTATGAGTTCCCTTACTATATGCCAACGCTCAGGATGGTCATGGTGATCTTGGAGGCTTTTGCTATGAAGGTTTATGGAGTATTGTAGCAGTTTGGTACTGTAGATAGCTATTCTTGTTGAAATTTCCTTTTGCAGGCAGTGTTTTGAGACAGGGTCTCACTATGTAGCTCTAGCTGGCATAGAACTTGCTATGCAGACCAGGTTGGCCTTGCCCTTATAGAGATCCCCCTGCCTCTGCCTACCAAATGCTAGGATTATAGGTGGGAGCCACCACTGTTTTTAACTTTTCTGATGAGCAAGGTACAGCCTTTATACTGCTCCTTCAGAAATGAGCTAGGGAAGCCTAGGTCACTCACTTTATAAATGAAGAGATTTTATTTTTAGAGCTCTTTTGGATTTATAGAAAACTATGGCCAGATGTGGTGGCTCATGGTTATAATCCCAGCACTTGGAAGGATAATGCAGGAGGACTGCTGTGAGTTCAAGGTCAGCCTAGGCTACATACCAAGTTCTAAGCCATCCAAGACTACATAGGGAGACCATGTCTCAAAAAGAAAATATAAAAATGAAAAGAAAAGAAAAATTGAATGGAAAGTACAGAGATAAGGTATTGAATCCTTGGCACACATTTCCGCTGTTATTAATATCTTGTATTCGTGTGATACATTTGCTATACTTGTTGAACCAATATGTTATATATATCCCGTTGATATCTATTTCTTTTTCATATTTCCTTTTCAGTGCTGGGTATGTATCTCAGGGCCTTGAGCATACTAGGAAGGTGCTGTAACACTGAACTACACTTCAGAGCCCTATTCTTTGGGTTTTGATAATGTGTAATGACACATGCAGCATTATAGTATCAGAAAATAGCCTCACTGCTCTGGGATTCACCTATTTGTTCTTCACTCTCTCATCTCAAATCCCTGGCAGCCACTTATCTTTTTATGGACTTCATATTTTTGCCTATTCCAGAATTTCATGTGGTTAGAATCCAACAGCATATAACCTTTATAGACTGGCTTCTTTCATTTCGCAGTATGTATATATTGTTCCTAAGAAGCTTGATTCTTTTCAGGGCTGAATAATATACCATTGTTGGATGTACCATAGTTTATTTTTCCTTTCTTCTATGGGAGCACATTTTGGCTTCCTCTGAGTTTTAACAGTTATTAATATAGTTATGATAAACATATCTGTGCAAGATTTATTATATATCATTTTTGGAGTTATTTTGGTAAATATAATACAATTGATGCATGATCTGGAAAAGGGTGTTTTATTTGGTAAGAAACTGCTGTTTTCAAAAATGTACCATTTTTTTTTCTTCTCAAGACTATAATTCTCTGTTGCTTGTTATCCTTCTCAATATTTGGTGTAGTAAGTGTTTTGTATTCTAGCTGTTCTCATAAGCAGGGTAGTATTCTCACATTGCTGTTTTTCAATCTGAAAGTAGCAGGAGAGTGAGCAGAACTCTTAACAGAGGGGAGCTGGCTCTAACACCCCTAAGCCTCCCCCCAACAACACACCTCCTTCAAGAAGGTTCCACTTCCCACATTGCCATTATCTGGGGACCAAGCATTCAAATACATGAGTTTATGTGAGACACCTAATTCCATCCACCACAGCTTCCAAGTTTCTATACATGGAACTAGAAACTGGAAGCCCTGGGCCAGTCGCTTTCTAATCACCTGACTTCCTATTCCCTTTCTGTAAAATAAAGTAAAATAAAAATAAAGAAAAGAAGAAATAGGACATTTGTTGGTGGGTATATGCTTCTTTAGCTCTAGAATATTTTAGATATTTCTGTGTCCATTGTGAAATTTGTTGCCTTCTTCTACAGGCTGACCTCCAAGTTGACAAGGAAAGGCACAATTTTTTTGAGTCCTCCCTTGATTATGTCTATCAAATCCAGGAAGTTCAGGAGTCTAAGAAGTTCAATATTGTGGAGCCAGTAAGTTCTATTTAATAGTTGATGTTATAAAAAATAATTCCCCAAATGCCTAAGTAAATGTGGAAAACTTTGATCATAAAAGTAGAACCTCAAAGTATGTGCAGGGCTGTTACTGCTTAGTAATATGTGTCGAGAACATTGTACACTGACTTGTGCTTTTCTTGCTCTCACTAATATTCTCTGTCACTTTCTCCCTTCCTTTCTCACTTATCCCATTTTCTATGACTATTTTCTTTCTTCTTTTTTTCCTTTGGCCTTCATTCTTTCTTTTCCATTATTTCTCTGCAACTTTTCTTTTCCCCCAATTACGTTGTTCCTCTGTCTTCCTTTCTCTCCTGCTATCAGAAAGCTTTAGAAAGTATGTGTCACATATCCAACCCTGTGCTAAAACCGGATGACATTTACATCTAATAATGTCACCTTCTACTGTCTTCATTTCTATCTTGTATAATTGTTTCCACTATAGTTCATTTAATTATTATTGAAGGTAGTGTGCTTCAATTTGGTAAATATGCTGAATTATGATAACTGTTTTATTATAAAATAATCAATTTACTACAGAATGGTTAAAATGCATATGATGGGCAAAGCAAAAACAACTCTCTCAGAGATATTTACCATTAGTACTTTAGTATTTTCCCTTAAAAATTCTTTGTGTAGTAGCATATTTCTTCCTCTGCTTATATTATGATGTATTCTTATAGGTATGAATATGTATACATATGTGGAACAGGAAAGTGTTTATGTGTGTTGATATCTACATTTGTGTAATTCTGTATGTATACATATATGAAAGCAAATAATATTCATCTATTGAATAGGCATTGTTTCTGTTGTATTTCAGACACTGTGCCAGGCACTGTTTGTATTGTAGAAAACAGGAATGACTGTAATTCTTATGAAGACTACATGGTCATGGGCTAGACAGAAGGGAAAGAAAGATTTGTGATTGAAATAATTGTCAGTTTTGGTAAATGGTATGAAAAAATATATAGTTGAAAATAAAGAGTGAAAATTTACATCAAAGGTTCAAGGAAGACCTTTGAAAGCTGTGGTATAAAGGAACAAAGCTATGTAACCAGTGGAACAGTGGGGAAATATTTGAATTCCAACCTAAGTTCAGTAGAAAACTAGTGAAGGATATTTAGCAGGACCTGATATTGGACATTTAGAAAAAACTTTTAAAATGTTTGAAATTATTTATTTGCAAAGAGAGAGAGAGAAGAGGGGATGGGCATGTCATTGTAAACAAACTGCAGACCCATGTGCCACTTTGTGCATCTGGCTTTATGTGGGTAGTGGTGATTTAACCTGGGCCAGCTGCCTTTGCAAGAAAGCACCCCTACTTGCTGATCCATCTTCCCAGTCCTAGAGCAGTTTTCCTATCATCTATAATATTCTGTATCAGTGAACATTTTTTAAAACATTTATAATTTGATAGATGAAAATCCCTATTTTCTCTTTTTATGTATAGCTTGGTTTTTATATGTATATAGTATGCCTGTGTATATGTGTTCATATGTGTTTGGGCACACACATGTATTATGCATGTGCATGTGTGTGAAGGCCAGAGGTCAGCATCAGCTGTCTATTTCAGTTTTTCTCTACCTTATGTTTTAAGATGAGGTATCTCACTGAACCTAGAACTTGCTAGACTAGATAGCTGTCCAGCCCTAGAAATCCTTCTGTCTCTGTTTTCCCAGTGCTGGGATTACAGGTATATACCACCACACCCAACTTTTATGTGGGCGCTGAGGATCTGAACTCAGCTCCTTATACTTGCACAGCAATTACTTTACCCACTGATCTATCTTCTCAATCCTATATTTGGTTACCATGGTGTTAAATGTTTTGCATTTAAAATATATTTATCATTTCTGTTTATTTCTGCAAAAAGCACTCTCCATGGGCCAGTTCTAAGCATATACAGATTGAATATTTGTTACCCAAAATGCTTGGGAACAGATGTGGTTTGAATTTTGGATTTTTCTTTGATTTGGAAATATTTACATGCATATAATGAGATATCTTTATATACATATCCCAAAGGTAATGTACACAATATTTTATATTTATACAGTATTTGTAGTGTACTTGCATTTTGACTGTAACTTGTCATATGACGTCAGGTATGGATTTTTCCATTTGTGGAATCACAATGATGCTTAACTAGTTTCAGATCATTTTAGATTTCAGATTTTTGGATGAGAGATGTCAGCCTGTCTAGGGAAAAGACACTGTCTGTTCCTATAATATGTATATTATTAGTGGCTTTATATGTAAGCTAAACACAATGTAGATGAATAAATTTGTATTCACTCTCTGAAAGTGAGTCCAGATATTATAGTAAATATATAGTCTAATATCAGAAGTCATGTGTAGACCTGCCTGTGTTTACATGACTGCTCTTAACACTGTACTTGGTAAACACTGTGAAGCATCATTCCTGAATTTGTAGTTATTTTGTTTGTTTAATTAGAAGGTGCTGGTGATAAAAGTTTTTTTTTTTTTTCCTTGCCTGTTTCTCTTAGGTCTTGGCCTTTCTTCATAGTCTCTTCATTTCTAACAGCTTGACTGTGGAACTCACACAAGATTTCCTCCCATATAAGCAACAACTCCAGCTCAGTTTGCAGAATGTGAGTTGCATGTGTGTTTCTTCACCTGGTTTTTTTTTTTTTAAATTGAAATTTGGCCCCAGTGACTTGAACAGAAGTATAGGATATTTCACCACAGCAATGTAAACATTCTAGTGTACCGGAATGTTCTTGTTCTTCGGTGTCAACTCTTCTCTCTTTCAGGCCACCAACACCTCTACCATTTACTAACTGGTGGTACTTTGTTGCATGTCTCCCAGACCAGAGTTGAGCTATAGGCTTATTTAAACAGAGGTCTTAAGCTATTTGCCTAGTCATTTAAGACACTTTTATTGTGGGTTTTAATAATGTGAACACCCTTCTTGCCTTCTTTTTCTTACTACTTATTACTAGAGTTAAATGGATGAATTTTCAAGGACTTTTCTATCTTCTTTCTTATATACTCATTCTTATAGATAAGCATAGGTACACTCTTTTTCTTCTATTGGGACATACATATTGTGACATATATTCTTTCACGCATTTACTTATTTCATCCATATTTGATGAATCTTTATGTATCCCATGAACATATACTCTGTGCAAGGCAATGTGGAAGGCTCTGGATATGCCAGAATGAAGCATGTAGGTTTTTCTGTCTTGAAGAAACATATCACTGCTTGGAGGAGAGACATAAACAAAGATAAATCATAATCCCTTGTGGTAATTGCTATAGTAGAGTCAAACCAAAGTTTTTTAAGAAGCACAAAGAAGTAACAATTAGATGCCCAGTAGAGTCAGAGAAGGCATCACTAAGGTCAGGTAACATTAGACTGGGTGTTGTATGACATTCATAGTTCCCATCTTCTGCTTCTTTACAAAATCTTACTACAACCAAGTGGGTCACTTGAATCTTCTGCCATATATAACTTGACAAGTATGGGTTTAGTATCATACCTTTTCATGTGTACACATAGATGCCATATTTTCAGGACCATTGGGAAGAGAGGGGCAACCAAATAGGGTAGTACCCATCACCTTCTTTATTCACATCATGTCACAGTGTTGCAATTAGCAAGGAGGATCAATCTCTAGTGATTTTCAAATTCACATATCAAGCTATGTCATGCCCTTGCGATCTAGTTACATACTTTAAAACAAGATTCTTTGTTTTTATTGGTCATAAATACTCATAAGTATGGAAACATAACTTCTGTTTGCCTGTTGTTAAACTGGGCAATCTCATAGATTTTATTCTGATGGCCAGAATGTAATTCAAAGTCAAGTAGGCAATAATTATATTTGAGGAAGTACTTATAAGTTGCCATGATTATATTATATTTGGGAACCTTATCTCCAGTCACCCATTTTGAAAAACTAGGGTCAGTGTGGTCCTCAGAATTCTAAGTTTCCTTATTTAATGGACTCTTACATTAATCCCATTGGGAAAAAAGTATCTCCCCATTGTGGTTTTCTAAGCATACCGGAATCTTTACTCTTCTTTCCTTTCTCGCATATAGTACCACTAAACTCTGTATAATTATTTTCTAGTATCTTTGCTATTCAACATATACCTTTGATATATTTTAGCACATGCTATGATAGAGAAATATCTGCATTGGATCTATTATGAATAGATAACTCATTCCTGATAATGATGATGATTTTTTGATAGACAAGAAATCATTTCTCCAGTACCCGGGAAGAGATGGAAGAACTCAAGAAAAGGATGAAAGAAGCTCCTCAGACATGCAAACTTCCAGGACAGCCAACCATTGAAGGCTATCTCTATACGCAGGAGAAATGTATGTGGGCATGCAGGGCTGTCCACTGGGTTCCACTGCACCTATTGCTATTTGACCTTCCTGTACCCCATTGTTCATAGACCCCTGCTAGTTCCAACTCCTGGGAGGGCAGGATGTGAACAGTAAAAAGAAAAAAGAAGGAAAACTGAGAGAAAACTAAGGGTTGATCTTACAAAGTCTCTAAGGGTTATGAGATATACACTTTCTTTTGAGATTCTGAGGAGTATTCTGTAATCCTTCTGCTGAGCTATTGGACAAAAGGGAAGTAGAAGAAAGGAGACAGAAAAAAAATATTTATCACACCTCCTGTGTACCAGGCATGGGGTTCCATTTAATCATGGATTACACCTTATACATATTGCAGCTGAGACCACTGAGGCTCGGATTAGTCACCATTTGAAAGCCGTCCAACTAACAGGCCCAAGATTAAGTTCAGGTGTGCTGTACCAAAGACTGTGCTTCTTTCATGATAGCCTATACAATCCAGAACTATAGGATCCTGTGTAGTACAGTGTGGCAGCATCCCAATCCTCACATTATGGTAATAGCACTCCCAAGATATCACAACCTAAAGTGTCTGTCAAGAGGCAAAAAAAAAAAAAAAAAAAAAAAAATTAAAAAGGGTGACTGGGTAGGGAGATTAGCAAATGAAAAAAGTGCTGAAATTCTAGAAAAAAAGTAGTTTTTTCTTTTGTTTGGAAACTATCATAAACATCAAGGAAACAAGACAGCTAACTAATTGCTCAAAGAGCTGATGAAGAAGAGCTGAAGGGGACCCATGTAGGAGATAGAAGGGGAATAACCAAATGACGAATCAAATGAGAGGTTTGGGGGAAAGAGGAACAGATGGCATCAGTTTCTACTTTCTGGCATTAATGGTATCCATTTATGGGGACATGGCAGGAAGAGTGGGTTTGAAGTGAGCAAGGAACAGATGTGGGAGGTGGTTGGTTGGTGAAGATTAACATCTGTGTGAGCTTGCAAGTAGGTGTAAAGCTGGAGCCAAAGAGAAAGGCAGGCCTTGCCCTGGAGCTTGTCCATAAAGAGTGAGCACAAGGGCTGGGAGTTGTTGCTTACTCTTCAGTACTTGCCTAGCATTCATAGGGCCTTAGGTTCACGTCCCAGCACCGAAGAAAAAAACAAGCAGTAAACAACTTTCTAGGGAGATGAAAATTCTCTTCTGCTAGTTCAATTTTTCCTGTCTTTGTAGGGGCTTTAGGGATATCCTGGGTGAAATACTACTGCCAGTATGAGAAAGAGACCAAGACGCTTACCATGACACCTATGGAACAGAAGCCAGGTGCTAAGCAGGTCAGTTTTTTTTTTTTTAAGTGCTACATTTTCTGAGCTGGACCCATGACTCCATCCCAGAAAAGAATATATGTTAAATGTGCATCAAATAATTGAGTCCATTACTGTCATAATGAAGCTATGTGTTCTCCTCAATCTAAGTTTGGGTTGAGCCACAGCCACTGATCAGGGACTTTTTTGTTTGTCTGTGGAAATAGTCTTGCTCTGTGCCCCAGGTTGGTCTGAAATTCACTTTTTAGCCCATGTTGGCCTCAAACTTTCAACAATCTTCATGTTTCAGCCTCCTGAGTAATGGGAATATAGGTGTGCCATCACATTCATTTCCTATCATCAGGCCTTCTGAAGGTGCCTGTACTCTTTCAGCCTATTTATTATTACAATTCCCTATCCGTTGTACAAAGAAACTATTTGAAATAGAGATGAATTTTTAAAATGCAAGTTGTGTTAATCAAATGACTTATCCTGGAGGAAGGACGATGGTGTATGGTCTAGAATTTCCAAAGAACATACTGGTGAAAGCTGCTTATAACCTCTATCAGAAGAGGTCAATGATGCCCAAATATCTCTAGCTTTAATAGCAAAGGAAAATAGGGAACTTTACAAGGTAGGAGAGAAAATTAAGCACAGCCTGGAGGAACTGGCTTGGTTTGGGAAGCCTCCCCCACTCTTCTGCCCAGTGAGAGCACCAACATCAGATGGTAGGAGCCATGGCATAAGATAGAGAAGCTCAGAAAATCTGCATTATTTTATTTATGGACATGTTGGAAGGCATAAAAAGATGAGGGAGGCAGTGAAGAGGTATGTGACAACAGTGGCAGAGAAAAGAGAGATGCCAGAAAACTCTTTTCTTATCAGCACTTGGCACTTGACCAGAGAAGCTGTGGGGTACCATGTTAAAAAGACTCTTGCTGTGCTGGAGACTTGGCAGTTCCAGAGTCTCTGTGAAACATACTCTCGGGGAAACTTGGAGCAAGTGTCTATATGTTGAAACTTGGCCAGCAGAATATTGCTAGACTGCTGTGAACCAGATCTGTGTATTATTCATTGAAGTAGAAGGCTGTTCAGAGCCAGAAACTGCAGGGGAACTTAGATCCAGGTTCCAAGCAGTGTGCTGGGCATCAGCAAGAATGGCACAGTGGTAGGGCCAGCATGTACAACCAGATTCCAGAAGTGTCCAGAAGTGAGACAAGCATCGAAGACTATGGCCCACTGACTGGACTAGTATATGTAACCTGATCTTCCACAGGAGGACTTAGAGGTAAGAAGAGGGCTGCTCAGGGCTGTGACTAGCATCTGTGATCCAACTTGTAAAGGAATATCCTGGGGTGTGTTAGGCTTCTGGGAAACAGGGAAGGGATTCCAAGTACCTGAAGACATCCCAGTAAACATTTATACTCTATCCTCCCATCCAGCTCTCTGCACTTCACATTTATTCTTCCTTTATTTATTACCCAATGCAAATTTGCCAGACCAATTCTGTACTGCCTTGTCGTTGTTGTGCCTCCACTTCTTGTTCTCCTCCATACCACCTTATTGTTTCCTTTTTTATTTTCTCTTCCTAATGAATGTAGGCTGTCCTGGTTTGCCAGGTCTCTGTGTCTCAGAATGCTGAGTGGAGGCTGTTCTGTTGTTATCTGATTGGATTTCTTTAGCTCTCCCTTTTCATTCTACCATTACCCAAAACTGCCTTGGCACTATCCTTAACATTCCCACTACATGTACATCTTTCTCCTGTACTTTGTTCTATCAGCACCACTATGAATCAATAGTTTAATCCACATATTTGTCAATTACAGTTATATTTCTCTTCTAAAAAACACAGATGCATCTGAATTAAAGGACATCATAGATCAAATAGATCCAACAGAAATCTAAAGAACATTCTTTCTAAACACTGCAGAATACACATCCTTCTCAGGACCACATTGAACTTTATCTAAAATAGGTCATATAATAGAACACACAGCAAGTCTTAACAAATATTGAAAATTGAAAAAATTTCTTTTTATTTTCTAAGCACAATCGAACAAATCTAGGAATTAAGTGTAAGAGAAGCTACACAACATATGCAAACTCATAGAGATTGAAAAACATGCTATTAAATGATGAATGAGTCATTGATGAAAAGGTACAAATGAAAATTTTCTAGTATTATAACGTCAGCCTGGGCTGAAGTGGGACCCTACCTCAGAAGACAAATAAAAAATCACAGAATCAAATGAAAATGAAAACACAATATTCCAAAACTTATAGGACACAGTGAAAATAGTTCTAAGATAGAAGTTTATAGCTATAAGCGACTATATTAAAAAAAATCAGAGCCGGGCATGGTGGTGCACGCCTTTAATCCAGCACTTGGGAGGTGGTAGAGGTAGGAGGATTGCCATGAATTTGAGGCCACCCTGAGACTGCATAGTGAATACCAGGTCAGCCTGAGCTAGGTTGAGACCCTTCCTCAAAAAACAAAACAAAACAAAAATATATCAGAGCTATCTTAAATAAATGATGTACTTTGGGACCTTGGAAAATAAGAACAAGTCACTCCCAAAATCAGTAGTCAGAAATAATTAAGATCATAGTATAAATTAATGAAATAAAAAAGTCTGATAAACAATCAATGAAATAAAGATGGGTTCTTTGAAAAGATAAACATTTTCAACAAATGCTTATACAAACCCACTCAAAGAAAACCAGAAGTGATTCAAATTTATACAATTAGAGATGAAAAAGAGCTATGACAAGAGATATGATATTGAGAAAATCATTAGAATGAATCTTAATAACATATTCTACTAAACTGAAAAATCTAAAAGAAATGGATGAATTTCTAGATGATATGCCATACCAAAATTAAACCAAGATAAGATTAAACAGATTGATAACAAGCATTGACATATACTCTAGTAGTAACAAAAGTTCTTCTGATGAAACAAAATCTAGCCTAAATGGATTCACTTCTCAGTCATACTAGACATTTCAAGAAGAACTAATACTAATTGTTCTCCAACAATTCTATAAAATACAAAAGGGAGAAGCACTACCAAACTGGGTTTATGAAGCAGGAATTACCTGAAACCCAAACCAAGTAAATGTACATCAAAAGAAGAAAATTAAGGACCAATGTCTGTAATGGTCATAGACACAAAAATCCTGAGTAAAATACTTAACAAAAATACATGAGAAAGTTGATTCACTATGATCCATCTAGCTTCATTCCTAAGATACTGGGATAGATCATCATTTGCAAATCAATAAATGGAATGCATCATTCTAATGGACTCTAGGACAGAATTGCCTAAAAAACGCTTGACAAAGTTCAACATCCATTTATGGTCAAAGCTTTTAAGAGACTAGGAATAGAATAAACATATCTCAACATAATAAAGGCCATATACAACAAACATATAGCCATATCATATTAAATAGAGGAAAACTGAAAGCATCTCCACTCAAATCATGAGCACGGTTGTCCATTTTACTCTTTTTTAATGTTTTGGTTTTTGGAGGTAGGGTCTCATTTTAGCCCAGACTGACCTGGAATTAACTATGTAGTCTCAGGCTGACCTGGAACTCATGGAGGTCCTCCCACCTCTGCCTCTTATGTGCTGGGATTAAAGGCATGTGCCACCATGCCTGGCTCATCTCTACTCTTATTCAATATAATGCTTCAAGTCTTAGCTAGAGCAACAGCATAAGAGAAGGAAATAAAGGGATATAAATAAGAAAAAAATAAAAGTATTATAATTTTAAAACGGTATATAAGAGACTATAAGAATGTTACCAGAAAGCTTTTAGAGATTATGAATACTTTTAGCCAAGAAGCAAGATACAAAATTAGCACACAAACAGCAATAGCCTTCATATATACCAATAAAAAAATGCTAAGGATGAAATCAGGAAAAGAGTCCCATTCACAATTGTCTCAAAAAATAAAATACCTTGGCTACAGAGAAACACTCACCAGTAAGTATCACTGTTAAAGCCCAATGAGAGAATCTGGAATAATTCATTGTTCTTACCAAGTTTCCAAGTGCTCTTTCTTTTTCTTAACTAGCCTAATGTAATTGGGGAAAATGGATATAAGTAAAATATCCTTTGAATCATGTTCAGAGCCTTAACTTTGTACCTTTAGGTCATTTTGCCTTATCCATTTGCCAAAATAGCTATTTCTAAGTTAAAGAAATTCTGAGGAAGGCTGATAGCATTCTTGTATTTTATTTTAGATTATAAGCTAAATGGCAGGGAATTATATACATAGTGATGCTTTTCATTTAGCAACCATTGTAGTATACTTTTGGTGCTTAATAAATGTTCATAATTATTAAAAAAATACCTTGGGAAGTGATCAACAAAAAGACTTGGATGAATGACCATTTTTACTACTGCTCTTTAGCAATATACTGAAATTCTAAATAGAGTAATTAGGTAGGAACAAATAAATAAATGTATAAATGTCATCCAAATTGGAATGGAAGAAGTAAAACAACTTCTGTTTACTGATGAAATGAACCTATATGTAGAGAAACCCCAAGCATCTATAAAAATGTACTAGAGCTAAAAATTTCAACAAATGTTACAGCATGCAATGTAAACATAGAAAAAATTTTCATCTGTCTGGAAGGATTGACTCTAAATATAATTTATTAACATGCATAGAGATAAATTTAAACAAGAAAAGGTGGAAGACTTGAACACTGAAAAAAATGTCAAAAGATTGCTGAAAGATGCTAGACATAGGAGCACATGGCTTTAATCCCAGCACTCAGTCAGAGGTAGGAGGATCGCCATAAGTTTAAGGCCAACTTGAGACTACAGAGTGAGTTTTAGGTCAGCCTGTACTAGAGTGAGACCCTACCTCAAAATAAACAGAAAAAAATATTGCTGAAAGAAATTAAAGAAGATGTACATAAATGGAACTACATGGGTAGAATGACTTATTAAGAGTCTCATGCTCCACGGATTGAGCTAACTGGGTTCCATGGAATACTTATTAAGATTTTAATATTAAACAAAGTTATGTACAAATTCAATGTAATTCCTACCAAAATTTCAATGACTTTTTTGCATAAATTGACAAAGGTGGTACAAGCTTTATCGGGGAAGGTGAAAATATTTTTAACATGATTATAATGATGGTTATATAGTTCATAAATCTCTGACCACTGTATTGTATACCTTTAAATAGGTAGATTATTGGTATATGCGTTATATCTCCTAAACTATTAAAATATAAAAATAAAAGTACTAAAAATATCCTACATAATATGTGGTTCATTATAGGTGTTAAATAAATGTCACTTCTCTTTCTTTATTGAGATGAGAGAGGGAAATGGAGAAATGGAGTACCATTCAGTTTTAGTCTCTGGACACAGTGGCTATTAGAGGCCTTTAAGTGCCCAGAATGTTATGACAAGCCACACTATCCCACACATATCAAATCTTAAATGCTACTTTGACTAATACACAATTTTGCTTATTCCCCTCAATCTTACCC
The DNA here is from genome assembly GCA_036346955.1 of Dipus sagitta. Taxonomy (NCBI): domain Eukaryota; kingdom Metazoa; phylum Chordata; class Mammalia; order Rodentia; family Dipodidae; genus Dipus; species Dipus sagitta. Next base: position 57,489,542 of record CM070776.1, on the reverse strand, counting down.
CTACCTTTGGAGAGACTGATTTTGTGATTATCCTCAAGAGTCTAAAGGTGGTGTAGTAGACAGCTTCAGGTTCGCTGAGATGAACTTCTAGACCAGACACAGTTATGGAGGAAGGGATTTATTGAAGCTTACAGATGCAGGGGAAGTTCCATAATGGCAGAAGAAGCTGGCCTGCCTTCACAGGCCCAAGCAGAGAGAGAGAAGCACAAGCCTAAAGCCAAAAGCCACACAGCACACCACACTTGAGGAACTCCTGCTAGGCACACTTTGCATATCTTTAGATTGAAATCTCATACCCACCACCACACCTTAAGATTGGCCTAGTAACACTGCCTCCAGCCAGGTGGCTACAGATGCAAACTGCAAACTAATAAAGAACTGAACATATTGGGGGCCATCTATTCAAACCACCATAGGTGGGGAACAGAAATGTTTCTATCTGCCACTTTAATGGGAGCCTCTCTCTTTTGAGAAGTATACTTGGCTGGCCCAGAACTTATTATGTGGACCACCACATTGATCTCAAAGTTGCAATAATCCTCTTGGTCCTGCCTCCCAAGTCATGAGGTGATAGGCATGAGCTGCTTAGAGGCTTCTTTACTCAACTTTCCTCTGACATTCTAAGATGGTTTCAGAAAGCCACTTACCCAATTGTAGCTTTCCTACTTAGAGGCTTCATGAAATTTTTATTGTGTATACTTAATGCTATTTGAGCAATCCATAACTCATGTGCTGCCTCAGGTGATATACATTGAGCTTCCTATTGAATCTGCCATTCTTGGGAAAGAGCACTGGTCTGCCCAGAGCATTCTCGTCTGGTCTCGGCCACTGATTCTTGGAGCAGGGGGAAACCACCTACCAGTGTTTTGCAAATACTGGGTGAAAGGACAAGGTTGCCAGCGAGTCTACACCTTGCTCCTGCTGTCCGTGGAACCCTGAGGACACTGCAGGAGGCAAAAGAGTCTTCTGTGCTTTAAAAACAATGCCTATTAATGCTTCTCTCATATCAGGGACCCCTGGACTTGACACTGAAGTACTGTGTGAGAAGGAAGACAGAGTCTATCGACAAGAGGTTCTGTTTTGATATAGAAACTAATGAAAGGTAAGCTGTGATGCTGTGAGTTGGCAAGGTCCTCATGTGCAGGTTGCTGACCTGGCTGGGTCTTTCATTTTCTTCTGGCATCTTCTTTGATGAAAATGAACAAGTTTGTATAAGTCAGTGTTGGCCCTTCATTCTGTCTGTCATAGAGTTCCTTGTTACACCTAGCCTAGAGCTGTTTTTTATTTTATTTTATTTTAATCCTGTGTACACTTCAGTCATATTTGCCTCACCTTCTTTGGGCAGAAAAAGTCACTACTAGGACTTAATTGGCTGTCACATATGCAAAAGTTTGGTGTTACATGATGTTGCAGAAAGGATAGAATAACAATGCTATTTTTGTTGAGGCAGAGACTCACTGTAGCTCAGGATGACCTGAAACACACTCTCTTAAGCCTATGCTAGCCCTAAATTCATGAAAATCCTTATACCTCAGCCTCCCACGTACTGAGATTAAAGACCACCAAGCCTGGTTCATGTGTGTGTTTTAAAGACTATCTTAGCATGATATAAAAGAAAAAGTAGATCAACATAAATTTTTAGGAAGACAGATGGGGTGAAGTGTAGAGTTGTTATTGGGGGTCTTTCCCCCACTTTCTGTAAAGTGGTACAAGATTTACCCACTTTGCAGCTTTTTATGGGAGCTAGAAGAAAATACTAGAGCTAGTGGTTTCAAGTTTTATACTTGGTGCATTCTCTCTTTTCATTGCCTTTCTTTACTTCTCCCCAAGCCTGAAGTTTACTTGGAGGAGAATTTGATCCTTGAACTTTAATTTTTTTTTTTTTCTGAGGTAGAGTCTCACTGTAGCCCAAGCTGGCCTGGAATTCACCATGTAGTCTCAGGCTGGCCTTGAACTCACAGTGATCCTCCTACTTCTGCCTCCTGAGAGCTAGGATTATAGGAATGTGCGACTATGCCCTGCTGAACTTTAATATTAGTGAAAGCATTCAGCATTATTTTGAAGGAAGGCATGGTTTGTAGTTGAGGGGTTGAGCCCAAAATAAGTGAATAAGTATGCTTTTACATGTTATTTTAATCCATTCTTTCTGTATTTTAGGCACTGGGTAATAGGGTAGAAATTAGGAAAATGATCAGATTTCTAGAAAGGAGCTTAATGGATCAGTTATAGTATCATATTAGTAATACCTTTAGTGATGGGGATCATAAAGATTAGACTAAAAGATTAGGCTATTTTTCAAATGAGTAACTATTTCCTTATTTAAAGCTTGGGATATTATTATTAGATCTTCACTATTTTAACTTGTGTATATGTATGACTTCTAAATTAAAATGGGAGGGTCCTAATTGAGATGACTGTTATAAACATTATTACCAGTAACCATGTGGTTGTCACTCATTTTTGTGATATTGTCAGCCCCATAGGAAGGAAAAAAAAAATGAATGTAGACTCTAATTTCCCCATATGAACCAGTAGTGCCTCTGGTTCTATAGGATCGTTACCCAAAAATACTGAAAAAATTCCCTGCCTAGTTCCATTCTGATTCCTTTTATCAGTTTAAAATTTTAGTATACTTGCAAATAATGTTCCAACTCAAAGCAGTTTGGCCCTGAGGTGAGAGACTAGTATTATTTTATTTCTTTTTCTTCTATTATGTGCTATGCATGGCTCATGATGGGTACTAAATTCAGTGTCTATATTTAGATACAGGTCTTTCCTTATCCAGAATATTGAGGAATTTTGAGGGTAGAACCGAGGAACTAGTTTTGATGTGTCTGTGATTTTAGGTACCACATTTTGTGCACTTTGAAATACATCGTTTTATTTAATTCCTGAACCCCATTTTTCAGGTGAGGAGACCAAAAGTCAAATATATTTATCTGTCTTGTCCAACCAAAGTCACATAGTAAGACAGCGCTGAAGCCCTGAACTCTAGCCATTCCCTTTCTTTTTCATTCCATTTTCTACCCCTTATCCTAAGCAGAAAAATGCTGTGGAGAAGAGCAGTCAATATAATGATGAACAGGTGATGACATCCCTCTCTGCGTGCAGAGCTCTCTGTCAATCTGTCATGATATAAGGAAGACTTAGGACTTCCAGCAGACATCACATACCTTCACTCATGTTCTCTGGAGTGCAGAGCAAAGCACTTTGAACCATATTTTTTTCTACTTCAGGGACAGTAACATTTAAAAATATTAGGGTTTCTTTCAGCATTTGAAAGAATGGGTCCATAGCTTACGAGGGTTTGAAGGGTGTTGGTAATAATGGAAGAAAGTGCTGTTGCTTGCTGAGTCCTCCCCCCACACTTCCTTAGCCAGGCCCTGTTCTTAGTCCTTTGTGTAATTTCAGAGTCTTAGGGAGTAGGGGGAGTTATTACCTGCAGCTCACTAAAGAAGACAAGGAGGCAGAGAACAGCTACCCAGCTTGGGTTACACAGCACTTGAATGGAAGAGCCAGGATCCAAGTCCAGGCATTCTAACCTGAGACCATCCTCTCAACCACTGCACTCTACTGTGCATGTGCCATGCATGCCTTTTTTTTTTTTCTAGTTGGACAAGTGTAATTTTGAGGAGGGCAAATAATTTAAGGTCATAATGATCATTAGTGGGGAGCCTGAACTAGAACTTAGTGCCTTTCCACTCTCTCATCTTGTCCTTAATAATATTCTTTAAGTCTGATCTCCAAATGCTTCCAGAAGTCATTTATTTATTCTTATAGCCACCAGTTGTAAGGTCAAGAGAGGACCCACACCCATGGTTTTTTTTTAATTTGTTTGTTTTTGTTTTTTGAGTCAGGGTCTTACTCTAGCCCAGGCTAAACTGGAACTCACTTTATATACCAACCTGGCCTGGAACTCATGGTGATCCTCCTACCTCAGCCTCCTGAGTTCTGGGATTGAAGATGTACACTACCATTTCCAGCCCTACACCTAGTTTTCAGCTTCCCAGCTAGGGAAGCTGAGTTCCAGGAGGGGGTTTATAACATATCTGGTCTGCAGTGGTTGCTTTTATGTCTCTTATTTGTTGGCTTGCTCTCTTTGCCTTTGGCTTTGGGATTCAGATGGGTAGCTCTCTTTACAAAGTTCACTAGACTTTTCATCTCCACCAGACATATCCCACAGGATGGGTGTTTCTTAGAGAAAGCTAAATTCAGTTGATTTTGTCTGTATAAGGGGTGTTTTAGTGAAGAAGGTCAGTATAGTAGAAATTCCCTGATATTAGAAACTGGGAAGGACTTTACAGGGTGTATGTCCCAACATTCTTTTTTTTTGTTGGGGGGGGGGATGGGTTTCAAGGTAGGGTTTCACTCCAGCCCAGGCTGACCTGGAATTCACTATGTACTCTCAGGGTGGCTTCGAACTCACAGCGATCCTCCTACCTCTGCCTCCCGAGTGCTGGGATTAAAAGCGTGCGCCACCACGCCCGGCTTCCTAACATTCTTATATATAATAAAAGGAGGACCAGAGGGGGCTAATGACTATCCCAGGGACTTTGAACTCTCATATCATTGCTATTCTATTCTGTAACTCTGAGAAAGGTCTCATCAGAGAAGGCAAGAGGCAAGATTTCTATAATGATGTAGCTAGACACAGAATTCAAATGGCTCCATGCCCAAAGTAGTATATAGTCAACTTCAAACTTCCAGTTTGCTTGTGAAAGCCTTAAAAGGTCATAGCAAGTATAGCAACATGGGGTATCTCTGGGTATACGTCTTAGTCCATTAGTATTGTTATAACAGATACTGAGACTGGGTAATACATAAACTATAGACATTTTCTTGCAGTTTTAGAGATTGGAAATTAATAATCCAGGTGCTGTTTCCTTTGGTGTCTCATAAAGGCCTAGTGTCTGCTTCTGAACACCTATCATGAAAGAGGTCTTAAGGTATAGTGGCTATAAGCATATGATTGCTGAAGTATATCTTACGTATGTATTAAAATGTCCCTGGGCTGGAGAGATGGCTTAGCAGTTAAGCGCTTGCCTGTGAAGCCTAAGGATCCTGGTTTGAGGCTCGATTCCCCAGGACCCACGTTAGCCAGATGCACAAGGGGGCGCAGGCGTCTGGAGTTCGTTTGCAGTGGCTGGAGGCCCTGGTGCGCCCATTCTCTCTGTCTCTCTATCTGCCTCTTTCTCTCTGTGTCTGTTGCTCTCAAATAAATAAATGAAAATAAACAAAAAAAAATTTTTAAAAAATGTCACAACGAAACCCATAATTTTATACAAAGAATATGTGCTAATTAAAAATGGCTGCTGGACTAGATTTTTTGGCATTAAGTCCTCCTATTACCACTGGTCTACAGTATGACTTTTGGTAAACTGTGCATCAGTTTCTATTTTCATGAAATAGGGTGATGACTGTACTAATTCATAAGGTAGCTTTAATGGTTTAACACATGAAAAAGTGTTTAGAACGTAACTTGGCACCTAGTGAGCCTTTAATAAATATTACTTTTTGTTTTTGGTATTTAGATTGCCTGTCAGCCAAAAGGCCCTCTTTCCACAGTATATCTAGTCTGTATGTTGACTGAACTCTTGTCAGTTGGAAATGCTTCTTGGACACTCTAGGTGGTAGAAGGAACAAAGTCCTTTTCTTGACAGATGAATGTGCCTGTGATGGACACCCTTAGCTCTCAATTCCAGACAAAGTGGCTAGCTCCCAATGAGAGAGCAGCAGAGCATACCTCTGTTTGGCCCAGGCACAGTGGGACCATTTATGTGTGCATTATGGTGAGGTATCTTGACATGGGCCTTCCTGTTTATCTGAGCATGGCATGTGTTTGCCATTATAACACCTCCCTCTCATTCCACAAATTGTCTAAATCTCTCATTGCTGTTCTAGTTAAAATATATTTTGAAACCTTAGAATTGGATAGGGCTTCTGTCCCAAACTGCTCTGTGTGATACTTCCCAGGGAAGAGAAAGACCCTAGCTAACTTTCAAGTGAAGTTTCCACTGTAAGATTCTCTTTTTCCCCCCTCAGGCCAGGGACCATCACTCTGCAGGCCCTTTCAGAAGCCAATAGACGGCTATGGATGGAAGCCATGGATGGGAAAGAACCTGTAAGTTACCTTGGATGCTACTTCAGCAACATAGGTCAGTGTATGAGTGCCCTCTAGTGGTAACAGTGGGTCTAAGAAAATGAAATGGTCATAGGTTCTTCAGATTCTAAATGTTAGAGCTGGAAGGAATGGTTACTTACATAGCTCTTTTTTAAACCAGTTTGAGTTCCAGAGAGCATGAGAGAATTTTCTAGCATTACCTAAAGAGAATGCATCCAAGCTCCCTGCTCCAGTGTTAGACTGTGTAGCTAGCTATACTCACAAGATCTTAAGAATGATAATTAAGTCCCCTTTTTTCAGATTATAAGATTGATATAGAAAATAATTCTCATGGTTGTAAATAAAAATTTACCTAGCTTCCATTCAAAATGATTTTTATAACCCCTCTTACACCTCCACCTCAGCCTTTTATGTTTTAGAATTCAGCTGGGGGAAGAGACAGAGCTGTCATCCTCTGTCACAGGATCTCCATTTACACTACTGTTAGGTACACAAACGATCACTTAAAAGAGTTACTGAATACCCTAGCTCTAGAGACCAATAGGGCCATCTAGAAGTCATTTAAAAAATCATCTCTTCAGCATTTTTCTAACTGGTTTGTTAGGCGTATATAATGTGTTGGGTTTGCAAATTCCTACCTTGGGGTCCTGATTCTGCCATTAAATTGCTATGACCTTAGCAAGACATTTCATTCCTCTGTCACTCAGTTTCCATCTTTCTGAAAGTGAAATGGCTCTAGTAGTTTCCACTTTACCTATCTCCCAGGATTGAGTTGTATAGTCAAGTAAAAGCCCTCCTATAAACACTACTGTGCTGGATTAGTGTTGGGTGTACCTCCCAAGCCTGAAAGACTGGTGCAAAACTATTGAGATGCAACAGAATTTGAATATAGTCCTTGCTGTATACAAGGAAGAAGTTTATCCTAGAGGGGAAATGCACCCTAGGTTTTTTCTTTCTTTGGGCCATCAGCACCCCATGGAGTAGAGAGGAATGCGACTCTCAGATTGCATTTGTAGTAGTCACATTTCTAGTAGTCAGTTACGTAGCAGAAGTGTTATGAGGCCACTTCCTACAAACCTGGTACTTGTCCCTTCCATGTCTGTGATGCTTGAGGAGAATGCAGAAAGTTTAGCAAAGCACTTTCTGTCCATTCCCTCTCCCACACTTGTTCACCCTTCAGCTTTTTGGCTTTGTGTAGAGAATGATGCTAAATATGGACTTACTGAGTATAGATCCTCACTAGCTTGATAGTGGTAGACCAGCATACTTTTTTTTTTTTTTTTTAAGTGGCAACCAAGCTGATCCACTCAGAAATGTCTCCCAATGAAATACAGAAATTTTTTTGAAACAGACTGTAGTACATAGCATTTTGAGGACTTATTTCTTGCAGCCTAATCCCACTGGTGTTGCTGCTTTATTGAACACCCAAACCCACTGATCATACATGCCATGTGTACATATGCCCTTGCTTAAAGAATCAGGGAAGATCAGTTTGATGGAACATCTATCCCAACCCTGACCATTTTTCTGATGGAAAAATTTGAAATTTAGAGAATGGAAAGGGCATGCCTATAGGTTCCTGAGATAGAGGCAGGCTCAAGGCTAGACTTAAACAGTGCAGAATGTCCCTTCTGGTTTCTTACATTGCTATCACAGTATACACTTCAGAATTACTCAGAGAGATCTTTGGACATACATGAATCTCTTTGAGATGGATTTTTGCCTTTCTGAAGAGAAATACCCATTTACTATTTTACCATTAATTCTCATTATCCAGGTTTTCTTGTGTGTTCTTGCTCCACCACAAAAATTCTTCAAGCTTTACATAAGTAAATGCCTATGTTAAATGGCTACAAATTTAGTTATGTAAAATGTATGAAATTTTTAGGGATTCTGTTTTCTAGGATCTTGATCAGAGATGATTATGTCTAGTTTATTGTTTTTGTTCCTGAATCTCTAATGATTTTGGTCTCTTTCTAGGGAAAAAGAGAATACAATTGTCCTACTTGTCTATAGTGACCCACAATAGTCATTGCTCTCTGTTTCTCTTCTTTTATAGATCTACCACAGCCCTATAACAAAACAGGAAGAAAGTGAGTCATTCTAATTTATAAAGTAGTGGCATTATAAACTATGGGCTGTTCTAGTGACAGCATATGCTGTTGTTAATGACATGTCCTAGTGGTACAAGTCTGCATATGGATGCTTCTGTATAAAACAAAATCCATCTTTATTTTTTATTTTTTTATTTTTTTTAGTTTTTCGAGGTAGGGTCTCACTTTTGGTTCAGGCTGACCTGGAATTCACTATGTAGTCTCAGGGTGGCCTCGAACTCTCGGTGATCCTCCTGCCTCTGCCTCCCGAGTGCTGGGATTAAAGGCGTGTGCCACCACGCCCGGCTTCCATCCTTATTTTTAATTGTGTGTTTATTAAGATAGATAGGTTGCTTCCTTGTACCTTATGGTGGGGATAGTAGTGATGATACAGAAACATACATTATCTTCTTTGTATTGTACACATATGAAAGAAAGTGTGATTTACAGACTAACAGTTCCTATTTAATATTGTCTGTATTTACAACAGCCATTATATAGATAGCTAAATAGAAGCATTTTTGCTATAAGACTTAAAACTCTAACTTTACCTTGAAAAAAAGGATCTATGGGTGATTGAGGATGAGAACCTAGATACCCCCAGTTCTCTGATTGTAACTGCTTGGCATGACCATTAAATATTGGGTAGGAACTAATTCTGCTTTTCTTTGCTTGCTATAGTGGAACTAAATGAAGTGGGCTTCAAGTTTGTAAGGAAGTGCATTAATGTCATTGAGACCAAAGGTAAGATATGAATAATCAACTTAATTTTGATTTTATCTTAAGACATATTCTCCAAAGTAGCAATGGTTTGGACCCATCTTGAGCACACTAATTGTGTTGAAACCATGTGTACATGTAAAACCTCAGCAACTTGTAAACCAGTGGTATCCAAGCATATCTGGGAAATTTGTGGTTTCAACTTTTAAAGAGAAAGAATTTCAAATGGTTTATAATGTGTTCTGAAGTAGTATCTGATAGACCTTAAGCAGTGTTGTGATGGTTCTATCCCAAATAACCAAGGGTTGAATTTCTACCACAATGCATTCTTATTTAAAAATTGATGGGTCTGAAGCTGAAGTCAGGTATATGTGGAATTGACATGCTTCCCCATTGGCCATATTCCATTGTTTCCCTCCTAGGATCCTTGAATGCTTGTGGCCATAGTGTGTCAATTTTCTTTTCTTACTTTGAAATATTGTTTCAGCCTTTCTCCATGCAGAAATTGACCTTTTGCTTCATATCTCCTTCAAGTCCTCTCCTTGTTTATTTTACTATTTAGGAGAAACTTATCTATTAAGTGCTAAGCTTTTTCCTAAATGGTGGCTTCTTCCCAACATGGTAGACTGCTCTCAGCTATTTCCTGCTGCCCACTGAAACATGTGCTTCCGTTTACTAGAGGGCATTCTCTTCCATTCACACTAATAAGTGCTTGGTACAATTCAAATGGAAGCATTGCTGGTTATGGGCATTCCCAGTACTGAGGACTTTAACACTGCTCCTCTGTTACAGGGGAGGGCTGGAGAACTTGAAGAGATTCGAAAGGCCTGTTGCTGCCTGAACTGACTCCAGTGTGCAAGTACTTCTTTTCACAGCTTGGCTATATAAACTAAACTGCCCTGATTTTCTTTCTCTAGGGATCAAGACTGAAGGGTTGTACCGCACAGTGGGCAGCAACATTCAGGTTCAGAAGCTGCTGAATGCCTTTTTTGGTAACAATTTTACTTCTACATTTTAAAATTTTGTCTATCATCTACCAATCAATTATCTATCAATCTCTCTCTCTCTCTATCATCTATCTATCTATCTAATTGTAACAGTTGTAACAGGTTATACTTTTTTATCCCCTTGCCACTGCTCCTGTTTCCCTAATGGTCCTCCTCAGTGGGGTGTGGTATTCACTGTGGGATCATGAAAGCATCAGTCAGTTCCTGTGGGGTAGTGGGGGTGGGGGGAACCGTGCCTCAGAGTACTCCTCCCCACTGTGTCTCTTACAATCTCTCTCCCCCCTCTTCTGTAATGTTCCCTGAGCCATGGAAGGCCTGTTGGCAGTCCGATTTAGTGTTGAGTTCTCCATAGCTTCTGGATTTCGGCTTTGATGGGCTTTGATTGATCACCATGTTTGTTACCATTGCCCTTAAGCTGGTTGTCAGGCTAGCATTAAGAGCAGCATTCATGTCAGCACTTCCTCTGTAATTTCTCCTGGGTCCTGCCAGATGTGGTAGAGGTGGCACATCTCATGGTGGGCAGTTGGCTATCTTCTTGTCTTATTGATAGATCTTGGTTCTCGTCTGTTTTCTCTGTCTTCTGCTTATACATGTTTTAAAAAGTTATTTTATATTTTATTGTTTGTTTGAAAGGGGGGAAGGGAGAGAGAGTGAGAGAGAGAGAGAAAGAGAAAGAGAGAGAGAGAATGGGCATGCCAGGGCCTCCAACCACTACAAATGAACTCCAGATGCATACACCACCTTGTGCATCTGGCTTACATGGATCCTGTGGAATTGAACCTGGGTCCTTAAGCTTTGCAGGCAAGTACCTTAATTGTTAAGCCATTTTGCCAGCCCTGCTTTTACATTTTTAACTGGGAATAATTTATGTAGAAAGAAATGTGACACAACCCCCAAAGTAGCTGGGACTTACAGGTGTGTATCACTATCACTAGCTTGTAGAATATTCAAAAAATAGATTTTGAGAGTTAAAGCAGACACATATTTTGTTCACATTGGTCAGAGACTCTTTTGCCTTTAAGAAATAACTGTCACCTCTCCTTACTCTCATCTGATTCACTCCCCTTTGAAATCCACCTTGCCACAGGAACTGTTGTGGCCATGATTAGCATGCTTGTCAAAGCCAGTGAATACTCTTAGTCTCTTTCTCCCTTGGCCTATTGGTTGACAGTTCTCACCTTTCTGGAAACTGTCTCCTTGACTTTCTTGATGCCACATTCTCTTCATCCCTCTAACATTAAGTACCAGTGAATCTTACTAGATCCTTGTCCTCCTTTTAACTTTTAGAGCTTGTCTGATCATTTCCCACAGTTCTATCTTGGAATACCCTTTACTTTTTTTCTCTGCAGATTAACGTTTGTCCTGGTTATGGGTCACATTTTGCTTTTTTTTTAAAACACATGTCTAGTTATTTGTTGGATGGTGGGCATCATGACTTACTGAATGCTTGCTTCATGGACTGCAGTTATTTGTGGATCAGCTTGATCCAGTCCAGTTTCTTTCTAAGTGGGTTTGGCCAAATAAAGTACCCTTTACTGCCTTGTTTAGACCTGCTAGTAAGGCTTCACTTCTCTCATCTCTTCATTCTTATTAATTAGAACACAAATTTCTACCAGATCTGGGAATTCGGAAATTGCTCAGTCTAATGTTCCCTGGTATTCTTTTCCTAGCCCATGGAGTTACACCGTAGTTTCATTATTGTTCACTTGAGGTTTTGCATTTAGTAGTTGAACTCAGGAGGTTTGTGGCACTACTTTCTCTCTATAACTTCCCTGAGCATTTTTTTTTTCCTTACAGTGCTAAGGCTGCAGAACAGGGCTTTGCATATGTTAGGCAAGCATTCTACCACTAAGGTGTATCCTTAGCCCCTGCCTTGGAAATTCTAGTTGCATCAGCTCCCTGGAAGTTTGTCTTTATCTTTATCTTTATCTGTATCTGTATCTTTATCTTTATCTTTATCTTTATCTTTATCTTTATCTTTATCTATCTTTATCCATCTTTTCAGTTGAGCCTCAGTTTCCACTCAGCTGCCACCCAGAGAGTGTTTTCAGATAGCAAGCTGTGGTGATGATAGGGATTGTTTTGTATCCTGCCTTGTGCTGGCCATTATCCAATGACTGCAAACAGTTGATTTATATAAATTGTCCTGGTCTCTAATTGTTTTACAGCAGGATGGTAAGTCTCTTGCAAGTTGCCCTACCTCACCATGGGTGGAGAGGACGCTTGCTCATCTATATGGGTGGTGCTAGTAGCTGTGTGTGGACAACTCTCTATTAATGAGCTCAAAACCACTGCCTCTGTTGCCCACTGCGCCTGTGCTTCTCAAACTTTGGTCCTGGCACCCATAGGAATGATGTCTATATAGTGAACTATCGCCATTATGTTTGTGTGGCACAATGGTGAGGACAGAGGCAGTGAGATGTATAGCCTGAGGGGAATCAATTCTGAAATCTTTGTGTAAAGGTAAAATTAAACTTACTGTTTGGCTCTTCTACCAAGCCTGCTCTTATTTTTGTGAGTAATGTTGAGATTTCTGGTACGCTTAGTTTTCACAAAGTGTCAGAGAACAAATTGAATGTGCAAAGCTGCAGTTTAGTTCAAGTACATATGTTCTTCTTTCCTCTGATGCATAGCTTGCTTATTCACCACAATCCCACAGGCTTAGCAACCAACCCTATTAGCATGTGTGGAAACTATAGTACCTAGTAATGGTAGTTGTGGTGATTTTTCATGACAGATTACATCATTAGTACAGTAGTATCTTTTTTATTTAATAACATTACATTCTTTACTTTTTAAAATATGTGTATATGTGCCTTTGGGTGTTCATGGTGTATGGGTGTGCATATGTGTTGGTATGTGTGTATGAAGGCTAAAAGACAACCCCCAATGTCATCTTTAGGAACACCATTCACCTCCTTTGAGACAGACTCTTGCTCATTAGCCTGGTGCTCACCAATTAGGCGAGAGCAGCTAGCCAGTGAGCCCCAGGGATACCCCTCGTCTCTGCCTTCCTAGCTCTAGGATTACAAGCAAGCACCACTATGCTTAGCATTTTATGTGAGTACTGGGGATCAAAGCCAGGTCTTTATTCTTACAAGGAGACTAGTATTTCCCTAGGCACATTTTGACCTTTAATATATGTAGGTTGCCTTATTTCTGGGCAATTTAGAGTACATCACATTAGCTAAAGGATGCTTTTCTATATGTAAATTATCTGACCCCATGGCCCAATTCAATGACAGAACAGACTCTCTGCAAAGTTATTGAATTCATATCAAGGAAAGTGTCATCACAGGCATCTACTGATTCTCTCATATAGGGAATATAATAGGACAGAAAATGACCTCCCCAAATTAGAAGATAGGAAATTTGTTTCAGACACCAACGAAGTGGCAAGGCTACCACATCTCATCTATTTAACCCCATCCTCCAACTAACCAGGATTCATAGGCATATTTGCAATATTCTCTAGGGAGAGAATATAAAAAAACAGTACTAATTTCCATATTTATGTATAAAACTGATAACCTCATATCACTGCCCCAAATCTCAGAAATTCTAGTTTTTGTTATGATCATCATTTTTATCTCCCGTAAGCAAATATTTGTGTGAATACAAAGAGAGGCAGGCATCACATCTTTGGGACTGTGGGTTAACTTGTGAACACATCATTGACATTTCCCTCTGTATTAGTCAGGGTTCTCTAGAGGAACAGAACTGCTAGAATGAATTATTTTAAAAAGGGGATTTATTGGATCAGCTTACAGTAGTCCAATAGCAGTTGCAGGCCCGAGAATCACTGAACCTGGTAGCTGCTCAGTCCTCGTGGCCAGATGCCTCAGCAGTCCCAACCCGGCACTGCAGATGGTGCCAGAAAGCCTGGAGGCTTCCTGAGGAGCCCCGGTGGGTTTCGATCCACGGGGGTCTTCGGTTGATACTGGTCTTTAGTCTGCACTGATCTTTAATCCACGCTGGAAGGTAGCGAGCAGCTCTGACAGCCAAGTGGAAGGAAGGAAGGAAGGGACTCTTTTTACCCAGAGCTTCCTTGTATCAAGTCCCCCTCTGGGCGGGGCCACCCATTCTGGGGGAAGGGCTCACCCTGGGGGAAAGACTTCCTCCTTTAGTTGATCCTTCCTAGAAGCAACCTATGGATTACTAAACAGATCAAGTTGACAACACCTTAACTATCACACCCACCTTTGTGGGTCTTGCCTTCCACAGGAATACTGTTAGAAATGACTAATTATGGTCTTCTTCCTTCTAACTTTCTTCCTTGTTATTCTTCTAAATATTTTCGGTAGAATTCTTGGAGTTGTTTTTTTATTTTCATCTTTTCTAACAGTTCTCAACAACTAAGGGCTTGCTGCCTTGTCTGCATAGGGACCCACCATGATTTAACATCATGTCCTTGTGCTTTGCATGTACATTATTTTTTTCCTTTCTTCTCCCTTTTTGTTTCATGCTCTAAGCCAGTCAAAAGAACCCTTTCAATTATTATATTTTGTGGTGTTTGGAGTTGAACCTAGGACCTTGTTTGATAGGCAAACACTCCACCACTGCATTATGTCCCCAGCCTACTAACAGCTATTTCTTTTACCTCTTAACAACCCACAGACTTCCTTTCCCTATGAAATCTCCATCAACATAACTATAAACTTTTCCTGTTGCCTCCTAAAGCTATTTCTTCTCCCCCTATACGAAAATTAGTTGTTTGTTCAAATAAAATATAATACATACTATGATGTCAAAAACACACACTTCCATAATGTTTTGGTTATTCAGTTGGTTAATAAAATACCTTATCTGCCTCACAGTTTTACATATTGTTCAGCGATATAGGTTGATATAGGTTCAATGATAGGTTCTACACCCTGTGAAAGACAGAGTATCTTCTTGTGCTGGATCCATTATAAACCACAGTAGTCACAGAGAAACTATTTGGTCATCTCAGGAGTAATTTGGTTCCTCATTTAAAAATTCTGTTTCTTCTTCTTTACCAAGCCATAGTCATCTTATTAATGAAAAGAATTACCATTGTTATTTTAATTTTAACAAGCCTACTGTACTCTACTGACTAATATTTCACATTGGCTAAGGCAGAGGAGTCAGATGGGCATGGAAAGTAATAAAACTGAATGTACTTGCAGGGCCTTTGACCTTTGTTGACTCTGGAAGATAAGTCATAGGCAAAGATCTGCTGATTAAAATAGAAGAACACTTGCCACACTGTTAAGATACATGGCTGGGCTGGAGGGATGGCTTAGCTGTTAAGTCAAGATGCTTGCCTGTGAAGCCGAAGGACCCAGGTTCAATTTCTGAGTATCCATGCATCTGGAGTTCATTTGTAGTGGCTGGAGACCCTGGCATGCCCCCCCCCTCTTTCTGTCTGACCAATAAATAAATGAATAAATATTTAAAGAGAGGTACATTACTCATGTTATTTCCTATTTCCTGTTTTGGTATTTAAATTTCTCATTTCACTATTTTGCTATTAAATTTGATATATTTTCTTTGAAGAAACCAATGGAATACCAAACATATTCATTTCTAGGCAAGTAGAACCAGGTATGTGCTCTAGGAATGACAAAATACAGGTTTTTATGTCTGTACTGAATATGAATCACTTTGCATCATAAGGCAACTTTAGTATTAAATGCTCATATATCTGGGAAAATAGGTAATAAATATATCAAACAGAAACATCTTTAAATGATAAAAGTTCTTTGTTTCAAGGAAAATATTTAGGCATGGTGGCACATGTCTTTAATCCCGGGAAGCTAAGGTAGAAGGATCACTGTGAGTTCAATGCCAGCCTGAGACTAATTCTAGGACAGCCTGGGCTAGAGCAAGAGCCTACCTCAATCAACCAAAATAATAATAATAATAATAATAATAATAATAATAATAATGAAATACATAGCCCTTTAGCAAAAAACAGCATAACATGTCATTCTTTATGTCAGGAGCTGTAATACTTGTTCTCTTTAAAGGGACTCTAATATATTGGGATTCCTATGTTTTGTTTTTTTTTTTTTTTTTTGCTTGGTCAATAAGTTTACTGTCTTTATGAAAAAAAATCTTCATAGAAAATTGTTTTAGCTCTCAGCAGCCCGTTCCTGAGCTCCAAGGAAGCTTGACTTCTTTTGAGAGACCCAATCTTTCTTCTGGGCAAGGGACATTTTGGGACAATTCTACCTCTTCTTAACTTCTCTCTTGGGCATCTTCTCATAGACTGGATTCTCTCGTATGGCAGCATGGGAATTCTTTATTCAGTTTTTTTTATTTATTCATTTGAGATAGATAGATAGAGAGAGAGAGAGAGAGAATGAATGAATGAATGGGCACGCCAGGGCCTCCAGCCACTCCAAACAAACTCCAGACGTGTGTGTCCCCTTGTGCATCTGGCTAATGTGGGTCCTGGGGAATCGAGCCTCAAACTGGGGTCCTTAGGCTTCACAGGCAAGCGCTTAACTGCTAAGCCATCTCTCCAGCCCAGCATGGGCATTCTTATACATCTCCTCCATGTCTGGAGTGATGCTGTTCTTTATGTACTGAGAGCATTATTTCTCATATGCATCTTCATCTTCTTCCATCAGGTAGTGCATATAATCTGCAACATTCTGACCCATGATGTGCTTCCGGTGTACTTCTGCATTGAACTCCTTACACTCAGAATCATAACTGGGGAAGTGTTTGGTACTATGAGGCATAGACAAGCCTCCATCCACAGCTCCCAAAGGACTCCAAAACCTTTATTGCCAGTTGTAGTTCTAGCAAGGCCTGCATCCAGATAGGACATGAAGGCACTAGGCTTACTATCAATGCTGTCCACATTGTGTTCATCTCCAGTTGCCTCCACTTGGCCTTCATAGAACTTGTCCATGCCAAACCTATTGAGAAGCCTGCGGGCCAGCAACAGGCCAGTACAATAAGCCATAGCATAATTTGTTAGGCCAACTTTCACACCATATTTTGGCAGTTTGTGTGCATATGCTGTGCAGACTGTCATATCCCCTTCTATATGGGCATAAGCAATCTTACAAGCGATATCTCTGTTAGTTACACAAGCATCCTGCATTTGGGTGTGTTGTACTTGTTTTTTGTCTTAGATCACCAAGCGAGCATAGTAGTCAGTTTTACCCTCTCGTCACCTTCTAAATTTCACTTGGTATCTCTTAAAGTAGGTCTTATTCTTGACAACTTTAACAAACCCCATCCTGTGAAATAGAGACCCATGTCCACGGCTCTGCGCAGACTTTCAGGGGGATACCTGTGGCTCTGCACAGACTTTCAGGGGGATACCTAAGTTTTAATACATACTGACATGTTTATTCTTAAAACCAGATTCCTATTTGGGTACACAAATGTATGCATATAGTTCATAAATAAATTAAATATACATCCAGTAAATTAATCTCAACTGTACTTATTGTCCTTGATTACATTGATTATTCTTGGGTGTTACTTGTTTTGAATTAATAGTACTATAGGTTGAAGTAATTTAACATTAGAATTTAATAGTGCTAGTCATGGTGGTGCATGCTTGTAGTTCCCTCCCTTGGGAAACTAAGGCATAAGGGTCACCAGAATCTTGATCTGAGACATACATATATTAGAAACAAACTTCTATTATTTAAGCCTATTTATTATAAATTATTTAATATTATAAATTATATATTATGTGTAATTATAATGTAAGTTATTATAAATATACATTTTTATGTTATTTAAATATTTCTATCATTCATTATTAAGCCAAAAAGTTTATCATAATTTGATATAGTAACTTAAACTACCTTTTCAAGTTGCTTAACTTTTTTGCCATCTATAATATAACTTACGCTAATGTCAAAAGAACCTTTCTCTTGATCTGTTGACTTTAATCCTTTAGTCTTGGTTATAATCATTAACCATATTTTTTACTCTAATATTATAAAAACCACCCTAATGCCAAAAAATTCTCTTTCTTTTCTTTTCTTTCCTTTTTCTTTGCTTAGGTGTATGTTTATGGTGTATGTAGATGGATGTACCTATGTGGTGCCCCATGCACTAGCCTGTGGCGGGATGTACTCACCTGTGGTGGCTGAAGGGGAATGATAGGTGTCCTGCTCTATTGCTTGTCCACCAGTTTTGATCTCAGCCTATGTTTATTACTGATCCCTGAGCTTGATTTTTTTTTTTATTTCTGTGTGCTCTGGCAATTATTGGATCTCTGCTTCCCTGTGAGACTGCAGTTACAGATGTGTGTAGACACACTCAGCTGTTTATGTGGGTCCTAGGGATCCAAATCTATGAGTCTCTCAGGCTGCCTGAAGCTTGTCCAGGATGTGCTCTTGATCATGAGGACATCTCTCCAACCCTAAAACTAGTTTCTTTATACTAGTTCATCTACCTGAAATAGATTTGCCTTTCAGTAACCAAAGTTGATTCTATTGATAATCTTGGAGTCTTAGAGTCTCTGGTACTTCCTTTTTAAGCCACAACAGGCAGAAGAACTATGCCCGAACACCAACTATGTATTATTGATTAATTTTTATTTACCAGACACTAGGTGGTAGGAGTATAGTAGTGAAAAAACTGACAAAATCCATTCCCTCAAGAAGCTTAGAATCTAGAAGTAGTGATATGGCTCATGGATAGTCATAGCTTTCCCTCTCAGAATAAACTAGGAATACTCCAGTTCTTGGGTCCTGTGTTGGTGAAATCAGGATACAAAACTATATAAGTGAACTGGGAGTGGTGGTGCATGTTTGTAAACTCGGAGCTAAGGCAGGAAGATTGAGGCAGCCCGGGATGTATATTGAGTTTGTAACCAACTTGGACTACATACAAGTGCCATGTCTCAAAAAACAATAGAGCAAACCAACCAAACAAAATAACAATATATGCAACTAGAAAAGGAAATTAGGGGCTGGAGAAATGGCTCATCAGTTAAAGGTACTTGCTAGCAAAACCTGACGACCTGGTTTCGATTTAGTACTCACATAAAGCCAGATGTACAAAGAGGCACATACATATGGAGTGTCTTACTGTGGCAAGAGGTCCTGGAGTGCCCATTCTCTCTTTCTCTCCTTGCAAATAAAAATTAAAAAGAAATCAAATTATTTCTCATGGCAAAAACCAGCTTGTTTCTTGAATTGAGATATTTTACTGTATTGATACAAAGCATTTCAGTATAAGATACTAACTTTGGGATAATGTAAAATGTAAGATTTTGTAATGTAAATAATGTAAAAAGTTTAATGTGTAATGTATAACATTCCCTCTGTCTGAATACCATTGGTTTTCATTTTCTTTTGAGTCCTCTTGTTTATCTTCTTCCTTGACTTAACCCTATTCTCCTTTTCCTTTGACTCATCTTCCACCTTTCTTCATCACCCTTCCAGGTTCACACAATGAGTATTGAATGCCTACTTCATGTTAGACACTAGGGTTTTGGCTGCTATTGGCCTGCCATATTTTTTTGCCCATCCTTAATTTTTAAAAAATATTATTTATTTCTTTGAGAGAGAGCAAAACAGACAAGAGAAAGAGAGAAAGAGAGAGAGAGAGAGAGAGAGAGAGAGAGAGAATGGTTTTGCCAGGGCCTCCTACCACTGTAAACAAAGTCTAGATGCATGTACCACTTTGTGTTTCTAACTTTACATGGGTACTTGGGAATTGAACCAGGGCTGTCAGGCTTTGCAAGCAAGCAACTTTAACCAGTGGACAATATCTCCAGCCCTCTCATTCTTTATGAATAGGCTTTTCAGTGGCTATATTTAGCATATTTGTCTACATGGTGACTATCAATACACTTCCATAAAATTCTCTATTATTGGCACACATTGGGATACTTCTAGGTACAGGTAGCTGATCAAGGTGATAAGAAATAAAAGATAAATCTTTCCTAAATCAAATAGCTGTCTTCTGGAAAAAGTACTTTTACACAGTTACGAAGCACTTGGGAGGCAGAAAGAGGAGGATTGCTGAGTTCAAGGCCATCCTGAGACTACATAGTAAATTCCAAGTCTGCTTGGGCTAGAAATGAGACCCACCCTGCAAAACCAACAAGAACAAAAAATACCCCAAAAGTTCACAGTCAATGTAAACTATTACACTGGGCATCTGGAATTTTATCTGGCAATTAATTTAGTGGCAGCACCTTATCTGATCTTCATACTAAGGATATTATTTATTATGATAGCAATGAGAAACCACAGAGGCGTTTTATAAAGCTGATGCTTCCAAGATGCTACGAAAGTAGACTGCTAATAAAGTAAATACAAATTTGTTACTTAGAGCACTAAGGAAAGCCACTACCAGGACAACACTGTTCAAGTACTTAGGAGGGGAACATCAAAGATTGAGGGTGCATATTTACAAGGCTTTTGGAATCTGCTTAGGCAAGTCTTTGTTGGAACCTGCATAATTGAGGTTGGATAAAGTTCATGACATAATTTTGTATCAGAATTTTATCAGCTTTAGATTTAAAATTTCAATGGCTTTGAAGTAAAAATTTTGAAGAGTAAATAAGCATTTGATAAGTTAATTTCAGAGATATTCTGAGAAGTGACTATTTATCCAAGTGAGAGCTGCTTGATAATTGTTGTTCAGATAAATGGATTTCCAGGAAGTTTCATGAAATAAAGCTATTTGCGACTTCCATGTACTGGCAGGAATTTCCTGGAATAGTAATTCTAGTTAATATAGAAAATTAAACAGTAAACTCATACTAATAGAGACAGTAAATTGTGGGGCTGCTTTTGGTTTCAGTTGTTACTCTTTAGTACTGACTTTTTTAGCCTGAGGCATTTCTCAAACTTTCTGTGTTCATTGCACTCATGTTTCAGTCTCAGTAATTTTCCATTGTGTCTCCAATTTAAAAGAAGTTCCTAACATCTCCATTTTTAAGTAATTAAGTTCAGCCAACTTAATAAGTCTACACATTCATAGAATTTAGTGGCAAGTTTTATTTTATTTCACTGAAACTTGAGATAATACAAAATTACATATAGGCTGTCAGTAAATTAAAATAATGTTCTTGAAAAAAATGTAGGTCTAGTGCTGGGGAAATAGCTCTGTAGGTTAAGTGCCCACTTTACAAGCATGAGGACCTGAGTTTGGATCTCCAGCACCCTCGTTAAAAACTGGGCATGGTGACAAGACCCTATAACCCCAGCAGTGGTGAGATGGAGACAGAAGGACCTCTGGGGCTCACTGCTTAGCTAGTCTAGCTTAATTGGTGAGGTCCAGGTTCAGTCTCAAAAAATAAAGTGGAGGGCTGGAGAGATGGCTTAGTGGTTAAGTCACTTGCCTGCCAAGCCAGAGAACCCACGTTTGATTCCTCAGTACCCACGTAAGCACGGATGCACAAGGTGAAACATGCTTCTGGAGTGTGTTTGCTGTGCCTAGAGGCCCTGGAATTCCCATTATGTCTCTCTATCTGCCTCTCTCAAATAAATAAATAAAAAATATTTAAAAAGAGAAAGCAGAGAGAAATTGAGGAAGACATCTGACATCAGCCTCTGGACTTTGCATGCTTAAACTCATGTGTGGATATACTTGTGTACTCCTTTGTGCCTATACATGTACAAAAATGTATACATGCACTCATTCATAACATACACATTCACACAAGGAAATACAGGTTTATTCTATGGGTGGGCAACTGAAAACTAGTTATGCCTGTATTTTAAAATTTCAGGGCTGAAGAGATTGCTTAGTGGTTAAGCCTGTGAAGCCTAAGGACCAAGGCTCAATTCTCCAGTACCCAAGGAAGCCAGATGCACAAGGTGGTGCATCCATCTGGAGTTAGAGGCCCTAACTTTCCCATTCTCATTCTCTCTCTCTCTTTCTCTCAAATAAATAAATATTATTTTAAAAAATTCATTTAGGACTCAACCTCCATTGATGGAGTGTTTATTTTTGTTTACTGCTTTAAACTATGATAAAACATACTTATCATTAAATTTAATGTCTTAATCGTTTTTTACAGTTAAGTGATGCTAAATACATCCACATTGTTATGCAGCTAATACCCCAGAAAAACTGAAAATCTATGCAACTAAATAACAACCTTTGATCTTCCCCCAGCTGCTGGCAACTGCCATTCTGTTTGTCTGTATGAGTTTGACTACTCAAAGGAACATCTATAAATGGAACATTTAGCACTTGTCTCTTTGTAACTGACTCGTATTACTTAGTGTAATCAGTTCATCTATGTTGTAATGGTGTCAATATTTCAATCCTATTTAATGTTGAATAATATTCCATTGTTGCTTATATCACAGTTTGATTATTTATACATCTGTCAGTGGGCATATGGGTTGCTTCAACCTTTGGGTTGTTGTGAAAAATGGTGATCTAAAAATATTTGACAGGGCTGGAGAGACTGCTCATTGGGTAAGGCCTTACCTACAAAGACCAAGGACCAGGGTTTGATTCCTCAGTACCCACGTAAAGCCAGATGCCTAAAGTGGCACATATATCTGGAGTTCATTTGCAGTGCCTAGAGACCCTGGCATGGCCATTCTTTCTTTCTCTCTCTCAGATAAATCAATAAATAAATGAAGTGTTTGAAAAAAAATATGGATTACAAATATTCCATTAAGAATCTAGTTTTATGTCTTTTGGGCATATACTAGGAAGTGGAATTGCTAAATCATATGGTAATTCTACTTTGAGTTTGTCTTCTTTGAGTAGTATTGCTTTCTATAGGAGATCTACCATTCTATATTTCAAACACCAATGTATAAAGGTTCTGATTTCTCCAAAACTTCGCCATCGCTTGTCTTCTTCTGAGTTTGTTTTCTGTTTTGGTAGTTATCCTAATTAAGAATTGGGTAGGATATCATTATGGTTTTGATTTGCATTTCTCTAATGATTAGTTATGTTGAACATATTTTCCTTCCTCTATCTGTTTTATCCCCTTTTCCTCTCTTTCTTCCTCCCTTTCTTTGACCATTTTTGTTTATAAAGGAAAGTTCTCTACTTGAACCTCCTAAGTTCCAGGACTATAACTGTATGCCACTGTGTCCAGTTGTATATTTTCTTTTAAAATTTTTTTGTTTGTTTTTATTTATTTATTTGACAGCGACAGAGAGAGAGAGAGAGAGAGAGAGAGAATGGGCATGATGCCAGGGCTTCCAGCCACTGCAAACGAACTCCTGATGTGTGTGCCCCTTTGTGCATCTGGCTAATGTGGGTCCTAGGGAATCAAGCCTCGAACCGGGGTCCTTAGGCTTCACAGGCAAGCACTTAACTGCTAAGCCATCTCTCCAGCCCCAATTGTGCATTTTCTTTTGAAGAATGTCTGTTCAAGTCCTTTGCCCATTTTAAATTTGTTTTTTATTGTTGGGTTTTAGGAGTTCTTTATGGATATTATTTATTGTATTTATTGTATATTAATCCTCCATCACACACATACACACACACACACACACACACACGTGATTTGCAAATATTTTCTCCTATTTGTAGGTTGCATTTTCAATCTGCTAATGGTGACTTTTGATACACATAAGTTTTAAATCCTGAGATATTGCAGTTCATGCTGTCTTTTGTTTCTTGGATCTTTTGTTTTCTAAGAAATTATTGCAAAATCAAGTGCCATGAAGCTTTTCTCCTATGTCTTTTTCTAAGGGTTTTATAGATGTCTGTCATATAGTTCTTCAACACATTTTAAGTTCATTTTGTAGCTGGCATATGGGAAGGCACTAGCTTCATCTTTTTTTTTGCAGATAATGTCATTTGTTAAAAATACTTTATGAGTGCTGGAGAGATGGCTTAGCAGTTAGGATACTTCCCTGAAAAGCCTAAGGACCCATCTTAGACTCTCCAGATCCCACATAAACCAGATGCACAAAAGGTGAGGCAAGGGCAAGGTTGCACATGTCCACTAGGTGGAGCAAGTTCGATTGCAGTGGCTGAGGATTTAGCAAACAAGTTCTCTCTCTCTTTCTCAGTAAAATAAAATAAAAACTTGATGAACAAACAACCTGAGAAGATATTTCTCCAGTTAGGGCATTAAAATGGCAATGGCCAAAGCTATATGAAAAGGTAATGAATATCACTAGTCATCAAGGAAATGCAAGTCAAAACCATCATGAAACATTTATTAAAATGGCTGTTATCAAAAAGATGAGATAACGTGTTGGTAAAGACACAATGAAAAGGGATCCCTTGAACATTGTTAGTGGAAATGTAAACTTGTTCAACCATTACATAGAATGGTGTGGAAATTCCTGTAGAAATTAAAAATGGAATTGCCACATGACCTAGAAACTAATTCTCCTTGGAATATACTCAAAGAAATGTAATCACTATTTTATACAGGTGTCTGAGTGCCCATCTATGTTCTTTGGTATATTGCTTATACTAAGCAAGATATGGAAACAATCTATGTTTCTATCAATGAGTGACTAAATAAATATATAATCTTTTTTCAGTATCATTCAGTATCACACATACACATAAGATAACCTTATGTGTATGTGTGATATGTGACTGGGATGAACCCAGAAGTTATTATCCTTAAGTGAAAAAATTGTGGCATTTAAAGACAAATACTGTGTGATCTCACTTTCATGTGCAATCTGAAAAATTTTAATGCTTTTTGATTAAATCAATATAATAGATAATTCTAGATATAGAACTTTAAATTATCAACATGCCCTAACTTTAATTTTAAGAACCATTTTATTTTCTTTCACTTTAGAGTCAGAACATTCAGCTATCAAGATGTTATTTATAACTTAATTTTATTCTTTTCATGAGAGTGCTGTGTGTCTCAAGTTCAGTCAACTGTTATTAGAAATAGCTGTAATTCACTAAATTCACTTATTAGGCAAGTCTTTGTTTTGCAAAGATAGATTAAAGTATTAGTGGACTTTAAGAATTTGTAATATGTTATCTTTTATAGTTAGGTGTTTTAAATAACAAAATACCCTTTATCTTAAAATTATGATTAATAACCACAAAAGTTGTTTATTCAGATAAATGTATTTGAATATTTGAATAACTCCTCTACAATCTAAAATAATGCCTGTGACCCATGTGAGCCCAGTTACATAATAGATAACTTAATTAGATAACTTAATTCTGATTCTGCCAAGTTCCTTGCTAATTTAAGTAGAATAATTCCCATAGAGAGATAATCCTTCCATTCTGCTCAGTCTGCATCCTGATATTTTGTTTTATTCTCACCAATTTAAGCAAAAACTGAGGCTGTTTGCTTTACAAACATAAATATTTATAATGCTTCCAAGATCTATTCATTTTCCTGTAAATCTCATTTTCTTCTCAGCTGAAAAAGAAATCCCATTGTGTATATGTACCACATTTTCACTATTCAGTCATCAGTTGATAGACGTCTCGGTTGACTACATTTTCTAGCTATTATGAATAGAGCATCAATAGACATGGCTGTGCATGCATCTCTTTGGTAGGATGTAGATTCTGTTGGGTATATGCCCAGGCATGGTAGCTGGGTCATATGGCAGTTCTATTTCTGATTTTTTGAGAAACTTCCATACTGATTTTCATAATGGCTACACTAGTTACCATTAGTTAGTAAGGTTTTCTCTTTTCCCACATCCTCACTAGTGTTTTCTGGTGTCTGTTTTCTTGATGATAGACATTTTTCATGGTGGCAAATGATGACCCAGTGTCAGAAAGACAAAAATCGCAAGTACTGTTTTATGCAGATCTGAATGTGAGTGTGGGTATACGTTACACAACTAGAGAGGAGACCACAAGATGAGGAAAAAGAGGTGTTGATGAAGGCAATGGAATATATGACATGAAACTGAAAAGGAGGCTACAGGGGAGAGACTATGAAAGTATCCACTGGACGGGGCAGAGGATTTGGGAGAAGCTGGTGGAAGAGAATCAACAAAGACAAATTTTGTTCGAAAATTCCATGATGAAATTTTTGTATGTTAATTAAAAATAAACGAATAAAAATATTGACATATTGACTGCTCAGTCACACTTCAAAAATTCCATATAATTATATTTGATTATTTCATTGCTAATAGTTTACAATGAAATTTAGTTCATATAGTGGCCCTCAAATAACATATTTAAAGTATATGGAATAATGTAATGACTGTAAGAACTCTGCCTAAGAAAGAGAACATTGCTAAAGCTTGAAAGCCCCTTAATACCTGTCCCAAATTGCATTCCTTCTTTTCTTCCTAGTAGTTAACTACTTTTGAGAATTTAGTATTTTGTCCTCCCTTACATTTTTTTTTATTTTTATTGGTTTGCTGTTGGTTGTAGTTAAATGAATAGCCACTGTTATGTTTCTGGTCTATAGTTAATTTATGGCAATTTCATATGGCCCTGCTAAATACACAAATGAACACCTGTATACTGGCTTGTGTTATCCAAATAATGTTATGGTCCAGTATTCTTCTTCTGCTTTTTCTTCTACTTCTTCTTTTTTTTGTCTTTTTTGTTTTGCTTTTGAGGTAGGGTTTTGCTCTAGCTCAGGCTGACCTGGAATTCACTATGTAGTCTCAGGGTGGCCCTGAAATTATAGCAGTCCTCCTACCTCTGCCTCCCAAGTGCTGGGATTAAAGGCATACACCACCATGCTCAGCTCTCTATCTTCTTTTTTTTAAGTAATTTTTAAAATTTTTATTTATTTATTTGAGAGACAGAGGGAGAAAGGGAGGGGGAGGGAGAGAGAAGAGAGAGAGAGAGAGAGAGAGAGAGAGAGAGAAGGAGACAGAATGGGCACTCCAGGGCCTCAAGCCACTGCAAAAAATCTCTGGCTGATATGGGTGCTGGGGAATTGAACCTGGTTCCTTTGGCTTTGTAGGCAAGTGCCTTAACCATTCAACCATCTCTCCAGCCCTTGCTGCTCTATCTTCTAACTCACAATTATCCATTAGAAATTTTCTCTTGTTGCTGGCTTTATGTAGGTACTGGGGAATTAAACCCTGGTAATTAGGCTTTGTAGGCAAGTGCTGAACCATCTCTCCAGCCCCAAATTATTTTAATTTTTTTCTTTTTTAAAAATTTTTATTTATTTAAGAGCAACAGACAGAGAGAGAAAGAGGGAGAGAGACAGAGAGAGAGGAGAAGAATGGGTGTGCCAGGGCTTCCAGCCACTGCAAACAAACTCCAGACATGTGCGCCCCCTTGTGCATCTGGCTAACATGGGTCCTGGGGAATCAATCCTCGAACAGGGTCCTTAGGCTTCACAGGCAAGCACTTAACCACTAAGCCATCTCTCCAGCCCAAATTATTTTAATTTTTAAGACAGGTGTTTCAGTCAGGTTTGTATTCCTGGTAGGAAGCACTCAACTAAGAGCAGCTTGTGGGAAAAAAAGGTTTATTTTGGCTTACAGGCTTGAGGGGAAGCTCCACGATGGCAGGGGAAAACGATGGCATGAACAAAGGGTGGACATCACCCCCTGGCCAACATAAGATGGACAATAGCAACAGGAAAGTGTGCCAAACACTGGCAAAGGGAAACTGGCTATAAAACCCATAAGCCTGCCCCCAAAAATACACTGCCTCCAGGAGGCGTTAATTCCCAAATCTCCATCAGCTGGAGACCTAGTATTCAGAACACCTGAATCAAACCACCACATTTCGTCCCTGGCCCCCATAAATTGATAACCATACACGATATAAAATACAATGTATTCATCAAACTTAAATTCCCCATAGTTTTTATCAATTCCAATGATGTTCATACATCCCCATAGTCCAAAATCTTTTAACTGAGCCATAATACCAAAAAATAACCTCAAAAAACCCATACTGGCACAGAATGAACATTCACATTGCAAAAGATGGCATTGGACATAGCAACAAAATGCTCAAGCAATACATGATTTAAACAGGGCAAACACCAAACTCTAATAACTATAGCCAGTGACAGGTCTCCAAGTCCAATGATCCTAACCAACAACAAGTCTCTGGAGTTCCAATTCTGCCCCTCCAGCTAGGCTACTCACAGTCCTGGAAAACTTCATCCGGGGTGGCAGCTCTCCTTGGCAGCCATCTCATGGTCCCGGCATCTTCACCATGTCTCCACTTTAACCTGCGGTCATCCTCATGGCCCCAGGGGGTCTGCATGAAGACATCCAACAAACCTGCTTCACACTGCCCATGACCATTTCCAAAACACAAGACTGTGTTGCAAACTTAATGACCCTCTCTTTCCTGCATTTCCTATACTCCATAATACCAGATATGGTACCAATTTGTTAATCCAGGGAGGAATACAGACTTTGAAGAACAGGACACTCCTTGAGTACTCAGGCCCTTTCAAAAGAGTCTACATTCTTCCTGTTGCCCCAGTGCAGGTCAGTTGGCCCAATCTCAAAGGTTGTAATCTCTCAATTGTATCTTAATGGGAAGCAGTTCACCCAAAGATTTTTCTTTCTGTGCCATATCCCTCTGCTCACACCAGTTCATTTCTATGCAAAGCAACCCTGCTCAACTTCTCAGGACATGGGCATAACAGCAGGCGTTTCACACAAACTGCCACTAGCCCAGCCCAAGCAAAGCTCTTTCTCACCCTCTTAAGCCAAACCTCACAGTCCGTAGTTCCTACTGCATTCAGGTCTTTCAACTCTGACCAGAATAGTCCATCAAGCTGTGCTTATAGCACTACAAGGCATCTCTTAGGCCAAGGTTTCAAGTCCTTTCACATTCAACTTGAAAATCAGCTCCAAAAGTCCAAAGCCACAGAGTCATGTGTCTAGCAGCAATCCCACTCCTCGGTACCACTTTACTGTTGCAGTCAGGTTCACATTGCTGGTAGAAATCACCCAACTAAGAGCAGCTTTTGGGGAAAAGGTTTATTTTGGCTTACAGACTTGAGGGTAAGCTCCATAATGGCAGGGGAAAAGGATGGCATGAGCAGAGGGTGGACATCACCCCCTGGCCCACATAAAGTGGACAACAGGAGCAGGAGAGTGTGCCAAACACTGGAAAGGGGAAACTGGTTATAACATCCATAATCCCGCCTCCAACAATACACTCCCTCCAGGAAGCCTTAGTTCCCAAATCTCCATCAGCTGAGAACCTAGCATTCAGAATACCTAAGTTTATGGGGACACCTGAATCAAAGCACCACAATAGGGCTTCACTGTGCAGCTCAGACTGGCTTTGAGCTTAGTCTCCTAGGGATTATGGGTGTGCAATACCATTTGTCACAGTGCTTTGAAAAGTTTGTGTGTGTGTGTGTTTTACTGAAGACTCATCCTAGCATCTCTTGCATGGTAGTTGAGTACCTTGCCCCTGGAATGTTCTTAAATATATTGTTTGCCCATTCATCTTTCCACTATTGTCAAGTACCTCCTCATTCCATGGCCTGGGTTTGGTTTCAAAGAATGAATTGGGAAATGGTTTTTCCTTTTCATTGTTGGGAAGAGTTTGCGATGGCTACTTATTATTTTTTCTTGATGTGCGGAAGAATTCATCAAGTTAATGGTTTTTTTTTTCCCTTCCAGTCTATTTCAGTTCTTTGTATCTTTTTTTTTTTTTTTTAGCAATTAGACCACTTCATGTAGGTTCCATAATTTCATGTCAGCCAGTTGTTCAGTAGTATTTTCCTGTCATCCTTTTAGCTTATCTATGCTTACCTTTTTGCAGGCAGTTGCACATGCTCAGTAGGTGGCGCAAGTGTCTGGAGTTTGGTTGCAGTAGCTGAGGCCCTGGTGTGCCAGTTTTTAATCTCTCCTCTCTCTCTCTGTCTCTTTTTCTCTATTTGAGAGAGTAAGAGAGACAGAGAGAAAGAGGCAGATCTAGAGAGAGAAAGGATGCACCAGGTCCTCCAGCCACTGCAAACTAACTCCAGATGCATGTGTAACCTTGTGCAACTGGCTTATGTGGGTCCTGGGCAATCGAACTTGGGTCTTTTCGCCCTACAGGCTGTTGCTTTAACCACTAAGCCATTTCTCTAGCCCTGCATTCCTGATTTAGTTTCTTCTGAGCTGCCTTCTTTCTTTTTCTCATGATCACTGTAGCTGAAGCTTTGTTGATTGTTTAGTTTGTCATGTGTGCTATGCTTCCTTGGCTATCTCAGTTGCTTTTGTACTCCTTAACTGATGCCATCTTTATTCCCACAGTCTTCTTGCATTTAGGCCTAATTTGCTCTTCTTTTTCTAATGCTTTAAATAAGAAGGTTAAATTGTCTTTTTTGTAGTACAGGTTTTTACAACAGCATTTTCTGACTAGGTACCTTTCTTAGCTTCATCATAATAATTTTTGTTATAGGTTTTTTGTTTTTTTTGAGGTAGGGTTTCACTCTAGCTCAGGCTGACCTGGAATTCACTATTTAGTCTCAGGGTGGCCTTGAGCTCATGGTGATCCTCCTACCTCTGCCTCTAGAGTTCTGGGATTAAAGGTGTGTGCCACCACATCCGGCTTTGTTATAGTTTTAAAAATATTATGTAGGGGCTGGAGAGATGGCTTAGTGGTTAAGGCACTTGCCTTTGAAGTTTAAGGACCCATGTTTGACTCTCCAGGTCCTGCATTAGCCAGATGCACAAAGGTGCGGTACGTTCAAGGTTGCACATGCCTATTAGGTGGCACAATCATCTGGAGTTCAATTTCAGTGGCTGAGGTCCTAGCATGCCATTTTTTTCTCTGTCTCTCTCAAAGAAAAACAAAAATATTATTTATTTAAGAGAGAGTGAAAAGGAAGGACAGAGAGAGTTTGTGAGAATGGGCATCTCAAAGACTCCTATTGCTGCAGACAAACTCTAGATGCATGTGCCACTTTGTGTATCTGGCTTTACATGGGTACTGAGAGATCAAACCCAAATGATCAGGCTTTGCAAGCAAGTGCCTTTACCTGTCGAGACATCTCTCCAGCCCTGTTTGTTATATTTTTTATTTCCATTCATCTTAAAATATTTTCTAATATTCAAAGTAGTCTATTCTTTGATCCCTTGTTTTCTTATAGGAGTGTACTGTTTAATATCCACATACTTGTGAATTCTCAAAAAATTTTTTGATTTATAATGTTACATGCAATAAGGGAACATACTATGTACAATCCCAGGATTTTTACATTATTGTTGATTTTTAAAATTCTTTTGAGACAAGCTGTCATGTACTGAGGCTTTTTAAAGGCCTGGCATATGGCATATTTGGAGACTGTTCCTATGAAGGAAGTGTACTAAGCTGATGTTGATTGATGTGTTCTAGTAGACTGTGTGCATTTATAATGCTGTTCATAGTACTGGTTAAGTCTTCTATTTCTTTGTTATATCTTCTCCTTACTTGTTCCCTCAATTTTCTAAAGTGAAGTATTAAAGTCTGAAGTGATTATTGTTGGCATTGTCTATTTCTGCCTTCGTGCCTCTCAGGTTTACTTTCTGGATTAGTTAAGTACTCTGATGTTAGGTGTATGCACGATTATACTAGTTATCTATTCCTGTTGAATGGACCTGTTTTGTGATTGTAAAATATCTATCTTAATGTCTAGTTATGTTTCTTGGCTTAAAGCTGATGTTGTTGACATTATTATAGCTACTCTAGCTTTGTTGTGGTGGCAGCTTGAATAGAATATGTTTCTATCCTTTTAGACTCATCCTAATATGGCTTGAATCAAATATTTTCTCCTGCAGAATGTATGTAATTGAATATTGCTTTTATCCAGTCTGAAAATATGTGGCTTTTAATTAATTAATTAAATCCATTCTTGTTTAATGTCATTATTGATGTGAATAGCTTATGTCTGTCATTTCCCCCTTCATTCTTTCTTTGACAGATTAAAAAATAGTTATTTATTTGAGAGAGAGTCAGAGAGACAGAGAGAAAGAGGCAGACAGAAAGAGAATGAGTATGGGCACATCAGGGCCTCCAGCCACTGAAAATGAACTCCAGAGGCATGTGTCACTTTGTACATCTGGCTTTATGTGGAAACTGGAGAATCAAGTCAAGCTTTGCAAGCAAGCACCTTTATCACTGAGCCATCACTCTGGCCCTCATTTTATTTTTTGAGATGAGGTCTTAGTATATACTACAGTTCACTCTTTTTTGTTTGTTTGTTTCACAGGTCACTCTTGAACTTGTAATAACTCCTGCCTCAGTCTCCCAAGTTGAGGAATAACTGACATGGACCACTAAGTCCAGCATTATATGACCCTTTTTTTCTCTTACCTTTTTTTTTTTAACATTAAATGAATATATTTTAGTGCAACATTTTAACCCATTAATTGTTTCACTGATATTTTTATTTTCTTAATTACTATGGTAAGACTTAATATATATACCTCAATTTACTAGAATTTATTTAATATCTTAGATTCCAGTGATATATATTAGTGTTATTTCTATTTTCTCTTTTCTTCTCGGCTATTCCTTCCTTTTTTGGTGCTATTTTACACACATACACACACACACACGCATGCACACACACACGTAATATCCTCTAAATATGCTATAAATTCAAAACTACATTGATGTAAGTATTATTTTATATGATTTTACATCTAAAGAGTCTGAGAGAATAATGGACAGTAGGTATATATTTATAAAATTTGATATATTGTGTACATGTGGAGAATAGAGGACAACATTGGATTGTCAGTCCTTGCCTTGTACCTTGCTTTGAAACAGAGTTTTTCATTGTTTACCACTGTGTTTGTCAGGCTAACTGGCCTACACACTTAAAGGTGATTCTCCCATCTCTACCTCTCTTTAGACCCTATTCTTTAAAAATAATGTATTTATTTATTTTCAAGCAGAGAAAGAGGAAAGAGAAATAGAGAGAGAGAGAGAGAGAGAGAGAAGAATATGAGCACTCCAGTGCCTCTTGTCACTGCAAATGAACTCCAGATACATGTACCACTTTTTGCATCTGGATTAAATGGGTACTGGAGAGTAGAACCCAGGCCATTAGGCTTTGCAAGCAAGCTCCTAAAACCTCTGAGTCATATCTCCAGCACTAGACCCTATTCTTTTTGATACGACATTTGTGATTGAACTGATTAGAATTTTTTAATGTTTTATAAGCTAGTTTTCTCTTGCTGCTTTCAAGACTCTTTCAGGTTTTATTTATTATCATTTAATTTATTTGCTTGCAAGGGAGGGAGGTAGGTGACAGAGAGAGACACAGCATGAATGGGTGAACCAGGGCCTCTTGCCACTGCAAATGAACTCCAGATATATGTGCCATTCTGTGAATTTGGCTTTACCTGGGTACTGGGGAGTTGAGCCTCCATGGGAAGGCTTTGTAATCAAGTGCCTTTGACCACTGAGCCACCTCCCCAGCCCTCAGGACTATTGCTATAATTGCCTGGGTTTGCATAGTTTTTAATTTATTCTACTTAGAGTTCGTTAGGTTTCTTATATATGAGTTGATAGTTTACATGAAGTTTCCTCCAGTAATTATTAAAATATTTCCTACTATCACCATTTCATTATGCTTAATGGTGTCGCATTTCTGTATTATTTTTCTGTTTGCTTGTTTTTTAGATTGCATACTATTTATCTTTCTATCTTCAAGTTTGCTGATTGTTCCTTCTGCTAACTTAAATCTACTCTTCAGCACTCCCCTGACGAATTATTTCATTTATTATACTTATGTTTCTTATTTATGGTTGTTTTGTCAACAGTGTTTCCAACTTGCTTTAGCCTCACTGGGATCTTTTTGGCTATCCCTTTCTTTGATTCTCTTGTGTAAAGGGGCAGGCCTGTGTATGTTAGAGAACACATGATGTTACCAAATTCCCCTTAATTGTTTACCACAAAATACCAGTTTGGTGTGGTGGCAACTGAGCAGGTGGATTGCAGTTTGAAGTCCAGCTTAGACTACATCGTGAAACCCTGAATCAAAGAACAAACAACCATAGCAAAACTCACCATTTTGCACAAGTTAAATATACTTTAATTAATAGTCTCCTTTTTTCAACCTTTTTGTTTACTTTTTCTTAACACAGAGTAATGGGACATACTGATGGGATTACATTGTTTCCTGAGCACTCCCTTGGGCTTAATTTTCTTCACACTGTTTCAAATGAAGTTATTTTAATTCATTCAGAGCTATGGAACTCTGATTCATATGGCCTAACTCTTACTTCTCCCCTTGGATTGGAAACCTTAGTAAGGGATGGAGGGAAGGAGGGAGGGAGAAAGACAGAGACATAACAAACATGAGAGAAAACACCCTCTGTTCTTGTCTGTATTTGGCAGGAGCAGAGCTTTCCTCTTGCTGAGCAGGCAGGGAGATGGTGGGAAGGGGATTGCAGCTGAAATGCCAATGACTGCTGCTGTTCTTGACAGTTCATTAAGCTGCTTCTCCTTTCAGTGTGTACCATCAGGGTACTTTCTAGAGATAATAAATGCTTGTTATTTAAAAATAATTTTCTTTAATTATTTTCAGATAGATTTTTTTCTAATTTGGTGAGGGCTTTAATATATCAAAAATAAGTTGTAAGGTAAGAACCTAGTAAGACTCTTAAAGGACAGTAAGATTTTCCTTCCAAGTCTGTACTCACTGCACTGTATCATGTATTTTTTTTTTTTTTTTGGTTTTTCGAGGTAGGGTCTCACTCTAGCCCAGGCTGACCTGGAATTCACTATGGAGTCTCAGGGTGGCCTCGAACTCACGGCGATCCTCCTACCTCTGCCTCCCGAGTGCTGGGATTAAAGGCGTGCGCCACCACGCCCGGCTTGTATCATGTATTTTGATTTTATACATTCACTTGCCACTGCCCTCCACTCACATTGGTGCCATACTGCTTTGTGAAACATGCCTACCTTGTACCTGCCACATGCTATTTGTATTAGGTGTTTCTCTTTCTTCAGTGATTTTTGTCTCATATTTCCACAAGACTCACTCCAGTTTTCTTCAGTTCCCTACATAAAATTTACTTTATCACAGAGATGGTCGAGTTTACTATGTCAGGAACAATTCCTCTTCTTTCTTTGCCCCTTACCTTTTCCTATGTTATCACCACTAGATAAATGTCATATGCTTAGCTGATTTGTTTATCCTTCCTTTCCTGTCAGTAGCGTCTGGGCTCCATAGGGGTTGGACCTTTGTTGGCTTTGTATAGTGTGCTATTCCTAGAGCTTTATGCTGCCTTGCACATAGTAGCTTTTGAGTGGCTATGGTGTTCTAAAAGGAACCTAGGTCC
Organism: Dipus sagitta; assembly: GCA_036346955.1. NCBI lineage: Eukaryota > Metazoa > Chordata > Mammalia > Rodentia > Dipodidae > Dipus > Dipus sagitta. Next base: position 57,454,501 of record CM070776.1, on the reverse strand, counting down.
TCAAGCATGCTACCAAGTTACAGCCCCCAGACCTCAGGGTAGACTTGTTTTTATTTTTTGAGGTAGGGTCTTGGTCTAGCCCAGACTGACCTGGAGTTCACTATGTAGTCTCAGGGTAGCCTCAGACTTATGGTGATCCTCGTACCTCTGCTTTGCAAGTGATGGGATTAAAGGCATGCACCACCATGCCTGGCTAGGGTAAATTTTTAATAATAAATGTTTTGGAATAAATAAGTGGGTGAAGCTGTGACAATTTTATGTATCTCTGGATCAGTACTATTTAATTGAGTTTTCTGTGATGATGGAAATGCTCTTTCTGCCTTACTTAGTATGATAGCTGGGTTCTTGTAGCAATTGAAGACTGAAATGATGGCTAGAGTGGCTGAGGAACTACATTTCTAGTTTTTATTTAGGTTAAAATAAACTCAAATGTGAGCATGGCTACTTGACAGCACAGCTTGAGAGAACCATCTGCTTTACTGTGGGGTCTTTTCAAGTGTTTCGCATGTTTTGTGTAAGTTAATGCTGGCTTTCCCATATTGCTGTTATTTTTCCTATGCATTATCCATGTGCTAAGCTTCTTGGGTTCTTAAAGAAACTCCATTTGGTTATATTTATTGTTGATAAATTAGCCTGGGAGTCTGACAAATTATCTACAGATGATACTATATTGTAATTTCTGCTTGATTTGGAAATGTACAGCTGGTTGTTTCCTCATTACTTCTTTCATATGTATATGAAATACTTCTTTAAAATATCTACTTTTCTATATATATTGAGTGCAGTAATTTTGTTCAATAAAAGAGTGTAACACATAGCACGTAGATAAATTTTAAAAGCTAATGGAAATAAAGCAGAAGTTGAACATCACATACTGAGCCAAGGATGTAGCTCAGTTGTGATGGCATTGCCTAGTGTGCATGAGGCCCTGGGACTGATCTTCAGCACCAGAAAGAGAACAAAAGATATAGGAGAGCATTTGTACAAAATAGCCATTATTGGCCAATCTATAGAGAATGTACATTAGTGGTTATTTAGGTAGTGGAAGATAGAGAAAATGGAGCGATATTGCTAAAGGGTGTGAGTTTCTTTCCTTTTGGAATGATGAAAATGTTCTACAACTAATTATAGTCATGTGTATACAACATTCCATATATACTAAAGGACTCTGAATTATAATGTTAGCTAAGCTTGTTTTATGCATTTTCTTAACCTCTCCTCTTAGAAATTCTGATTCAGAAAGAATAAGGTGAGAAAATGTTTTTTGTTTTTTTTTTGAGAGTGGGTTTCATGTAGTCCAGACTGGCTTTGAACTTGCTATGTGGCCAAGAATGACCTTGAAATTCTGATCTTCCTGGTTCCATGTCCCAGTTCTGGGATTACAGGTGTGCACTGCATGCTGGTTGATGGATGTGGTGCTGAAAACTGAACCTAGCCCTTCATGCATGCTAGGCAGCACTCTACCAACTTGGCTACATCCTAGCTCCAGGAAGGAATCTATCATTGAGATGGTGGTGCTGGTGGTAGTGGTGTATGTATGTGTATGGGCTCACTCACATGACTTTTAAAAATTTTTTTTGTTGTTTATTTTTATTTATTTATTTGAGAGCGACAGAGAGAAGGAGGCAGAGAGAGAGAGAGAGGGAATGAGAGAGAGAGAGAATGGGCGTGCCAGGGCCTCCAGCCACTACAAATGAACTCCAGATGCGTGTGCCCCCTTGCACTTCTGGCTAACATGGGTCCTGGGGAATCGAGCCTCGAACCGGGGCCCTTAGGCTTCACAGGCAAGCGCTTAACCGCTAAGCCATCTCTCCAGCCCACTTGACTTTTTTTTGCCTTACACTGGAGTCTTTTATAGATTCCAGATCTTCCCTTGCTATTTATGAGCCCCAACAATTCTCCTGACTCTGCTCCTCACAGGACTTGGGTTATAGATGTGTGTGGCCATGCCTGACTGTTTATGCAGGTTCTGGAGATTCAAACTTGGGTGGTTTTCAGGCCCCCTCAGGCCCTCATACTTATGCAGGAAGTGTATATAATTACAGAGCTATCTATCCAGCCGAGCAATCTATATTTTAAAGAAGCACTTTAAGTAATTCTGATGGAAGTGCCCAAAATCCTTTGAAAAAAAAAATGATGCCTTTAGCAAGGGTGTCATACTATTTTTTTTCACATTCTTTAAGGATTTTTTTTGATTAATTAGTTTTGTACTCAGTGAATACAGTCAAGTTGGTACCATTGTTAGCCTCCTCCCTGTCTTCCCCCCACCTCCTGGCCCCTCCTTGTTGAGGTATATGGGTCATGCATTGTGGAGTTAGCCCTCAGTTATGGGTAGGAGGAAATGTCTCTGTGTCTAATGACCTAACGTGTGGCTCTGACATTCTTTCCGCCCCCTCTTCCGCAAATTTTCCTGAGCCATGTTGGTTTCATTTTAGGTCTGCTTCAGTGATGAGGTCTTGGGAGCCTCTGTGTCTCTGGATATCTGATTTGGTAGGAGTTGATTGTTCTCTGTGTCAATCTCCTTCACCCTTAGTGAGGGACTGCATAGCTTTGCTCTAATTATATAGTAATAATTTGGCTTTCTTGACATGGAAACACACACACACACACGCACACACACACAGAATTATTTGTTTCATTTTTGTTTTATTTTGTTTTAGAGACAGGGTCTCTGTATGCCCGGCTGACCTCTAATTCACTATGTAGCTTGAACTCTTGTTACTCCTGCTTCTACCTCCCAAGTGTTGGGATTACAGACATGTCAGCACATTATATTTTATTTATATTTTGCACTAAACTTTTTGGATCTTGATGATGCAGTGGTATGTCTTTATATTCTCAGTTGGCATTTCTGTGTATTCTTCTTTCAGAAAGTAGGATTGGTACTTGTTGTAGTGTACCCTCTGCAATGTGTTCCAAAGCATGTTATCTCCATCTTTGTATTTTGATTTGATTTATTTGTTTAAAAACAAAGTTTCATTATATATCTCAGGCTGCTATCAAACTCACAATGTAGCCTAGGCTAACCTTGAACTTGCAGCAATTCCCCTGACTCAGCTTCCTGAGTACTTTGGTTACAGGCATGTGCCACCACGCCTGGCTACTCTTGGTGCTTTGAAACGTGCATTCCAGGCTGAATTTCTAGTTAGATATCAGAAAAACACTCTGTATAAGGTAGCATGTGTCCATGTGTGGTGGTAGGCAATTTGTATCTGAGTCTTCTAGAGTATTTCGTAAACATTCTAAGATTTTATCAAAATCTCTGAACTAGGATGACTATTGTCTGTCCTGAAAATTAAGAATCACCAACTTAGGTAGTGATCTTTACTTTTTTTTTTGGTTTTTCGAGGTAGGGTTTCACTCTAGCTCACGCTGACCTGGAATTAATTATGTAGTCTCAGGGTGGCATTGAACTCATGGCTATCCTCCTACCTCTGCCTCCCAAGTGCTGGGATTAAAGGCGTGCACCACCATGACTGGCGTGATCTTTACTTTTGATTTTATTGCATGTACATAGTATTTATGGTGTGGTGTATGCATGTCTATATGACAATGTGGTTCCTGTATGCTCACCTGTGGCACCCCATGTGCTCGCCTGTGGCAGGTACAGAAGAACTTGGATGCCCCCTTCCCTCGCTAACCTACCTGATTTTTCTTGTGACAGAGTCTCTCACTGATTCCAGAACTTGCTGTTTTTGAGCCCCAGCAGTTCTCCGGTCTCCACTTACCACAGGACTAGGGTTACAGTGGCATTTGTGCATTTGGCTTTACATGGGTACCAGAGAAATCAATCTCAGCTGGTAGGCTTTGCAAGCAAGTACCTTTAACTGCTGAGCCACCTCCACAATCCCCCTTTGAATTTTAAACCTACAACTTCAGAACAGATTTGCTTTCTAAAACATAGCTTTATTGATATATAATTCACATGTCATATAGTTCACCTATTTAAGTAATTTTAATTATACAATCACATCATTATGAAACCATCACCAAATCAATTTTAGAATATTATCATTACTTAAAATAAGAAACTTCATAATCATCAGTAGTCTTTTCCCTTCACCTTTGCCACCATATGCCACCTATCTTCTCTTCCACCCCCACCCACCCCCAGGAATCACCTATTTTCTGTGTCTATTTGCCTATTCTGGATACATTTTTACATACCTCCTAACTATAATTATGCAGCCTTTGACTACCATCTTTCCATCACCTACGTGTTCCAGACCAGTTTTAAAATTTATTCTACTTTTCTCTTAACTTGTTAATTATATTTTTCTGTGAAAGATAGAATTTTGCTGCCTTATTTTGGAACTTTGTTTTTCTCTCTTCTTGATATTGCTCTTCCAGTAAAATCTATGCATTTGGCCAAGTGTGGTGGCACACACCGTTAATCCTAGCACTTGGGAGGCAGAGGTAGGAGGATTGCCGTGAGTTCAAGGCCACCCTGAAACTACATAGTGAATTCCAGGTCAGCCTGGGCTAGAGTAAAACCCTACCTAGGGAAAAAAAAAAGCATGCATTTGGACCCTTCCCATGATTTACATAGTTTAACTTAATTAACAAGAAATTCGTCTTGTTATATGGAAAAAGCAGTCACCCACTCTCTGTTCTACTGTGCCTGCTACAAAATTTTTATTCAGTTTTGAGCTTTGAATGTCTATGTGCACCCATATAACTACAGGTATAACAATGTTAGAATTTTAAGCACATGTAACTTCTGACCTTTTACAAAAAAATGTGAAAGCATAGCTAAAATTCTGTGCCTTCTGTCTTTTCCCAGCCATCTGAAAAGTTACAGAAATTTATATCACAATTAATAAAAATATGACTACCAACTATGTTTTCAAAATAATTCAAAATACAAAATTCACAGTCTAAAAAGTTAGGCTACATATTTTCACTGCTGCTATTTATATTCTGTATCAAATATTAAGTATGACAAATTTATTCCATAAAAGAGAAAAACAAATGAAAACAATTTTACCTGGCATAGTTTACTATCCCTTAATTAGTATATTTATTTGTAAGCTGCCATTATGTTTTGATATACCAACCCTATGATTAACAGCTGAACAGGTTTTTATAGCTCAGTCTCTTGATCAGAGTGCCTGCCTTCCAATCTTATTCTGACTATTTTCCAGTCAGACTACTAGTTTACTTAGCTGTCTAACCTGTCTGAAGCCTGCTTTTCTATTGGCAAATGGGGAAAGATAATAATCATAGTTTTATAGTGAAGAATATATAAGATAATACATAGTGTATTAGTTATTCTACTTGTTACTATGACCAAAGACCTAAGAAGCAACTTAAGGAAGGAAATGGTTTATTCTGGCTCACAGTGTCAAAGGGATATATTCCATCATGGTGGACAAACCATGGTGACAGGAGCAGAGGCCTAGATGGTCAGATTGCACCCATAGCCAGAAATCAGAAGGAAAACAGGAATTGGGGCTAGTTTATAGACCTCCAAGCCCGCCCCTACTCAATAACCCATTCTTCCTGCAAGGCTCCACCTGCTGAAGGTTTTAAACTCTTGCAGAACAACACCATGAGCTGAGGATCAGACGTTCAAACATGGCCCATTGAGGACATTTTGTGTTCAAAACATGACATGCAGAAAGCACTTAGCATGACATTTGGCACATAGTAAACACCCAGTAAATATTAGCTGCTGTTATTAGCCATCATCAGTATTATAATTGGTAATGTTTTTATCTTTGTTTACAGCAGTGTGTCAACTCTTATATACCTAAGATCTTCCTTTTGTGACAAATATTAGCTGACTTCTCAAATACTGTGTAACGATAATGAAAGATTTATAACCTATACACATTATAATTAAAAACAATAATATTCTTTTTTTGAGGGGGTTGAGGTAGGGTTTCACTCTAGCCCAGGCTGACCTGGACTTTACTATGGAGTCTCAGGGTAGCCTAGAACTTACGGCGCTCATCCTACCTCTGCCTCCCAAGTGCTGGGATAAAAACAATAATATTCTTTAATGATGATATGAGCAAAATAATACGGTGGGAGCTCGGCGTGGTGGCGCACGCCTGTAATCCCAGCACTTGGGAGGCAGAGGTAGGAGGATCGCTGTGAGTTTGAGGCCACCCTGAGACTATATAGTGAATTCCAAGTCAGCCTGGGCTAGAGTGAGACCCTACCTCAGAAAAAAAACCAATAATAATAATAATAATAATAATAATAATAATACAGTGGGTCAAACAAGAATTCCTATTACCACTTTCACATTCTTAGATGCAATAGAAGGAATTACAAGACTCAATTCATACTTGCATCCATGGCTGAGAGTTATTTTAGTAACTGAATGAGAAGATGCAACCAAATCACAAGAAGTAAAGTTACAGGTAGAGTCTGGAAGAATTCTTTTGTAATCTTCCATGTACTCTCTCATCAGGGGGGTTTACACAGGCCACAACAATGAAAATTTAGCAAGATATATGCAGTGTTTCTGCTAAGGGAAAGTATATTAGATGATTTCTAGGATTTTTTTTCTAGAAGTGGGTCTAGTAGGCCCCTTGTGCCTCTTTCTTACCCAAATGGTAGCTTCCAGTATACAAGAGGATGCTCTACATATAAACCTCATTATATGCACATATTGAGGACAGTAATCCACCTTTATTAGTTAACTCTTGTCTGTAAACATTACGGTTAGGAGGCATCTTCTCAGACTATAGCCTTGTAAGGTGACTGTAAGCAGGTGTAAATGAACTCCACTTTGTGCATCTGGCTTTACGTGGACACTGGGGAATTGAACCTGGGTCGTTAGGCTTTATAGGCAATTCACATACTATTTATTCCTCTGTTAGCTGAATTATACATATACGTGTGTGTGTGTGTTGTATAATTTATATCTATGAAGTCATCCTTATTATCTAAGAGGATTGGTTCCAGGACCCCTTGCAGATATCAAAATGTAGAGATGGTTAAATCCCTTTTATAAAATATTATAGTATCTGCATATAACCTATACATTCCACCCTTTATACTTTAAATCATCTCTAGATTAGTTATACAATATGGTGTAAGTTCTATGTAATAGTAGTTCTACTGTATACTTCAGGGAGCACTGACAAGAAGAAACGTATGTACAAGTTCAACACAGGTATAATTTTCATTTATTTACTTATTTATAAATAGATATTTAAATTTAAATAGATATAAAATAAATAAATAAAATAAATTTATAAATTTAAATAGATATTTAAAATTTATAAATATTTATTTATAAAGAGAGAGAGAGAGGGAATGGGCACATCAGAGCTTCTAGCCACTGCAAATGACCTCCAGACAAATGCACCCCTTTATGCATCTGGCTTATGTGGTTACTGGGGAATTGAAACTGGGTCCTTAGGCTTCACAGGCAAACACCTTAACCACTAAGCCATCTCTGCAGTTCTCAAATGAAATTATAACGAATATTTTTGCAGTTAATTGAATACACTGATGGTGTCCATGGATAGAGAGGACTGATTATACACATATGCATGCACAGGGACATGAGAGAGAGAGAGAAAAAGAGTGAGAGAGACTGATTCATATTTCGGTATGTTTTCTACTAATATGAAATAACATATAGGAAATATTAGAATAATAAGGGACATGTATAATTGTGCGCTGGACACTAAACTGGAAGATAAGAAAAGGGATGATAAAGGATGTTTTGGAGACAGTTCACACTTTGAGCATAAGGTATAGATTATATAGTAATGTTCTATTAAATTAATGCATCAGTTTCTCTGATTTCAATAGTTGTACTCATGTTATATGAGAGAATGCCCAGTTTTCTAAGAAATGTACACTGACATATTTAGGTGACAGGAACCACAATATCTGCAATGCATATTTAGAAAAAAATATCCATGTTAAGTGTGGTAGCACTTACCTATCATTTTGGTACTTGGGAAACTGAGATAGGAAGAACATGAGTTTGAGGCCAGCCTGGGCTACATAGTGAGACCCAGTATCAAAAACATTGTGTATGCATGCATGTGCACTTATACTGTCCAGAGAAAATGATGAAGAAAATAAGAAGAGTATATGATTTCCATATCCAGTTGAAATATATAATGGAAATTCATTGGATCTTTTACTTAACTTTCCTGTAAATTTGAAATTATATAAATAAAAACCAAATTTTTCTCTCTTTAATTTCTTCTTCTATTCCCACTTTTGGGTCGGGGGGTGATTTAGATGAACTACCTTTCAAATGCTCCAGTTTCATCATCATTTCTTCAAAATGCTAGCACCTTTTTACTTAACTGACTCTTATCGTTTAATTGTATTTGTGAATCCATTTCATCAATCAATGTCTGGCACATCCGAGTACACTTATCACCTATTAATGTTTTATCCACTTCAGTCATAAGTAAATAAATTGTAGTTCAAAATATCAGATACTCTTGTAAGAACTCTGTATCTTCCTTTAAATCTCCTTGATTTAAGTTAATTGTTAATGTCTTCTTCATCATGATTGAACAAACTTTTGCAGTGGCACGCTTTTATTTACTTTTAATGGTAAATTATATGATACTTATAGGTTAAATTTGTGGGAACAGTTTGTTATTATGCTCAATTTTATCTTCTCCTATTTCTAAGTGACTTACTACATCGTTTCTGGTTGAGGTCAAATTCACTCAATAACCATCATAAAACAAACAGTTGAGTGGCATTTAGTCCCTTCAAGTGTTGTGCAATCACCAACTCTTATCTAATTTCAAAACTTTTTCATTACTCTTAAAAGGAGCTGCTGTACTCTTAAGTACATATTTCCCCATTTCCCTGCCCTGGGAACCATCACAGTCTTCTTTCATTTAAGTGAGTGAGTGAGTGAGAGAGAAAAAGAGAGAGAGAGAGAGAGAGAGAGAGAGTTGAAACAGGCTGTTAATATCTAACCCAGGCTGACCTTGAGCTCAAGGAAGTCCTCCTTTCTCAGCCTACCAGGTGCTAGACCTACAGGTGTGAGCTACCGACTTGGCTTACTCCCATTTTTTGTAGATCCGTTTGTTTGTTTTGAGTAGTGTATGTCCTGGTGATTCCATATAGATGGATTTATGGAATAGGTGATCCTTTATGCCGTGATTCCTTCACTTAGAATAATGCTTATGAAGTTTACCTATGTGGTAGCATGTTAAGTGTTTAATATTTTTATAGCTATCTCATTATGTTATATGGACATGCTATATCTTGCCTATCCATTCATCCACTGATGAACATTTGTGCCATTTCCACCCTGTAGTGTGTGTGAATAGTGCTACTGTGAGCATGCTTGTGTGCATGTACTCATTTGTGTCCCTGTTTACAATTCTTTTAGTACATAACTAGGAGTTGAATTTTAGGATCATATGAGAACTGCATACTTTTTGCTTTTTTTTAAAAAAGTATATTTATTGGGCTGGAGAGATGGCTTAGCGGTTAAGCACTTGCCTGTGAAGCCTAAGGACCCTGGTTCGAGGCTCAACTCCCCAGGACCCACATTAGCCAGATGCACAGGGGGGCGCACGCATCTGGAGTTCATTTGCAGTGGCTGGAGGCCCTGGCACGCCCATTCTCTCTCTCTCTCTCTCTCTCTCTCTCTGCCTCTTTCTCTCTGTTGCTCTCAAATAAATAAAAAAGTATATTTATTTATTGGAGAAAAAATAGGGAGAGAGAGAATATGAATATGAATATGGGTGTGCCAGGGCCTCCAGCCACTGCAAGTGAACTCCAAATGCATACGCCACCTTGTGCATCTGGCTTCCTTGGTACTGGGCAATTGAACTTGAGTCCATCTATCGGCTTTGCAGGCGAATGCCTTAACTGCTCAACAATCTCTCCATCCCTGTTTTGCTTTTTAAAAAATATTACTTATTTATTTATCTATTTATTTATGAGAGAGAGGGAGAAGGGGAGGAAGAGGCAGATAGAATTGACACACCAGCCACTGCAAATGAACTCCAGACATATGCACCACCTTGTGCATCTGGCTTATGTGGGTACTAGAGAATTGAACCTGGGTCCTTACGCTTTGCAGGCAAGCACCTTAACCACTAAACCATCTTTCCAGCCCATATTTTGCTTTTGGAGGAATTGCTAAAGTGGTTTTCATAGTAGCCAGATGATTTTATATATTCACCAGTAATGTACAAGGATCACATTTTCTCTACATCCTTATCAGCTCTTGTAATTTTCTGCCTTTTTGATCATAGCCAATCTAGTATGTGTGAAATGATATGTGATTGTGGTTTTGCTTTGAATTTCTCTAAGGATTAATAATGTTGAACATCTTTATTTATCCATGTTGACCATTAGTCTATCTTATTTCATTCTTATTTGTATTTCAATTTTTCATCACAAAATTGAGATGAAGGGAGCATATGAATGGCAGCAATAACAAGAAAAATTATATTGGCAGGGAATTCTGAATACTCATGTTAGTAGCTTCATATCTACCGTGAAAAAATATACCTGGTTGTTAATTTAGTGTACATTGGCTAAAACTTTGGCAAATGTCTCATAAATTGAACTATACTCATTAGAGCCTGCCACTCAAAGATTTAATAATAGTTATTTTGACTATTTGCAAGGGATTTAGAAAGGTCAATATATGTAGTGATTCTTCTTTGTTGAATCAATTATTTAAACTGTATTAATTTTGAAGCTGAAACTGCAGGTGCAAGGATTTATTTAGTGGTGTGAGTCTGGCAAAGACTTTAGCATACAAATCTCAACTGTGACTTTGTTATTATTTATAATGGTTATTCCTGAATTTGAGTATTATGTCAAATTAGCTGCAGGGACTTATTATGGCTTTCATGAGGGTTAGTCACTTTTATGTTCCATTGCAACTATTCCTTCATATAAATATTGAAATTTCTTCCAAAATAATTTGAAAAATTTAATTTATGAATCAATTAAGTTATAGATGAATATTATATAGGCTACATTACATTCATATTTCACTGATTTTAGAAGAAATGAATATATTTCAGGAAGCTTCTAAAGGTATTAGGTACTCTAGTTATTATGTCTATAGTGTGCAGTGGATATAAGTCCTGCATGTTTGTATATATGTTATGATATTCTGTGATTATCTTTCCAGACTTCCATCACTGACTTTTGAATTTTTGACAGTTGAAATACTTGCCTTCTTTTTTGTCCATTCATATTTATTTATTTGCTTGTGTGTGTGTCATGTATGCACATGTGTGTGTCCTGACAGAGCTACATCCACTTGTTTACAGCCAGATGCACTTGCCTGCAATAGCTGGAGCCAAGCATCAGGGGTCCCACTCCATTTTTCCATATCTCTTCTGTCCATTCTTTTGTTTTGGCAATGTAGCTCAGACTTAAAGGGGCCACCTGTGATGGGAAATTGGAGCTGCAACTTGACCTCTGCAGCCACTTGCAGGTGTGGCGGGGGCTCAAAAGCAGCACATTATTGTCATTACCGTTATTATTATTATTGTTATTATTAGTGTTGTTATTATTAAGTAGAAACTTTGTATGGATATATCATGTGTTGGTACCATCATTTCCCTCCTCCCTTTCCCCTTCCACTGAGGGTCCTTCTCAGTGGGATTGCTGGTATTCACCATGGAGTTGTGAGAGCAGCAGTTAGTTAGGTGTGGGGGGGGGCAGTGCCTCTGGATATTCCCTCCCATCCTGTAGCTCTTACATTTTTTCCGCTCCCTCTTCTGCAAAATTCCCTGAGCCTTGGTGGGTGTGCTTTCAGTCTACTTTAGTGTTCAGCTCTCTGCAGATTCTGGATTTCTGCTTTGGTACATTCTGAGTATCCTTAGTGTCTATTTCCATCACCCTGGCACAGGTTGTCAGGCTAGTGGTAGAAGCAACATGCTTGCTCATCTCGCCAATTCCTCTGTGGTTTCACCTGGACCCTAGCTGCTGCGCTAGGTATGATTCATTGCCTGTCAGGGAGTTAGATATCTATTCTTGTCTTGTTTATAAATTTTGGTTGTCCTCTGTTCTCACTGATTTCTGAAAAAGGAAAAATAGATTTTCCAATGGGGAGTGAGATAGGATAGGTTAAAGGGGATAAGCATTGTTAATTTAGAGAGATTTTGATGGGTGTGGCCTTATTTTTGGCCAAAGACTAGTGGGAGCTTCTCATTGGAGTCCATAATCTTGGTCTCCATAGGATTTCCAATACCAGCTATGGGTTCCTCTCCACTAGGTGGATCTCGTAGCCAATTAGAGAGCCATTGGCTGCTCACCTAGGCTGTGTGCCACTATTGCAAGGTGTGAACATCTTAGAATACACTTAAAATGGTAGAAAATCTTCATCAGCTATGCTACTTACAGAGGACTAATATGTAGAATGTACAAAGAACTCAAAAATCTATGCAATAAAAAAATGATGCAATCCACACAAAAAATGGGGTAGAGAACTGAATGTGGAATTTTCAAAGGAAGAAATACAAATGGCTATTTCTCACCTAAGAAAATGTTAAACATCATTAACCATCAGGGAAATGCAAATTGAAACAATTGAGAGGTTCCACCTTAATCCAGAAAGAATGGCAATCATTAAAAAAAAATCAAACATCAATAAATGTTGAGGATGTAGGGAAAGAGGAACCCTCATTCACTTCTGGTGGGAGTACAGACTTATACAACCACTATGGAAATCAATATATAGACTCTTGAAAAAGATGAAAATAAAGCTACCAATAACCCAGCTATTCCTCTACTCTATGGCATCTACCATAAAGGCTCCACTTTCCACTTTAGAGATATTTGTTCAACCATGTTTATAGCTGCTCAGTTCACAATAGCTAAGAACTGGAATCAACCCAGATGCTCATTGTTTGATGAATGTGTGTGTAGAATCTGCCTATGAGGTAATATGTAGAATTTATCTTCCTAAATTTGTCTTATTTCACTTAACATGATGATCTCATGTTCCATCTATTTTCCTACCAATGACACAATTCTAGTCTTTATTATTCTATGTTGACTTCCTTAATCTCATTGCTCATTGTGTGTCCTTATCTTCTATCATTGGCATTTTGGATCAATGATCCCCTTTTCTCACTTTCCATAAGCCAGTCATAGTATTTTTTGTCAATCACCTTTAAAATGCCTGTAGCAGACAGCTTCAGGTTTGCTGAGATGAACTTCCAGACCAGGCACAGTTATGGAGAAAGGGATTTATTGAAGCTTACAGATCCAGGGGATGTTCCATAATGACAGAAGAAGATGGCTTGCTTTCACAGGACCAAACACACAGAGAGAAGCACAGCCAAAAAGCCAAAAGCCACATAGCCCAGCACACTTCAGGAACTCCTGCTAGGCACACTGTGCATATCTTTAGATTGAAATCTCAAACCCATCACCACACCTTAAGATCTGTCCAGTGACACTGCCTCCAGCCAGGTGGCTGCAGATGTAAACTACAAACTAATAGAACACTGAACATATTGGCAGCCATCTATTCAAACTACCACAATCCCCCTCCTTAGTCAAGCTGCTTGTACTGCCTTAAGCCCTTCTTTGTCCTCTGCCAAGATTGGAGAACACAGTTGTCTTGGAGAACTTTAACTTTCTTTGTTGAAGGATGGTACTAAATACAAACGCATAAGAACTCACTTAGTAAATTTCTTAATGATCTTTGGTTCCAGGAATGCATGATACAAATTGTATTTAGACATTAATTTTCAAGCTAGCCACGAAGCTTGAACAAATTGATATCAAAATGAATCTTGGAATATTGGCCACTCTGGACTCTAGATGGAGTTTGACCCTGTCTCTCTCTTCCCTCAAGAAGAAAGAGAGAGAGAGAGAGATAGACAGAGACAGAGACAGAGATGGGGGCAGAGTAGAGAGAGAGAGAAGAGAGATTGTAGCTCGGTAGAATAGGGCTTGCACAGCAGGCATATGATCCTAAATTCTATTCACAGCAGACTCTTTAAACACATCGCTTTTCTGCTGCCTGCCAACTTATAGTTCTTTTTTATAAGTGAAATTTGTCTGTGACTTTGCAAACTTTCTTCATATTTAATTCCTTGGTCTGTGCTATTGAAATTTCAGTGTTGATTCTAGTACATCACTCTCCATCATTACTGTCCATTATGGTACACCATGCCTAATCAGTTGAGTTCTCCAAAGATTAAAAAGAAATTGTATCTCTTCCTGAACAAATTCTGAAAATGTGTCAGTCATATGCTTTCAAGATCTATAAATGTGCTACCAGCTTTGATAATTAGAACGGCTCACAGGATATAGTTATATTCATGGCTATGATTTATTATTGTTGAAAGATACTAAGCAAAATGAGCAAAGAGGAAGGATGCATGGAATAAAATGTACAGGAAATCAGGACAAACTTCTGGGAGCCTTTTGCCGTGCTGTGACTCAGGATTCACTGTCCTGTGTACTGACTGTGATAACATGTGATACGTTCTATAAGGGCAGATCATTACAGACTGAGTGTCATCTGGGTAGAGAAGATTTAAGACACTACTTGTTTTTCTCTTTATTTTTTGCTTGAATTTATAAATGGTTCCCTATGGACAACTAATAGTTTGCTGGTACTCTTTTTTTTTTTTTTCCAGGTAGGGTCTTGCTCTAGCGCAGGCTGACCTGGAATTCACTATGTGGCCTCAAATTCACGGTAATCCTCCTACCTCTGCCTCCCGAGTGCTGGGATTAAAGGCATGTGCCACTATGCCCAGCTGCTGGTACTCTTTTTATATAGCTTTGCTATGTCAAGGTTTGTTTTATTTTTTTTTTATTTTTATTTTTTTTGGTTTTTCGAGGTAGGGTCTCACTCTAGCTCAGGCTGACCTGGAATTCACTCTGTAGTCTCAGGGTGGCCTCGAACTCTCGGCGATCCTCCTACCTCTGCCTCCCGAGTGCTGGGATTAAAGGCGTGCGCCACCACGCCCGGCTAAGGTTTGTTTTATTTAAAATTTAATTTTGTTCAGGTTATACATGTACAACCACTCCTTGGCTTACAATGAGATTATATCCTAATGAACCCATTTTAAGCTGAGAATACCATAAGTCAAAGTGTATAGACTAAGCCTAACCTAATGAACATTTATTTTTAGCAACATAGCACACTTAATAGTATTTTCCTTCCCACCACCACAATCATATTTCTGGCTGGGAACTGTGGCTCATGGTCATTATCCAGTTTTATGAAAGAGTATATCATAGTACATATGGCTATATCCTCAAGTTAAGCATTTAAAGAAAAATTTCTTCTGAGTGTGTGCATCTTTCATACTATTATAACACAATGAAAATAATCCCCCTCCAAAAAACCTTAGGATTTTTATTAGTTACATGAAAAGAAACAATAGAGTGAATAGGGAGCCTACAAGAATTCTGAGAGAAAAGTGGGTAGTCTAGGCCCAGCTCATAAGGTTTCAGAGAGATTTAAGTACTCTTCAGTGAAATGGCATAGAGTCTGCTCATGACAAATGTTGTCAAAGAAACTGGTTGCATTCTTCCCATGTCCTTAGAACTTAAATGACATTGAACTCAAAAGTAATAGATTCATTTGTTTGGTGGAGGCAATCCCAAGACAAGATAGGCTCTTGCTGATAAATCCTTTTTCATTGTTAAAGAGAAAAACACCATTGAAGAGAAACCCCTTGCACTGAACTAGGACATAGGAAGGGTGTCCTGAGGGCATATCACAAACACCCATCTTGTCAAATTTCAAATTCACTTGAAGGAAGAAAACCTGAACTGAGGAGGTTCTTGCTCAAACACAACTGCCTGAGGAAATGTTTATCCAGGATCCCTCTGGAAAGCATACACAAAGGCCTCTACAACTGTGGTGGTGGGGGCAGGATTTATCTGAAGAAGGCAACCAAACTTGGTAGAGTTCTGTATGTGTTAATGGATTTGGAGGCATGAAAGATGATGTAAGATGGAGGGGGTCTTGGAGTACTTCACAATGGTTCTAGAGAGCAACTGAGGCCCTGGGTATTATAGAGGCCCAAACCATATGACATCTACCAAGAAAAGCTTAAGGCATGGAATGGAGCTGGCCCAAGAAAGAGGGGCTCTGAGTGCTACAGACAGCAGAGCTAGAAGGGTGGGCTACCCAAGCCCTTTGGAGCCCAGATGATGCTAGACTTCAGGATTTGGAGTTTGCCTTGCTGAGTTTCAGTCTTGCTTAGGTCCTATCATTCTTTGCTTTGCCCTCATTCTTTGCTGTTGGATTGAGACTATTTACTCTGTGCTAATAACTTGCAATTTGGTGTTATAGTAGCTCATTATTAAGAATTTGCCTTACTCTCAGAAGAGACTCTGTACTTATTCCTTTAAGCAGTGTTGGAATTGCTAAAGATTGTGGGGACTGTTTAAGTTAGATTAAATATATTTTGCATTATAATATCGCCATGAGCATATGGGGAGAAGTAGAAAGTTATAATGTAAAAGTATATCACTTTTTTTTGGGGGGGGGATGTAAAGTTGACAAGGGGTGGATTTGTGATGATTATATTCCTTGTCAACTAGATAGGAACTAGAAGTATATAGAAAAACAAACTTCAGAGCATGCCCATGAGGGATTATCTAGATTATGTTAGTATCTGGAAATGTCTGTGAGAAATTATTTTTATTTTTTATCTCTTGAATTTTAATTTAATTTTATTTATTTGAGAGAGATAGAAAGAGGGAGATATAGATAGATATGTGAAAGAGAGAGAGAATGGGTGCGCCAGGGCCTTTTAGCCACTATAAATGAACTCCAGACACATGTGCTACCTTGTGCATCTGACTTATATGGATCCTGGGGAATTTAACCTGGGTTCTTTGGCTTCGCAGGCAAACACCTTAACTGCTAAGTCATCTTTCCAGCCTGAGAGATTATTTTTTAAATATTTTTTTGTTCATTTTTATTTATTTATTTGAGAACGACAGAGAGAGAGAGAGATTGGGCGTGCCAGGGCCTCCAACCACTGCAAACAAACTCCAGACACATGTGCCCCCTTGTGCATCTGGCTAACATGGGTCCTGGGGAGTCGAGCCTCGAACAGGGGTCCTTAGGCTTCATAGGCAAGCACTTAACTGCTAAGCCATCTCTTCAGCCCATGAGAGATTATTTTGAATAAAATAATTGACGTGGATAGACCTACATAATTGTGGGTGGCAGTATTCAATGAGTTGGGGTCTTGAACTGGATAAAAAGAAGAAAGCTAGGTGATCAGGAGCATTTATCTCTCACTGCTTCCTTACTGTGGACTGAATGGACTTCCTCAAGCTCCTGTTGCCATACCTTACTTGCCATGATAGTGTGTAACCTCAAATTGTAAGCCAAAATAAGCCCTTCCTTAAATTACTTCTGAGTAGGTATTTTGTCCAGCAATAAGGAAATAACTACTACAATAAGTAACACTGGTAATAACAGCTATCCTTATCTTATCCTAAGAGGAAAACATTTGACTTTTTTACCATTGAGTATGATGATAGCTGTGTGGTTGTCATATATAGAATTTATTGTGTTCATATACATTATTTCTTTGCATCTTTTTTCTTTTTTGGGGTTTTTTTTCGAGGTAGGGTCTCACTCTAGTCCAGGATGACCTGGAATTCACTATGGAGTCTCAGGGTGGCCTCAAACTCATGGCAATCCTCCTACCTCTGCTTTCTAAGTGCTGGGATTTAAGGAGTGCGCCACCATGCCCGGCCTTTGCATCTTTTTTAGTTCTTAAAATATTTATTCATAGCCGGGCGTGGTGGCGCACGCCTTTAATCCCAGCACTTGGGAGGCAGAGGTAGGAGGATCGCCGTGAGTTCGAGGCCACCCTGAGACTCCATAGTGAATTCCAGGTCAGCCTGAGCTAGAGTGAGACCCTACCTCGAAAAACCAAAAAAAAAAAAAAAATATTTATTCATGCCGGGCATGGTGGCACACGCCTTTAATTCCAGCACTTGGGAGGCAGAGTAAGGAGGATTGCTGTCAGTTTGAGGCCACCCTGAGACTCCATAGTGAATTCCAGGTCCGCCTGGACTAGAGTGAGACCCTACCTCAAAAAACAAACAAAATAAATATTTATAAAAAAAAAGAGAGGAAGAGAAAGAGGTGGGGGGCGGAGAATGAGTACACCAGGGCCTCTAGCCACTGTAATGGAACTCTAGATACACGTGCTGCCTTGTGCATCTGGATTTATGAGTGTACTGGGGAACTGAACCCACATTCTTAGGCTTTACATACAAATGCCTTAACTGCTGAGCTATCTATCCAGCCCATAGTTGGTTTTTTAGTGTGAATTAATATTGAATTTTGTTAAATCCTTTTACTATATCTAGCAATATGATCATATGGTATATGTTCCTTATTTTGTTAATGTTAACATTTATTTATTTGCATACCCTTCCCATCTTTGAATCTTTGGGATGAATCTCATTTATTCACTGTATCAGTTATTTTTTCATCATTTTGATCAAATAGCTAGCAAGTAGCAACTTAAGGGAGGAAATGTTTATTTTGGTTCATGGTATCAGGGATGTCATCCATTATTGTGAAAAATACATGGCGGTGGGGATAAACTAAAGCTACTTACTCATATAACAGTGGACCAGGAATCAGAAAGAGGGCAACAAAAAGAAGGGCTGGGTTATAAATCCCAATTACTACCTCTATAGAGACTTACTTCCTCTAGACAGACCCTACCATCAGAAGTTCCACAACCTCCCAAAAGAACCTCAGCATTTGAGAACCAAGAGCTCAAACATATGAGGTTATTACTTTTAATCCATAATATTCATGGTGAATAAACTTTTTAATATATAGTTAGATTTGCTTTACTATTTTGTTGAGTATTTTTTGTATCTATGTTCATCAAAGATATTGGTCACTAGTTTTTGTTGCTATTATTGTTGTGTTCCTACATAGTTGTGGTGGTTTGATTCAGGTGTCCCCCATAAACTTAAGTATTCTGAACGCTAGTCTCCCCAGCTGATGGCAATTGGAAATTAAAGCCTCCTGGAAGCAGTATATTGTTGGAGGCGGATTATAACCAGTTTTCCATGCCAGTGTTTGGCACTCTCTCCTGTTGCTATTGTCCACCTATGTTCATGATGGGGTGATACCCTCTGCTCATGTTGTCGCTTTTCCTTTGCCACATGGAGCTTCCCCTCAAGTCTGTAAGCCAAAATAA
Source organism: Dipus sagitta (assembly GCA_036346955.1). NCBI lineage: Eukaryota > Metazoa > Chordata > Mammalia > Rodentia > Dipodidae > Dipus > Dipus sagitta. Next base: position 57,435,359 of record CM070776.1, on the reverse strand, counting down.
ACCTCTTTGCTGCCCACAAGTTGCTCTTGGTTAGGTGATTTCTGCCAGCAATCGAACTTACTGCAACAATATAGTTGGTACTGAGGTGTGGTGTCATTTGCTGCTATAACATGACTATGTGGCTTTGACTTTTTGGAGCTGATTTTCAAAAGGAATGTGGGAGGATTTGAAACCTTGGCCTAAGAGACACCTTGCAGCACTGTAAGTACAGCTTGATGGGCTATTCTGGTCAGAGTTGAAAGACCTGAATGCAGTAAGAACTATGGACTGTGAGGTTTGGCTTATGAGGGTTAGAAAGAGCTTTGCCTGGACTGGGCTTGAAGCAGTTTGTGTGAGAGGCTTGCTGTTATGCTCGTGTCCTGAGAACTTGTGCAGGGTTACTTTGCATAGAAATGGACTGGTGTGAGCAGAGGGATATGGCACAGAAATGAAATCTTTGGGTTGAAACTTCTCCCTGTTCAGCTGCACTTATAGGAGAGATTACAACTTTTAAGATTGGGCCAGCTAATGCTCGAGGAAGATCCTGTTCTTCAAAGTCTGCTTTATTCCCCCCTGGATTAACAAACTGGCACCCTACCTGGTAATGTGGAACATAAGAAATGCAGGAAAGAGTAATTGAGTTTGTAACACCATCTGCTTTATCCCCCCCCCATTAACAAATTGGCACCCTACCCAGTACTGTGGGGTATAAGAAATGCAGGAAAGAGAGGGCCATTGAATTTGCAGCATGGTCTTGTGTTTTCGAAATGGCCGTGAGCAGTGTGAAGCAGGTTTGCTGGATGCCTGAATAGAGACTCGATGGAACCGTGAGGATGAACCATGGGTTGCAGTGGAGACCCAGTGGAGATGCTGGCTGCCAAGGAGAGCAGTTGGCCCTGGATGAAGTTTTCTAGGACTGTGAGTAGCCTAGCTGGTGAGGCAGAATTGAACTCCAGAGACTTGTTGCTGACTAGGATTATTTGTTCTTAGAGACTTGTCACTGGCTAGAGTTGTTGGTCATGGAGCTACAGAGTTTGATGTTTGCCCTGGTTGTTTTAAATCTTGTGTTGTTTGAATATTTCTTTGCTATGCCCAGTGCCATCTTTTGCAGTGTGACTGTTTAGTTTATGCCATTATGGGTTTTGGGGGGATATTTTTGGTATTATCGCTCAGTTAAAAGACCTTAGATTATGGGGATGTTCGAACATCATTAGGATTGATAAAAACTATGGGGACTCTTTTTTATTTTTTAATTTTTTATTTTTTTATTAATTAGTTTTGTATTCAGCAAACACAGTCAGTTTGGTACCATTATTAGGCTCATACATGACCTACCCCCTCCCCTTGGCCCCTCCTTGTTGAGGTATATGGGTCATGCATTGTGGAGTTAGCCCACAGTTATGGGTAGGATAAATGTCTCTGCATATCATGACCTATGAGGACTCTTAAAGTTGTACTAAATGCATTGCATTTTACACCATGGATGGTTATACATTCTCCTATTGGTGTTTTCCATCTGATATTCATGAGGGGTGATGTCCACCCTCTGCTCATGTCATCATTTTTCCCTGCCACCATGGAGCTTCTCCTCAAGTCTGTAAGCCAAAATATACCTCTTTTTTTCCCCACAAGATGCTCTTGGTTGGGTGATTTCTGACAGCAGTGAGAACCTGACTGCAACACTGTCTCTGATATAAGGTTAATCCTGGCATTATAGAACATCTTCAGAAGAATTATTTTATTTGTTTCTTGTTAATATAATTTAGGGAAAACTAGTATTAGTTCTTCTGTAAATGTCTGGTAGAACTTATCTATGACTCCATTAGATTCTTGACTTTTCTTTGATTTAAAGTTTTTCTTTATTATTGAGTCAATCTCTTTAGTTACTACCTAGTCTGTCTGATTTTGTGATTCTTCCTGAGTCCATTTTGGAAGGTTTCAAGACACACAAGAAGCGGTTTGGGTGGTCCTACTTTCCTGGCAGAGATGCTGAGAGTCAGAGTTTATCTCCCATTCCTGAATCCTTACATCAAGAAAATAGTCTGAGGTCAAAGCTTGAACTAGTGATCACACTGTTTGCTTCAAACCTTGGGAGATAGCTGCTAAATACTGGCAAGTTTAGAAGTCACCTTTATGGTTTTATTTCTTTTCTTTTCTTTTCTTTTCTTTTCTTTTCTTTTCTTTTCTTTTCTTTTCTTTTTCCTTCCTTCCTTCCTTCCTTCCTTCCTTCCTTCCTTCCTTTCTTTACTTCTTTCTTTTTCTTTATTTTTGGTGCAAGGGGTACAATGGGTGAACCAGGGCTTGTTACTGTCAGGCAGTGTTGGTCTCCTTTCCTTTTAACACTTTAAATCCTCCAGTCTCTTTTTGATTAGGTGGTTTCTCTAGAGAAGTACAATGTAGTCCTTATTTACTGTTTCTCTTCTATAGGTAAGTTGTTGTTTTTTTTTTTTCCTCTTCTTGAAATCCTTTCAATAATTTCACTTTGTCATTGATAACTTTAAGTCTGATTATGATATGCTTTAGTATGTATCTTTTGGTACATACCCTACTTAGTGTGCTCTAGGCTTCCTGCATTTGTGGATTGGTATTTATCATCAGTTTTGGGAAATTCTTTATCAATCAGTTCTTTTCCTTCCTTCCTTCCTTCCTTCCTTCCTTCCTTCCTTCCTTCCTTCCTTCCTTCCTTCCTTCCTTCCTTTCTTCCTTCCTTCCCCTTCCCCCTCTTTCTTCCCTCCCTCCCTCCCTCCCTCCCTCCCTCCTCCCTCCCTTCCTTCCTTCCTTCCTTCCTTCCTTCCTTCCTTCCTTCCTTCCTTCCTTCCTTCCTTCTTCTTCTTCTTTCTTTCTTTCTTTCTTTCTTTCTTTCTTTCTTTCTTTCTTTCTTTCTTTCTTTCTTCATGGAATTAAACTAGAGCTTCCCACATGCTACATAAGTGCTCTGACACTGAGCTACATCTCACAACCTTCTGTGTTTCTTTTTACATCTTTCATCTTTCATCATTCAGATAATTTTCATCATGTGTATATTACATAGCTTTTAGATATTCCATTCTGTCTTTTTCAGTCGTGTGTCTGTTGGCATTTCAGTTTTAGAAGTGCCTGTTAGCATTTCTTCAGACTTACTTTTTTTTTCTTAACTGTATCCAGATCTTAAAGGCATTCTTCCTTCCTATTAAAATGTTTTTGACTTCTAGCATTGACTTTTGAATCTTTTTAGTTTTCATCTTTTCTGTATTACCCATCTTCTCTTTTATGTTGTTCACTTTTGTCTATTTTAGCCCTTAATATGTTAATCACAGGTGTTTCAAACTACTTGGCTAATAATTTTACTATCTCTGTCTCTGAGTCTGGTTCTTAACACTTTCTGGGCCTCTTCAAGCTGTACTTTCTGACTTTTCATGGGCTTTGTTGCCAACTAGACATGATGTAACAGGTAAAGGAATTGAAGTACATGTGCCTTTAGTCTGAGTTTTTATGATTGTTTGGCTAGAGTTTGGCCGCTATTTTTCTTTTCTCTTACCTCCAGTTTTGCATAGAGGCTTTGTGAATATTGTTTTGTTCTTTTAGTCATAAGGGATCCTGCTGTTATACAGAATCCGTATTGATATGGTGATAAGGTATGGACAGGGGAGAGAAAGTGTTCCCTAACTCCTGTGATTCTCTGGTTTTTAGTACACTGTAGCTTTAGCTTGTGACCTTCTCAATTTTATTTTTGCTTATATCCCATAGGAGAGATAGGAAAACAGGCTGGGTCTGGACTGGAATACATTTGAGGTGAATTTTCTCAGATCTCCACTGTGAGAACCTGATAGGGCCTTCAAAGTAAAACTCAAAAAAAAAAAAAATAAGTTGTGTCCTTCATAGGATTGGGCCACTCAAACCCCTACATATTGGATCCCACAATGTTTTTCATTTACAAATTTGGTTTTCCTTTGCTGTGGTACTGGCTTCCAAGCACCTGAGGTTCTGCTCCAATGTTTTGGTTCTCTGTAGTAGCACATTTGTCTCCTCCAGTTTTGGCAGCAGCAGTTTGATCCATAAATTCCACTCTGGTCAGTATATAGAGTTGGTTTTCTTTTTATTCAACTTTTTTCTTTTCATAGAGTGGCTATAAGAGATCATTTCCAGGCTTCTTATATGCTAGAGCAGAATGCAAGGGAATTTTTAAAGTACTGATCCCTTGAAAATTTATTTGTGTAACTTTTAGTTAACACATTTCATGTTTTTCTAAATGTTGGTACAAAGTGAACTATTTTGGAAGATGAACTGTTTTCTTGTTTAATTTTCTTACATAGATCCCAAGTGCCCAGGAGATGTTGATTTTCATAACAGTGATTGGGACATTAAGACAATCACCAGCTCATTGAAATTCTACCTCAGGTATGCCTTATTTGAATTGGGATTTTGCTTTTCATGATGGATGACATTTGTCTGGGTATACATTTGAGTTAGTGTGGTCCAAGTTTCAAGAAGTTGGATAGGATTGCACAAAAAGCAGAGTAAAGATGATTCTTCAAAGATGGAGGTACATTTGAAGACTTTATTTTGAGTCAAGGTCTATTTATATAGCCTAAACTGGGCCTGGAAGTAGTGATATTATCCTCTTGCATCAGCCTTCCAAATGGTAGGATTACAGGCATGTGTTTTATAAGATATTTAAAATTTTTATTTAAAAAATATTTTTATTTATTTGCAAGAGAGATTTATTATTGAAAAATGTTTTTGAAAATATATTATTTTCTAAAGATTATGCTCTTTTCATAATATATGAAGTTTTTCCAATGTTCACAGGTAGAGCTGATGATGTCATGTGGGTTCATTGGTAAAATCATGAGTTATATAACATACTTTAGTTGGTTGCAGACCAGTTTGAAACCTGAGGTTAAATTTAGGGAGAACAAGTATACGAATATATCCTATCATCATGCTTTAATTTATATATAAGGTAGCGATTAAAACCAGACAAGGAAATATAGCCGTAAGATTGTTGGAGCTAAATAAAGTGGCAGCAGTAAGGAAGTAAAAAGGTTAACTTACCAGCAAACTTTGGGGATACATAGTGATGTTGAAGTTCCTGTTCTGTTTTCTGGCATAGATGTTTATTATGTGATTGATTTTATATATATGTATATAACCATTTCATAATGTATATAATGTATTTTGTCATATTCATGCTCCCATTACCTTCTCTTGCTCTCCTCCTAATTGCATTAAACCCCTTGATCTCCCCAAAGTGCCCCATCTACTTTTACATCGTCATCTGTGACCCAGTGAGTTTAATTAGGATAGCTTACATGAGCAACTTGGGGCCAGGTATCACCAATTAACCAGTGGCTACACCACTGAAGAAAATATCTCCCTCTCTCCTAGCAAGCCTTAGCTACCAATAGCTCCACAGTGAGGGACTCAGCCTCATTAGCCTCTCCTCTCTAACAACTTTTAGCTAGCTACGAATACTCAGTGGGGTGTAAGGTGCCATGAACCCCTTTAACATCCATGAGAAAATGTTGATGGGATCAATCTTATTCAGGTCTAATACAGGCCAGAAGATAGTATTCCATGACATTATTCCTTTTCCACGAGCTCTTACATTCTTTCTGTCCCCTCTTCTACAGTGTTTCTTGAGCTTTGGAGGGGATGATGTAGATGTACCACTTAGGGATGACCACTCAACAGTCACTTCTCAACACTTTCACCAGTTATGCTTATGCAGTAACCACTGCTCACTTCAAAATAAGCTTCTTTAGCCAAAATTAACAACAACAATATTCAATGGGTATGAACGTTATTTAGAAAGCAACTTGGTCAGTACATCCAATCCATTTAGCAAAATAACAATAGTATCTTCCCCAATAGAGCTAATGACCTCCATAGCCAGGGGCTTTTTACCTGATTTATAGTACCATGAATGAATTCCCTCCTGTGAAGTAGTCTCAAATCCAATCATGGAACATTTGTTTACCCCCATAACAGTCATGCTACTGTTGCACTAGTGGGCCTATCTTGCCTGTTGGATTGATTGTGTAGCATGCAGGGTCCACAGCTAGGCAAGACTTATTTTTAAAATATTTGTATGATAATATATATGTATATATACATATGTATGTATGCATATATGTATGTATGTATGTATATATAATCATTTTCATCTCCCATTACTTTCTGTTATACCACTCCCTTCCTGCTGAACTCCTTTTTCTTCCCAATTTGTCCCAGTTCTACTTTGATGTCTTTTTTGTGACCTACTCAGTTTAATTAGGGTTGCTTGCATGAATATTAGTGAGAGGTCATTGTTTAGCAGAGTATGGAAAGCTTACCAGTGATTACACCACTAAAGAGAATGGATACCAACCCTCACTGCCAATAACTCCTCATGGAGGGATCGGAGCTTCATGTGCTCCTCTAACATAGATTATGGAATGTTAATAATGCTAATAGGCCAAATCTTGTGCAGGTAACCACAGATGTTATGTGTTCATGAGCGAAACCGCCATGCCAAGTCCATAGGGAGTGTTCTATAGCACTTCTCATCATCTGCTCCATACATTCTTTTGTGATATTCTCTGACCTTGGAGGGGATGATATAGATATCTTATTTAGAGCTGAGAATTCAATAGTCACTTATTCTTAGCACTTTGACAAGTTATGAATCTCCCTAGCAATTTCTGCCCACTGTACAAAAGAAGTTTTTCTAGCTAAAGCGGAGAGCAGCATTAATCTTTGGGCATAAACATAGATATTTTAAAGTAAGTTGATGTGCACAGCATGTCCATTAAATAAAACAAAAGTAGTAGCTTTCCTCTTAGACCCAATGACCTCTCTAGCCACAAACTTTTAAATAGATTTTTAGTATCAAGCATGAATTTCCTCCTATAGAATTGGACTCAAATCCAATCAAAAAGTGGTTAGTTACCCCCATAGCAGTCATGCCACCTGTAACAGTTGGCACATCTTTCTTAACTAGTATTCATTTAGTCAGCATAAATGATCTCCTTTATATCTTTTGACTAGTTTTGGTTTTAAGTATATTTTGTTAGATATTAGAACTCTTACACATGATTGTTTTCTAATCCATTTGATTAGAGTACTTTTATCTTTTGCATCCATTAATCCTACTCTTAATTTGTCTTTTATGTTGAAGTACATTCCTTGGAGGTGACAAATACATGGTTCCTTCTTTTTAATACAATATGCTAGTTTTGTGGTTTGAATGTAAAATGTCTCCCTTAGGCTTGTTAGAAATATTCAGGTCCCTTGCTGATGGTGCCATTGGGAAGGTTTTGGAAACTTTAGGAAGTAGAACTTTGCTGAGGGGGGTCCTTGAGGTGTTATAACTTGGCTCCGTGTCCTGTTCTACCTGTGCTTCTCTGGCATGAAATGACCCCATCAAAACTGTAAGCCAAAATCAACTTGTTTTCTCCCTTAGATTGCTTCTGGCCAGGAAAGAGAAAGAAACTGAACTGATACACCTGGTGTGTGTCTTTTGATTAGATAATTAAGACGATCAATATTTAGTTATTATTGAAAGGTGTATGTTAATTCTTGTCATACTGTTAAGTATATAGTAACTGGTGTTTTCTTAAGGCTTTCTTGCATAACTACTGTTTAGTATGGTTTATTTTTAAAATTTAATTAATTAATTTATTCATTTGAGAGCGACAGACAGAGAAAGAGGGAGATAGAGAGAATGGGCATGCCAGGGCCTCCAGCCACTGCAAATGAACTCCAGATGTGTGCACCCCCTTGTGCATGTGGCTAACATGGGTCCTAGGCAATTGAGCCTCCAACTGGGGTCCTTAGGCTTCACAGGCAAGCGCTTAACTGCTAAGCCATCTCTCCAGCCCAAGCATGGTTTATTTTTTTCCTATAGAATTCTAGATATATTTGTCTTTTTAGTCCACATGATTCCTTTTAGTATTTTTTGTAGAGCTGGCTTAGAGTTCATAAGTTCCTTTAGCCTTTTTTTTTTAATCATGGAGAAGTGTTCTTTTTCTTTCTGTTATGAGAGGTACCTTTCATGGGTATAGTCATCTAGCATGGCATTGTTGTCTTTCACTACTTGAAATACATAATTTCATCCTCTGTAGCTTTTAAATTTTCTTTTGAGAAATCTGTTGGGTTTTGTTCCAGTGGGCTTGCCTCTGTAGCTGGGTGCATTTTTCTTTTTGCTTTCAATATACTTTCTTTGCTCTGTATATTTAGTGTTTAATTATAACATGAAGATGTTACTTTCTGGTGTTCCCTGGTATTCTTAATGCCTCCTGTATTTGTATTAGAATTCTCTCAGTTTTTGAAGTTTTCTTCAATGATTTTGTTGAAAAATTTTACAATGTCTTTAGGCTGCAAGTCTTCTTCTTTGCCTATAATTCTAAGATTTGAGCTTGTCATACTGTCTCAAATGTCTTGAAAGTCCTATTTGTATCTTATTATTTAAAAAATTTTGTTTATTTTTTATTTATTTATTTGAAAGTGACAGAGAGAGAAAGGGGCAGACACACACACACACACACACACACACAGAGAGAGAGAGAGAGAGAGAGAGAGAGAGAGAGAGAGAGAGAATGGACATGCCAGGGCCTCCAGCCACTGCAAATGAACTCCAGACGCATTCACCCCCTTGTGCATCTGGCTAATGTGGGTCCTGGGGAATCGAGCCTCAAACTGGGGTCCTTAGGCTTCACAAGCAAGCGCTTAACCACTAAGCCATCTCTCCAGCCCTATTTTTTATTTATTTTTTATCATTGTTGGAATGTTCAAATTCCTCTACCTTTTTTCAAGGTCAGATATTCTTTTTTTTTTTTTTTTCCTTAGATTCCTTCTACTGGTGAGACTTTCTGTGGAGGTTTTTTTTTAATTATTTGACTTATTGTATTTTTCACTCCCAATGTTTTAGTTATTTTATTTTATTTTTGATGTAGGGTTTTCCTCTTGCCAAGCCTGACCTGGAACGTATTCCCAGGATGGCCTTAAACTCACTGAGATCCACCTACCTTAACCTCCCAAGTGCTTGGATTGTATGTGTGAGCCATGACTCCTAGCTCTCAATTTTTGTTCAGTATTTCTCTTTATTGAATTTCACTTTCATATCTTATGTTGACTTACTTAATTTGGCTATTTGGGTCCTCTTGGAATTCATTGAGAAGTTTCTTTCTTTATTTCTTTTACTATAATGAAAATAATTCTTTTGTAATTTATGTCTTAGATTTTATCTAATTTACTTTCACTGAAGAGGACATTATTGTGAGATGTATCAGTTTTGGTGGAGTTACATTTCATGTTTCTTATATTACTGCATTGGGATTTTTGCATCTTGGGTTATTTTATTGTTCAGATTTTTTTAAAAAAATCATCTTTATTCTTTTAGTTGAAGTATTTATTATTCACAAGTGAGGGTAGATTATAACAGAATTGAAATGTGTAGTTCAAAATTTTGAGCTCAACTTGTCTTGTGAAGCCTCTATGCAGAGTAGATAATTAACTGTGGGAGCATTCACAGTTGCTAGATATGCCCACTATGTATATGTTACATTTGCCAGTTAATTACAGTGTTGACTTCAATAACTATTGGAGGATAAATGAACAAGAATGGCATGGAGTATTATTAGTATTTAGTTAGTAAGATTAAAAGTGGGAGGGAAATGTGGTGGGTGAGTCTAGGCACTAGTACTAAATCAGCTTTTAAAAAGGTTGAGGAAGGAAAATATGTGGGAGGGGAAGCTGGGATATCATTAGGGTCCACAAAATTTTTAGAGATTCTTTTTTTATTGTTTTTACTTATTTGAGAGCGACAGACAGACACAGAGAGAAAGAGACAGATATAGAGAGAGAATGGGTGCACCAGGGCCTCCAGCAACTGCAAACAAACTCCAGATGCCTATACCCCCTTGTGCATCTGGATTACATGGGTCCTGGGGAATTCAGCATCGAACTGAGTTCCTTAGGCTTCATAGGCATGTGTTTAACTGCTAAGCCATCTCTCCAGCCCAAATTTTTAGAAATTCTTAAAGCTATGAAAGGTTGGATGGACAAATAGCTTAGTGATTGAAGCACTTGCCTGTGAAGCCAAAGGACGTAAGTTCATCTCTCCAGATCCCATGTAAGTCAGACGCATAAGGTGATGCAAGTATGCAAGGTTGCACGTGTGTACAAGATGGTACATGCATCTGGAGTTTGGTTGCAGGGACTGGAGGCCCTGGCACATCAATTCTGTACCCCTTTTCTCTCTCATAAAAAAATACAAAAAAAGCTATGAAACATTATAGTTGTGAGGTATAAATACAAGTTGATAAGAGAAAGAGAAAAAGAGGTTGGAATCAGAGGGCAATTATTTGAGTTCTGTGTGGGAAGAAAAGCAAGAGTACTCAATTTTAGACTGGGTGGAAAATCATACAGAAAATTCTTAACACCTAACTGAGCAATATATAAACCATAGCAAAACCATATTTCTGGCTCAGGGAAATTTTGCGGAAGAGGGGGCGGGAAGAATGTCAGAGCCACATGTTGGGTCATGATATGCAGAGACATTTAGCTTACCCATAACTGTGGGCTAACTCCACAATGCATGACCCGTATACCTCAACAAGGAGGGGCCAAGGGGAGGGGGTAGGTCACGGATGAGCCTAATAATGGTACCAAACTGACTGTATTTGCTGAATACAAAACTAACTAATAAAGAAAAAAAAAGAAATTAAAAATAATCAATAACAGATAAATATACTAAAATAATAAAAATTAATCATGACATACATACATGCAAACAGTTTAAAAGGGCAAAGCATATTAAAACATATTAAGTTGAGGCTGGAGAGATGGGTAACAGCAGTTGCTATGCAAGCATGAAGATATGAGTTCAGTTTCCAGCACCCAACTAAAAAAAAAACAGGTATGGCTGCATCATGCCTATATGATGGGGGTGGAGACAGGATGATCACTGGGTCTCCCCGGCCAGCCAATCTCACTGAAAACAGGGACACTTCAATCCCCAGCACCCAACTAAAAAAATACAGGTATGGCTGCATCATGCCTGTATGATGGTGTGGAGACAGGATGATCACTAGGTCTACCTGGCCAGCCAATCTCACTGAAAACAGGGACATTCATGCTCAGTGGGTGGCCCTGTGTCATGGAAATGTGGTAGAAGTACAGAAGAGGACACTGGATATCTGCCTCTAGCCTCTGCACACAAGTGCATTTGGTGCACACATCTGTACACACGCATACACATGACCCATACTACACTGACAAATACCAAAAAAGTACATTAAGTTAAAAAATATTGTATCAGTAAGTGTTTTCCTTAACATTATTCGTTTTAAATTATGTAGTGGTTTGATTCAGGTGTCCCCCATAAACTTAGGTGTTCTGAATGCTAGGTTCCCAGCTGATGGAGATTTGGGAATTAACACCTCCAGGAGACAGTATATTGTTGAGGGCAGGCTTATCAGTGCTATAGCCAGTTTCCCCTTGCCAGTGTTTGGCACACTGTCTTGCTCCTGTTGTCTACCTTATGTGGGCCAGGCGGTGATGTCCACCCTCTGCTCATGCCATCGTTTTGCCCTGCCATCATTTTGCCCTGCCATCGTGGAGCTTCCCCTCAAGCCTGTAAGCCAAAATAAACCTCTTTATCCCACAAGCTGCTCTTGGTTGGGTGATTTATACCAGCAATGGGAACCTGACTGCAACAGTAAAGTGGTACTGAGGAGTGGGATTGCTGCTAGACACCTGACTATGTGGTTTTGGCCTTTTGGAGCTAATTTTCAAGAGGAATGTGGGAGGACTTGAAACTTTAGTTAAGAGATGCCTTGAAGTGCTGTAAGTACAGCTTGATGGACTATTTTGGTCAGAGTTGAAAGGCTTGAGTGTAGTAAGAACTATGGACTGTGAGGTTTGGCTTATGAGGGTGAGAAAGAGCTTTGCCTAGACTGGGCTAGCAGTTTGTGTGAGAAGCTTGCTATTAAGCCTGGCTCCCAAGAATTTGTGCAAGGTTGCTTTGCATAGAAATGAACTGGTATGAGCAGAGGGATATGGTACAGAAAGAAAAATCTTTGGGTGAACTGCTTCCCATTAAGCTACAATTGAGAGATTATAACCTTTGAGATTGGGCCAGCTGACCTGCACTGGGGCAACAGGAAGAATGTAGATTCTTTTGAAAGGGCTGAATGCTCAAGGAGTGTCCTGTTCTTCAAAGTCTGCTTTATTGCCCCCCTGGATTAACAAATTGGCACCATACCTGGTATTGTGGAGTATAAGAAATGCAGAAAAGAGAGAGTCATTGAGTTTGCAACACAGTCTTGTGTTTTGGAAATGGCCATGGGGAGTGTGAAGCAGGTTTGCTGGATGCCTGCATGGAGACCCTATGGGGCCATGAGGATGAACCGTGGGTTGCAGTGGAGATGCCGGGACCATGAGATGGCTGCTAAGGAAAGTTGCTGGCCCCCATGAAGTTTTCCAAGACTGTGAGTAGCCTAGCTGGAGGGGCAGGATTGGAATTGCAGAGACTTGTTGCTGGTTAGAATTATCGGAATTGGAGACTTGTCACTGCCTAGAGTTGTTGGACTTGGAGCTACAGAGTTTGGTGTTTGCCCTGTGTAAATCATGTATTGCTTGAATATTTCTTTGCTATGTCCAATGCCATCTTTTGTAGGGTGAATGTTTATTCTGTGCCATTATGGGTTTGGGGGGACTTTTTAGTATTATGGCTCAGTTAACAGATCTTGGACTCTTATGGAGATGTATGAACATCATTGGAATTGATAAAAAAATATGGGAACTTTTAAAGTTGGATGAATGCACTGCATTTTACATCATGTATGGTTATCAGTTTATGGGGTCCAGGGGCAGAATGTGGTTTGATTTAGTTGTCCCCCATAAACTTAGGTGTTCTGAATGCTAGGTTCCCAGCTGATGGAGATTTGGAAATTAAAGCCTCCTGGAGGGAGTGTATTGTTGGGGGTGGGCTTATGGGTATTATAGCCAGTTTCCCCATGCCAGTGTTTGGCACACTCTCCTGTTGTTATTGTCCAGCTGATGTTGTTCAGGGGGTGATGTCCACCCTCTGCTCATGCCATCATTTTCCCTGCCATTGTGGAGCTTCCTCTTGAGCCTGTAAGCCAAAATAAACCTCTGTTTTCCCACAAGCTGCTCTTGGTTGGGTGATTTCTACCAGCAATGTGAACTTGACTGCAACAAATTATATTTCTCCCTTTGATGCTTTTGTAGCAAACTGCAGTCTGTGATAGGGGAGATGCAATTTGCATTTCAGTTCAAATCAACAGAACCAGGTTTAAGGTTTGTATTGCCCCCCCACAAGTTGAGACCAGTTTGCTTTTGAAGTTAGTTTTCTAGGCCATTTGCACTGAGTTGAGCAGTTGTATCTGTACTTGATGTTCTCATCTCTTGTCTTGGCTCTGCTCTGTGCTGTGTGGTGGAGGGGTGAGTGGAAATCCTTGGCTTCAGCTGTAGTCTCAATTTTGCTGGTGCCAGACAGTGGGGGATGGGAAGTTGTACATGTTGTCTGGTCTGTCCCAGGAATCTCAGAATCTCAGCATCTGCTTCAGCTTTTCCTGTTCCTGTAGGGTGTGTGTGTGTGTGTGTGTGTGTGTGCAATAAAGCACTTCCCAGTGTCACCAGATTCTGCTGGGGTCACTGATTCACAGCAGTGAATCATGATTCTTCATGGAGGTCTCACTTGGCTTAATAAGTTTGTTTACAGATCTTGTCTCTTGTAGGAAAAGAGATTATTGTGTATTATTGTCTTGACTGCTTTCTTTCACTGGGTTTCATTGCTGAAACTTTTTATCCACTATCTTATGGAAGTCCTCTCTGTACCATTCCTTATTTCCTACAATATGCACCATAATATATATGCTAAAGTACTTTCTTTTCAACTATTGTGAACTTTTGACATTAAGATGCTAACAAACAATAGATGCTAAACTCCAGAATATTTCATTAATCCAATATAGTTGGGTCCAGATAATGCTGTAAAATGACATTATATCGTACCTTCATCTTTATGTAATACTAGCTTTACATAAATGCAAATGCTTTCTATAAAACATTTTTTTCTGTTTCTGCCAAAGAAAAGACCTGCTATTGGAGAGTTGTTTGGGTGTCTAGGTCATATTGTAGTTGCTTATGTTGATGGCTTCATTTTTAAAAATGTTTTATTTATTTATTAGAAAGAGAGAGAGAGAGAGAGAGAGAGAGAGAGGGAGGGAGGGAGGGAGGGAGGGAGAGAGGGAATATGGGTATTCCAGGACCTCTATCCACTCAAAAAAATATCAGATGCACATACCACTTTATGCATCTGCCTTTACATGCGTACTGGGGAGTCAAACTCAGGCTTTCCGGCTTCAGCTGCTGACCCATCTCTCTAGCCCTTATTTTTATCCTAATAACTGTGTGCCACAGATGGTATAATACTTTACAGATGAGGAGACAGGGGTGTCTGTTTTCCCCCATGAGATAACATCCACAGTCATAGTTACTATTTTGAAGTTTCAAACTCATAAGGCCACTAGTATTGGGACACCTTCTTTTGATACCTTTTATTTCCATGAATAATGACAATCATAGGTTTGGGGGGTAGAAAGGTATTGGTAGAAATAAGCATATTTTAGAGATCTAAGAAACAAAGTTAATGAGTCAGGGCTGGGGATGCATGCCAGTAATTCTAGTTGCTTGGGAGGCTAAGGCAGGAGAATTACAAGTTCAAGACCTGCCTGGGCTTGGACAGCCTGGGTAAATCAGTGACACCTTGTCTCAAAATTTAAAAGAAAAGTAGAAGGCTTGCCTAGCATGTGTGAGGCTCTAGGTCCAATTCCCAATTATAAATAAACAAATAATGTTAAGGCATTGGATATGAGGACTAGGGGTAGGTTGGTAAAAGGGTGACTTCCATGCTTCTGTCCCAACAATCAAATGATATTCATTTGTTTACTGATTGGTGAAACACAAATAGACAACTAGATTGAGGGAGAAAACAAGTTGGGTTTTAGACATGTCCCAGTTGAGTGTCTTTGAAGGAATCATGGCACTGGGTTAAGCAGGCAATTAGATACATAGGGTTGAAATTCAGCTGTGAGTTCTGGGTTGGAGCTAAAACTTAAGGATCCTTGACCCTATAGATAATAATTACAGCCAGGAAGTTATACATAGTTGTCTAATGAGATACTATATCTCCTCCCAGCCAGGCTTCCACAGCAAATAATATGCATGTCCTGCTTCTGCTTCTTAACCCCATAACCCTCCAGTTTACTCTTCAAGCCATTGTAAGCTGACTCATCCCCACCACTTTACTGACACTGCTCTAGCCAAGGTAACCAGTGACTCCCTCAATGCTGCATACAAAAGACAGTTGTCAGTCTTTACCTTGCTTGACTTCTCTTTGGCATTTGAAGCTGGTAACAAGTCATCCTTAAAACTTTCTTGTCTTTTGGATTTTATTGTATCACTCACTTTGGGTTTTTCTCTTAACGTCTTTGGCCATTTGTGGCAATCTCCTTTCTGGATGTTCTACCCTGGCCATGTACCACAGACAGTTCTTTGTATTACACTGGAAACATGGAATGCACTGTATCTAATGGGGCCCGGGAAGTGAAAACAAGTACAGTGGACTATTTTCATGTTAACTGTGTTACACATTGAAGCTGTCTTTGCCTGGCAGTACCTTTATTTTTATATAAACACCAGCTGTGTTTACTGCCACTGAATTCAAGAGCTTTACATTCTTCAAGAGGGGAAATATTTTTTTTATATGAGCTTAATTTTCACATTTTGGTCACTGATTCAGTTCTGTTTCACTTTTTTACACTGTGTTGGACAAATAAGAATTGTCAGAAGGCCTTGTGTAGCTGCTTGCCTGCCGGTTTGCTGGCTCTCCTGGAGCAAGGGCATCTGTTTTGATGATTTTAAGCACCCTCAAGGCATCATGAATTTTTTCATCAGCTTCTCAGAACAAGAAGGGCCCCACCTCTAGTTCATTTTATTTTATTATTAGTTTTTAAAGTAGGGTATCATTCTGGCCCAGGTTGACCTGGAATTCACTATGTAGTCTCAAGGTGACTTCAAACTCACAGCAATCCTCCTTACTCTGCCTCCCAAGGGCTAGCATTAAAGGCATGCACCATCATGCCTGGCTAGTTTTATTTTTTTGAAAAGGTTATACTCTTATATCCTCTCCCTCGCCCCCAATCAACTGGGGGTCCCTCAGTGGGGTTATTGGTATTCACTATGGGGTCATCAATACCTCAGTCAGTCTCTGTGGGGAGGGGGATGATGCCACATGCTAATCCCACCCGCCCTGATGCTCTTACACTCTTTCCTCCCCTTCTTCTGCAGTGTATCCTAAGCTTTGGCAGGAGGGTTAGAAATTTGATTTAGTGTTAAATTCTCTTTCATCTCTGGATCTATAGTTTGATAAGATTTGGGTAACCATAGTGTCTGTCGCCATATCCCTGGAACTGGTTTTCAAGCTAGTGGTGAGAACAGTACTCTTTCTCTGTAATGAGTCCTGAGCATCAGCAGATGTAGTATAGGTGATCCATTTCACCATAGGCAGTTGGCTCTCTTTCCTTGTTGTGGTGATGTATCCTGGATCCCCCCCCACCCAGTTTCTAATTTAATTTCTCTTGACTAATCTAAATGTCCCACTAGTCTAGCAGCTCCACTTTATTCTTCTTTCCTGTTCAGTTTATTCACTCATCCACACTCTTCTTTCTTCACCATCACACCTTACCAATGAATAGATTGGGATTTCACTCTTTTCAAAGCATTCTCCTTACTCTTCCCTCCAGTATGAACTTTTATGTAAGTTAAATCAAGCAATAACCAGTTACAGTAGGTATTAGTTAAACAAGGCATGGAAAATGGCAGAACAAAGAAAGATTTTTCTTCATGTCTTCCCTTTTATTTCTACCTCTGTTTTTACTATTTGTTTCCAGGTCTTCATTATCCATCACCTGGATTCCCAAAATGCTGGCAGTCAGTGTAGCATAGTGATTAATAGCATGAAGTGTGGAGCCAAACTGCCTAGCTGTTATCAGCTGTATACTCCTGGGTATGTGCTTTCACTGCTTCAGGCCACAGTTTCCTCATCTATCGAATGGGAAGAATCACAGGGTTATTATGAGGTTAATGTCAGTTAAAAGTCAGCTTGGCATAGTGGCACATACCTTTCATCTTAATACTTCGGAGGTGGAGGTAGGAGGACCAGGAGTTCAAGGTCATCCTGAGCTACATAGCAAGTTCCAGGCCAGCCTGGACTACATGCCACCCGAACTTAATGAAAGAAGAAAGACAGGAAGGAAGGAAGGAAGGAAGGAAGGAAGGAAGGAAGGAAGGAAGGAAGGGCGAGGCAGGTTAATTAGGACAGTGCAAAGTTTTCTATTATTATTAATTCTTAACTTCTGATGAGCCACTCACTAAACACTTTTATTTTATGCATTTGTGCACTGCATTAAAATTTTGTATTTGGTATTCTCTTTGACTAGGTTGTTGCCGGGCTCCCCCGGCAGGTAGTGCTGAGGAAGGACCAGGCCTGCTGGTTCCTCCCAAGGGGTTGAGGAGGAGGGTGAGTGTCGACGGCCAGGAACAAACCACCGAGCCGGGAGTCTTGTCGAAGCAGGAACTCACTTTATTGTTACAGGCGTGTGTTTATATAATAATGTTGAGAATGAAGGCGGGGACTTTAGGGTGGGGTGAGATGTAAGGGCCAATAGCATACCATGACCTCTGAGATGATTGGTTCTAAGCACACAAGGGTGGGACTCTAACTTCTTGTGCGGAAGTAGCAGGCCAGAGGCCATTTGGCCCCCTGCTGAGTCATAGCTGGGCGGAGGCAGTTCGGCAAACTTTAGCTAGGCTCAGGAAGTTCCACTAGGCCTCACGTCCAGGCCTCTCAAGGCCCAACATCTCCCCCTTTTGTTTTTGTAAGAGCATTAGTCACCATGGCCCCTGTCTTAGGTTGTCCCCCTCTGGGGATCTTACCCGTCATTGGGTACCAGGTGGTTAGCTCAGAGCATTAGTCATCATGGCCCATCTTAGGTTGTCCCCCTTTAGGAATCTTACCTGTCACTGGGTACCAGGTGTTTAGCTTGCTGAGAACCCACTCCATGGCCTGTCTTAGGTTGTCTCAGTCAGTCTGAGATCTTAACTGTCATCGGTCACATAGAGGGCAGAGGAGGTGGCAGTGGATCATCTGAGGAACTTAATTCCCGAGTTTCCAGCCTTTGATAATGTATGTATCTCAACCTGATGGAGTTTTATTGCCTCTAGCCGCTTGTGAATGAATTGTGTAATTTTGTTAATTACACAAGGCCCGACAGTAAGGATAAGGGAAAGGAGAAGAAGAGGTAGAGGGAGGAGGTAGGGTAAGAAGCCATGCAGGCCCGTCTACAGTGGGTTGTCCTGGAGGTCTCTCCGTCTCTTCTCCAGGTCCTCTTGAAGTTTTTTGATCTTGTCTTGAATGATTCCCGATCGATTGGCATAGAAACAGCTTTTATCCTGTAAAAACAAGCATATGCCTCCCTTTTCGGCCGTTAATAGGTTTAGTCTCCTCCTGTTTTGTAAGACTACCTCAGCCAGGGAATCTAGCTGTTGTTGGAGATCAAGGATAATGATAGACATGGCTTTTATGTCACTGATATTCCCAACCCAACGAGTAGGGTCGTATGGGCAACTGTAGTTGTATCATTGGTGATTACTATAAGCAGCCGGGGAGGCCCAGATCAGAGGCAAAGCCAGCAATCCTCTGCAAGGGAGGGAACTGTTTGGTTTAGCAGGGTGAAGACCATTTTAGGAACAGTCCTCAGGGGTGGGACACTCCCTGGGGGGGTGATTATCAGTGTCCCCTTGATGGGGTAAATATTTTAGGTCCCTCATTGGTACCCAAATGGGTCTTTTCTCATTTTGAGGGAAGACACATCCAAACCCTCTCCCTGCTGTGAGGAGTGGGTCTGGTCCTCTCCAGGCCCCAGTCAATGGGTCTTTCCATTTGACTTTGATCTAGCTGTATGTGACAGAGGATGACCAATGTTTTTGAAATGGAGACATTTTTTCATTTCTAGAAAAATTTAAAATATTTAAGGTGAATAATGCTTTCTTTAGCTGATCATGGGGGGGGGTAGTGATTCCCCCTTTTGTTTTTGTAATTGTGATTTAAGTGTTTGGTTATATCTTTCAACGATAGTTTGGCTTCGAGGGTTATATGGAATGTCTGTGGCATGTGTAATTTGCCACATCTGGAGGAAACTTGTAAAGTTTTTATTTATAAAGCAGGGGCCATTATCTGTTTTTACTTGATCAGGCAGCCCGAGAGTGGCAAAACATTGAAGCATATGACTAATGGCATGTTTAGATTTCTCCCCGGCATGTGTAGATGCCCAACAGGCATGGGAGAAATTATCAACTGATAAGAAGATAGTATTTAAGTTTTCCAAAGGGGGGGAGTAATGAGTAACATCTATTTGCCAAAGATGGTTGGGGCGAAGGCCCCGAGGGTTACTCCTGGAAGTTTGGAGGGGGGAACCTGGAGGAAGGGTTGGCAAGACTTGTATGTCCTAATAATCTTTTAAAGATTTTTATGTGGTATTTTGGGGAATCTTTGTTTAAGGCCTCTCCAGTTGGTGTGGGTTAGGGAATGAAATTGGGTAGTCTCTGAGACAGTGTGATAGTGAGCCGCAGAGGCCAATTGATCGGCCAAGCTGTTTCCTTTAGACAGGAAACCTGGTAAATTTTGATGGCCTCGAAGATGTTGTATGAAGATAGGGTGGACTCTTTGTTTGAGTAGGGCATGAGCCTGGATCATTAAGGGGGATATAGGGTTGGAATCAAGTCTAATGTGAGCTTCAGTAAGATTGGGCAGTAGGTTTACCACATACAGGCTGTCAGAAAATAAGTTGAACGGCTCCTGAATAGTATGTAGAGCCAGAACAGCTGCAAAAAGCTCTTTGTACTGTGTTGATCCCTCTATTTCCTGAGAGATAGACTTGATGGGCTCAGGTTTGACCCCCAATTTAAAGAGGGGATACACAACCAGGGAAGCACCCAGGCGTCCCCCATCTGTAAAGGTAATGAGGAAGTCAGGGTTGAGTTGAGGTAGGAAAAGCCTGGTGGGGTCTCCACTCCAACCTGGAAAAAGAGCTTATCCACTTATGAGGGCCATAATGGCAGTCGATGGTACCCAGGAACCCTTTAAGTGCCATAGCGACCCTTACATTATTTCTTTGGAGCCAAGTGAAATCAGTTATCTTATACGGGGTAATAATGGAGTGAGGCTCAATACCAAAGAGTCTAATGACAGTTTCCCTTCCTTTAATGATGCAATCAGCTACTTGGTTACTTAAAGAATAGACCCTAGGGGCCCCACCAATCGAGAGGTGAATTCACTGAATAGGCTCACCCTTTTGAGCCAACAGGGCAGTGGTCACGGTCTCCCCAGGGAAAAGGTAGAGGGAAAGAGGGAGATCAGGGTCGAATCGTTTGAGATTAGAGTTATCTATGGCCTCTTGGACTCTATGGAGGACTTGTCTCTGCCCAGGTGCTAGGTTTACTTGGGACGAAAGATCAAGGCCCCTTAGTAGGTCGAACAAGGGGGATAATTCCTCAGTGGTTATAGGTATCCAGGGCCTCATCCAGTTTCTCCCAGGAGCTTTTGGAGTTGAGGCAAGGTGTAAGAATCCTGAATATAAAGTTGTGGTTTAACAGGTGAGACTGTATCTAGGTTAAGGATCGAGCCCAAGATCTTAAAGGGAGGCACAGTTTGAACTTTCTCAGGAGCTACTTTAAAGCTGTGAGTATGAAGGATAGTTAGACATTGGTAGGTAATGTCCTGGAATGTGGAGGAATCTAGGCACCCAAGAATAATATCATCCATGTAAATATAAAACAGGGTATTGGGAAGATTGATAAGAGAAGAGAAAATGGATGACAGGTAATATTGACAAATGGGTGGGCTAATAGCCATGCCCTGAGGTAAGACAGTCCACTCAAATCTCCTATCTGGACCACAAAAATTAACAGCGGGTACAGAGAATGCAAATTTTTTCATGTCTCCTGGATGGAGAGGGACAGAGAAGAAGCAATCTTCAATGTCAATGATAGTAATATGGTATATATTGGGAATAGCTGGGATCCATGGGAGTCCCCTCTGGGGGGTTCCGAAGGGGATCATGTATTCATTGATCCTCCTTAAATCATGTAAAAATCTCCAGGACCCATTAGGCTTTTTTATGACAAAGACAGGAGAGTTCCAGGGACTAGTGGAGGGACGGATATGTCCGGCCTCCAACTGTTGATCAATAAGTATGGGGAGTTGATGTAACTTAGAAGAAGGGAGACGCCACTGCTCAACCCATATAGGATCCCCTGGTCTCCACTGGATTTTAAATGGGGGGGGGGCTGGGCAGTGGCCCTTAGAATTGGGGGTGTTCACTGGAGTACTTTTGTCTGAGTTGCTCAAAGTAAGGGTCATCTCTATAATTGGGATGACATTCCCTCACTTCCTCAAACTGTTGTTGATATTCTTTTTTATCTAACAAATCATTATAAAAGGCCTTATGGTCAGTAGTGATAAAAGCCTGGATATCTCCAAGGATGTCTTCCCCAGTAAGTTAGCAGTGAGCCCAGTCACCATGAGAGGGAAGACTTCTCCCCTGTCCCCACCTGGGTCAGTCCAAGGGAGCCACGTGGCAGTCTCACAGGAGGTGGATTGCCCGCCAACTCCCAGTAGGGGAGGGCCGGGCACAAGATGCCAGGAGGGGGGCACTTCCTCCTTTCTCAGGACCGTTCGGTCCGCTCCAGTGTCGATGAGAAGTTTGAATTTTTTATTGCCAATATTCAAAATAATTTTGGGTCTAAGGCCAGGGACCAGAGGGACGGTCCAATGGGCTTTGGTGGTTTCTTTCCCCTTATTTAACGGGGCTGAGGGGAGCCCCAGGAGGAGTTTAAAGGCTTTCCCTGTATGTCAAACTTCGACTGACACTCCCTAGCCCAATGAAACCCCTTTTTGCATTTAGGGCAGCGGGTGCGAGGGGCGTTGGTCATCCCCCCAAGGGCGGGGGAAGCTTTGTCTTGTTGGGGCACTCATTTTTAAAGTGGTCCTTGTCCCTGCACCTGAAACATGTTGATTTTTTAGGATTTAACTGTAATGTGCAGATCGTAGTGGCCAAATCTCTCTGTTTATTTTCCTGAAGGGCGGCAACCATGGCTGTAGCCTGATGGGAGATAGTGCCAACGTCCTTGGTGGCTACAATCCATCTACTCATGGAGTTGTTCTTGAAACTCACATAGGCAAGGCGGTGATCGGCCGTCGTCATCCATTTAGTAAACTGATCCCGTAATGCCCCTGGGGGAAATTTTCTTTGGAGACTTTTTTCCACCCTATCTATAAATGTAGCCAAGTCCTCAGATGGTTTCTGAGTAATACCCATAAGGGGGGGTTTAGAGGGTCCCTCATCAAGCCTTTTCCATGCTGCCAAGCCCAGTGCCCTGACCTGGTCCCTATACGGATCAGGTATAGCCACCTGTTGAGTGCCTGTAGCATATTGATCAGAGGTACCGGAGAGCATCCCAACAGTTATCGGCACAGGGGGCTGTTGACTTTGGTTTTGTTCTGCCTGTGTATGGCACTCATCTTTAAAAAAGGCACACCACTTAATGTATAGGGGACCCGACAAGACAGCCCTGACTAGATTTTTCCAATCTTGGGTTGTACAAGGTTGATGGGCAAGTCCCTGTAACAGGGTCTCAGCCCAAGGAGAGTTGGGTCCATCCTCCGATACCGCCTTTTTAAGCTCTTTAATGTCCTGAGCTTCCCACGGATACCAGGCAGCAGGGCGATTGCCCTCAGGATTTAGATTGACGGGAAATAAAAAAGTAGCTTTATTTTTTGGTGGCTTGGAGGCCGAATATGAAGGAGGGGCCGAGGGGGTCTTGGCAGCCGATATGAAGGAGGGGTCGAGGTCCAGAAAGGGTTAGTCGATGGAGGAGGTAGAGGAGGTCCCCCAGAAGGCCAGGGAGCACTCTCAAAGGGATCAAGTGAGGGGTATAAAGATATACCCTTTTCTGGGGTTTTTAAAGCTGTATCTCCAGGAGGAGTAGCCGGATCAGGCTGTATACTATCTTTTTCTTCTGTCTTTTGTTTTTGTTTGGTTGGCCTTGGAGGGAAGCAGTCCTTGAGGGCTGAGATCATAGACAGGACCCCTGAGGGGGGTATTTGACCCTTCTCCACATGTGCCCGACAAACAAGGGCCTCTACCGTATCCCAAATGTCCCAATCAAAGAGATTTCCTTCCGGCAGCCATGGCGCCAGCTTAAGAAGGCAATCCCAGGTCTGTCGAGCCTGATTATCAGTTAAATTAAGCTCTCTACTCTTTAGGAGTGCCCTGACAGATTCTAAGGCAGGATTGGATTCAGAGGTAGACTGTCCCTTATTATAAAGTCGAGAGAGAAATGTCCATAAAATTAGGGCAATAGCAACCCACAGACACACAAGTACAACACAAACACAAGGATCCAAAAGATAGGTAAACATGCTGTACAAAAGCCACAGATGCAGCTTGCCGGCAAACGGAAAGCGAAAGGAAAGAGAAAGAGAACGAAGAGATGTTGACAAGCAAGTACAGGTTATAGAAGTAAAGTTTAGCACATTAAATATGAAGAATGTCTCATAACTTATGAGGGTACACTCACCCGCACACCCATTACCTCCTCAACGAATGCCTCTCACGGGGCACTAGTCTGCCGGGTTCCTGGAGCCCCACATTGGGCGCTGGACTGCTGGGCTCCCCCGGCAGGTAGTGCTGAGGAAGGACCAGGCCCGCTGGTTCCTCCCAAGGGGTTGAGGAGGAGGGTGAGTGTCGACGGCCAGGAACAAACCACCTAGCCAAGTCGGGAGTCTTGTCAAAGCAGGAACTCACTTTATTGTTACAGGCGAGTGTTTATATAATGTTGAGAAGGAAGGCGGGGACTTTAGGGTGGGGTGAGATGTAAGGGCCAATAGCATACCACGACCTCTGAGATGATTGGTTCTAAGCACGCAAGGGTGGGACTCTAACTTCCTATGCAGAAGTAGCAGGCCAGAGGCCATTTGGCCCCCTGCTGAGTCATAGCTGGGTGGAGGCAGTTCGGCAAACTTTAGCTAGGCTCAGGAAGTTCTACTAGGCCTGACGTCCAGGCCTCTCAAGGCCCAACAGGTTGTTTGCTCCTTGGAGGTTTGGACTGTTATATTCCTGTATGGTCCCCAATTCCTGGCATAATGCTAGGTATAAACAGGTACCAGTCAGTATATATTTTGGATTGAAGGGAGAAATCCATTTGAGCCTCAATTCCTTCTTCTATGAGTTGTACCACATCATAGCATCAACTGTCGGATGAAATGAGAGAACAGATACGAAAGTGGAAGTGCTTCAGATCTATCAAGTCACATTTAGAGTGGGACTGCATTGGAACAATACAGGACTATTTTGCATTTCCTTTGACTTTGGGTATCTAACTGGAAACATTGCTTAAAATCTCAGTCTATCTCAGTCTATATTTTTAAAAGTTTTTTTTTTTGAATTTTACTTACTTATTTGCAAGCAGAGATAGAGAGAAGAGAGACAGACAGAGAGAATGGGCACATCATGACCTGTAGCCACTGCAAACGAACTTCAGATGCATGTGCCCCTTATATACCTGGCTTATGTGGGTCCTGGGGAATCGAACCTGGGTCCTTTGGCTTCTCAGGCAGACAACTTAACCGCTAAGCCATCTCTCCAGTCCTCAGTCTATATATTTTTCATCCTTTTTTATTTATTTGAGAGCAACAGAGAGGAAAAAAAGGAGGGAGGGAGGGAGAGAGAGAGAATGGGCATGCCAGGGCCTCCAGCCACTGCAAACAAATTCCAAATGTGTGTGCCCCTTGTGCATCTGGCTTATGTGGGTCCTGGGGAATTGAGCCTCGAACCAGGGTCCTTAGGCTTCACAGGCAAGTGCTTAACTGCTAAGCCATCTCTCCAGCCCTATCCTTTTTCATTATTAGTTATGTACACAGTGTATACAGTCATATGGGTACCACCCTTAGCCTCTTCCCTATCCTCTCCCCTCCACAGGGACCCTCTTTGTTGGGGAATGTGGGTCGTGCATTGTGGGGTTAGCCATCAGGCATGGATAAGAGGCAATGTCTCTGTACATAATGTCCCAACATGTGGCTCTAAAAATCTTTCCGCCCCCTCTTCCGCAAATTTGCTGAGTTCACTCTCCGTTGGAGAATTTGCTTCTGTTTTTCAGTCTATATTTTTGTACTTCTTCTGTTAAGTTACTAGCAACTTGGTTTTCCTGATAAAGCTTCTGGTTGAAAGAGAAATGTATGTAACCACACTAAGCTGCAGGGCTTCCCTGCCTATCGGACTGAAAATCCAAGGTCAGGTTACTCCTTTCCAAAGAACTTACAGTATTTATTCATTTCAGGAATCTTTCTGAACCTGTTATGACCTATAAGCTTCACAAAGAGCTAGTCTCTGCTGCCAGTAAGTATTTATATTACTATTAAATTGTGTTGTCCTGATTTCTTAGTAATATTTATGGCAATATGCGTAGAAAACTGCTTGAGGTCAAAATCCCCAAAACATATACACAGAATCTGCCTACTCCCAAATGCTAGACTCTAAAAGTGAATGATTATTTTGGAAATCAATGTTAGTTGAATGGGTTAGAGAAAACAAGCTAACTTGAGGGATGTTACAAGTGGAAAGATTTTGATTTATTCATGCACTTCTCCTACTATCAGAACAAGAGCACTGATTCATATTACCTAGTGTGGCAATATGATTACCATTCTACTGTTGTTTCAGCTTTTTTCCACACTTTGCCTTTTCAAATACTTTTAAATTTTGTTGTGAATCATTGCTTGCTATCCATTAGCATTAGCATCACATGTTCTAGATGAGAAAATTGAGGGACTGGAATGAGGGGCACATGGAAAATGGGACAAATAGAATCACCCCAAAGCTGGCAGTTGCAGAAGCATAGAGAGAGGTTTGACTGAATCTAGTGCTGTAGGACTGGCTCTTCTACCTGGACTCTCTCACCCTGCATTGCCCCATGTGGTATGCATGATAAGGATAAAGGGAACATTATCTCTTTCTGGGTCTTTGTTGAGACAAGAGTGGCTTAGTGCATGCTTCTGGGCATTCTTGGTGATTGTCATAGGAACACAGAGGCAGCAGCATACCTCACAGTACCTCACAGAAGGTGGGTAGGAGTAGCCTTCCAGCTGGAAGTTTTAATGTGTGGCTTTAGGAACCACCTAGGCTTTAGGAACCACCTACTATGACTACAATTCTGCCTGTCTCTATGACTGCTTTACCATGTTGTTCTCTCCTTCCCTCCCCTCTCCCTTTTCATATACTTCCTTCCCCCTCTTCTATCTTCTTCATCCCTTTAGACTTAGTTTTGTTTTTCTTTTTATTCATGTCTTTGCCTTTTGTTTTGTTTTTCTCTCTTGAGTTATTTTGCTCTTTTGTTGTCATTGTTTTCTTCTCTCTTCAACTTTTTGACTCTGTGTTTCTGATTGTGTTCTGTTACATGTGTTTTTGTATGTGTTCTTACATGTGTATATGGGCATGTGAAAATTTGTCCAACCATTTGGCCAAAAGCCAGACCATTTCTCTGTTCTCTCTGACAGAATCTGACAACCTGGATTACCGCCTGGGAGCTATTCACTCTCTCATATATAAGCTACCAGAAAAGAACTGGGAGATGCTAGAGCTTCTGATAAGACACTTGGTCAAGTAAGTAACTTCTGGGTCCTCAGGAAGAATTCCTATTTGAGGACTGACTTCTCAAGTCACTGAATCCCAGACTCCAACTGGGTGAGCTGAGTGTTCTCTGAGGAAGAACATTTTGCTCGACCCTTATATGTATCCTCCTTCAGTCATCAGGCACACGGACTGTTTTAACTGGACGATAGCAGTAATGTAGTGTGGACTGGACATGGACTTTGCTGTGAGATAAACCCAGTTTTCAATCCCAGCTCTACAACTTGTTTAGCTGTCTAATCTTTGATTTGATTCCTATTTGAAAAACTCAGCTTTAAAAAAATACCTTTTTCTTCTTTGGCATATGAAATTTGAGAAAATTTGAATATGGACTAGATATTAAAAATTATTTCAAAAAAATTTTATAGATGAAAATATTGTGGTTTTACTAGTCAGAGTTCTCTAGCAGAACAGAGCTGATAGAATGAATATATATTACAAAGGGGATTTATTAGATTGCTTACATGATGTCGGCTAGGGAGTCCAAAATAACTGAGGATCCTGTAGCTGCCCAGTCCATGAGACTAGATGCCCCATCAGTCACAACCTGACACTAAAGACCTGGAGGAATCTTGGAGAACCATTGTTCTTCTGTATATTGGAACGTGAAAAAACAAGCTTCCAATGTCTGTGAAGGATAGAAATAACAAGGTAGATGCACTGAACATCAAGGAGCAAAGGGAGCCCAGCAGAAAGGGTGACTTTTGCCTGGAACCTCTTGATATATAGGCTATGCTGAAGGTCTTACCCACTCTGGGGGAAGGTCTTCCCATCTTTAGATAATCCATCTTGCAAATGTCCTTATAGACCTGCCAAGAGACATGTTTCTTACTTGATTTCTGATTCCATCAAGTTGAAAATAGAGATTAAACATCACAGTAGTATAGGAAGGAAAATTTGCATGTTTTTTGACTATGAATGATAGGTCTTTAGGGTTAAGCAGTCTATTTCAGATACTTCAGAAATATATATAGCAAATGTGTAAAAATGTTAATTACTGAACTATTGTCTAGGTGTAGAGTCTCAATATCCATAGTATTTATGTTAGTCAATTTTTTATCATTGTGACAAAATAACTGAGCAAAACAACTTAAAGAAAGAATGATTGATTTTGAGTCATGGTTTCAGAGGTATAGTTCATCATAACAGAGTGGGAAGATTGTACTTGGTAAATCAGCATAGCTCACATGGTGGCCAGCAAGAGGTGAGGGATATAACTCCTGGTTTAGTGGGTTTTCTCAGTTTTCCCCTTACTTTATGTGTGCACCAAGCTGATGGGATATTGTTACCCACATTCAGAGTTTGTCCCTCCCCTTAGTTAACATTCTTCACAAACACCCTCAGAAACATTTCCAGAGTTGTGTTAAGTTGTTAATCAAGACTTCATCACAGTGCATTCATTTTTTACAAAATTAAAACTTTATATATTCCCTTCCCCCACCTTTCTTTTCCTTCTCCCCCACCCCTTCATTGAACCTTCACTTTTTCTTACTAACCCCCTTCTATATTAATGCCCTTTTTAGCCTTATTCCATCATCCACAATAGTCTGTTGTGGGCCCAGTATTATGCAGGTCTTGTGCAGATAGCAACAGCCACTATGAGATTGTGAATACAAGCACTTTATGTCTGAGAGCCAGTGTTCCAAAGCACAGTTCCCCATCCTTTGGCTATTACATTCTTTCCACCACCTCTTTTGCTATAGTCCCTGAACCATTGGAGGGTATAATATAGATGTCTCATTAAGTGCTGAACAATCAACTATCACTTCTTTTCAGCACTGTGATAAGTTTTGAGTGTCCTCAGCAGTCACTGCTATCTGAAAAATGAGATTTCTCTAACATAAAGTGAGAGCAGCATTGGTAAATATGCATAAACATAAATATTTAGAGGGTAATTTGGTGGATATAATATATCTATTTAGTCAAACAATAGTAGTAACTTTCCCCCTAGGGCTTCTGACTTTCCTAGCCATAGGCTTTTGACTAGGTTTTCAGTTATCAGAT
Organism: Dipus sagitta; assembly: GCA_036346955.1. Classification (NCBI taxonomy): domain Eukaryota; kingdom Metazoa; phylum Chordata; class Mammalia; order Rodentia; family Dipodidae; genus Dipus; species Dipus sagitta. The sequence goes on along the minus strand of CM070776.1, from coordinate 57,406,581 downwards.
ATGAATTCCCTCCCATGGAGCAGATATCAAATCAAATTAGAGAGCAGTTGTTTACCCCCATAGCAGACATGCCACTACTGCAGTGGGGACATATTGCCTTGGTGGCCAGTTGTGTACCTTGTAGATCCACTGCTAGTTAAGATCATTGATGACTTACCAGCCCTATGACCACTATTCAGCAAGGAGGAGGCTTCCAGCTCAGTTCTTCTAGTTCAGTTTCTTAGTGTCCTGCAAATGAAGCATGCAATATCTTCAGCAATAGAGTTTTACCATCTAGTTCTAGTGGGCAACCTAGAGCCTTGGCAATAGCCTGAATTGTTTTGACTCTCAGGGGACTAACTGACCAACACCTTACTGGGAGGTATCCCAACTTATCACAGTACCACTCTTCCAACTTTTAAAATATGTTTGAAAGCCGGGTGTGGTGGCGCACATCTTTAATTCCAGCATTCGGGAGGCAGAGGTAGGAGGCTCACCATGAGTTAAGGTCACCCTGGGACTACATAATGAATTCCAGGTCAGCCTAGGATAGGGTGAGACTCTACCTCAAAACTAACAAACAAACAACCAAACAAAAAATATGTTTGAAGATGTTTATAATAAAAAGTAGTAGGGAAATGATATAGGAAATTTAAAATTAGAATTAATTCTGTTTAGAAAATTTACACAGCAGAAAAGGAAATTCATGTGCTTTCAAAATACCTGTGATTACCCTGCTTGCCAAATGTTGTTTTCAAAGTCTATATGGTGATTGTGTGTATGCCTTTGTAATGTATTATTGCTGCCAGCCTATTTTCTAGGCTAATCACAGTTGGAAATAAACTGGCCTCAGCCAATTTGTGATAATCAGTTATCCAATTCTTTTTGATATCTGTAGCTTCCATTACTCAGAAATAGGAGAATGCTAATGTCACCTCCTCATAATTCTCACTACTAGTGGAGTACTACCATGGAAGCAAACTTCAGGCTTAATTATACCATTCATGCATGTATTTATCAGAAAACAGACACAAAAGAGGTGTACAACCTGTTCTATAAATTCAATGAAGCCCATTTCTCTGGGCTTTCAGATACTCTGACATCTTTAATGAAAATTTCACCTTAGACAGATGAGAAAATACAGTTACATAACTGGAGCCAAGCAATAAAATCTAGTGTGTAAATGGGAGACTCCTTCACAATCTTGAGCTTGGGATGCTATTCTGAAGGTTCAGAACTCTTTGGTTTACTGGAGTTTTCATATTTTTGTAACAACACTTATTCAAGTTCAGAAGTAATACTGTGTATTATAGAAATTAGAAAATACAGAAGGAAAAGAGGCAAGTTTCTTATGCAAGCATTTTGTAACTAATGCTGACAGTATAATATATATTGTTCCAATTATTTTCTGTGCCTGTGTGTATTTATGTATATACACACATATTTGGCCCTTTTATTTTCTGCATGTCCCTTTATTGCACACATTTCCTATAAAGTATAGGGTACTCCTAAAGGAGTGCTGGAATTAAAGGCATGTACTGCCATGCGTGGCATCAATATATTTTGAACACCATTCATTGCCTCTGTATATAGGATCTTTCTTTGTTGCCCAGGGTTTCCTTAAATTCTTGGACTCAAATGATCCTCTCACCTCAGTCTCCCAAGTACCTAGGACTAAAGGCAGAGACCACTGTGATCAAGTGACATCCCTTTTAGCTACTGCATGGCAATCAGAAGTGTGGATGTATCATAGTGTCAACCACTCCCCTAGAAAAGAATACTTAGGCAATTTGCATTACTTCTGTTAATAGCAGTAAATCTTGCACATGTGTGTATATTTACTTCAAAGATGACCATTTCTTCAGGGGTCTTTCTTCATTTTATTACATTGTGATCAGCAAATGTGACCTATATAATGATTCCACTTCTGGGAAATTCGTTAACAATTTCTTTAGGGCTCAGCACACGACAAATTTTGTGATTGTGCTATATTTGGTTGAAAATAATATATATTTTCTAGTGGATAAAAGGCCTATTATTTACTAGATGAAATCTGTTGCCTGTATTAGTCAAGAGGTTTCTTTTATCTTCTTGTTCTTTGTTACTTTTTAAAAATGGGTATTAAAAAAAGTCACACATGTAAACATATATAAGTCTGGGGATGTAGCTCAGTGATAGACAGCTTACCTAGCATGCATTCTCAATACCACAAAATGTAATGTTAAAGGAGAGATAACATGTGCAAAGAAATCCTCCAAGTTTCACTAGAAGATCAAGAAGGAAGAATGTCCTAAACAGGATACCAGCCATCCCCCTCAGAGCAACAGAAGATAGCTACAACATAGACTTGAAGACCATCCAGTATATGTTTGAATACCTACCTTGCCATGAATTGAAAAATTGTGACATTTGTAAGTGCCTTTCCCTGGGTAAACCTAGCTTCAACTAGATTAGTCTGCTTTTAACAGTTGTGGTGATGATTCAGTGATCTGCTGGGGCATTGAACAAACCTTGGTTTCCTTCAAAGCTCACAAAAGGAAATCCTTATTCTTGCTTGGTCACAAGTGGTTTAGCTATTCCATTTCACTTGGTGGCAGCATAGAGATACTTTTCAAGTTTAATAACTGAGCAAATTCTGTCACTAAAGAATAAAGGTTAATTGCAGAGGTATTTAAATTGTTGAAAGGGACTCATCAGCAGCCAGCAATATCAAAGGCCCTGAATGCTTGCAACTCATTACCATGTGAATGGCACCAGCCTTTGTCTAGGGCTTAACAGACTTTATTAAGATTGGTCTAAGGATTCTGTTCCCCTCAATTACCCACTTACTGTCAAGAACTTGCCTGTCGATGGGTGAGTCTTTCAGGGTCTTTGGTCTGGGTGGATTTGGAACATTAGTGTTTTGAGGAGGCAGTTGGCTTGCCCTTTATTCCAACCTTCCCACTTCATCAGCCAAACTGGCCAAAGGGCTGCATGCCTGTCACTTGGCTGCCTCTGGTACTGTTTAAAAGAGCATTAGGGGAGTTCAGTTCCTTTAAAAATAATTAATTAGTACCTGCTGTGTGCCAGGAACATACTTGGAAGTTGTTTACCACCTAGTAGAAGAAGCAGATAATTAAGCAGAAAATTGCAAGTCGTTCTTCTTAACCAGTGCTGTCAGCTAAGATTAGGACAGTGGGCTGTGGTCCCCTGGAAGGAGGTATTGACTATGTAAATCTCTAAAAATTAACTAGGCATTCTTTAGATATGGGGGATGGAATATTCCATGAAAAAGTATTGGCATGAGGAAAGATAGGAAGGTATGTCTGAAACAACTGTGATATAGCGAGAAAACCCTAATAAAAGCAGTTTAATATAACACATCTAAGGTTAGCAGTGCTTAAAATACAGGCTGTTAAGATAAGATCAACAGATATTCCAGGTTAATGTTACCATGATAAAGCAATTTAGATCCATTTCTTTTCTTTATTTTTTTTGTTTTTCTGTGTTTGTAGTAAGTGTGGTGTGCTGTGTATGACTGTGTGTGATTATGTATGTATGTAGTACATATGTATGTATGTATGTACACACAGGCCAATGTATGTGCCCTTGCAAATGCAGAGGCCAGAGGAGAATGATGAGTATCAGCCCTCCATTGCTCATCCATGCATTTCCTTGGTATAGTCTCTCTCTGAACCTAGAGCTGACATTTTCATGAGCCTCAGTGATTCTCTTGTCTCTGCTCCCAACAGTACTAGGGTTACAAACCTGCATGATCATGCTCAGCTGTTTATGTGGGTGCCGGGGAATTGAACTTAGGTCATCTCTGGCCTTCATGCTTGCAGCAAGTGCTTTTACTCTAAGACACCTTCCCAGCCCCTAGCTCTGTTCCATGACTCTAAAGTAGATGCAGTTTACACAAGTGAGAAAACTGAAACTCAAAGTTTAGAGTTTTCCCAGGTTCAAATCCAGGTTCACTTTACAGTCTAGATTACCTAGGGATTAGAAATAGGGAACAAAGATATAGCAAACTTTGCTAGTTTCTTTTAAAGGGCTTTGGCCCTCTGCTAAAAGTGACAGACCACCACTACTGGGAATTTAAGCAAAGAAGAATGACTAGGGATCTGAAAATCTGGTGTTACAGGACTACTTTACAGCTAACCGTGACTTTAGGAAGATTTCTTTCTTATGTTTTGCTTTTGTAAAATGAAGATGGTGATAAAGGGGTGATCAACCATAGAATCCTTTGAAGTTCTTTCACGTTTTTGTTTCTTTTGCTGAGGGAGGAAAGGTGCCAGGTTCCTTACTATAATGACTAGTAGGCAGTCTCTCCCTGTGCTTTGATACTCTTTAAAAAAAATTGTGGCGCTAGGAAAGCACTGTACCGCTTAGCTATACACACAGCTTGCCCTGTTGTTCTTTAGACATGGTGTTCCCCTTGCATTGCATGCATGTGGACTCCCTCCTGTCTCTTCACATCCTTTACTCCCTCCACACCAGTCTCCTCACTTCCTCAGTCCTGCTAGCTAACTTCATTGTCTCACTTTGGCTCCTAATGGTGTACTTTTTTGTATTGTCTGCTATTGGTTTCCATTGTAGTCTTTTCTTTCCATATATTCCTTAGGCCTCACTTTCTACTTTTTAGCTTTCCTAATGTCCTTTAGTACCTAACAGAGTCTTGGTTATTGGGGAGGGGAGAATTTGGGCAAATCGTTTTTAAGCATCTTTTTTTTTTTTTTTCTGGCAGTGTGTGTGAGCACAGCAAAGAGAATCTTATGACCCCTTCCAACATGGGAGTGATATTTGGGCCCACCCTGATGAGAGCTCAAGAAGACACTGTGGCTGCTATGATGAACATCAAATTCCAGAATATCGTGGTAGAAATCCTGATTGAACATTTTGGCAAGGTATTCACTTCCTATTCTTACCATTTCCCCTGCAAACATGTGCCACTGTTCCATCTATCTGTCTTAAGATGAACCTGCCTGCCTGCATTCCTCCCTCCCTTCCTTCCTCCTTCTCTCTTTCTTTATTTTTCCCCTCCTTTCCCCTCTCTTCTGTTACTGCTTTGTGTTTTATACAGTGTCATGCTGTGTAGCCTTGGCTGGGTTGGTACTTATTATATAGCCCATGCTGGCCTCAAATTTGTGACTCTATGGACTCAACCTTGCAATGGTTAGGATTATATACATGTGCCAACACAAACACACACACACACACACACACACACACACACACACCCGTGAATTCCTCTTAGGCTCATTGACAGTGAAGGGAAAGGAAATCCCATTGTGACACTATATTTTTTTGTTTGCAGTGCTATAAATTGAAAGTAAGGCCTTCTACATATACTCTACCCTGAAGTATATCCCCGGCCCACTTTTTACTTTTTGAGACAAGGACTTGCTTAGTTTCCCACGGTGGACTTGAACTCACACTGTAGCCCAGGTACGCCTTAAACTTATGATGCTTCTGCCTCACCTTCCCAAGAACTTGGTATTATATGTCTATGCCACCATGCTAAGCCACAATGACATTCAACTATAATTCAGACACTTGGCATTTCATAATTCAGCTGTCATTTGTGCATGCACTATTTCGTTATCAGTATCCATAGTGCATGCTGCCTGCTTTTCAGAGGCTCAAAATATAATGTGGGGATAGACATGTAAACAGAAGGAAATGATAGGTATGAAAGTGATATATGTAGCTGGACATGGTGGCTTACTCCTTTAACCCAGAACTTGGGAGGCAGAGGTAGGATGATCATTGTGAGTTCAAGGCCACCCTGAGACCATCGTGAATTGCAAGTCAGACTAGGCTAGAGTAAGACCTACCTCAGAAAACAAAAGAAAAAAAAAGATATAAAGTAGTGTATGTACAATCAAACTACAGGAACGAAGAGATGTATCTTCACACTCATCACTAGGTCTGTGACTGACATCCCTGTGTCAAAAGACAAATTAACAAAAAAAAACATAAAACTATATATAATAAATTTTATATGATTTGGGAATGTTTCAAAATGAAAAACGAAAGGAACATGTAAACTTGTGTATTTTTTTTTACTAAGTTTGATGAAGAAGTGGGTAGTCCTAGCAAAATTTTACAGGACAAAAGGGTTTGAGCTAATAGTAATAAACTGGGCAGGGGACTTGGCAAGGCCTGTTTGTTCAGATTCTTCATGGTGTTTCTGTACCTTTGAGGATAAGGATGTTTGTTTCCTCCTAGTATCTCTGGAATTAAAATCTCATGACCTACTTTAGAATCCTTTTATGGCCTGCTTCAGGGAAGAAGGGCAGGAAGAGGTCTGGGAAGCCTGCTTACTTTTGCTGTTTCCTCAAATGCTAAGGTCTCATGTTTTTGAATATTAGGTCCTGAGATCCTTCAAAACCATAAATAAATCAATATATTTATTTTAAACTGTATCTCATTCCAAAACAATTCAAGATGGCATATTTAACATCTTATGGTATGAGGTAGTATACATTACCATTTGGTCAAATGGTGAAGGTAAAACAAGGAAGGACATAGAAAAAGAACTCAGGAATGGGATTAGGACATGAAATACTTATCAGCAGGTCTTGCACACTTGCCACAGGTGGTATTACATTTTCCTCTTTCAGCAACAGTGCCCTACTTGTGAAGCATTATTCAGTAAGAACTTTCTTGCAATAGATCAGGAAAGAAGGCGAGAGGACAAACAAGAACACAGTTTGATAATCTGAATACAAAATCACTGTAGTCTGAGTGAAGCAATGGGAAGAGTGAAAGGGAGATGAAAGCAGCAGCAGCAGGATTGATGACGATAAGCACACGATGTGGGAGAAGGAGGTTTCTGAACCCTTGATTTCTGATTTGCCTAATTGAATGCATCCATCCTCTATAATGTAAGAAATGTAGAATGAGAAAGTTGGGGCAATGAAGAAAAAACTCAGCTTAGGGAAAGTTGAATTTGACATTTCTGAAGGTATACAGCATAGCTGGTTGTGTGAATTTAAAGCAGGAGAGGAGTCAGTGGAAATCTTTCTTAAATGACCATATAGTAAACATTTTAGGCATTGGATGCTACATATCTCTGTTACAACTGGTCAACTCTCTTTGTAGTAGGGAAACAGAAACAGGTGTGGACATGTTCTAGTAAAACAACTTAAAAACAGGCAATACGCTTGTGGCCTGTAATTAACTCAACCCTGGTCTAAAGCCTGGATGTCATTTATGTGTAAGTTGATTTATTCATGCAACTCACACACACATATCAAGCAACAAAGGGAGGGAGGGGGAAAGGAGGGAGGGAAAGAGTGAGAGAGCGAGCACACGCGCACAAACCTGCCATGTGCCAGGTACTGTTGTGAGGCCTTATACTCTACTGGGATGATTTTGTTCTAATAAATAGGGAAGACAAATATAGAAGGAGGGCTTTCAGCATGGGTATGATATGATTTGACTTAGTTTCCATAGGAGTACTCTGGCTCCTATGTGAAAAATAGTTGCAAAGAAGAGAGGGAGAAGCGAGGAGACTCATTAAGAGGCCATTTTAATAGTGCAGTTAAGAAATGATTATACTTGGATGAGGGTGGTACCAATGAAGATGATAGGAAGTGATCAAATTCTAAATATATTTTCAAATGTAGAGCCAATAGAATTTACTGAAGTATAATATGTGAGTTATGGTGTGGAAAAAGAAAAGTCCTGGGTAGATCTAATGTATTTGCTTTTTGAATCTGAGCAACTGGAAGGATTAAGTTATCATTTACTTGAGATAGGTAGGGCTAGGAGAGGAGAAGATTTGAAAGGAAAGAACAGTATTCAGTTTTGGGTACACCAAGTTAGCTACACCTGTTATACATCAGGGGTCAAAGAAGAGAGCAGAATTAGATAAGCAGGACTGGCTTTTAGTAGCCTAGAGGTAGTACTTAAACTGTATGAGTAAATACTCTTGACTAGGGGATACTTTTAGTAAAAGAACATTATGCCAAGTGTTGAAAGCTAGAGTGTCATGTCAGTGTTTGAAGGACCAATGGAAGAAACCATAGAACAGATTGAGAAATAATGGTCAATGACTGGCGAACAAGTAGGTATCAAAATCATGGATTCTGAAGAAAAGAGAGTTTCAAGGAGCTGGGGAGATGGATCAGTGGATAAAGTGCCTGCCATTCAAGCATGAGGACCTGACTCTAGATCCCCAGACTCCAAGTAAAAATCTGGAAGCTGTGGTGGGCTTTTGTAATTCTAGCATGCCTATTGCAAGATGGGAGGCTGAAACTGGGGGATTTCCCAGAAGCTCACGGACCAGCCAGACTGACAATGGAGCAGTGAACAACGAGAGACCCTGCCTTCAATGAGGTGGAAGGTGAGAATTGACACTCAAAAGTTGAGTGCCATGGCACATATGCAACCACAGTCACACAGTCACATACATGGGCATAAATACAAGCACATCATACACACGCACATGCACGACGCACATGCATGTGTGCATGAGTATGTGCATGCACACACACAGTTTTAATTTTTTTGTTTATTTTTATTTATTTATTTCAAAGTGAGAGAGAGAGAGAGAATGGGTGCGCCAGGGCCTCCAGCCACTGCAAATGAGCTCCAGATGCGGGCGCCCCCTTATGCATCTGGCTAACATGGGTCCTGGGGAAACAAGCCTCGAACCGGGGTCCTTAGGCTTCATAGGCAAGCGCTTAACCGCTAAGCCATCTCTCCAGCCCCCCTCCACAGTTTTAAAAAGAGCCTACTACTTTTACTTTCCCAAGATATCTCATGTAGGAGAGGAAATAAAGACTTTTTTTTGTTTTGTTTTCCTAGGTAGGGTCTCACTCTAGCCCAGGCTGACCTTGAATTCACTATGTAATCTCAGGGTAGCCTCAAACTCACAGTGATCCACCTACCTCTGCCTCCCAAGTGCTGGGATTAAAGGTGTGTGCTACCATGCCCGGCTGGAAACAAAGACATTTTATTAGAGGGTGCTGAGACAACTGATCACTCATTTGGACAAAGATAAAACTAGATTCATAACACATATCATATCTAACAATAAATGCCAGATGGACCAAGATCGAAATGCGACATAAACTCAGGAGTTCCAGAGTTCACAGCTGATTGAATACCTTGTCCATCTAAGAGTTGTGATGCCATATATGGTTTAAAAACTAGTGCGCTAGATGGAAGAATCAGTCAACTCCAACACCTGGAACATCCAACCGAGCTGAGTTTGTGAAAGAATGGAAGATCCCAGAGCCCATAGCTGTGGATAGTGCTCATCCATGGAGTACTCGTGGCTCAGATGACCATGACCATGAAGCACATGAGACTCTGGGGTAGAGCAACCAGGAGAGGACAGTGTTTCTGCATTGAATTCTCCATAGGATATCCAACAGATATGCCTGGAGGAGTCAGATCTCTAGCTCTCTATTCCCTATGATGTAGACACACTTGTGTAACTATACACCTTATGTGGGAAGGATGATCCTGAAGGCTTCAAAAAGTATCTCTTTTCAGGGTGGCTTGATTGAGGTAAAGTGGCTAGCACAATCTTTGGACACAGCCACAGCTCCTGAGAGAGGTCTGGGCTCTAATGCCAGACTAGTGGTCAGACATTTCCAGACCCCATCTGTATGTTGACTCCAGCCTATACAGATCAGCACTGAGGGCACTATCTTTTTTGGCAAGAAAAAAACATCACTTACCTTAAAAAATGTATATGTAAATGCAAAACTAGAAACCATAAATTAGTAGTGAATAAAACATAGACCTTACTATAAAAAAGACTATCTAATTATCACTTAGGTATATACACAATAAATGAAATTTGGCAATTTGTATTACATGAAAGTAAAAATATTTGTATGGCAGTAATACAAGTAAACATATAAAAGTTGGCAAAAACATCCTGAGTAAAATTAATAAAGTTGAAAGTATCACCATACCTGATTTTAAGTTATATTACAGAGCTATAGTAACTAAAGTAGAATGGTGCTGGCTTAAAAACAGACTCATAGATCAATGAAACATTAGAAGATCCAGGTATAAACCCACATAGCTATAGCCACCTAACTTTTAATAAAGATGTCAAAAATACACATAGAAGCAAAGATGCCCTCTTTAGCAAATGGTGCTGGGAGACTTGGACATCCATATGTAGAAATGTGACACCAGCTCCTTAGCTTTCACCCTGCACAAAAATCAACTCTAAATGATTCAGAGACCTTCATGTGAGACCAGAAACTCTGATACTGTTATAAGGCTATGGGGGGGGGGTAGGGATATTCTGCACTTTAGTTAAGGAGCCTGGGTGGGAACAGCAAAACAACCCAAAAGACTTTTAAATGATAACCTCTATATTCCAGTCAAACATTACAGAAAAATAGTCATAACCCTACTCCAATCCCTGCTAGCAAAGGTTAAGTGGAAAGAAGTTTCAAGTTTGGCCACCTGAAGCAGGACATCTAAGTCTTCTGCTGAAGTTATGTCAGAGAAGGCCGACTGGGAGCTGAGCTTTTGCTGTGGTCTGGTAGTAATGATACAGCCTCCAATATTTATGCTGATGCTAGTGGAGCCCAGATGATGTGCCTGAACTCTTATGCCCATTTAGCACTAAAGTAGCATCTGACAAGACCTGAGCTTTTACCACCAATTAGTATTAACAAGATCTCTATACAACAGTGACAATGGACATCATATGGTATTAGTTCAGAGACATCCTTGCCCTTCAAGTCAGGGTTACATGAGCATGGAGGGACCTAGTGAGAAGCATAAACTCTCATTCCTGCCTAGCAGTAACCCGTTGCTTTTCCCTTCTGTCTGGATGTCAGTGGAGGGTAGTTTGGGAACCTAGACTTTACCCCATACTGGCAGAAGTGAGGTAGTGCTCCTTCTTCCCTGCAGTGCCAATGATTAAGCAAGCCTGCTATCAGAGGACATTGAAATAAGTTCAGGCTCTCATAACAACAGCACTATGCAGGCTTCAGTTAAAAACTATTGGTCATAACAAGAACCAGGCCAATCTGAAAACAAATAAGCAAAGACTATCAACAGACAGCACCACAATGGCACAGATGTTAATTATCTTACAAAAGCTTTAAAGCAACTACTATAAAATTGATTCACTGGACAATTAGGAATTCAATTAGTAAAATTGAAAAAATGATACCAGCAAGGCAATAGAAACATAATGAACCAATTGAGCCAGACATGGTGGTACACACCTATAATCTATAAGGCTGTGGCACAAAGATTGTAAATTCAAGACCATAGTAAGACATTGTCTCCAAAAACAAAAACAATAGCAAAAACAAAAGAGGAACAAAATGGAGATTACGGAATTACAGAATTGAATGATACATGAATAAAATTAGAAAAAATCAATGTATGGACTCAACTCTCTTCTGAAGAAGACAGAGGAAAGAATAAGTAAACTTGAAGATAAAAAAGAAGTTATGCTACCAAAATAGCCAGAAGCTAAGAGAATTGTTGATAATAGACCTATTCTAAGAGTGGCTAAAGGAAGTTGTCTAACATATATAAAGGACAGACTTAAAAGAAGAAATCTTGAAATGTCAGAAGAAAGAACTACAGAGAGGAAATTTATGGGTAAATTCAGCAATACATTTTCTTGTCTTGAGTTTTCTCAATTATTTGTATGGTTAAGACAAAAAATTACAACATGATTCTCTTTATCTAGAGCAAATATTTCAAGGGTAAAAAAAATCAAAGGAGAGATGGTTTTTATACTTTGCCTAAATAGGTAGAATGTCAACATTAGTACCTTGTAATAAGTTGTGTACCACTAAGAAATATGAGAATGTAGCTCACTGCTAGCTTGCCTTGCATGCAGAAAGCACTTGGTTTGATCCATAGAATGCCCCTGCAAATACCATAAAATTAAAGCGTACTACTAAAAGAATACTCAGGGATATATCATAATCCTAAAGTATTCATACCAAACAACAACATTTCAAATTATGTGAAGTAAAATTTGTAGAAGTGAAAGCAGTATTTCTCTGATATCAAAACCAGAAAAAGATAGTACAGAACTAAAATAGAATCAATATCTTTCATGTACATTGATGTAAAAATTCTTTTATTTTTTAATTAGTATCTTTTTATATATAGTATATATATATATATATATATATATATATATAAAGTATATAGTATATACTTTGCTTGGACACATCTTACAATCTTTCCACAACTTCTTCCATAAAAATTCTTATGAAATTTAAATAAATAAATTTATGTATATGTTCATACATGTACACATATGCACCAATTTCCATTTATTTTATTAATACAGATTTGTTCCATATTTTAAAACCAAAAATTTATCTAGCATTAGTAGCCTAAGAAACAAAAACATGTAATACCAATTTATGCAGAAAAAAATTAAAAAATCAACATCCAAACTGGGATTGAGTGCAGTGTCTTCAACTTTGCTTAAAAATGATAGTATAGAATCCTAAGGCTAACATTTTACTTAATGGTGAAATACTTTCCCCATAAGACTGAGAAGCAAGGAGCTGGAGAGATAGTTCAGCCATTAAGGTGCTTGCCTGCAAAGCCTAACAACCTGGGCTTGCTTACCCAGTACCCACGTCAAGCCGAATGCACAAAGTGGTACATGCATCTGGAGTTCATTTGCAGTGGATAGAGGTCCTGGTCTGTCCTTGCACATTCATATTCTCTCTTTCTTTGCAAATAAATAAATTTTTTAAAAAGTTTGAGAAGCAAGGCATGGTTGCTCATTCTTACCACTGAGATTCGGCAAAGTAATATAATTTCTCTTCAGTATACTTGAGGAAAGAAAGGAAATAAAATATTTTCATGAGTTAGTCTTTTTAATTAGGTAATATAACAAAATACTCAAGTCTGTATAATATGTATAAAAATGATCTTAAAATTTTGAAGGCTGAAGAACATGATGCCAACAGCTCAGATGCATATTGACTTGATGAGATCTATATTAGTTTATTCTGTAGGCAGTGCTCCTAGTAATCTAATTATTTCCTACTAGGCTACAGAATTTGAAGGGTTGACTTCTTCCCAATATTGTCACACTGAGGCTTTTAGTGTATTAACTCTTTGGAGATCCTCTTAAACCATATCTAAACTATGGCACATGTACAGATTAGGAAGGAAGAAATATAAACTGGGCATGGCGGCACACAACTATAATTTCAGCACTTGGAAGGCTGAGGCAAGAGTATTGAGGATGTTCAAGGCCATTCTCAGCTACACAGTGATTTTGAGGTTAGTCTGGGCTACATGATACCCTGTCTCAAGTGCGTACATGCACTGCCACACACACACACACACACACACACACACACACACACACATACACACATACACACGTACATACATACCATATAAAAATTTATGTATAAAACTTATCTTTGCATATGACACAAGTTTTTAGCTAGAAAATCCTAAGTAGTCTATTTAAAAACCACTCCACAAATCTCTTAGACTTTTTCAGTATGATTGTTACAGTTATAGGAGACAAGATCAGTATATAATAATTAATTGCAGTGGACATATGGGGAATATAGAAACAAAATGTTATTTTGTAGTCACTCAAAACAAATGAAATTTTTAAGTATAAGTCTAACAAAACATTTGTAGGACTTCCATGCTAAAAAGTACAGAATGCTGATATATATATATATAGTTTTTAATCTAGGTAAATTAAGAGACATACTGTACTCATTGACTAGAAACTCAACAGAGTAAAATATTATTTCTTTCCAAATCAATCTATAAACTTAAGACATATCAAAATCCAGCCAACGTTTTTCTGCAGATGAAGATAAGATTATACTAAAATAAATATGGAAAAATAAAGGACTAGAAATGCTAACAAAATTTTGAAAAGGGACAAACGAGGAGGCATTATTATTAATATTAATGCTTACTGTAATTCAATAACCAAGACCATATGCAGGTAGCACAAGGCTGGACACTGACTAGTAGAACAGAAGTGACAGTGCACACATGTTCCCATAGAGTTTGGCTAAATTGTTTTTCACAAAGGTTCAACAGTTGATAGAGATGTAGCTGAGTAGGAGAGTGCTTGCCTAGCATGCCTAAAGACTTGAATTGAATCCTCACACTACAAAAGGATTTTGAGGAAGGCAGGACAGTCTTTTCAGCAACTTGCAGTGGAGTAATTACATATCCATTGGTAGTAAAAGGGAACCTCAACTTGAATCTTATAACATGTTCAAAAATCAACTCAAGTACATTATACAAAAGAAGTAAAATGAAACAAAAACTCGATTATACAATTGTATGTAAACTTTACTGAGACAGCATAAGAGAAGGGCTTATTAAAGCATTCTTAGACATGATACCCAAAACACAATCCACATAGAAAAAATAGATGAGATTTTATCAAAATTGTGAACTTGCTCTTATTCTGTGGATGACCCTAACATGATAAGCAATGGATTGACATCTAGAATATATCAAGAGCCCTCAAAAATCACCTGTACCTGGGTGATTCCAGTTCTCAGCTATTATGAATTGAGCAGCTGTAAACATGATTGAGCAAATATCTCTGGACTGAGATGTGGAGCTTTTAGGGACGTTATGCACAGAGGCATTGCTGCCACCATAATGCATGACCCACAATCCCCATGGGGATGAACTGCATCCCCAACAAGGAGGGCCCCTTCAGAAAAGGGGCAGGGGTGAGGGAAAGGATGGTACCAACATATGTTGTTTACATACTGAGTATGCCCATAACTAATACAAGTAAATTTTAAAAAATCAACTGCAAAAGGTAATCTAATTAAAAAACTGAGCAAAATACATATACAAAACATACAGGTGGCAAATTAACACATTAAAGATGTTCAGGGGCTGGACAGATGGTTTATCTGGGAAGGCACTTTCCTACAAAGCCAAAGGAACCAGGTTTGATTTCCCAGGAATCACATAAACCAGATGCACAAAGTGGCACATGCATCTGGAGTTTGTTTCCAGGGGTTGGAGGGCCTAGTGTGCCCATTCTCTCTCTCCCCCTCTCTTTCTCTCTGTTTTTTTTTTCAAACAAAAATAAAATATTAAAAATATTTAAAGATGTTTGAGATAACTTATCATTAGGGAAAGAAAGAGCATAATGAGATACCACTACATACTTATCAGAAAAGCTAAAATTAAAAGTAGTCATAATCTCAAATGGTGACCAAGGTACAAAGAAACTGAACTCATATACTTCAAATGGGAATATAGAATGAAACTATAAAACTTTAAGGGGAAAGGCCAACTTCAGTTTTAGCAGAAAACCTAATTTTGGTGAATGACCTTAATTCCAACCTGGCTTTGTAAACGTAATTTTTCTGGTTTTGGTCATGAACACAAAGTATATTCTATCATGTGATTTGAAGGCAATTATAAGTTCTGGTTATCTGTTATTCCCTGAATCCAACAGGAGGTCATTTCTAAAACCAGTGCTTGACTGTGGAGTAAAGTTGTTTATACCTTAGTAACCTGTAAATCTGTTAAGTGATTGCAGCTCTGACCTTTGTATGATACCAGAGATGTACTCTGGCCATGTTTTCCAAACAACCTGGTAACCAAGGATTTTTTTTTTTATGAATTCATGTGAAACATCTTGCATGAAGATAGTTTGAAGCTGCCGTTTTATTATGCAGTTATCAAATAGCCTGTTTTGAAAATGAACAAAATGATGTGTGGGTGAGATCGTTACAGAGATTCTGGACCTTATGCAGGTGTAGCTGCAAAGAATAATGTGGGGATTAAGAGATAATATATGTGAGAGCTGAGGCTGCTCTACGAGTCCCAGGGATTAGATGTTCCTGCCAGGGTGTTCAGTTAATGGGATGTGATTTTTCATTTGACATATAATTCCAGTAATGTGTTTTTCCATTTATACTTGTTTTTTTTTTAAATAGAAAAATGGCTTAAACACATTGGTTTTAAATGACTGTCAGCCTCTCTTTGAAGGGTATCAAGAATCTGTAAATAAAATTGAAGTGCATCAGTCAAATTGATAACAAAGGAGTCTATTCCTAGGTCTATCTTAATTTTTAAAAATAATTTGAACCATCTTTTCTAAATTACTTAGTAGATAAATGATGAAAGAGAACCATCTCTTCCTACACAGATCCCTTAGAACAATATTATCAATTATTCTGAAGTTCTCACTTTTCCTTGCTCATGAAGCGAGTGTGTATCATGTGCCTGAAGGTGATGCTGCCAGCTTGAGACACAGAGGTACTTTGAACTCAAGGGAGAAGGTTGATTTGTGAGCAATTTGATGAGGGGAATTGCTGGGAATTACAGGGAAAGAAAGAGAGGGGTCAGCTGTGAAGACAGTTCATAGCTTTGAGAACAGAATGTTATTTCACTTATGGGCATGGAATAGGAGGGATGCATTCGAATATCAGAACTAGAAAAGAACCTTAAGAACTGGTCCAGACTCTTCATTTCACACAAAGCTTCTCTTCATAGGCAGCAGTAGCAGTGACAGTTATTTTGCTCCAACTTCCTTCCTATTCCTCTATTCTTTGGAATCTCCAGCCCTAAACTCTAATCAGCTATCTCACTTGTGCTTTGCAATACATCTTGTCAGCTACACAAGCTTTCCTCCTTTGTTATACCTAAGACCACTGTGCTATTATTAAAATATATATATATCGGTCAGCCTTTTCAAACTTAGATTTGTGTTCCACAAATCTGGAATCTTCTGCTCCTTACTCTGACTCTGAAATGAATGAAGTTACTGATTTCTTAGATTAGGAAACAGGTACTGCGTGTGTAAGTGGCAAAACTGAAATTTAAATTTCAATCTGTCAGGTAAAGGCTGCATCTCAGGGAATGGGGACCTGTTTGATGTGAGCTGTTAGACATGGGTGAGTTGTGTTTGTCTTTGCATCACCCTTGTTAATTTCCTTAAGGTCCCTCCTCATGGCCAATCTGTGCCTTTTACAGCTCTTTTATTTTTCTTTACTTTTCTTTTCAGTGTTGGGGATAGCACCCAGGGCCTCAAGCATGCTAGGCCAGATCTCTACCTCTGAGGTATCACCCAAGTCCAAATCTTTCCCTTACACTGGGTGGGTAGTGGATTTTCAATCATACAAGATTCTGCTTCACTGTTTTTAGTATAGTTTTTTTTTGGGGGGGGAGGGACAAGTAATTATTTTCAAGATAATTAAAAATCTATTATTTATGTAGGTCAACATGGATTTCATTATCCCTAAAGGTGTATGATTAGAAATCATAGTTGAGAGAACTGTAAAACTGAATGGAACAATCTTCAGTGTAGACATTGTTCCTGTCAAGTGGGTAGAGAAAGCCATGCTGTTCTCAATATAGAATTTGTGAGTGCTTGAATGCTGTCTGTGTTCCCAAATGTCCAAATAGGAATTTATTCAGGACAAAAAAAAATGTTGTAGCAACATAATGAACTTCTTTTAAGACACAATTCAGATTTAGGTATTCAGAGATCCACTCTAGCAGTCCTGAAATGTGGCTTCTGTGAATTTGTGTCTGCCACCAGAGGGCAGCAAGAGAAAAAAAAAAAATGTTCCCTTCTCGCTCCATTGAGATACATATGTAAACACACAGATCAATTTTTAAATATAATTAAATATAAATATAAATTATACTTTTTGTATTTAATATACAAACTTATAATTTAAAGTGCATCTATTTACATTTAAATATTCATATATATTAATGTAGTCATATGTAAAGAGAGAACAAAAGAATCTAATTAAGCCAAGTTTTTGCTTCATTACCTTTAGTTTCTGAAATGATAAGGTTAAGCTAAAAGTTATTAAAAATTACAGTTTTATTAGTCTGTACATTGTAGGACATTTTCAGAGTCTAATATGTAGTTAGCTGGGAATTTGGCAAACATTTTTAAATGAATTTTCAGAAAAATATCTTTAAGTATGAATATTAAGATCAAAATGTAACCTGAAGAAAAATATCATTGAACAGAGAATTATTGAGAAATTTCAGATGTGTCAATTAGTCATAGTGAATATTTGAGAACATCGTTTCAAATTTTCAACCCATCATATGTTCTCAAGAAGCCCAATTCTTTGAGCCTTTGGAGCAAGGTTAGGAGCTGTTAGAAGGGAATAAGCATTACGAAGCCTGATGAGATCCATTGTGAAATACGGGGTGCGTTTGTGAGTAGAATTTGCCCCCAATATTGAGAGACCTGAAATATTCCCTACAAGTCATGGTTTCAGTTTTGGTCACGCTAAAGTCTCTCTCAAAGATCCAGCCATAGGTGAGAATACCTTCTCCTTCCTTTTTCTTTTCTCCAGCTGCTACTACAATGACCTTTTCAGCAGCCAAAATAATAGTTGCCATTTACTGAGAGCTTTCTATGTGCTAAATAGTTGGTATTCAATCTCCTGTCAAGTCTTTAAAGCAACTTTATGAGGCAGTCTCCCATTTTATTTATAGATAAACTGAGACCTAGAAAGGTTAAGTTTGTTATTAATTATTAAAATCAAAAACCTGTTTTTATTTTCCTTTCTTCAGATTTCTAGTTTGTGGGGTTAGAGACACAACCAGATACAATATATAATCAGAGTTTTGAGAATGTATTCAGTTTTTTGCTAGTACTGGGGTTGAAACAGGACCTTGCACATGCTAGGCAACCACTTTACCACTGAACTACTTCCCTAGCCTTTAAGTATTTAAAAAGGTTCCCAAGATTAAATAGTTCATTTGCCTCAGTGGAGAATGACTAATAAAATATAATATCACACACACACATATATATAATATGATAGCATATAATATATATCTGCCTCTTGTCTTCTCTTAGTAGTGCCCTGAAATCTCAAGGTTTTTTTTTTTTTTTTTTTGAGGTAGGCTCTTGCCTACCTGACCTGAAATTCATTATGTAGTCTCAGGGTGACCTCGAGCTCATGGGGATCCTCCTACCTCTGCCTCCCAAATTCTGGGATTGAAGGAGTGCGCCACCACACCCAGCTGAAATCTCAAGTTTTAACACAAGAATCTACATAATAGAGTCATACTGGACTCTGTAGGCTAGAGGCCAGATGGATGAACTTTGGGAGCCAGACATGAAGCCTCAAGTTTCTGCAGTCAGGCAATAATGTAAATAGGAGTTTCAGAGACCTTAAGTAGGGTATTCCTTTTCATCTCAATGGAAGGGCATTGGGAGATCTGTCCTTTGAGACTTGGGAATGGATTACTGGGTCAGTGCTACTTTTGGGGGTTATAAATTCAAAGAAAGAACCCCAGAAAATGACTAGACCACCTATGTTAGGCTTTTCAAATATCTCCAATGGTAAGAATGTAATGCAAAAAAAAAAATGGAAAAATAACTTTAGAACCAGACAGCATTGGAGCCTCCCAATTCCATTTTTTGCAAGCTGGGTGGTCTTGAACAAGCTAATTTATCTCCTCAACCCTTGCTCCCCTCATTTTTAAAAGGATATTAGTCCTACCTTACTTGAGTCAAATATTTATAGTATTTCATGCATAGCCATGTCTTATGCCACCACCTAGTATTTACAGAAGGTGAATTTGATCTTAATGGTGTGATTTTCTTGTCATCTTTTTACCTTGCTGACTTTTAAGTCATTGCAATCAAAAAGCTTGTTTTTGAAGTCCTCAGACAATTGTTTACTTATGATAAAGAAGCCCTATGTTTTCACAACCTAAAATCATCCTATATTTGAATAAAAGGAGTTCTCCACTTGAAATCTATCATCCCATTCTTAGAAAATACACAATCATCCATGCCAAGTAGAGACATTCTTAGCAGGATCTGACTTCATCCCAAGACAAGGAGCCAGGAGAGTGAATAGACAATCAGAGCATGGATTGCAGACATAGTGGAGATAATCAGTGGGAGGCCACAACTCTGTCTTACATTAGATGCTACACTTGAAAGGAAACGGTATGGAATTGTACCTTATAACTAGAGTTCTAAGCTCAGTTCTAGCATCTACTACTTTTAGGGCCTTGAGAAAGTCACATCCCCTTTTGGACATCAGTTTTCCCATATGTGTAATGTATGGGTAGGACTAGATAGGATTCTATGATGTTACATCTAAAAAGTCCTTAAAGAGTATGTGTTGCTGAGCTGAAAAGACAGCCTTAGTGACAACCCTCTTTTAAAAAATTGGCTCTTGTTTACAACAGACGTGACAATTTCAAGTTCTGTATATACTTCATGCAAACTTGGTGACACACTTGATGTTTAAAGTAGTCTGTGCCAAGTGCTAAGAGCTCATTATTTTTGACCCCATTGCCACCTTTGTTTCTAATGTAGTTCAAAATACAGTTTTTGCTAATATAATCAGACCCCAGAAAGCTCAACATAGCATCAGCCAGAGTGTAAATGGAGACTTGGTGGAAAGCTGGGATACATCAGGGCCAAGTATTATAGCTTTGATTTATAGAAAGGCAATATGTTTGGTACAGTCTGATATTTACAGCCCTGAAGCAGCATCTGGGGTGAATCTGGATAGTTGCTCAGTTCTGCTAAGATTTCCAAGAGTTGAGTCTGATCTCTTGGCCCTTGTCAATTGGAAATCACCATCTTATAGTTAAACTTCTCTTTCACACCTAAAGACATGGCAGAGAAGAATTTGGAAGGGGATTATTGTGTAACCAAAGTTAGGCAAGCAGTTTATGAACTCCCTTTCCAGTAGAGGTAATCCCTTTCCTGGCTAAGGCCTCACAGCCCCAGAAACATTATCATGCAGATTTAGCTCTCGCAAACTCAGAAGAGAAATTTCTACGAGTGGGACACCTAACTCCCATCCTAGGCAACAGGCAAGGCCTATGAAAATAGAATAGTGTTCCTTGAGCATTGAGCTCAGCTAGCATTTCACTCAGTGTTAGCCATGTCCCCCCAGACCACAAATAAGCACTTGTTTGCCCCCAGACTCTATTCTAGCCACCTTTGGGGATTTTTTTTCACCATAAGAACATCCTAAGTGTTCTTTTATTTTTAAGATATGTTCTTTTTCATTTTAATGTTTTTTAATTTATTTATTGACCATTTTTATACATATATACAATGTATTCTGGACAAATTCATCTCCCGTTTTACCCTATCTTGTTCTCCAACCCCTCTTGCTATACCCCCTTTTCTTCCCAACTTATTCCACTACTACTTTGATGTCGTCTTTTGTGGCCCACTGAGTCTAATTAGAGTTGCTTGCATGAGCATGGGTGGAGGCATTTTACAGAGCATGGACCACTTACCAGTGGCTATACCACTGAAGAAATATGTCCCCTTTCCCCAGCAACCATTAACTGTCAATGGCTCCTCAAGAACCCTGCCCCCACTAGAGCCAGGTGTAGTGATGCATACCTTTAATCGCAGCACTCATGAAGGTAGAGGTAGGAGGATCACCATGAGTTCGAGGCTACCCTGAGACTCTATAGTGAATTCCAGGTCAGCTTTAGCTAGAGTGAGACCCTACCTCGAAAAACCAAAAGAAGAAGAAGAAGAAAAAAATGAATCCCCCACTAGCCATGACAGAATGTTGATGGACCCAGTCTTCTGTCGGTCTACTATAAGTAAGGGCAGCTACTGTAAGCTCCTAAATACAATGTCCATGCCATGTCCAGAAGATAGCATTTCAAAGCACTCCTTCCCACCCTCCAACTCTTACATTAGTTTGGGCACCTATTCTTGTAGTGTTTTCTGAGCTTTGAAGGGGTGATATAGCTGTATGCGCCCTTTAGGGCTGAATTCTGAAAATTCACTTAAGTATTTTTACCAGTCATGAGTCTCTACATTAACCACTGCCCACTACAAAAATAATCTTCTCTATCAAGCCTGAGAGTAGGAGTAATGTATAGGTATAAGCATATATATGACAGTTTCATGGGCACAACATATCCATGTAATCAAACAATAGTAGTAGCTTTTCTCCTAGGGTCTACAACCTTCCCAGATCCAAGGTTTTGACTAGGTTTTCAGTACCAGGCATGAATTCCCTCCCCTGTAATAAGCCTCAAATCCAGTCAAACAGTAGGTGGTTATACCCATAATCTCCACCCCACTGTTGTATCAATGGGTACATCTTGCTTGGCTAGCTGAGTTGTGTAGCTCACAGGACCCACTACTGGGTAAGACTGTTGTTAAGTTTTCTTCCCCAACAGCCTGCATAGCCCCTGCTGGCACTATGACAATTAGCTAAAAGGTAAGAAGCTTCCTACTTAGTTTCAGCTTGATTTCTCAGTGTCATGCAACCAAAGCATGTTGTGCCCATCTAGTTCTTGTGGGCAACCAAAATCAATGACAATAGACTGTATTGTTAAAGGGACTCCAGGGACTTCCCTGTCCAACAACTCACTGGGAGATATCCCACACCAGGCACCAGAATTCTCCTTTAATAACCTTTGTAGTCTGTGAGGAGCATTATCCATACACAGAGAGTATTAATGTTTAAACTGTTTTTGTTTTGGATTATATTTTTAAATCAGTTAACAAAGAAGTAGGTTGCTATATAGAGTTATCATATGGCTTACTTTTGGTTAACTCTTTTCCCCCGACCTCTCCTCTCTCCCATTCCTGTCACCTCCATTGGTGCTTAAACCTTTCCATTCCGGTTTTCTATCCGTCTGCATTCATATCACATATGTTCCACTGTCACCTCCTCTAAATCTTCCCTTACCCTCCTCTGATATTGCACAGCTCTACACAGTGTTTACTATGTGTCAAGCACAGTTCTAACTGCTTTATGTGTATTAACTCAATGACTCTTCCCAAATCCTTTCTCTCCAAAGACAATTTGGGATAAAAATATGTGCTTGGTTAACTAACATATTAATTAACAGGATTAATCCCTCTTCTCACAACTTTCCACTGTTTTTTTTTAAAAAAGGAGAGGATAGTTAGAAACATGAGTGGAAAATAAAAACATTATCTCTAGAACTTGGCAGAGAATTGGCCCTTGTTTTTCTTACTCTGGACATGGGGGTGGTTCTTATATAGCTAAGTAGATATTTTTAACCAGCAGACAGACTAGGACAACTCAGAAAAAGATTGGATAGGGGGACTTGAGGCCAAGGGCTTGGCTGGGAATAAAGAGTATGCATTGTCCAAGGTCACCTGATAATAAGTATCAAGGCATATGAACTCAGATATGTCTGACTTCAAGGTTCTCTTCTCCCCATATAACATAAAAGGAAACATTTAATGTTTAACAAACAATCCTTTGCATGGGACCAGGCTCAGGCAGAAATTATTTTCCCATCTTCCAAACTCCAGATAAAACAGGACTAGGGATAGGGGATGAGGGAGAGGAAGGGGGAGTGTTAACCCAAACTAAAGGCAAATGAAAAAGTCATATGGCATTCTACTTCTTTGTTAGCTAAAGTTATTTTTAAATTGTTAAATTTAAATTGTATTTTAATAATTTTTAAATTTTTTAAATTATAAAAATACAATTTAAAAAAAGAGTTTGAACAAAAACAATTCTGAGTTACGGCTTGACCTTGGTAAAAGTTCATATTACCAAAGCTGCATTTTAATCAGCCTTCTAGGTCAGTAATTAGAACCATTACCTTCTCCTACTACTGGTGTCACCTTCCCTTTATACTGATAGCAGAGGTGCAAGGGAGCTTAGTTCTATATCCTGTGCCATGTGTTGTTTGGCTCTACAGAAAATCTCCATGTCCTCTTGAGTTTCAGATTTTTTTTTCTTTGTTCTCCTTTTTAAAAGGTAGATTCTTAGACTGGAGAGATGGCCTAGCAGTTAAGGTGCTTGCCTGTGAAGCCTAAGGACCCAGGTTTGATTCCCCAGTACCTACATAAGCCAGATGCACAAGGTGTTCCATGCATCTGGAGTTCGTGTGCAGTGGATGGAGGCCCTGGCGTGCCCATTCTCTCTTTCTGTCTGCCTCTTCCTCACTGTCACCCCCCAATAAAGAAATAAATAGGTATATTCTTATCAGAACCAGTTTAGAAAAAGGCCTTTTGTGGACAATCAAGAAATCAGTGCAGAATTAAGCAGAGCAGGATGAGTTTCTTTTATTGTATTTACCTCTGAAAATTCCTTTTTTATTTATGGATATTTTCTCATTAACATTAGGCTACCAACAGTAAGTCAAGAGATCTTGGGTCTTTCCCTTTTCCTTCTTCTGGTACTTCTCTCTTAAAAGAAAGTATGGTATTCCACCCCCCGCCCCAGAGTTTTCCTTCCAAGCCCTATGTTGCACCTATAGTTTATAGTCTTGTTCTTAAGATACTAATACTGTCCATCCATTCAATAAATATTTACTAAATTCATACTATATGCCAATCAGAGTTCTAGGCATTGGGGTTATGATTATAAACAAAAGTATTTTAAAATATTTTATTTATTTATAAAGGGAGAGAATAGACACTCCAGGGCCTCTAGCCACTGCAAACAAACTCCAGATGAATGTGCCACTTTGTGCTACTGGCTTTACCTGGGTACTGGGGAATCGAAGCTGGATTGCTATGCTCTGCAGGCAAGTGCCTTACTTAACCACTGAGAAATCTCTCTAGCCCAACAAAAGTCTTTTAAAAATATTTATTTATTTATTTCTAAAAGAGTCTGAGAGAGAGAGAAAAAAAATGGGTGCACCAGGGCCTCTAGCCAGTGTGAACAAACTCTAGACACATGCATGACTTTGTGTATCTGGCTTACGTGGGTCCTGGGGAATTGACCTGGTTTCTTAGACTTCACAGGCAAATGCCTTAACTGCTAAGCCATCTTTCTAGCCTCAAAAGTCTTTTAAAATTTGTCTTATATTCTATTATGGAGAGATTATGGTAAATAATTAATATATTTATCATGATGGTAAGTACTCTGAAGAAAATAATCCTTTGGGAACAGGATCTGGCATAACTTATTTTCCCACCCTCCAGAGCTCCAGAAACAGAGAACTGGGGTTGGGAGATGGGAGAGAGAAGAGGGGAGACTTAACCAAAACTAAAGACATATTTGAAAGCCATACAGTAACCCACAAGTTAAAGGGGTTGTTATTTTGTACCAGATAGTCAAAGTAGCCATCCATCAATGTAAAATTGAGGCCAGAGTTCTGTGTAGAGTCAGTGTAGCTTAGAGAAGAGAAATTCTGTGGCTAGTGAAAACCTGAGGCAGAAGTATGCTTGGCATGTTGGATAGCAAAAGGACCAGAGTGGCTGCAGTGGAATGAGCAAAATCACCATTTGGCCCACTTCTCATTTCAAAAGGAATAGAAGTACAGCATACACTGAAGAAGCTCATCATTGTTTTAAAAAGGATGTGAGCCAGGAGTTGTAGTACACATTGATAATCCTAGCACTCAGCAGGCTGAGGTACGAGGATTTCTGTGAGTTTGAGGCTATCTTTGGCCATATACTGAGTTCCAGGCCAGCTGGAGCCACAGAGTAAAACTCTGTCTCAAAAAAAAAATCAAACAAAATAAAGAAGCAAACCAAAAATATGTGAAATGAGGCCTTTGTAAAGGCCCACAGAAGAGAAAGAGTGGTAAATCGGCTCTTCCTACCACAGGAATTGCCAATATTTCCACATTAAAGCTTGGCTCCGTGGTTTACATCTGCAGGCCAGCTTTGGAAAGAATGTTGCAATCTCTGATGACTGCAGGGTTATGTAGGCCATATTTTAGTTTCAGAGTGGTCACACAATAGGAATTGTCCCCTCTGTTTTCCTAGATTTCTTTTATTTAAATAAAGTAATGTTTTAAGCCTACCATACCCTCTCTGAAGGATACCTACTGGCACATTGTCAGAGCAGGTCTCAAAAGGCTTTTGGCCACTGTCTCAATCTACTTAGAGGAGCCGACACCTGCAGAAATCTGGAGCCCACATTCATTGTAAGGACTGAGAGCTTCTTAAAGAAAAGCAGGCTGCAAGGAAAGGCTTTTGTCAATGAGAAGTAAATAGTCTTTGGAGCTAGAGGATGGTTAAAAGATCATTTAATCTAGCAGAGATCTTGAAGAGCCTCTGAGTCTACATTCCCTGTTCTGCATAATCTTTCTATGACAGAATCCGTACATCCATGTTTGTTCCAGTCTAGGACCTTTGCATTTATAATGTCATTCAATCACCACAAACCTATGAGGTAGATATTATCTTCACTTCACTACTGAAACCTCATATCTAGCCCAAGGTTGCATAGCTAGTAAGTGGCAAAGCCTCAACACAATTAAGTCTGGCTCCAATCTGACTTTGTAATTCTGTGCATGTATCTTCTTCCTTAATCCAGTTATAGAAAGAATACATGGTGTGTGTGGGGGGAAGCCATATTATTTAATAAGTGCTAAGGGGCCTTGTAGTCACCTATTCATTCTAAAATTCTGCCCTTGAGCAGAAATCTGTTCCATTTGTCTCTATTTCAGAGAGAGAGAATGAATGAATATAGAATGGAACACAGAGTGCTACTTTATAAAAACACGATCCCCCAATTTGTAAATATCAGTTCCACTTGTATTCTATTGTTTAAAACATAATTCCATGTTCTTACATCATAGGAGAGGCAAATAATAGTAGACATGGGTGCTTCATTAAAACTCAGTGACTTCTATGAATAAAGGATACCGGAAAGCACTAGGCATCATCTACAAGAGGATAGGTAGTTGTGGTGGTTTTGAATGTAATGCCCCATAACCTCAGGTGTTTGTGATTAAGTTTCCTACTTAGTTCCCACCTAGCCCACATAGTAGAGCATTTGAGAGGTGGAGCCCTGCTGAGAAAATGTGTCATCAGGGGCAGACCTTGGGGTTGAGGCCAACTCTGTGAGTGTGCAGAGCCAGCTTTTTGCTTTCTGGTGCTTGATATGTTGGTGCTTGCTATGATGTCTATGGTATAGATGTATGATGAAGTGAGCCATCTTCTTCCACTGTGGTGAGGCTCCCCTTGGAAACTGTAAGCCTGAAATAAACATAAGCTTCTTCTAGGTGGGTCTTTGTCCCAGCAAGGAGAAGGTAACTGCATCAGTGCTCTTCTAGATATGGGAACCATGGGTACATACAGGAATGACAGACCAAAGAACTGAAGGACCACTCAGTGGCTCAGTGGTTAATGACATTTGCTTGTAAATCCTACTGGCCTGGGTTCAATTTCCCAGCACTCATTTGCAGTAGCAAGAGACCCTGGTGTACACACATACACACACATAAATAAAAATATTTTAAAATCAGTAATTGAAGATATGTAAAAACACACAATAACTAACTAAGGGCATAAAGAACCAATTAAAGTGTTGAAGAGATGGCTCAGTCAGTAAAGTGTTTGCCATTCATGCATGGGGACCTAAGTGAGGTTCTTATAAACCATGCAGAAATGCCAGGCATGATAATATGCATTTGTTATCCCAACACTGAGGAAACAGAGACAAGAGAATCCCTAAGTCTCTCTGCTCACCCAGTTTAGCACACTAGGCAACTTCTGGGCCAGTGAGAGATCTTTTCATAAAAGATGAACAGCACCTGAGGACCTACACCTGAAGTTGTTTTCTGACCCTGACATGCACCAGCACAACATATGAACGTGTACACACATGCACGCATACACACACACATACACAGAACTAAGTTAGCATGGAAGTAGCCTAAGGTGTATGTAGGGAATATGAAGAAATAGTGACTTTTGGTAGAAGTTGTTATGATATATTGTTAAATATATGGAGGCATACAAATGTAATGCACATAAAATAATGTATGTGTACTTATGATGTACAATTTCACAAACTTTGTCATATCTATGCATCCTTAAAACTCTCACCACAATCAAGAGAATGTATTTGTCTCTTATGAAAGTTTACTCTTGTTCCTTTGAAGTTCCTCCTCACCCTGACCAACCCGTATCACTTCCACTTCAGAAAACTACAAATCAGCTTTCCGTCAATACAGGTTAACTTACATTTTCTATCATTTTGTATAAATGAGATTGTGTAGCATTACTGGGGTCTTTTTCTATTCGCCATAATTGCTTGAGATTGATTCAAATTGTTCCATGAAGATTTCATATAAATAAAATCATGTTATAAGCACTATTTTCCTAAATTCTTTATTTTGCTTAATTATTCTGAGATTAATAATTTCATGAATCAGTAGTTTATTCCTCTTTTATTTCCAAGTAGTATGCCTTTCCTTATAATACAATTTGTTTATTCATGAGTTATTGAGTATTTGAGCTATTTCCAGTTTGAGGATTTACAGATAAAGCTACTATGAACATTTTTGTGTGTAAGTTTGTATAACTAATATGTTTTCTTTAAAGAAGTCACATGGGGGCTGGAGGTATGGCTTAGTGGTTAAGGCATTTGCCTGCAAAGCCAAAGGACTCAGGTTCGATTCCCCAGGACCCACGTTAGCCAGAAGCACAAGGGGGCACACACGTCTGGAGTTCAGTTGCAGTGGCTGGAGGCCGTGATGCCCCCATTCTCTCTCTCTATCAAATAAATAATAATAATAATATTAAAGAAGTCACATGGTAATATTATGTTTGACTTTTTCAAAAAAGTGTCAAACTTTTCCTAAGTAATTTTCCCATTTTATTTTATGCAAAATGCTGTGAAATTCATGCTTTTAAAATATATTTGGTACACTTTTTCACTTAAGCCATTTGGGCCTGCAGAGTTCTTATTTAATAGTTTTAAAACTATGAATTCAGAGTTTTCAGTAGTTATAGAACTGATCAGATTATCTGTTTTATTGGGATACACACACATACACACACACACACACACACACACACACATATATATATATATATATATATATAGAGAGAGAGAGAGAGAGAGAGAGAGAGGTGGGAGAGAGAGGTGAGAGTGGAGAGAGAGAGAATGGGCACACCAGGACCTTCAGCTGCTGCAAATTGTATGTTTGCATCACTGTGTATTTGGTTACTTGGGACCTGGAGATTAAAACATGAATTCTTAGACTTCACTGTAAGCCATCTCTCTATCCCTGGGCTATGTTTTTAAATGTACTCTGATACTACACCATAGTCTGGATTCAGGGCCTTGCTCATCAGTATTCTACCACTGAGCTGCATCTCCAGTACCCATTGTACCATTTTTTATATTCCTACCAGCAATCAAAGTCCTCCTTGCAGCATCATGTTGGTGATATAGTGGAGAACATAGCTGCCTTCCAAAATACCAGTTCCTTTATATCCTTCCCCATGTAGTGTTTTCTCGTCATTTCAAAATGTTGGCCTTTCTGATAAGTGTTGCAGAAGTATCTCATTGTAGTTTTAATTTGCATTTCCCTGCTAACCTAATGATACCAAACATCTTTTTATTTTGTCAGCCATGTGTTGTCAGTTCAAATGTTGTGCCAATTTTTCTAAGTGGTATATTTGTTTTCTTACTGAGTTTCAGGAACTTTTATATATTCTTGAAAATATTTAACCCAATCTATGGTTATGTTTTTAATTCTCTTAGCAATGTCATGGAAGAAAGCACACTTTTTAAAATTAAGAACATACTTTGTATGGATACATCATGTGTTGGCACTATCTTTTCCCTCCTTCCTTACCCCATTCCACAGGGGTCCCTCAGTGGTGTTGATGGTACTCCCCATGGTGTCATGGGTTATGCTTTGTGGGAGCAGCAGTCAGTTATTGGGGGTAGGCAATGCCTCTTGGAATGACACCCCAACCTGTGGCTTTAAAAATCTTTCCACCCCCTCTTCCACAAAATTCCCTGAGCATTGGTGGGTGTGTTTTAAGTCTACGTTAGTAATAAGCTCATAGGAGCCTCTGTATCTCTGCTCTGGTAAATGTCGAGTATCTTCAAGGTCTGTCTCCTTTACCCTGGCACTGATTGTTAGGCTCACAATGGAAGCAGCACTTTTGCTCATCTCCCCAATTCCTCCGTGGTTTCAGCTGGGGCTTGGCTGAAGTGTGAGGGGTAGTTTAATTACCTTCTGAAAAAGAAAAATACTCTACAATGGAGAGTGAAATCAGCATAGGTTAAATGGGATAAGCATTATTAATTTAGGGAGAGTTTGATGGATGTAGCCCCTCTTTTAGCCAAAGACTAGTGGGAGCTTGACACTGGAGAGCATAATCTTTGTCTCCATAGGACACAGACCTGGATTCCAGGTCCAGATATGAATTCCTTTCCACTGAATGGATCTCTTAGCCAGTCAGCAAACCGTTGTTTACCTACCAAGTCTGTCTGTCACCGTTACACTGTTGTGTACTTCTTATCAAGCTGGTTGCTTCTAAGTAGCTTGGAAAAAAACACACATTTTAAACCATTGGCACATGTGTTTTTTCTACACTTTTTTGGTTCTTGTTTAAATGAGTAAAACCAGTCCATATTGTTGTATCTAGATAGAATAAGTAGTTGTTATGGTCTTTCATGGGACCATGTGACCTCATATATCTTAAAAGTGTGCTTGATTTTTAGTCAGCAGGTCCGGGTACTTTTTTGGGTGTCAGATGCAGAGCAGGGAACATGGCAGACATGCTTCCACATAGCTTAAAATAGTCAGGAGACAGACAACAAATCAAGTAAAATATATTCTATGTTAGAACATGACAAGAGATTCTAAAAACAAGACAAAATATAAAAACATGGGGAGAGAGATAGACATTGTAGGGTAAAGGGATATGTGCCAATACTTAGACACATTAACCTCGAGGGTCTGAATGAGGAAGGCATGTTTGGAATCTTGTAAAATGGAGAAAACAAGTTAGATGGTTATTTGAACAAAGATCTGAGCTCATCAGACATAATAAACAATCAGTGAAGAGGTCCTGGTGTGGGTAAGATTTAGTAAGGATAGTTGTAACAACTGTAACAGTGCCTGAACACAAAATGCTATTTCAAACAGAACCAGGAATTTGACTCAGAGCT
This sequence comes from Dipus sagitta, assembly GCA_036346955.1. Lineage (NCBI taxonomy): Eukaryota > Metazoa > Chordata > Mammalia > Rodentia > Dipodidae > Dipus > Dipus sagitta. The sequence goes on along the minus strand of CM070776.1, from coordinate 57,375,787 downwards.
ATGTCTCTAGTACCTACATGCCTGCTAATGTTTTGTATTTTCCTTTCAACATATGCTGGTCTCTGGTTGTTCATGCACTATTTGTATTCATTGTCTCACTTTTAAGCAAATGTGCCATGTGTTTCCAGTCATGCATTTTCTATAATGACCGTGGTCTGTGAGGATGTTCACTCTGGAATTTCGCTTCATGCTAGCCATTGGTATAGACATTGTTATTCTCACTGTCTGCCTAATGGTCCATTTTGACCCTTATTACATATGTGCATCATCCCAAAGTGTGTGCATTCAGGACAAAATTTCAATCTCTCGAGAAAGCAGAAAATCCTTGCATGCCCATGAAACACGACATAGCAATTCTAATCACACTTTTTCATGCCTTCCTCTAGCATTTTTATGGCATCCAAGGTACTTTACATCTGATTCTCAATTTTATTTTATTTCTATTTTTTGAACAGGTAATATACCACAGTGTGATATTTTATAAGAACAAAATAATATAGAAGGGAAAATAATTTTCCTTCCTCTTTCCCAAGCCAGTCATCATTTTTGCCTGGAGACAATGTAACTATATATTTCTGTGTCTTTTTCAAAATATTGATGTGTATGTATATACACACACACACACACACACACACACACACACACACACACACACGTGAGTGTGTGTATTTACCCTCTGCCTTTCAACCCACCCATAAAAAGTACTTTGAGAACTCTTTTCACTTAGGTCTTATCCTATTGGGTAGGTGTTGCTATGCCCATGTGTCCGATCAGGACAGATGGTGAGGCTCAGAGAAGGGAGTAAGTAGGAAATCCAGGGTTGGTGTCATAGATTTGTCTGTGCTGTTTCCTTTATATTGAGGTGGCCATGTGAATATCGATTATGGTAGGAGATATTTCCCTTGCCGGTAGTTAGAGGGATTAAGAAAATCCTCCCAATTCCTTTAACCACATTAGTATTCACATGGAAGACTAAGTGCAATGCTGGCAGGAACTGATAGGTAGCATTAGGGAAATAAAATTTTAATCTAGTTTTCTCATGGGTATTTTTATTCCTTCTCTACAGATCTATTTAGGTCCGCCTGAGGAGAATATTGCACCCCCAGTGCCTCCACCTCGAGTGACAGCAAGAAGGCACAAACCAATCACAATATCAAAGCGCTTGCTGCGAGAAAGGACCGTTTTCTATACTTCTCCCCTGGATGAAAGTGAAGGTCAGTTCTTACCTTCTGCATGGTCATTAGGCATGAAGAAAATACTAAGTGGAGGTGTGACCATTTTCTCCGTACGAAGGTAGACCTTTCCTGTTCTTTGGCTTAAAAGATAGTCAGGAGAAGGAAAACTATATAGTTTGTGTTCAGAGAAGGAATTAAATATTTGGAAGTTGATAGGGTAGGTAGACTCTGTAAAGGAGGCTGCTATGTGGTCCCTTACAAGGCCAGGGGTCAGTCCAAAATATTCTTAGATATGTGCTGCCAGTACAGTGAAATGTGTGAGTAATGCATGGTATGAATGTCCTGATATTTTAATGTGAATGCAGCTAATTGCTATGCGCCATGTCTTGCTAGAGACATGGTGAAATTACGATTATGATATGTTTCCATGGCTTCATGGAGTTACCAAGATCAAAAGAGACATAGATATGTGAGCATATAAACACCCAGTGAAATATAATGGATATAGGGAACTATATCCATTGTATGTGAGCCCCATGCTACTCTACTGAGACCAGTTGTACCAAAATTAACTGTAATCTCCATGTGGCCAAATCACATACTCTACTGTTCTTGTGAGCTTGTGAGCAAACATTTGACACAGTTAACTTTCTTTTCCTTGAGTCACTGAACTTGGCTCTCAGGACACTAAACTCCCCAGATTTCTCAGTAGACATTCTCTCTTATCTTCTGCAGATTTTATTTCTCTTCCTAACTTTGACATTTTGGAAGGTCCAAGAGAATTCTTATGCCTCTTCTCTATGCTATTTTCTTACATGATCTCTTTAGATATTATTAAAGAGCTCCAGATGATTTCCAGGTGTTCTTTTTTTTTCTCTCTAAGATTTCTGTCTCCACTTTATTGCTATCTCAAACTCCCTGTTCAGCTCTTCCCTGTGGATGACTCATGGGCATCTTAAATTTAAAATGGACAAACCACAACTTTTGTGGTGGGTGCTGGGAATGGAACACAAAACCTTGTAAATGCTAGATAAAGCCCTCTATCACTGAGCTATACCCCCAGCTCAAAACATAATTTTTTGGAGGTAGGGTCTCACTCTAGCCCAGGCTGAACTGGAATTTGCACTGTAGTCCCAGGTTGGCCTCAAATTCACAGTGATCTTCCTACCTTAGCCTCCCGAATACTGAGATTAAAGGCATGCACCACCACATCTGGCAAAACATAATTCTTTTTTTTTTCTTTCTCTTGAAGCTTTCTTTATTAGTTATGTACACAGTGTGTATACAGCCATGTTGGTACCATAGTTAGCCTCCTCCCTGTCCTCCCTCCTGTGCAGTGACCCTCCTCGTTGGGGAATGTGGGTTGTGCATTGTGGGGTTAGCCATCAGTTATGGGTAAGAGGCAATGTCTCTGTGCATAGTGTCCCAACATGTGACTCTAACAATCGTTCTGCCCCCTTTTCTGCAAATTTCCCTGAGCCATGTTGAGTTTGTCTTAGGTCTACTGCAGTGATCAGGTCTTTAGAGCCTCTGTGTCTCTGGATATTTGGTTTTAGAAGTTGAGTGTTCTCTGTGTCTATCTGCTTCAGCCTTGTGCTAGTACCAGGTTCAACAAGAAAGTAGCACTCATGCCAGGTGTGGTGGCACATTCCTTTAATTCCAGCACTTGGGAGGCAGAGGTAGGAGGATCACCATGAGTTCAAGGCCATCCTGAAACTACATAGTAAATTCCAGGTCAGCATGGGCTAGAGTGAGACTCTACCTCCAAAAACCAAAAACCAAAAACCAAAAACCAAAAAAAAAAAAAAAAGCACTCTTGCTCATTTCCCCAGTTACTCTAGGGTTTCAGCTGGGTCCGTAGTGAGGTGCAATTCACTGATTCTCTCCTCAGGATCTGCATCCATCTGAAAAAGAGAAGAAAATTCTCCAATGGAGAGTGAAGTCAGCACCAAATAAATGGGATAACCATTATTATTTTAGAGAGAATTTGATATGTGTAAGCCACGATTGGTGGCAGGTTGATAATGGAGAGTGGGCTCATTTTTTGAATATGGTTCTGACTTGTTTCCCAGGTCCAGCTATGGGTTCTGTTCGACTGATCAGATCAGTTAGCCAAATCAAGAACAGTTGGTTTCCCACCATGGCTGTGGGCCACTATTGCACTTGTGTGAACTTCACGTCAGGTTGTTTGCTGCTGAGTAGCTTAGACCATGAGTTGCTTAGAGAGATTCTTAATTCTCTATTGTTCCTTACCCTGATGTATTGTGATTTGTCCCATCTATGTAAGTGGAAGCCCCAATCACCCCACTGGAGAGGTCAAGAACTTTGTACTCATCCTTGATGATTCTTGTCCTTTTCCCCTCATATCTGATTAATCACTTCCTACCAGCTGTGTGTGCACATCCCATGCTATATACTCAGTTTCCAATTGTGATCATGCTGAGTGAGGCTCCAACATTTTGCCTGCTGTCCTTACTGGCCTGGTGGGCTATCTCTAATCCATTCCCCATAGTATCCAATCAAGTTTGCATCTCCTCAAAAACGTGTAGAAGATTACCTCATTACCTCTGCTCTAAACTTTCCCTCTCTTAGAATTTAAATAAAATTCTGTAGAATGAAATGTGCATTTTATGCTATATTCAGTGACACTTACATATATATCTGACCTTCAATTATGTGTCATGTTGCTTCAATGCCCTCTATGGTGTCTCTGTTCTAATCTCATTGGTCTTGCTATTTTTTATGAGTGTAAGGTTTACAAATGCCATCACTTCATAGAGATCTTCTCTGAGTATTCTAATAAAATGGGTCCTTCTCTTCCAATCACTTCCTATCCCTTTACAATATTTTATTTTATTCACAGAACCTACTACTATTTGTTGACATTTATTATCTGCCTTTCCTTTTAGAATGATAGATCTGTTTTTATCACTAACCTGTAGAATAATTTCTGCTATATATTATACATGTTTAGTACATATTTATTGAGTATATTGATGGTTGCATTAGAAATAATGAGGGGAAATGTATTACCTAACTTGCAGGATCATTTTCCTAAAAAGGAAGTGAAAAAAGAAAAAAAAAAAAAGAAGGGAACACTGAATGCTTATTCTGTTGTTGTACAATCTCATTTTCAGGGAATAAATTTGTTTACAATTTTCCCAAACATAAAGTCTATGCCAGCAGAAACTTTTTTATTAAGAACATATTTTGTATGGATATATCATGTGTTGGAAACTCTTGATATTCTAGCCCCAACATCAGCACAGCACCTGCTACCTAATAAATACCTAATAAATGGATGTAATAAATAAACGGACTGGGCATTAGTCAACCCGAGATCTGATTTAATTTTGTCCACTAGCCTGCTGATTAACTTGAGCTAGCCACTTCTCCTCTCTGGGGCTCAATTTGCCCCTCTGTGTAGGGAAGGCTTTATGCCAGGTATCCAGTGAGGATGCCCAGTCTACACATTTACCTTCACTTTTATAATGTCAAATGTTTCTCATGTCATAAATATATAATTTTAATTATATAGCTCAGTAGGTTGAACATATTTTTGTGTAGTCATCTTATTGCATTACCTAAAGAAAAGCCCCAGACCTTCCAAACTCTCCTTTTCCTCAACCCTTAGCAATTGCCAATCTACTTTTTGTGCTGCCTATGCTTGATATTTCATGTAACTGGAATCATATACAATGTAGTCTTTTGTAATAAATTATTTCAGTTATAATATTTTAGGTTCATCTATGCTAGAGTATGTTTGCTCTTTATTGTCAAGTCATGTTCCAGTGTATGAACATAACACATTTTGTTTATCCATTCCTTGGTGGATGAGCACTTGAGTTGTATACACTTTTTATCTATCATGAATAATATCATGTTATCTTTATTTAGAAAAAATACGTTGTACAATTAATTGGGGACTGCAAGCACTTTTTGAATTACATATCCCTTTGAAAGATATCTAATGTAATGTGTAATGTAAAGATATGGTTTATTGTGGTTTACTGAATTATGGTGGTGAAAGTGCAAATCTTAAGTTAAATTCCCTATTTGGGTGGAATCTGTGACTCCACATGAGTTGGGGAGGACAGAGATGGTTCTTTTGAGTGCAGTGGAGTCAATTTGGCCAAAATGATAGCAGTTGTGAAAATGAGTACAGATTTTCAAGATTAAATGTGTATGCATGTATCAAAACGAAACGATTTTAAAGGTTATCATTAATCTTCCTTCTTTGCACCAATTTTTTGCAGATGAAATCCAGCAACAAACTCCTAATGGTACTATAACTAATGCCCTCGAACTCCCCAAGCTGCCACAGAACCTCAAACTACCCACACAGAGGAGTGGGGAAGCTGATCTTGGGAGGAAGTCTCTAAGCAAACCTGTTTCTGACTGTAAATCAGAACCCTCCCCTGAGGTGGATGTGGGGAAGTTGGTGTCCAGGCTACAGGATGGAGGGACTAAGGGCACCCCAAAGTCTACCAATGGACCTGTGCCAGGATCTGGGCCCACAAAGACCCCTTCTTTCCACATAAAGAGACCAGCTCCCCGGCCCCTGGTTCAACACAAGGAAGGTAAGTGTTTGGGAATCCTTTGGGAGCCAGAACCAAACTAATTTTCACTTTGAGAACTTTCTGAATTTGAGGATTTCCTTCTCTCTGTCCTATCCTTATTACTTCTCTCACCCTTCCTTCCCTGGGTCCTTCCCTTATTTCTTCTTTTTGAGACAGTATTTCATTATTTATCCCAGGCTAGCCTTGTACACGAAATCCTATTGCCTCAGCTGGGATTACAGGCCTGCGCACAGTGCCTAGCCAGAGATTTCTTTAAAGGGGAATCAATTTCCATTTATCACACATTGTAATAGAGCACAGGTAGAAAGATATGGTGTAGAGTGGGAGACAGGGTAGCAAGCATAATAGAAAAATGTCAGGAATGAAATTAGTGCACACAATGTTTGTCATGAAGCCTTACACACATACTAGAATAGCATAACAGATTTGGCTCTGAAGTTTCTAAAGAAAACAAGAAAGAGAACAACCACATTGGCTATATAATTCCAAGTTAAGAGAAAAAGAAGCTCCTTGTCCAGGTAAGGCACAACTAGTTTTGAGGCTGGGGGAAAATTCTCCCATTGTTTGTGGCATAGAGCAACCGTAGTACATGCTGATGATATTGACTTAGGACACAGTTTATTCTGTGTAGAGAGTAGTACAATATCTACAGAGTTATTGATTCTGAATTCTCTGACATGATCTTCTGATTCATCACAGTTAGTTATCATCTTTGCACCTTGGCAAATCTGTGTGGTAGTTTGAATGTAAAATGTCCCCCTTAGACTCATGTATTTGAATACTTAGTCTCAAGTTTGTGGCATGGTTCCAGAAGGTTGTGGAACCTTTAGGAGGTGGAACCCAGAAGAAGTGTGTCATGGGGGTAGGACTTCAGGTATTACAGCCCAGTCCCACTTGTCAGTCTCTCTCTCCCTCTCCTTCCCTCCCTTCCTCTCCTTCCTAGCTGTTGATGTGGTGGTATGATGCTGGATTCCAGCTCCTGCCATGCTTTCCCCACAATAACAGACTCTACCCTCTGATACCATAACCAAAATAAACCATTTCCTTCCTTAAGATACTTCTGGTCAGGTATTTTGTCCCACAAATGAGAAAGTAACTAATGCAATCTGTATGATGAGAAAAAGAGCTCACTCACAAATAGTTACTAGGATTCAAAGAAATACCAAATATCTGACATATAATAAGCAGCTTATATGTTATTAATCCCTTCCTCTACCCTGCCCTCCCACCCTACAATTTGCCTCTTCTATGGAGATATCTACTCCTGTTTTGAAGTCATGTATTGACCATCATATTAAAATTAGTAGAAAGTTGGGTAACTCCATTTATACTTCCATGGTAAAATTTGGTCTGGCTGTTGCCCACCTTTGAGACCAGCCACATGCTCTCAGCTTAGCCCATACAGTATCTCAGTCCTACATATCAATTCTGCCACCACCATCTTTGGCTATCGAATTCCATCCCAGTGTCATCACCTCTGTCCCTTCCTGCATATTCCTTTTCCATATGCTGCTGGCCACAGCTGCCATGATCTCACGGTCTCAGATAATGATGTGATTTGTCCAGCTTCAGCCAGATTTTCTCTGTCTGAGATACAGCATTGGTAGACTTTGCTTTCTGCCCAGTCATTTAGCAACAGGCTGACATGGTACAGTTTTTCTCAAAGTCCCCAGCCTCCAGCCTTGGCTACAGAAAATGTAAATGACACAGTTTAGACCTAAGTGAAGATTAGCTAAATGTCTGGTATAGTTGCCTCCTTAAGCCCTACCCACCCATCTTCTCATACCTGCCTCCCTATTTTCCTCCATATTTTGGCTGGTGTTATGTGACAGATTCTTGAATACCATAACTTTTGGTGATTTAGGAAATGCTGCAAATTTTCCTGCCCCTTGGCTATAGCTGATAGTTAGCTCCTGATGCTGCAAAGTAGCCTGAATGGCAAGGTCAGAGGGAGTGAGCTGTCATTTCAGCTCACCCACTCTGGACCTCACAGTTATCACTCAATTACAGCTCCATTATTGAGGCTGCTTCATTGATTTAGTGATATAAATGTGTTACTGTCCTGCCTGCCACCATGTTTATCTCTTTTAGTGGTCCAACATTTGGGTGGACTTAATATGATCCCTATTTTTCTTTCTCAGCAATTAAAAATAGAAAAAACATGGCACATATCAAATTGCTTTCTTCCATGACAATCAATATCGCAATAAAACCAATAGTGTTTGCTGATGAAATTTTATCACACAGCCTTTTCTATTCCAGACATAGAGCTGGTTCCTTTCTCTTATCTTCTTCTATTGCATGTAATCATTGTGGTAAGCCTTTAGGGTAGATTTTACCATACTCATTTCATAGATAGAAAGACTTGCCCCAAATTCCTCGGGATATAGGATGCAAAGATAGAGCTGGAACCTGTGCTTCTTAGGTCCAAGATTAGGATACTTATACCATATTCTTATTTTTGTTGCTACTTTAGTCACCTTCCACTTTCTGTTTATTCAAAGGCATCCAGTTTTTGCATGTGCAAAATTGTACAAGCCCTCCTTTCCTTCACTTTGTATTCCTTCCTCTTTCATAAATTATTTTTTTAGATTACCATGTAAAGAGATGGGTTTCATCTCGTGGCATCTTCACACATATGTGCCCTTATACTGTGTTCTTATTTGTTTCCCTCCCCGTGCCATCCTCCATGACCTCCCCCTTAAGATGGTTTCCTTTCCTCCCCAAGTTAGTTCCCCCTTCTTTCTTATTACTTGTATTGCAGTATTCTATTTTCCACCTCCCTTAATATCTTTCATCTTTCTTATTAACATTTTCTAGTTTCTATACACACACACACACACTTAGTCACTTAAAATACGTTTTATACATAAAAGAAAACATGCAGTATTTGTCTTGATGTTACTGCCTCTTACCAGTTTTGGCTTCCTGAAAGGCTAGTGTGTGCCTTCGCTAATTTGTTTATATATGGCACTAAGCAACATGAGACACCAAGTAAAAGGCCACAGTCTTACCTTGCACTGAATGGTTATGGGTGATGTTGTCACACAAGAATCTGGTCCAAGCCTACTATGATCCATGTTCTCATGGAGGGAGAGAGCATTCCAGTAAGAGCAAGAGGCAAGAAGCCTTTCATTCTGCCTGAGGTACTGAAAGGAAAGTGGAGAGCATATCACACAGGGTCCTGTGGCATGAGTTTTGAACCCCTGCTTATCTCCTTTCCCTTGTCTTGAGAGAAAAGATTTCATCTTGTGGAATGCTCCTGGGTTTGGAGGAAGGACACTTACAAAGCCTTTCTCAGTCACAGGGCCATCAATCCTTCCCCAGGGTGAGTAATAATGTGAGTGGCACTTCCATCTGCTCTGAAAGTATTCAGAACAAACTTGCTCCTGCCGTAATGGGTGTTGCTGGCTATTATCCACATTTTCTTGTTTGTACTTATTATGTTTTAATAACCTACTGTTTGGTTTTTATGCTCTGCCTTTCCTGGAGTCTAACTCCAGATTGTTCCACAAGAATAATTAATGGCTAAGGTAGAAGCAAAGCTATATGATAAGCATGGGAGAATGTTACTGAAAGCAAGAGATCATTCTAGATGTCTGAGAGTGCCTGTATGAGGAAGCAACTTCTACCTATTCTGTTCCCTAAGGTTGGGTAGAGATGGATATAAAGAAAAGTAGAAGCCGGGCGTGGCGTCGCACGCCTTTAATCCCTGCACTCGGGAGGCAGAGGTAGGAGGATTGCCGTGAGTTCGAGGCCACCCTGAGACTCCATAGTGAATCCCAGGTCAGCCTGGGCTAGACTGAGACCCTACCTCGAAAAACCAAAAAAAAAAAAAAAAGTAGGAAAAGTTATTGAAGACCAAAGACTGATGATTGTTGGGTCCCTAGAAATCTATAAATTCTAAGGTTATTCAGTTACCATCATTTGACAGAGGATAGAGAAGGAAGTGGACATATTGGGCAGGAGAAGATCAAATTTATAGTGAAAGCCAGGTTTTAGACAAAAATTCAAAAGAAATAAAAAGGAAGTACAATTTTATGGAAAGACCACAGGCCCAAGGGAATTTGTGGTTAAAAGTCCATCCTCCAGTCTCTTAGCATGAGCCTGAATCTTGGCTCTGTCTCTTCTGGCTATGCGACTTCGAACAAATTATAACCTCTTTGAGCTTTGTTTCCTTGTTTGTTAAATGTGGATCATAATTGTTCCTATTGGATTGCTATAATGAGAAAGGATGACACATGTGTACTTGGCCCATCCTGAGTACTATGTAAGTGGAAGTGGTTGTTTGGCTCTGATAACAGGCTATCAGTAGCTACCCAGTTGTAGTTAGGTCAGCTTCACTTCTTTGAGTCTGATTCTCCTACTGGGAGGGGGACAGTACCTCTGTTACAGGCACGGTTTTTGTAGGCATTAAATTAGATGAGGTTTACAAAGCATCTGGTAATATAGTAAAGTCTTAAGAAGTGGCAGACCCAGAAGCTGGGGATTCTGGAGCCAAAGGGAAGCCTCAAACCTAAAATGAAGATGGCAAAAAGGGCTCAAAACTATGTTTACCACCCCCAACATGTCTCTAAATGCAAATATTCAAAAAGAAACAAGCATCATTGAGGAGGAAAGGACAAAAAGGGATACTTAACCCTTCCTCTGTATCCAACTCAAGTCTCATTTGACCCATGGAGTTTGCAGGCAATCCTGCTCCAGGGGACTATACCTTACCTCACTTTTTGAGCACCAAAGTTTGGATTTTACTTACTTACTAATTCAATTTTAAGACCCTGGGGAGAGTCTGTCAGATCATTTGTATATATTCCTTGTGAAAGCATGAGTTTAGACAGAGAAACTCCCTGTATGTTGAATACTTCCCTTTAGGTTTCAGACGAACCCTGAAACTTGAGGGTTTCATGTTTGAATCATGTATAGCTCAGCTAGAGATCTAAAAAGTGATTTTTTTTCATTGTCCTTCTAAAAGACTGAACTACATTTTTCATTACTCAATAAATATTTGTTGAATATCTGCCGGTTACATGTCAAGCAATTTACTTGGGTCTCTGGGGAAGACAAAGATGAATCCCACCTGTATCTGGCTCTCAAGTTGCTCCCATTCAAATAGGGAAAAGAGATAGAGAGCCATGAAAACAAAGAGCCAAAGTACAGGATTCTAGTACAAGACAGTCAGTGCCTTAAGAGCTAGAGAAAGGAACTTGGAGCATCTTACACTTCCTAATAGTCATGGCACTTAAGCTGATGCAAATTTGGGCATGTGGGAATAGGATAAAGAGCATCTTGGAAAGAGAGAATTAATTGTAAGACATGCACATGGAGCAATAAATAATAATGTTTGTCTGGACTGTAGAATATGTGAAGAAGAATGACGAAAAGTTAGATTCGAAAGAACAGCTGAGGCCAAATGGAAGAGGATAGTGAATGCCAGGTTTAACATTTTTTTTTAGCATTTTCTGCACGAGAGCCATGAAATCTAAATGTATTTTTGAGAGGATAAGGTAGGGAGAGAAAAAGGAAGAAATGTGGGCTTTCAGAATGCTCCAAAAACAGCATACAAAAGTTAGCAGGAAGAGACTGAAGCCTAGAAACTGATATAAGCAAACTTACCTGCAAAACAGACTAATCTTCACATTGTACTGATAGAGAAATGATCTGCTGTGATTTACAAAAGTTGCTTTTAGTACTAAGACTAGAATATATTTTTTTCCTTGACTTCTGGTTATGTAACTCTTCCCTCCCTGCATTGCTAGTTTGACATTGTGGCTTAACTGGGTCTGAGACAATTTAGAAACAAGAAAGAACACTGGGGTCTTTTAGCCAAGAAAATACTTTGCTGTTACTTCAAAGCCTTAGTTGTAATGAATCATCAACATGGAGTTGCCTATAAAAGTCCCAGATGGATAAACAGTTAATGATGCTTGCTTTCTAGATCCTAGGTTGATGTGCATTTCGATGTGACTGTAAAAGGAATGAATGGGGTTCCTATTTGGGGAATGTCACATCATTTACTCGTTAAGAAAAATGACTTATAGAATGAGCGTGCCTTCAGGTAGAAATGTTTTCTGGTTCTGATAGTGAGCCATATCCTTCCTGTCCAACAACCATGAGAAACAAGATAGCACTGTCAGCTCTGGTCACTCATGAGCTGCTTGAAAGAAGCAATGGCAAGTTCTCTAGAGGTTTTCAACGCAGGATGTATATCACAGCACAAAGGGAACATTGAAAATATTCATATGCAGGTTCCATACCAATTAAGCTAGGATCTCTGAGGTTAGGGTCCACGTACTATGTAATACCTAAGGCTCTTTACATATTCTTTATATGTAGCTAGGGTTAAAAGCCACTACGGAACTGGTAGTTGGGACAGTATGTTTCAGAAAACACAGACATGGATCTATTGCTGATGAACTGAACATTTTCTTCTCACATTTGGAGTATCTTCTCTGTACAAAAGGCATCATATTTTTTGTAATATTGTGGCTAGTCAGCGCATAAAGCACTGAATAAAGTGTCATACTAATTGGAACAGAAGTGATATTCCCTGAAAATATAACTATTGTTTGGGGAAGTGACTCAGTGAACAAAGCATTTGCCTTGGAAGTGTGAGGAAAGGAGTTTGGATTTTCCAGCACCCATATAAATGCCAGTTGTGGCATGGCGGCACTCAGGAGGCAAAGACAGAGGATCCTGGTGGCAAGCTAGGGAGCTCTGTGTTCAACCAAGAGACCTTGACTCATAAATGGAGAGTGATGAAAGAAAACACCCCAGTGCCAACCACCAGCCTCCACACATGGGCACACATGCATGCACACTTCCATACAAAAAGGGTATTTAGGGGCTGGAGAGATGGCTTAGCAGTTAAGGCACTTGCTTGTAAAGCCTAAGGACTCAGGTTCAACTCTCCAGGTTCTTTGTAAGCCAGAAGCAGAAGGTGATACAAGCACGCAAAATCACATGTGCACAAGGTGGAATAACACCTCTGGAGTTCGACTACAATGACTTGAGGCCCTAGAACACCAATTTTTTTCTCTCTCTCTTTCTCACTCTTTCATAAAAAATTACAAGCAGGGTAGTTAGGTCTGGGGATATAGCTCAGTGATAGAGCATGTCTAGCATGTCCAAGATCTTGGGTTCAAACCCTAGTACTAAAAATAAACAAAAGAAAAATAATAGATAATAACTAAAGTTTTTGTATGTATTTATTTGTAATTTTATATTACTGCTAATAATAACACAGCAGACACTGGGGAAAGTAGTGGATATGTAATCAAATAAGGGTGTCAGTCATTACTCTGTCACTGTCTAACTGTATGATATGGATGAGTGAGTTCACCTTTTAAAAAATTATTTATATATTTACAAGCAGAGAGAGACACAGAAACAAATATACAGAGAGAGAAAGAGAAAGAGAGAGAGAAGATGGGTGCACTAGGGCCTCCAGCCACTGCAAACGAACAAGACACATGTGCTACCTTGTGCATCTGGCTTATGTGGGTACTAGGGAATTGAACCTGGGTCCTCAGTCTTCTCAAGCAAGTGCCTTAACCACTAACCATCTCTCTAGCTTAGGTTTTTTTTTTTTTGAACCTTAGTTTCTTTCTCTGCAAAATGAGAAGAATATGAACATTGAACATTGTTCTTATCTCCCAAGCTTACTGTGAACATCATCTAGGAGCGTGGTTTGAACAGCATATAAAGTTTGTTAGAGAAAATGGATTCTTATCACTTTGGTGTAATTCTGTATACCCAGCCTGGTGCCAGGGGGTATGGCCTGTCCAGAAATATAAGGTCTAGGTTAGATTGGGAGCCTGAAGCTATAAGTGTGCACATGAATAATGTTTTGCTCATTCCTTTACTAATATCACCCATTCTGTATTATTATCATCGCTTTTCATACCTATTTCCACAGGATGTATAGGTGAATAGTTTTTTTTTTTTAATTCACAAGAACGTGTCATGGGTTGGAGAGATTGCTCAATGGTCAAAGCTGTTGCCTGCAAAGCCTAATGACTCAAGTTCAATTCCCCAGTACCCATGTAAAGCCAATGCACAAGGTGGCACATGTATCTAGAGTTTGTTAGCAGTGGCTAGAATTCATGGTGTATCTGATCTCTTGCTCCTCTCTCTCTCAAATAAATAAATAAAAATATTTTTTAAAAGAATATGTCAGCACTTGATGAACATTTGCATGGCCAGAATACTCAGAAGTGAGTCTAGGGCTTGCTTTGATGCAGCAGTGAGACCAGTTTTATAGAGTGGAGCTGCTAGATAAAGAACAGGCCTGGTCCCTGGGACAGTGATTTGGCTTATGAAGAGTCTTGAAGCTGGGTGTGGTGGCACACGCCTTTAATCCCAGCACTCGGGAGGCAGAGGTAGGATGATTGCCATGAGTTCGAGGCCAACCTGAGACTACATAGTGAACTCCAGGTCACCCTGAGCTAGAGGGAAACCCTAGCTCGAAAAAAAAGAATCTTGAATATATGTTAAGAAGTTTGAATTTTACGGTGCATGTTTTAGAGCTATTCCTCTTGAAGGAGAAAGATAACAGTATAAACTTAATTAACTCCTATCACAGTATTATATGGAGTCAATTTCATGTTGTTATTTTTGCCTTAAACAATTTGTAGAAGAAAGAATGACTATCAGGATCTACTGACAAATGTTAAGTAGATGGGTGTCAAGATCTACTAGCACCCTTGCATGGCTGTGCACGTACCTATTTCAGTATTGTCTCCATCAAGGCATGAGGCATTTTGTGCACTTTTTGTTTTTGTTTTTGTTTTACTTTCATTTTATGAGACAGAGTCTCACTCTGTAGTTCAGGCTGCTCTTGAACTCATGGCAATCCTCCTGTCTTAGTCGCTCACAAGTGCTGAATTATAGATGTGAGCTACCATACCCAGCTTTGTGGACTTTTTTTCTACTTCATATTATTCCACATATATTCTTTTATCTTGACTTTATCTAAATCTTTATCAGTTTATACATAATATGTGTTACTTAATTGCCTGGATATCCATGGCCTCACAGTGCCTGACACTACCTGCACAGGACCATCATAAAAGGAGGAAAAGATCATGACATCAAAATTAAAAGAGAGACTGATTGAGATGGGGAGGGGATATGATGGAGAATGGAGTTTCAAAGGGGAAAGTGGGGGGAGGGAGGGTATTACCCTGGGGTATTTTTTATAATCATGGAAGTTGTTAATAAAAATTTGGAGAAAAAAGAAATGAAATATTTGCTAGCTTCTGTGACTTGATCTGACTTTTTGCTGTTAAGGTGCACATTTTTGTGCCAGCTGGTTTTCCTTATTTTTTCTCTCTTTAATAAATTTCTTTGAGTTTTTTTTTCCAAAGTGGAATTACTATGTCAATACATACTAATTATTGCATATGTATGATTTTGTATTTAATCCAAATTGTTCTGGAATGTTTGATGGTCATCTAGATAAAATGAATCTAGATTATAGTGAACAGTATACTTGTTTTACCATAATGTTGCCAAACCATTTTATTAAAATATATATTTATGTTTTTTTTTACTAACTTGGAAACCAGAGATGTGGGAAATGGAAGATGAGTTAGAGTACTTTAATACTGAAAGCGATCTATATTTTATTGGTCATGGATTTCTCAAATTCAAATTCATCATCAAGCATTTACTAAGCACCTACTATATGCCTGGAACTGTACTAACCATATCAGTGTTAGCATACATTTTTCTGTTTCTGTAAGATAATGTGCTACTGCTCTTGATTGCAAAGTGAGGAAATTTACATTTAAGAGTTACATGCCAAACCTAATAAGATATGTGAAGTTCTGGGCTTCAAAAGTAGACTCTGAAGGACAGCTGCTAGAAGAATTACCAAACAAAAAGAATTGTTGGTGGTCAGTTTGAAATGGGAGCCAAAGAAGATGGCCCAGGTTGCCCAGTATTAGATACAAACTCATATAGAATATTCTTGTTTGAATATTCAAGTCCCCTGTTGTTGTTCTCTCTTCCAGGTGATGCTGACAGTTTTAGCAAAGTACGACCTCCAGGAGAAAAACAAGTAATTATCCGTCCCCCTGTGAGACCACCAGACCCTCCCTGCCGAGCTTTTACTCCACAGAAGCCAGAACCCAAGCCAGATATGGCTGGCAATGCAGGGGATATCCCATCATCTGTGTAAGTAGGGGTGTTCTTCAACTTGGCCTAAAGTCTGTGTTAGGCCACTAGGAATTCATTCAGGATCACTGTTTATGGGTCCTGAATTTATGCAGCATAGAACACTGGAATGTCATTCATTTCAAAATCTAGGTGATCCAGCTATGTATGAAGTATTCTTTTCAACACCCAAAACTGGGCTATTTCCCAAATGTTGAAGACTTTAAGTTTTATTTCAAAGTCTGCTAGGGAAACTCCATTATTTTTATCTGCCCTGATCTTTGTCAAGGTAGAAAATTGCTTTCTGTTTTCTGCCCACTGGGTTCTGGAAATTTCATCCTAATTTTTGTGTTATTGCTATTGGATTTAAACTAATTTAATGAACACAATTTTATTGTATTTATGCTTGGAGTCTGTGTGTGTGTGTGTGCGCGCGCACGCGTGCCTGCATATGGTATATATGTCTTTCTTCTTTTTCTTTGCAAAGGATCAGTTTTAAAAAATCTTCCAAAATGACACAGGCTTTCTAGAGAGCCTGTCACAGAGTAAGAGGTGTGCTGACATCTAGCAGGCCTTCTGGAGGATGGACAATAAACCAGAAGACCAGGGAAGGAGCATCTTCTAGGGACCAGACTTGCTTATTCACAACTTGGCTATTCTATATACTTAGCCAGCAACCTCAACCGTTTTAGCATCTTGCCTCCTGATCTTACATTTCCTTGTGTCTCTTGTTTTTTTATAATTGTAAAATTGGGAAAGAACAAAGTTTCTATATTTTTAGCTAGTTACCAAGGAATATTTACCAAATGCCAGAAATAACACTGTGAAACCAAATACTAGTTTTATTTATTACTCACTTCCCTCTCAAAAAAAAAAAAAAAGAAAACTGAATGGGCAATAAATTATTCTAAAGGAACAAGGAGCAAAGGGTCCCACTTGTGGTCTTTAGGGTGCCTATTACCTGTTGGCCATTCCCCATTCTGATATTTGACTTTCTTCCAAATCCTTTTCCCTTTGCCAGAAAAGTGGGGCCTACCATTGATTGGTGACCCATATAATGCAGAGCCCCCGTCTCCTTTACATTGGAGCCTACCATGCATTGGTGAGCCCTATAGTGCAGAGTCCCCCTCCCCTTTACAGTGGCCCTGGGTTCTCACTTGTGTTCCAGAGCAACTCACACAACTTAGTTGGCTTTTTTTTTTTCAGGGTGGCTTCCAGGACCAGGTTCTTTGAAACAGCTTCCCGGAAAACTGGAAGGTAAGGGACACAGGCAAAAAAAGAGAAATCAAATCCCTTGCTTGTAAATGCATCCTGAGCATCCCATTGCTGTTTGCTCTTCTCTTTCCCTGTTTCTCTATATTTCATGTGTTCTGTCTCTCTCCTTCCCTCCCTCTTTCTTCTTTTCTCTCTCCCCCCTCTCTCTGTTCACTTCCCCCTTTTTATCTTTTCATGTGCTTCTGTTTCTCATCCGCTTTTATGTTTTCTATCACATTTTTCTCACTTGTACTGTCATCCTCAGTATCTTTATATCACTGTTTCTCTGCCTGCATCTCTATTTCTCTTTGTGTCACTCTTCCTATCCATTTTCTTAACTCACGTTTCTGTATCTCTTATCTCTTTTCTTCCCCATTTCCATCCTTTTGTCTATTCCTCTTTCTCACAATGTATGCATTTACACATACTTGTATGCACATAAACATGCACCCCAAACTCTATTGAAAAAGCTTTACAAGGATTAAAAATATCTTTCAGTAGATAAGGAGTTTGTGATACAACTATTGGTACCTGAGTTTGGAGCTCCAGACCCTAGGTAAAAGCTGTAAAAACCAGAAGCTATGGAGGGCTTCTATAATCCCAGTGTGCCTACAAAGACAAGGGAGGTGTAGGTAGGAGAATCTCCCAGGATGATGAACAACAAAGAAACTGCACCTAAAAATGAGGTGAGAGATAAGAAATGACCCAAAAGTTGTCCTCTGACCTCCACATGTATGCTGTTATATGCTTGTACCCACCCTCACAACATGATCATGTACACATAAGAAAAGAAAGAAAGGAGGAATAGAATAAAGGAAGAATTGTGAAGAAAGGAAAGTAGAAAAGAAGAAAGAAAGGGAAGGAAAGAGAGAGGGAAGATAGGAAGAAGGAAGAGAGGGAGGAAAGACCTTTTGTTTTTTTCTTATTTTGCTTATTGAGACTTCATTATAATGGAAAAGGACAGCTGACAGGGAGGTGTAGGGGATAACATTGTACCACCAACAGCCTCTTCAAAGGTAAGCAGTCAGCCTGGCAATGATTTTCAAACTGGCTGTACTTCTAAATCCCTTGGAAAACTTGGAGGAAAAACCCCCATAGACTCCTGGCTTATAGACTAAAATCAATAAAACAGATCTCTAAAGTGGGGCCTAAGGTCCATTAGAAAACAAATGTTTACTTTTATTTATTTGAGAGCAACAGACAGAGAGAGAAAAAGAGAGATAGAGAGACAGAATGGGCGTGCCAGGGGTTCCAGCCACTGCAAACGAACTCCAGACACATGCACCCCCTTGTGCATCTGGCTAACGTGGGTCCTGGGGAATCAAGCCTCGAACTGGGGTCCTTAGGCTTCACAGGCAAACACTTAACCGCTAAGCCATCTCTCCAGCCCTAAGATCCATTTTTTTTCTCTCTCACCCACCTCCTCTCCCTCCACTATTCCATCTTTCTTTTCCTCCCTGACATTCTTCCTTACTTTTTTCTTTTCCTCTCTCCCATTCTTCCTTACATTTTTTTCAATTATTTATTTGAGAGAGATAGAGAGAAGAGAGAGAGAGAGAGAGAGAGAGAGAGAGAGAGAGAAAGAAAGACAGAAAAAGAAAGAAAGAAAGAAAGAAAGAAAGAAAGAAAGAAAGAAAGAAAGAAAGAAAGAAAGAAAGAAGATGGGTTTGCCAGGGTCTCCAGCCACTGCAAACGAACTCCAGATGCATGAACCACCTTGTGCATCTAGCTTAAGTGGGTCCTGGGGAATCGAACCTGGGTCTTTTGGCTTTGTAGGCAAGCACTTTAACCACTAAGCCATCCCTCCAGCCCTGCATTTGTTTATAAAACTTCTCAAATGCTAGTACAGACTGTTCAAGAACTGGGCATTTGGGAGTCTTTGGACAAGAACACCTTGAGAAATGATTGTGTAGCCTTCAGGGCATCTTCTCAGTTTGTTCCATGTTGCTAGTAAGAGAATTTAAAATTGTGCTTCCTAACATGGAAAAAGAGTGAACCCTTTCTGGTCAGTTTAAAGCAGAACAATATGCCTTTACCAGCAGTGGGCTGGGTTAATTTTGACATCCTTTGTCAAAACCATGGGACCCGATTCACCAAGCTGTAATTCTGTAGGGCAAATTACCATAACACAGCTTAGTTACTATAAGCTCAGCCAATTTCTTCGTAAACAATAACTTAAAATTTCAAAGAAAATGAAGTAGAATCCCAGATAAAGTTTTTTTTTTTTTGTTATCTAGATATATTGCTCACAGTTCTAGAATGCATACCTAGCATAAATGAGACCCTCCTGAGAGGAGGTGGAAGGATGTAGGTGCTAGAGGGCAAAGGAGTATAAGCATGCCTAACTAATATCCTTAATGTCACTCCCCTATGAACAGGACTACTTACTGGTAGTCCTCCATTCCTAGGATCAGTCATCTGAGAAATAAATACCAAGGAAATTGAATGAAGTAAGCTGTAATAAGCGGAATGAATTGAGTGTATTAAAAAAATGCATTATTGGGCTGGAGAGATGGTTTAGCAGTTAAGCGCTTGCCTGTGAAGCCTAAGGACCCCGGTTTGAGGCTGGATTCCCCAGGACCCACGTTAGCCAGATGCACAAGGGGGTACACACGTCTGGAGTTCGTTTGCAGTGGCTTGAAGCCCTGGCGTGCCCATTTTCTCTCTTTCTCTCTCTATCTGCCTTTGTCACTCTGTCTGCCACTCTCAAATAAATAAATAAAAATAAAACAAAAAAATCAAAAAATACATTATTATACTTTAGCTGGTGCTTGAAAGATGAGTAGAAATATATAGAATATGTGATGAGTTGGTCTTTATCTTTGGACAGGAAACAAATCATCAAGAAGGGAATGTGTTAAGAGGAATAAACAAAGTCCAACAAAATCTTTAGGACAGGCAGACATCCAATAAGGAAGCCATAGCAAAATGGGTGTTGACAGCATAGAAAGATTGGCACCAGTGCCAATGGGCTGAACCCATGCTTAGAGAAAACTGAGATCAATGGCATCTTTCCCTCATTCCCTTACCCTCTTCAACAGTTAAAAAAACAAAAACTCAAAAGAAAATAAGTAGAGATTTATCAGCGCAGAAAGGGAAGAGAGCATTTAACAGATTATACAGTACCACTTGATTAGTGCTCAACTTCATCTAGCATATGGGAGTGAAAGAGTAAAGCTTAGCTGAAGGTGAGACCAGGAAAATGAACTCAGGCCAGATTGAAAAGGTCTTTTATGACATATTAAAGTGTTTGCTCTTTGTACTCTAGTCCATTGGGGGTTGGTCATAAAGTTGTTTAAGTGACAATGCACATTCTGACCTGGCTGAGTTGTAAAAGGATTGTTCTAGGTGGTAAATACTAGAAGCAAGGAGACCAATTAGGAAACAAGTTGTCCTGGAGAGGGTTGTTGGAAATCCTGAGTTAAGGCATTGCCATGGGAATGGGATAGGATGGAAAGATTGGAGATCAGTGTGACTTTACAAAAGGAGAGAAGGAGAGAGAGAGAGAGAGAGTGTGTGTGTGTTAGTTCTAATGGGTAGTTTGGTAGATGGTACAATAGTCAATTATAGAGGAGCAGGTCTGGTGAGAAATTTGCTGTGCTCAATTTTAAACAGTAACTTTGAAGACACTGTGGGACAATAGGTAACTGCAACTTAAAATAGTAGTGGGGTGGGACATACATAGATTTAGGGGTAGAATTATTATGTATAGCCATTGTAGAACTCCATATGTGAGAAATATCCACATACATTACAATGTGAATAGTAATACTTTAGAGGAAAGTCCCACTGTCTGATGATAATTGAACCCGTGGATGGGAATAAAATCACTGAGGTAAGAGCTATGAAGAGTCTCACATGATGAGAGAAAAACAGAAGCCTGAAGACACAGCTGTGGGGATCAGCTGCTGTGTGCAATGCTGTGGTCATGTTGTTGGAGGATTTATTTGCCATGATTGTCTCCTTTCCCTAATTATTCACAAATAAAACTTATTTAGGACTGATGTAAGCACATCAACAGGCTTCAAGACAAAGGAGGGATTCATGTTTTACATGGAACTTCTCCTGTCTTCTTGCCCTTTTCACCATTAGCCATAATCACCAAATGTAGACTATGGTCTTGGGCCAACTTCTCTATGATCTCCCATAGTCTGACCTTTAAAGAATTGTTCTGTACCTGAAGGTGGCTTCGTGGCTAGGTGACCAGGTTTACTAAACCTTCCTAACCCATAAGCATGGAACTAGATGCTGTAAGATATCTGATCAGAATCATTCCTCCATTTTTTCATGCGATCTTTTTGACATTAGCCAGGAAGAGTCTGCTATATTCTTGCTTTGACTTTTCAGTTCTGATTTCTGGGGTTTTATTGAAATACCTTTCTTCTTCCCACAGTTCTCAAGGAAGACTTCCTGGAGATGAAAGTTGAGGGGACAGGTATGTAGTCTCTACCCTTATTACAGAAACTTGTTCAAATAAGCCTTCTTCATGGGACTGAATTTTTGAGTTTTTGTTGACATTGTGCCTCTATTCATTACTCTAAAATTACATAACCCTTAGACTTTAATTCTGAAGTTTTGTGTGATTTTAAGTCTTCTTCCTCTCCCTTTATTTCTCCTCCAGGCAAACTACTAGCAGGTTGCTTTTTTAAAAATATATTTTACTTATTTAATAGCAAGACAGAGAAAAAGAGAGCAAGAGAGAAAAATGAGAATGGGCATTTCAGTACCTCTTGCTACTACAAACAAACTGCAAACACATGCACCACTTTGTGCATCTGGCTTTGACATGAGTACTAGGGACTCAAACCCAGGCTGTTAGGTTTTGTAAGTAAGCATCTTTAACTGCTGAGCCATCTTTCTGCCCCAGCAGATTTCTTTTTAAGGAAACTCATTAGGAATTCTAGGCTTTAGTATTTTGGAAAAATATATTTTCTTTATTGAGTCTTAGTTCTTGTTTGCAAAATGAGATATTGGAATCTTCTAATTTTGACATCATTTGAGGCTATAAGGAAACTAGGTTTTTTTAACTTGTGCAAAATATCTGTTGAGGGACTTCATTCCATTAGACCAAATCGTTATTTCAGAACTTCCCTGAACCTTCATCTTTGGTCCTTTATATTTGTCTAGTGCAAAGGACTCTCATGTCCATTATCACTTGATCCACATCACATGCCAGAGGTAAGGAGGATACTATGTGTTCTAACTCAACAAATAAAGGAACTGAAGTTCAGAAGGGATAAGTGACTTGCTAAGGTCATAGGAGACTCAGGAGTCAGGGAAATGCCTTTTTCTACGTAGGAGTTTTGATTGCTTGGCTATCAGATCTCTGGCATGACATGAACCAGTATACACATTAATGGAATCCAAGTATCTGGAGTTTGGCTTGACATGTGCTCCTTAGCCTTCCTTTTCTTCCAGTCACTGCCAGTCCTCAGTGGTCTAGGGGTAGATAAGCTTCTTATCAGCTTCCATAAAGATGAAGCCTGCCTGGTAAAAAGGAAGTTTGGAGATATTGTAGGACCATAAAGCATTGACAGTGATGTGGTAATGGGGGTAGGGAAGGGGAATGTCAGTCCCAGAAATGCAAGTTTCAGAGTTATTCTTTCCCGTGTAGATAGATGTGGGGGATTTGAAGTGAGGTTGATGGTAGAAAGCCTGAAGCTGTGATTATAGTACTGAGGCTTGTTTCATGGGATCTGAAGAATAAGGGTCTTTTTTGAGGTGCCATACCAATGGTAGACTTAGCTGACTAACAAAAGAGGCCCCACTGCTCAGGGGCTATTACATGCTTAACCAGGCCTAGCTAATTCTCTACATTTTCTCTTTTCATTTTAGGATTTAAAAAGGACTTGGCCTTGGGGGACCTTTCTAGATTGTGAAAGGGTCTACTTCAAACCCTGTGTGCTGAATCATTTTGGACTGAAGATCAGCAGCTCCTTCCTGGTCCTGCACCTTCAGGCTCCGGGAAGCCATAAAATAAAGGGGCACATGTCCCAGATACATGTTTATTTGTCCTTTGTATTCTGTCTTCATCCACTTGGAAGGTCTGATGTGAGCTCCTAGGATACTGAATGGCTGGAGTCTCTCAAGCCCAAACTCTGATGAAATGAAGATAACCACTGACTTGAGTTTAATAGGGGAACCTAGTTTTCCACTCTTCTCTGAACTTCCTGTTTCCTCAAGAAGCCATTGCACTCTGAAAGATTCAAGACTAAAGATCAACCATAGGGGTTTTACCTTGAGCTAAAAGCACTTGAGTTAGAAGGTCATTGTGTACCTTGTTTGGAGAGGAGTTACAAATGTTTGCCGAATATTGGAGATTGGTATCATCTCTTTCTGAGGATGGGGACAGTGGTGCCAAGTTGGCACTATGGCATCATATGTTGCCACAATCCTGTGGATCCAGACAGCCTGGGTGATGCCCCCACAGTACCCTCCCCCAGTGTGTACTTAGGAAAGTAGCCTTTCTACACGAGCCTATAGCATGTTTTGCATGTCAAACCTTATGTCTATTTGGATTATTCTTCCTCCTGTTTTTACCTGGTAACTTTCTTTGCAGCAACCAAGGAAAAAAGGCTAAATACATTTCTTTAAGAAAGGATCAAATGCTAGGAAATGTTAAGATGGACTGAGGCCAAGGACTTGTTGCTGTTGCTTCATGTTTGTCTCTAGCTGATATGCTCTTTTATTTCATGGGGAAAACAACAGATCCTAACTCAGTGTCCATGGATTTGGGAACCCCATGATGCCCCTGACATGACATGTACAATTCCATGGCAGTATGCTTTTTCTTGGCAGATGTTCATAAGCTACTGAATTTCAAATGGGCCTGTGACCCAATAAAGGTTAAGAACTACAGCCCTTAAGATTAAAGACTCTTTATAGCCCATAAAGGATTTGAATAGAAGGGACTTTTAATGGCCTTTAGTCTAATAGCGTAGTCTACATGCAGAGCAAATTAGTGACCACTACAGCACAAGATCCTAGGTGCACTTTCACATTTATCCAAAAAGGAGCCCTATGAGTGGTGCTTTTAATGGTTTATTTGTTGGAGGGATTGCCTTTTATCCGATTTTTAAGCCCCACATATTTGCCACCAAGTAGAACACCTGAAGATATAAGTCCCCAATCCCCTTCATTTACTATCTGTATCACTGAAAGCACACTAAAACAAAAGCAGTGCAATTGGTCAGAAATCTGAGGAATAGGCATTTCTGAATCCTGTTTGTTGGAAAGACTGTGCTTGTGTTCCCATGCATATGCCTGGGGCACAGCCTGTATATCTTATAATGTGTATGAGAGAAAGATCTTCCTACTTGCACACTTCTAGCAAGATCCTGCAAGTGTACTGAAAGTAGTAGAGAGAGACAGATGAGAGAGAGAGAACTTAGACACTTATGTCCGGACTAACTGAGGTGCCTTGTGCTCATTGTTACTGAAAAGTAATAGTCACTTTCAAGACAGAATTGAAAACTTGGTTTATTAGTTAGCTAGGACTGTGTGTACATCAAACACACTGAGAGCCTTTGTGTGAATAATTGAGTGAAAATTTGGTATTACTCTCGGTCAAAACATTTCTAAATATCTTCTTTAAACTCTGTCTTCTACACCCCACACTTTAAAGACCACATTTTTAAGATGCCACAAGCCAGAGTCCCAAGTGGCCATTATTCTCCCTGCTTCTCATCATTGCTGAACTCTTGTTGAGCCCTTGACTCAGAGCTGTGCCCTCTCTGTTCTGTCCTTTTAAAGACTGAAAGCATCAAGGTGTACAAAACTTGGATAAAGATGGGGCTTGGAAGTTTTTGCAAGGTTGGGCTATCTCTTCATGTTCAGTTTACCTATTCAATAATGTTTTCTTAAAAGGTGGTCTAATCTTACTTTGTGAAGTGGAAGACTTATGATATAATTTGCAATTGTGAGTTCATTGTCTTAGCCATTTTTACATTGGAAAAGGGTCTTGTGTCTATCTGCTTGACTACTTCACAAAGCTTCATCCGGAAGACTGGTCACACACACATGTTTGAGAAGCAACAATCTCTGAGCCTGTTGTGGTACTTGATGCTTTGGAGTCATATCCCTACAAAGATTTTTCTGTGATGATATCAAAGATAAAGACGTCATTTATTATTTTTGTTACTAATTTTTTTAAGGTAGGTTTCTAGCCCAGGCTGACCTAGAATACATTATGTAGTCTCGGGCTGGCCTCGAACTCACAGTGATCCCCTACCTCTGCCTTCCAAGCATTGGGATTAAAGGTGTGCGCCACCATGCCTGGGGGAGAG
The DNA here is from genome assembly GCA_036346955.1 of Dipus sagitta. Taxonomy (NCBI): domain Eukaryota; kingdom Metazoa; phylum Chordata; class Mammalia; order Rodentia; family Dipodidae; genus Dipus; species Dipus sagitta. The sequence continues at coordinate 57,350,338 of CM070776.1, read as the reverse complement.
AGAGAGAGAGAATGGGAATAGGTACACCAGGGCCTCCAGCTGCTGTAAACAAACTCCATATTCATGTGCCACCTTGTGCATCTGGCTTTACGTGAGTACTGGGGAACTGAACTTGGGTCATTAGGCTTTTCAGACAAGCTCCTTAACCATCTCTCCAGCCTGAATTTTTACTTTAAAAGTTAAAAAAGAGATGTGAGGAGTATCCAATCAGTGAGCTACTATTACCAATAGTAATATAGGCAATATTGAATACTTTTGAAATAATTGGCTGTCATAAGGAAGTATCCTTCCCTTTTCAAGAGGTCTCTTGATTCTACAATAAATACAAGAAGTAAAGTAGTAGGGAAGTAGTTCTGTGACTAGTTAAAGAATTGCTTTTGGGAGAATGTGGATGAGAGATACTACTATTAAAATATCAGCAATTAGGGGGCTTTAACACATTAGAAGCCCAGAAAAACCTTGGAAATGATAAGAAGAAATTCAGAGAGAAGCAAAATGACTTGAAGGAAAGACTTTTTATCAAGGGTAGAAATGAAGCACTTCCTGCCAAGGACCTTAATAGAGTGCTTAATTGATTGCCTATGTGAACTTGGCCTATGAGATTCTGGGGTCCATTCATGTGACTTTCAATAAAGTATGAAGGCTATCTGGTGTTAATGGCCTCCATTTGCAGCTTTATCAGGGAAGCAATCTTTGAGCTTGTCAGGAATGATGAGCATCCACTACCTAATGCTTGTGCTCTCTTCTACAAAACTAAGGCTATCTGGGCACAAAATTCTTTTGGACCTAGGAAATTTAATCTTCTGTCCACTTGGCAAAACAGAGTTGTCATTCTCATAGGATTCACAACATCACTAGATGATGGCTGACAATTCCATCTTACTGATAAGGAAACGAGGCTTGGAAATGAAAAATGAGTCACCCATGATCACATACTAAAGATTGACAAAAATTCAGGACCAGACGCTACTGGTTTGCCAAGCTGTCCCAAAGTAGTAGCAAATATTAATTCCACATGTAAATGGAGGTGATGCCTAGAAAGTGGATTGATGAAAACCTCTGTAAGTCTTGCTACTCATCAGTCTCAGCATTAGCATTCTTCTGAGCTTGTTAGAAATGTGGATTATTGGGATTTATCTCAGACATATGGAATCAGAATCTGGATTTTAATAATATTAAGGTGCCTTCCCCAAGAAGTTCCTGTACACATTAAAGTTTTGAAAAGCACTGGAAGATGAACTGCAAAGTGAAGGTGCCATACCTTTTTTTCAGAGGCATAAAGAAATGGAGCAGCCAAAATATAAAATGTGTTTTTGAGCAGCATTTTCAATTTGAGGCCTCTCTTGGGGCTGGACAGATTACTCAGTGGTTAAGGTGCTTGCCTACAAAGCCTCATGACCTGGTTTGATTCCCCAGTACCCATGTCAAGTCAGATGCACAAAGTGACACATGTATTTGGAGTTTGTTTGCAGTGGTTGGAGACCCTAGTGTACCCATTCTCTCTCTCTCTCTTTCTCTCTCTCTCTCTCTCTCTCCCTCCCTCCCTCCCTCCCCATACCTCTCTCTGCCTCCCTCCCTCCCTCTGTCTGTGTCTCTACTTGAAAATAAATGAATGAAAATATTTTTAAATGTATGATATTCTCCTTACTTTGATGTGTACATGTGAGGTTTGTATCATTATAACAAATAACAGAAAGTCAACTTTGTTTTGGCACAGTTTTAGTTAGAGGCTTTAGTTTATCATTACTTGGCCTTATTGCTTTGGGCTAGCATGGTGAGAGCACATGGCAGAAGCAAACCACTTACTACATGGCCAGGCAGCAAAACAGAACAGAAGAGGAAGGAGCTGGGGTTCCAATATCTCCTTCAAGAGCACACCCTCTGTGATGGTTAATCTCTGGTTGTCAATTTGATGAAATTTAGAATCACCATGGGAACAAATCTGGTCATGTCTGGGAGAGATTTTTTTCAGCATTATGATCATTGAGATGGGAGGACATACCCTGTATGTAGGCTGTACCATTCCATGGGCTGAGGGTCCTGGACAGTATAGAAAGGAGAGCTAGGCGAGTATTTACCATTCATTGCTCAGCTTCCTCACTGGTAGACTAAATTTAACCTGCTCCCTCCATGCTGCCTTTCCTGCCTTAATGGACTCTACCCTGTGGAACTGCAACTCTTTTCCTTCCATAACTTTGTGTTTAGTTGGATATTTTTCCCCAGCAACGAGGAAATAATTGACACACTGTCAATTAAGTGAATACCCTCCACTAGACCCATCTCCTAAAATGTCAAATACCTCCCAATAGTGTCATTCCAGAGACCAAGCCTTTAACATATATGGGCCTTGGGAAGACATTTTGGATCTAAGCCATAGCACTAACTACTAAAGTACTATTATTTTCCAATCCTCTATAAAATGTTAATACCCAGATTTGAGAACCACCCACCCTACCAATGGCACCTGGAAGGAACCTTGAAAAGAAGGGTTTTCGAGCACTGGAGAGCAGATCTTCACAGTGGCCTTCTCTATGCCTGCTATTTTCACTAGTACTATGAATCCTAGATTTATTTCTCTGGTTTCTAACTCCTTGATTACCCCCACCCATGTCCCATAGTACTGGATGGTACCATCTCATTGTATTACCAAACTGTTCATGATGTGAGACAGGTTAGGGTGTGTCCAACCTCAGTCTTGACTGTCCTTTCATCTCTTCCTTACACTTACTACCATTGTGTGAGATTAAGACTGAATCATCACTTCCTTCTGGACCTGAGACTGAGTTCTGTTTTTGTTCTTCATAGACACTGCCAGTCAGATCTTGACCTCTAATTCTTTATTCCTAGAAGGAATGTGAGCCCATCACACATGCACACACATATCTGTATCTTTCTCTAGCACTATCTAATCTGTATCTCCTCATCTATAGAACATAACCTTTGCCTTCATTCTTCATATTCCTCTGGATTTCCATGGTTAAGAGTAAGAGGCCTAGAGACAGAATGTGTACCCGTTAGCTGCCATCTGGGAGCTATTACACTATGGGGAAGTCACTTCACTCAAATATCTATGGTAGGATGCTTAATAAGTACTTAATGTTTACCTGCAGTGTTGTCTGTTAGTAGTAGCAGTTGTTTCAGTTTCTATCCATGACTGTAATCTTCTCTACATCCACTCATGACTGTTACACTTAGCTCTGTAAAACAAACGATTATCCTTAAATATTTTCATTTTAAATATTTTATTTATTTATTTGCAAGCAGAGGCAGGTAGTGCGTGCATGAGCCTGCCAGGGTCTCCAGCCAGTGCAAATGAATTCCAGATGCATGTGCCACTTTGTGTATCTGGTTTTATGTGGGTACTGGGGAATCGGACCTGGGTCATTAGGCTTTGAAGGCAAGTGCCTTAACCACTGGGCCATTTCTCCAGCCTGCTCAGAATATTTCCTACTACCTGGTTTTTTTGATTCCTTAACGTGTTGTAACCTGCCTCAACTGGAAAATTTCAAGTTCACCAGCCCATAATTAACCACTCTGACTCAAACCAGCCAGCTGTGCCCATAGCAGGGTCAATTCTTTCCATCCTTTTCCCATCATTCAGCAGTTTCATGATCATAATCCATGTCTAGCTACTCATCCCTGTCCATTTGCCAACAATGAATGTTGTAGAATTCCTATTCCATAGAATCTGACTTCATCTTATGATACCACCTTCCTAGTGGTATGACTCGAGTGTTTTCATCTTTTTGATCATCCCACCTGCTATACTGGGCAGCACACTCCAGTGATCTCTTCCTGTGCTTTGCACTGCCATTGTTATTACAGATATGTTATGATGTGCATTTATAGGCAGTAAGCCAAAGGATGGCTAGATCCTGGAGAATAGGGAGGAGAGAAGCACTAACTTGACAGTGGTTGATTTCACCCTTAATTGAAAATTAACCTTGGACTCTTAGCTGTCTAAAGTATATCACTTTATTTTTCCTGAAGTAAAGATGACATCACAAAATGCTTTAGGAAATGAGTTTAAGTATCATTAAAATGGATTTAAAGAACTCTGGGAGAAAATCACAGGCATCTAAATAGTTAGGCCAGTCCCACTGTGAAAAGGGTCCAAGGAGGATACAACTCTGACACATGGAAAAGGGATGAGAATAAGATTCTGAGCCTTTGAATTTGTTCTACTAGCATATAATAGTCTTGAGAGAGAAAACAGAATATGTGATAGAGTTGTAGATCTCTGTGATCAAAAAAAAAGGAAACAAATATTGCTAAGTAACTCTTAATGTTCCAAGCATGGAGTGGGAGAGGCTTGAATCTCTGAGCATTCCAAGTGGCTCTGGCATTAAAAGTAGAATGGCAATTGGTAGAAAAAAATGTAGTATCACCTACCATACACACACACTATTATTTGTGTGTGTGCATGCATGTGTGCATGTGCCAGGGTCTCTTGCCACTGCAAAGGAGTACCTATTCAGCTTTATGTGAGGGCTGGGGAATCGAACTTCATATGACAGGCTTTGCAAGCAACCACCTTTAATCACTGTGCCATCTCCCCAACCCCACATCAATTTTAGTGCCACTTTACACATAAGGAGATTGATATTCAGAATGTTTTTGTTTGCTAAAAGTCACAGTGAGTAAATAATGAACACCATAAAAGGAATGGGAGCCTGTGGTGTTCTTGAGACTATACAAAGGTTTTCATTACTGGAAACTTCCTTAATACTTGTTTTAGTTACTTTTTTCATTGCTGTGACAAAATCCTTGGTAGGAAAAGAAAAGGTTTATGTTTTCTTACAATTTAAAGGTAAAATCATGGCAGCACGAGCACATGTCGCTTCACATTTTGCATCTGCTGTCAGGAAGTAGAAAGTGGTGAATGCTCATGCTCATGCTCCATTAGCTTTATCCTTCCTATTCAGTCCAAGCCTCAGCCCAAGGAATAGTATCACCCCCAATTAATGTAGTGTGTCCCTCCCAAGTTAACCCAGTCTAAAAATTCCCACACAGATATGAACAGATGTTTGTCTCCTTACTGATTCTAGATCCAGTCCAACTGAAAATTGAAATTAATCACCACCATGCCCAAAGCCTCCCAAACCAAAATACTGGGCTGATTAGGAATAAAGAAACTTTTCTTTGGGTGTGCTTATGATGGAGCATAGGGGTACAGGTGTGCCCAGTACCTGATGCAAGTTAAGGATGGTGTATGTGCGATTTGGAATAGATGTTCCTTGCTCTGGAAACTTTATGGCCATATGGCAGAAAATTACAAACAGTATTCAGTGCTTTGGTCTCACCATTCCTTGCTATGCTCTCCTTTCTTTTGAATTGGGAATGTTTTCATGTATGTTGGCAATATGTAATTCATTTTTTCAGTTAAGAGTTTTCCCCAATCTCAGAAGTGACTCTGTACTTGCATTTTTGAATACTGTTATCACTATTAAAGACTAATGGGGAGTTTGAAGTTTGACTGAAAGCATTTTGCATTAAGAGATGGCCATGAGCTTGTGGAACAAGGGATGATGGTTGTGGCTTAAAAATGTTGTTTGGAAAAAAATAAAAATAAATGTTGTTTGGATATCAAATTGACAAGGTGTGGATTTGTGATGGTTAATTTGTGGTTGTCAACTTGACAGTCTTTAAAATCACCATGGAAACAAATCTCTGGTCATATCTGTAAGATATTTTCTAGATTAGGTTAGTTGGGGTGAGAGAACCCATCATAACTGTGGGCAATACCGATCCAATGACTGAATTCCTGGACTATAGAGCACCAGTCTCTCTTCTCTCTGTCCTTTAACCCTGTGAATTTGCAGATGTAATGCTGACTGCCAGCCATGTTTTCCCTATGATTACAGACTTCCTCTCTCAAATGTAAGCCAAAATAAACTCTTTCTTTAATCAGATTCTGGTTGAGTATTTTGTCCCAGCAATAAGAAATTAACTGATACACATGGGTTGGCATTGTATGTGGCATTTATACCTACTTCTATAGTACATTTTTACCAGGGGAGTTGATGGTCTTCCTGTTTTACAAAATGGAAGTCTAGCAGCAATAATTAGCTATATGGTTCTGTCTTCTACAAGTTATTGGGGAGACAAAGTCAGCAGGAGATACATTTACATGAAAATATTACAGTGTTCCAAGCCAAAAAAACCCTCATTTATATCCTTGTATGTACTGAAGGAGACTTCTAGTCATAAGTATGACACCATCTCTTTTTATTATCAGATAGGTAAGTAGGCTTAATTTGAGATATTTACCTACCCCACTGATTTATTGAATCTTAGGACTTAATGATATCCTAACATTCATATAGATTGATTCACATTCTAGCAAAATGCATTAGCTACTTTTCTCATTCCTCTGAGAAGTACCTAGTAAAATCAACTTAATGGAGAGTTTATTTTGGCTCACGGTTTAAAGGTACAGTCCATCGAGTGGGGAAGGGTGAACAAGAAAGGTAATTAAGGTGAATAATCATCAAAATACATTAAGTACGTATATGAAAATATTCAATACAAAGTTTAAAAAGACAAGAATTTATAAATATTATTTCATCTTCTACATTGCTGGTAATGCCCAATTCTAAGATTGGACATAGAAGAGGATAAGTAGTTGGCAGGAAAGCAGTCTTCAGGAAAGAGGAATTGCTGGTAAAACCATTAAGGAAGAAACTCCTGGGTCATATCAAATCTATTAGCCACCATAGTCCAGATCTGGTTTCTTTTATTCTCTGTAACATTCATATGTGACCTATAATAAAAGTATTATACTTAAAATAACCAAGAGCACAGTATGGCCTAAAGAAGTGAAAGTAGCAGATGAGGGAAACAGATATTTTAACTGAGTAGAAATTATATGTATTTTAAACTAGAATTACTATATGTTTCCCTGTGTCTACAGTTATTTGTGCTCTGGGAAGTATTTTATTTCATGCCTGAAGTATTTAAAGGACATTATTACCTTTTAATTCTAGTTTATCTTTTGTACCAGTTTGATCCCATGTAGAGTGGCTAGGTCTAAGCTGTAGGAAATATAAAAAATATACATACACATATATGTAATGCACACATAAATTTTTAGAACCATTATTTGGGGGTAATAATTTGAATTATTCTATTACCTTAATAACCTACTAGCTTTAAGGTTGGGAAAGTAAATCAAAAGCCACCTTATAGAAGAATTCATGTAACAGTACAATATCACTTTAAATTCTCTTTTAACAAAATTGTCTTTTTATATGTGCCAGGCATTCATAGTGAAAGAGATAGAAACAAAAGGTCAAACATGTCAGAAATTAGGATTTATAGATTTTGTGAGCATAATAAAATGTTATTTTCCATTTTATGGCCATAATGGGAAAAGGGGACTCTACTAGGAGTCACTGTAATGTTGTTTATTTCCTTTTAATTGCCAAACCATGAATATTGTTTAATTACTTTTCAATGCTGACTATAATATAGGACACCTTAGGTACTCATTTAATCAAGAAACACCAGCTTTTAAGGTATAAAATACCAGAAATAGGGCTGGAGAGATGGCTTAGCAGTTAAGGCACTTGTCTGCAAAGCCTAAGGACCCATGTTCAACTGTCCAGATCCCACATAAACCAGATACACAAAAAGGTAAGGCAAGCATGAGGTTGGTTGCACATGCCCACTAGCTGGCAAAAGTGTTTGTAGTTCAATTGCAGTGGCTGAGGCCCTGGCATTCTCTCTTTCTCTCTCTCTCTCTCTCTCTGTCTCACTCTCTCTAAAAATAAATAAACATATTTAAAATACCAGGAATAATGTTATTATTAGAGAATAGCTCTTATAACCCAATCCTTTGGGTATCCCTATTAAGCATAAATTAAATTAAAGTTACTTTAAAATATACTAAAATTTTTAATATCAATACAAACATAGTATAAATATTGCTTTCTCATTGGGAGAAAATATCAGACCAGAAGCACTTAGGGAAGGAAGTAGTTTATTTCAGCTTACATTTCCAGAGGAAAGAGTCCCTAGTGGCAGGGACGGCATGGCGGGAAAGGGAAGCAGGTCCTAACATTTTCAAGTGGGAAGCAAGGCACAAAAACAGTTCCCAGACAGCCTGTCTAGTGCTGGAAAGTGCTACATGAGCTAGTTGGGGGAAAGTGGCCAATAATGGTCTGAGCAACCAGAAGTCTAAGCTACTCAGAAGCAAACACCCTGATAGGATGTACATGCCTGTGCAATAGTGGCACACAACCTCAGTGGGTAAGCAATAGCTTTCTGATTGGCTAAGAGATCCTCTCAGTGTAAAGGAACCCATATCTGGAATTGGGAACCAGGTCAGAATCCTATTGAGACAAAGATTATGTTCTTCACTGTCAAGCTCCCACTAGACTTTTGTTAAAAGAGGGGCTACATACAACAAATTCTCCCTAAATTAATAATATTGATCTCATTTAAACTATGCTGACCTCACTCTCTGTTGGAGAATCTGTTCTTCTTTTTCAGAAGGTAGCAAGACCTGAGGAAATAAACTACCCCTCACACTTCAGCAAAGCCACAGCTGAAACCACAGAGGAACTGGGGAGACGAGCAAGAGTGCTGTTTCCATGCTGAACCTGATAATCAAGGGTGAAGGAGATAGACACTGAGGTTACTCAACACCTGTCAGAGCAGAGATCCAGAGGCTCCTAAGAGCTCATCAATGAAGTAGACTTAAAACTCACCCACTATGGCTCAGGGAATTTTGTGGAAGAGGGGGTGGAAAAACTGTAAGAGCCACAGGTTGAGACATCATGCACAGAGGCTTTCCCTGTCCTCCAAAATAACTGACTGCTGCTTCTACAGTACATAAACCACAACCTCATAGGGGATATATGCAACCCCACTGAAGAGTGTCCCCAACAGAATGGCAGGGACAAGGGAAAAGAGGGTACCAACACATGATGAATCCATATGAAATATGTTGTTAATGATAATAATGAAATAATCAAGAAAAAACAAACAGGAATTGGATTCTGGCTACAAAACCACAAGGCCTGCCACAGTGACCCACTTAAGACCAAGGCTCCACATACTACAGATTATACACCACTCCAAGCAGTGCTAAGAGCTGGGGACCAAGTAGAAGTCCTATGTGTGGCATTTTACATTCAAACCACAACCTTCTACCTTTCAACCTCATAGGCTCCATGGTAATCTCATAATGGAAAATGCATTTAGTGCCATAGACTAACAATACCAATACTGTCCAAAAGTCCAAAACTCATCTGAGACTCAAAGAAGCCTCAACTATGTGCCCCATTGAATCAATAATATATAATGTCATAGAATAAACAGTCTTATTCCAAAATAGGGTAATAGAGGCATAGCAAGGAAAGATTGGACCAAAGTAAGACAAAACCTCCATAAGGCAAACACTAAATCCTGCATCTCCATGTACAGTATCTGAGGATTCATAATGAAATAATCTGGGCTCCTAAAGCTTGTGTAGTTCTGCCCCTCCAGCTCTGCTGTATGTAGCATATATCGTATTTGCCTTAGGTTGGCTTTGGTCTGATCCTACAGCTTTTCTTGGCAGATAGCCCATTGTCCTGGCATCTCCAACATCCTGGAATCTCCATTGCTACCTAGGGTTCAATTTAATATCTTTATGTCTGACCCTGTCATACATTGCCTAGTGTGGTGGTATGATAAGTTCTGTTGTCAACTTGATCAGATTATGAATCCACAGATATTCCTCCTGCTTGGGTCTCTGCGGTTGCTATCAAAATGGATTAACTGAAGGAAGAAGTCCTTCCTCCAGAGTGAGCCCTAACCCCAGAGTGGGAAGCCCACCAGGAGGCAGACTTTATTTAAGGAAACTCTGGATTCTTTTTCCCACCTGGCAGCCAGTGCTGCTTGCTGGTGAGTGCTTCACTTTCATGAGCATCTTTCCTGATCAGCTATTGGAACCAAGTTTCCTCGGCCTTCTAAGATGGACTGAAGACCAGTGTAGACTGAAGAACAGCATTGACTGAAGACCAGAAGTACTCCAGGAAGCCTTCCGGCCTTCAGTGCTGGATTGGGACTGCTGAGGCATCCAGCAACCTGGACTGAGCAGTTACTAGGTTCCTTGACTCTCAGGCCTGCAGACTGCTGTTGTTGGACTGCCATAAGCTAATTCAATAAATCCCCTTTATAGTACAATTCATTCTATCGGTTCTGTTCCTCTAGAGAACACTGACTAATACAGGTGGTTTAAATCAGATGTTCCCCATAAAATGATGTATTTTTAATGCTTGGTTCCCAACAGATGGCAGTTAGCGAGGTGGAATCTTGATGGAGGAGGTGTGTTATTGGGGGTGTGCTTCTGAGGTTTTATAGCCAGCTTCCTTCCCCCTGCTAGAGCTCAGCTCACTGCTGCTATTTTTCACCTGCTGTGGTAGAAGTGATGTCCAATCTCTGCTCACACCATGCTTTTCCCTGCCATTATGAAGCTTCCTCTTGAGATTGGAAGTCAAAATAAATCATTTTCTCCCATCAGGTGCTTTTGGTTGGGTCTTTGTTCCAGCAGTAGGAAAGTAACTATATCAATTGGCTTCAGCAAATCTCTGGAATTATGGTATAATACTATAAGAACCTCTAGTGATTATGTGAATGTCAAATGTCTACCATAATCTCATATATTTGTGATTAAACTCATGCTTAATCAATCCCAAACTGGTGAGGCCTTTGAGAGGTGAAGCCTTGCTAGAATAGGCATGTTGCTAGTGGAAGGCCTTGGGGATGCTCTAGCCCAGCCCCATTTGATGCATGAACTGAGCTCATTCTCTCTACTTACTCCCTGTTGATGTGTGTTGTATATGTGACACCTGGTTAAATGTTTATGCCATGGTTTCCTTTAAAACTGTAAGGTTCCTTCTATAAATGGCGTCTGGTCAGCTATTTTTCCCAAAGCAACAAGAAAGTCACATCAACAATTGGTACTGGGAAGTGGGTCTATTTCTATGATAAGCCTGATCCTGTGGGTTTTAGTTTTGTAGAACTGGTGGAATATGGAAGGGTTTGGAACTTTGGACTAGAGAAGTTATACAAGGCTATAAGCAGAGATTCATGCGCCATTCTTTTTTTTTTTTTTTTTTTTTTTGGTTTTTCAAGGTAGGGTCTCACCTGGAATTCACTATGGAGTCTCAGGGTGGCCTCGAACTCATGGCGATCCCCCTACCTCTGCCTTCCGAGTGCTGGGATTAAAGGCATGCGCCACCATGCCCAGCTCATGCGCCATTCTAATGAGAGTTTGAAAGACCAAAATTCAGAAAGAAGTATTCATTGTAGAGGCTTGTATTATGCAGTTCTGAGAGGGAACACAAAAAGGAATTTACAGGGAACTGGGATAGAGGCAGTTCATGTGGTATTCTGACAAAGAAGCTGACTATATTCATCCAGTGTAGTGAGAACCTGAGCAAAGTTGAATTTACAAGTAATGGACTGATATACTTGGTGGAAGAAAACACAGAGCATAAAGATATAAGGAATATAATGCTTGGCATAGGAATAAATATTAATAGGTTCAGGTCCCACATACAGAAACTGGAATCATTTTAGCTTCAATTGTTAAAGAGATTACCACCATCAAAAATAAAAGAGGGCCTACACTTATTACCTTTTCTCTAAAAAATAATGGTTATCCAATTTATCTGGTACTAACTTTCCTCTCTTTCAGAGAATCTGCTTCTCTTTTTCAGATACATGCAGATCCTAAGGAGAGAACTACCCCATCATACCTCAAAAGGGCCCCAGATGAAACTAAGAATAATTGGGGAAACAAGCAAGAGTGCTGTTTTCTTGGCAAGACTGATACCAGCACAAGGGTGAAGGAGATAGACACAGAGAGCAAGCAACTCCTACCAAACCATATATCCAGAAACACAGAGGATCCCAAGACCTCATCACTGAAGCAGACCCAAAATGAATCCAACATGGCTCAGGGAAATTTGCAGAAGAGGGGGTGGAAAGAATGTCAGAACCACATGTTGGGTCATGATACACAGAGACATTTCCTCCTACCCATAACTGATGGCTAATCCCACAATGCATGACCCATATACCCCAACAAGGAGGGTCCCTGTGGAGGAGGACAGGGAAGAGGCTAACAATGGTACTAACTTGACTGTATTCACTGAGTACAAAACGAATAAAAATAAATAAATTTTTAAAAATGATCCAATTGGGCTGGAGAGATGGCTTAGTGATTAAGGCATTTTTCTGCAAAGCCAAAGATCCAGGTTCAACTCCCCAGGACCCATGTAAGCCAGATACACAAGGTGGCACATGCATCTGGAGTTTGAGTGGGTGAGGGCACTGGCATGCCCATTCTCACTCTCTCTAACTGCCACTTCCATTCTCTTTCTCAAATAAATAAATAAATTTAAAAACTGATCCAGTTGCTCTGCATTATAATAAGCAACATTCTCAGGGAGTGAGAACCAACTCACTTAAGGCTCAAGCTATTAGGAATATTGATTCTTTTGAGTGGAGGGGGCATGAAGGAAGAAGGCTGAAGGAGTTTTCTGCTCTTCAAGGTTGGCATTCATATCTGGTGGGGAAAAATAGCAGTGCCACCCCCCTGATTTTGGAATTTCGAAGATGCAGAAAATAGAGGGAATGAAGGGCATGATTGGTCTGAGGATCTGCACAGGCTGAGTAGTGTGACATAAAACAAGGTAAAACTCCCTGCAAGGGGGTTTTTAGATCCCAGAGGATTTCGTCACAAGTCTCAGGTGCTGGGCACAGAGCAGTAGGATTTGATATTTGTTCTGCTGGGTTTTGATCATGTAATGATCCAGTATTTCCTTGCTGTGTCCCCAATTCCTCCTTTATGCAATGAGAATTGAATGTTGATTCTATGCCAACATATGTTGAAAGTATGTAACTTGTGATTTGGTTTTATAAGGCTTACTGTTAAGAGACTATCTTGAGATTCAGATGAGACCTTGGACAATGTTGAGACGGCTAAAGACTATAGGTACTTTAAAAGTTGAACTGAACAAATTTTTACCATTGAATGGCCATGAGTCCTTGGAGTCCAGGGACAGAATGTGGTGTTATAAACACAAAATGTCCCTTATAGCCTCATGTGTTTGTAATTAAGCCTTATGCTTTACACTCAGCTGGTGGAGCCTTTGAGAGGTAGACCCTTGCTGGAGTAGGTGTGTCACTGGGGAATGGGCCTTGGGGTGCTATAGCCTATCCCTGATTAATGCATTGAGTTTATTATCTCTACTTCTTCCCTGCTGATATGGAGATGTGACACCCAACAGTCTTCTCTTGACATGCTTTCCCCATCATGATGAAGCTAGAAATATGAGCTAGAAATAAACATTTTCGGATATGGTTCTGACTTGTTTCCCAGCTCCAGCTATGGGTCTCGTACCACTGAGGAGATCAGTTAGCCAAATTAAGAGTAGTTGGCTCCTCACCATGGCTGTGTGCCACTATTGCACTTGTGTGGGCATCACAACAAGTTATTTGCTGCTAAGTAGGTTAGACCATGAGTTGCTTGGACAGATATTGGTCATTTTCCCCCAGTCGCCCATGTAGCACCTTCTGGCACTAGACACGCTGACTGTCTGGGGACTGACTGTCTTCCAACTTCCAGCCATGCCATTCCATTTTGCATGTCAACCACATAAGGTTTCTTCAGCAGTAGGGTCTTACCACTAACCTTTGGTGGGTCATCAAGTACTCAGACAGAAATCTGTCTTTTAGGAAACCTTGTAGGTCTCTCTGATCAAAAGCTCATTGTGGATATCAAGCTACCATCAATCATGGGCTACAAGAGGGCCTACACCTATTAAATTCTCTATAAAAAAAAAGTAAGGGTTATCTCTTTTGTCCTGATGCTAACTTACTCTCCATTGGAGAATCTGCTTCTCTTTTTCAGATAGATATAGATCCTAAGAAGAGAGTTATCCCATCATACCTCCAAAGGGCCCCGGCTGAAACTAAGAAAAATTGGAGAAACAAGCAAGGGGGCTGTTTTCCTGATGAACCGGATACCAGCACAAGGGGGAAGGAGATCAGCACAGAGAAAAATCAACTCCTACCAAATCAGAGAGCCAGAGCCTCAGAGGCCCCCAACACCTCATCACTGAAGCAGACCAAAAATGAACCCAACATGGCTCAGGGAAATTTTGTGGAAGAGGGGGCGGAAAGAATGTCAGAGCCACATGTTGGGTCATGATATGCAGAGACATTTATCTTACCCATGACTGTGGGCTAACTCCACAATGCATGACCCATATACCTCAACAAGGAGGGGCCAAGGGGAGGGGGTAGGTCACGGATGAGCCTAATAATGGTACCAAACTGACTGTATTTGCTGAATACAAAACTAACTAATAAAGAAAAAAAATTTAAAAAATTAAAAAAAAAGAGAAATAAACATTTTCTTTCCATAAGCTGCTTCTGGTGGTCAAGTATTTTGTCTCATCAATGAAAAAATAATTGATATATCCCTCAACCTTGAATTTTTGTGCCTCCAAAACCAGTCTTGGGCTAGGGAGATGATTTAGCAGTTAAAGGCACTTGTTTGCAAAGCCTGGCTGTTTGTGTTTGATTCCTAAAGCCAGATGCACAAAGTGACACATGTGTCTTGAGTTCTTTCTAGTACACCCATACTCACCCTCTCTCTTTCCTTATAAATAAATTTTAAAAAAATTAAAGATTTTAAAAATAAAACCAGTATCAAATGGAAAATGCTGTCAAGTTCTGTTTCCAGTTTTGGATAAAGCTTGCCTCACATGTAGCTCAGCTGTTGTATGCCTTTGTATGCCTTGGTTGCTGAATATGTTACAACAATTTGCTAGGTATGCTGTTTTTGAGAAGAGAATTCCTTTAGAATTCTTGCCTCATGTTTTCTCTTTTCAAAAAAATACTTTCATTAGCCAAATACTTCATTGAGTTAGGTTTTGTACTCAAGGAATCTTTCCTATAGCTCTAGTGCAGAACAGTAGGCATCTGTTTAATAATGTTTATCTCTGTAATAATTGCACTTTGGATCTACTATGGTCAACTTATCTGGAATGTTCAAATTGCTTTCATTTTTTTTCCTTGCCAAACTACAATTTTCCTCTTTCTGCTCTGTCTTTTGCTCTCTTTCACTATAGATCTGAAACATAGAAATTGGCACAATGTCAATGTTTTTCTGTCTTGAAATCCCCTCTGCCAAACACATTAGTCCAGTACTTTAAAATTTAACCTTATTTAAGTTCTCAGGGCATGGGCAGATTACAGCTAGTCTGTTTGCCAGAATATCACAAAAATTTCCTCTAGTCCAATTCCTGATAGATTCTTTGCTCCCTTCTGAAACCCCATGAGCTGAGCCTCCAGCTTTGGCCTTCTGGTCTTCCCAACTTCCATCCACATGGCTCATTAAGCTCTGTTTACAGCATTATAAGGCTTCTGTAGCCCACAGTTATAAATTTTTCCAGATTCCTTCTACAAACCAGTCACACACATTTATGAACCATATGCTGGCATTTATTACAGCAAGAATCTCACTCCTTGTACCAATGATCTGTATACAAAACCACAGGGCCCATTCTAGTGACCCACTTCCTCCAGCAAGGCTCCACATACTAAAAGTCCCACAACATTTTCAAACAGTGGTATTAGTGAGGGACCAAGTATTCAAACATATAAGGCTATGTGGGGTATTTTATATTCAAACCACCTTACATAGTAATCCCATGAGTAGGACCCAGTTAATATACTTTCCTTTTTTCTTTTTAAAAATATTTTATTTTTTTCCATTTTCAAGCAGAGAGATATCGACAGACACACACACAGAGCTAGGTCGAGAGAGAGACAGAGATAGGTGGGGGGGGGGAAGTATGGGCACACTAGAACCTCTAGGCACTAGAAACAAACTCTAGATTCATACACCATCTTGTGCATCTGGCTTTACATGGGAACTGGGGAATTGAACTCAGGTCATTAGACTTTGCAGGAAAGCACCTTAACCATTGAGCCATTGTTCCAGCCCTATACTTTATAGAAAATTGCTTATTTGTTTTTGGCTGTAAGACTTTAGATTTAAAATGGAGTTTCTTTCGGAATATATAACATAAGTCTCTACCAATTTAAAAACTAGCTTTTTAAAGCCAAATTATACTGAGTGAGAATAACTAAACTTGAAAATATAGTGAGAAGAAGCTTGAGTTATTTTAAACACAAAAAACTTTGTTCAAGTAAGGTAGGGGGCCTGGATAATAGTCATAACAAAAACATTAATGAAAAAATTATCATAATAACATATAGCTTCACTAAAACCAAGATTAGCATTATTTTTATCACTTAGGAATATACCAAAAAATATTCAAACATCATGGACAATTTTAAAAATATTTAACTATAAAAGGTTTTACAAAATATATAAAAATTGGGAATTAGAAATGATCAATTACTTGGAATAGCCAGTTGTCAGATATAGCTGAAGGTGAATATCAATCAGAATTTCTGAAGTCCCTGTGGATGAGTGTTTAGATTTTTTTGAGGTGATAAATAGAAATCTACATGTTAAGAGTTACTTTACTCATACTATGAACAAATAACTGACAGCAAACAGCTTAAATAAGGAAAAGATTTCTCCTGACTTATGATTTTGAGAGGGTGCATTCTATCATGGAGTGAAAAGCAAGACAGCAGGAGCAGGAGTTTACCTGGTCACATGGCAGCCACAGTCAGGAATTAGAGTAGGAACAGAGATTGGGTCCAGGCTATAAAACCTGAAGTTACATCCCTGGCGATCCACATCCTCCAGCAAAGTTCCACCTCCTAAAGGTTCCACAACCTTCCCAAACAGTACCACTAGTTAGGGATTAATTTTTCAAACACATGGGACTGTGGCAGACATTTCACATTCAAATCACAACATTCCACTGCTTTCCCCCATAGACTCACGGCCACCACATGATGCAAAATATATTGAGTTCAACTTTAGAAGTTTCCATAGTCTTCAACATCCTGTCTCTTGAATGGTCTCCTCTCTGAGGCTATACATTTTTTTGGAAGATCGTCAATATCCTGGCATCTCCTTTATCCTGGAGTCTTCATTAGAATTTAGGCTTAATTTTCACTACTTCATGCACTGGCCTCTTAGGGAGTCCATTGCTGCCTCACATTGGCCAGCTTCAGCAGCTCTTGGAAAACATAGATCAAGATAACATCTTACCTTTAATCTTGAATTTTTGTGACTATAAACCCAGTACCACATAGATGATGCTGCCAAGTTCTGCCACCAGCTTTGGATAGAGGCTGGCCCCTGTGCATGTCAGTTACAGCAGCCTCTGTGTGCTGAACCTGGGGAAAACACTTCCCTAAGCAGTTGATTTCCAAGAGCACAAGCCACCATCAGTATTCTCTTTTCAGGCCTTCTTCTTTCAAAAGATTTTGCATTCTCAAAAGTTATAGTTTTCAATGAGTGCAGTCTTGCCCTCATGGCAGTTTTTCTATTGTTCCAGGAAAGAGAGTGAGGTTTCTCTTTAATTGTGTTAATCCCTTTAAATGTTTTAATTTTCTTTCTCTTGTGTACAATTACACATACTTTACAAGCTGCAGTCCATTTATGGAGAACTTTAAACTTGCTTATAAACCTTTCCTCTCTAAACTTCAATTTTTACCATATTATTTTGCTCTGTTTCATTGTAGATCTGAATAAGTGCAGTTCATGCTAGCCATGACATAGACTCAATGCTGTTCTGTCTTGAAATTTCCTCCTACAAACACATTAGTTCATTACTTTTAGATTCAGCCTTACTTGAATTCTGAAGATATGGGAAGCATGTGGAGAGATTCTTTGCAGGAATATAAAGTGAACTGCATGTAGTACAGTTCATGACTGAGTCCCTTTTCCTTTCATAAGCCAGATCTCAACTGTCTGCCTTTCTATTAGCATTTTTGCTTTCTACACTCCCATCAGAATGGCTGTGTAAGCTCTGTTTACAGCATTGCAGGGCTTATCTAGCCCAAACTTCCAAATCTTCCATGACTCTCCAGAAAAATGGCCTGTAACTGTGTGATGAAGTTTATCATAGAAATAGCCCAACTTCTCTGTACAAAATTTCTGCACTAGTTATTTCCCTAATTGGTGCAATCAAATACCTGATAGGAAGCAACATAAGGAAGCAAATGAGTTTATTCTAGTTTACAGTTTTGAGAGTAGACATTCCATCATGTAGAAGAGGGACTAGCCACAGAAGCAGGAAGCCAGATTGTCAGGTTTAAACCACAATCAGGGAGCAAAGGGTGTAGAGGAAGTGTGATTGGGTCATAAAACTTCAAGGCCTACCCCAAGTGACTCACTTCCTCCATCAAGCTCCACTTCTCAAAGGTATCACAACTTTCCAAGACAGTGTCATCACTACAGAGCAAGAGCTCAAACATTTAAGCCCATGGGGTACATTTCACATTCAAACTATAACACTAAGAGGTCTTCTGAAGTTTTGTAGCAGAGAAGTACCTGATAGAACTGCTTCCCTACAGGAAAAAGAGACTCTTGATGTAATCTCTTTTTCTTTTCCTTGCAGTTGATGAAATCACCTTATTATTATTTTTAATCTAGGAGCTCATTGTAGAAATGGTATAACCATTTTTGTTATAATAATTAAATGTCTGTTATAATAATGTATGTCTTCCTTTCATAGAAATGGCTCCTGTAAGTTTTACTTATATACTTTTATATACTTATTTACTTTTATAGGGCAATCACTATTTATTTTATTAGAAGGTGATGCTTTTTTTCCAAAAGGATTTTGATTTAGAATAATTAGTGAAAGTGTCTCAATCTAAGGGAGTCAAATATTTCAGTTTTTAACAATTTATTAGTCCCATTTGTTTATTTAACCACCAATCTTGAGGACTAAAGATCATAGGCACAAGATAGTAGACCAATTTTTATAAATAGATTTAAATGTTTTTCCATTAAAATAAATTTTATGATTTCACAATTTATTAACAATTTTCATGGGCTGGTGAGATTGATTAGTGGTTAAGGCTGTTGCCTGCAAGGCCAAAGGACCCAGCTTTGATTCCCCAGGGCCCACATAAGCCAGATGCACAAGGTGGCACATGTGGCTAGAGTGTGTTTGCAGCAGCTAGAGGTCCTGGCACACCCATTTTGCTCTCTCTCTGCCTCTTTCTCTCTTAAATAAATAAATAAAAATAAATATTTTTAAAGATTGGACATCCTTGGCTGGCGCCTGATCTGTTTTAAAAAAATAAGAATTCTCTAAGAAGGAATAATTGTTTTAAATAAAATTTTTCCTACTGCTAAGGCAGTGGCCATCCAAGAGGTAAAGGTTTTACCCAGTGGGAAAGCAAACCAACTTCATATTAGAATAAAATCTAATCACGGGTTTTAAATGTCTCGTTTAATAAATGGATAAAATATAAAATAACGTTTTATCCTTTTTTAATAAAAATTACTAAGAACAAATCAATATTTAAGAAAACTTTATTATAAATAGAATCAGGCATGTGACTTTTTCAGGGTATTGAATTATGATCTTAGAAATTTGGATTACCTGTAATTATAACCAATTAGCTATAACTATGCCATCTGTCTTTAAGATTAACACTCATAACTTTTATACAATATAGTTTAACATTCTAGTTTTCTTTCACCTTTTTATTTCCATGTATTTCTATTTGGAACTATACTATTCCTTATGATAAAAGTGTTTTATCACCCAAAACATTTTCTTTTCTTTAACCACCTTTACAAAAAATACAACTCATACTTATAACTCTTGCATCTCTTTTCTTTTCTTTTTTTTTTTTTGCAGGGGAGGGGGGCTTGAGGTAGGGTTTCACTCTAGCCCAGGCTGACCTGGAATTCACTATGTAGTCTCAGGGCAGCCTTGAACATGGCGATCCTCCTACCTCTGCCTCCTGAGTGCTGGGATTAAAGGCGTCGCCACCACCCCTGGCTTTTCTTTTCTTGATAGTTCCTTCTTGTCTTATTATTTTTTTTCACAAAATTAACAAAACATCTATTTATTAGTTAAATAATTATATTTCAAATGAACACCTACGAATCTGTATTGGAACCCAGGCAAAACCTGCTAACAGTTTTGGAGATTATTTTTTTCTCTTACCAACAAATTTAAATTAACATTTGTTGGATAATTCAATTCTATTATACAAGCACTTAGAAATTACTTTTTTAAAAAAGATAGACTTTTAAATTCAGCCTTCAATTTGGGCTTCTAAAACAATAAAAACCAGGATTAAATTCTAGTAATTTTTGCCTGTTTTTTCATTCATCTGTCTCCAGTCCCTTGAATTACCTGAGTGTCTACTTAAGCAAGCACACAGATATGTCACTGTATTAGATTCTTTCTTGTTGTAATCAAATATCTAACAGGAAGCAATGTAAGGAAGGAAGGGTTTATTTTCACTTATGTTTTGAGGGTATATAATACATCAAGGTGGGAAAAGCATGGCAGCAAAAGTGAGAGACCTATTGGTCACATTGCATTGGTAGGCAGGAATCAGAGAGAGATGAATACTACTGCTTAGCACAATTTCACTTTATTTATTTGAGAATGACAGACAGAAACAGAAAGAAGGAGAGAGAGAGAGAATGGTCACCCTAGGGCGTCCAGCCACTGCAAACGAACTCCAGATGCTCCTACCCCCTTGTGCATCTGGCTAACGTGGGTCCTGGAGAATCAAGCCTCAAACCTGGGTCCTTAGGCTTCACAGGCAAGTGCTTAAATGCTGAGCCATCTCTCTAGCCCACAATTTCTCTTTTATATTCAGTCCAGAACCCCAGTCCTTGGAATGGTGTCACCCATAAGATGAGTCCTCCCACCTCAATCTAACCTAGAAAATCCTTCACAGACATTCTCAGAGATTTGTTTCCACATGGTTATTCTAAATCCTGTCAAGATGACAATCAGAGATTGTCATCACAGTTGTCATTTCAGTCCTTGGATTCCAGAACAACAGAACTAAGGCAAGGAAAATTATCCATGAAGAAAAGACTTCACCCTGAAACAGGAGCAGTCTATTACCCCTGAAAATCAGTTTTTAGCTTTAGGCAATAGAGACCACTTGGAATATTTTGTAGAACCAGAACTGAGATAACACCTGACCAGGACTTTCTCTGTTTTAATTTTTTGTATTTAAACTTAAAGCTAATGTTAGTGCCCCAAACATGGATCTAGGGCCATCAGACCATTATATTTTCTTCCCCATTGTGGCTACATTGATTAAATCTCTTTTCTCTGTCTTATCACTATTCTGTCTTTTTGATTGTTATGTTGGGACAGATGGCCAAAATGTTGGTATTTTTATCCTTAAAATTCCAGTTACACTATGAACTAAAAGGAATATGCCAAAATATACATGAGTACTCCCTTATAAATCAATTTGGTACCAATTAAATAACATAAAATCATAAGCACATGTACACAATGCATGCATGCACATAGCACACATAAACATAGATTTAAAAACTCAAACATTTTAAAGCTTTCATTTAGATCTATCACTTGTTAGTTTTAAAATTAGACTGTCAATCTGGTCATTTTGATAACATTAACCATCCTTATTCCAAAATCTGTACCTCCAAAGTCAGGACTGTTATAAGAGAGAAGACTTTATATCTCAAAGACACAGAGCCTAGTAGGATTATTATAATGCTATACACAGACTGGGCAGGTATCAATAGCTTAGCTTTAAAATGATCACTTTGATTTTTAAGTTCCAGATTTATAGAACTATCATATCTCAGCTTCATCAAGATAACTATCTTTTCAAAGATGAAGTTGTACTCAAAAGTATGCTGAAAATGCATATATTCACATACATATAAACACGCATCTTAAAATTAGGCATAGTGCTAAGTAATATTTTTAAAGCTGTACAACTGAAATGGTCACTGATTTAGTCAATTTTTTTCTTAGGACAAAAGATGATTAAAAGTACATAAAGACAATTATCTTGAACAAACATATTATGATTAGTTTAGTTTAGTTAGGTTAGATTAGGGTGAACCCAATAAATACACACACACACACACACACACACACACACACACCAATTCAAAGCAGAAGGTTTACATCTGAACCTTTTTTTAGAGATAAGAAAGGTTCATGACACAAAGGGTTCAAAGGTGAAGCTTATTATGTAGAATGAGATTACTATTTTCCCTGTTTATTACCAGGATTGCCGTTACAAATGGGGATATTAAATATAATATGGGATGTGTTATGTAGCTGAGGATGACCTTAAACATCTGATCATCCTGCCTCTGCCTTCCAAATGCTATGATTACAGTTTGCACCACCACACCTGGTTATATGCAGCACTGAGGATCAAACTCAGGTTTTCCGAATGTTAGATAAGCACTTTTACCGATTCAGCTACATTCCCAGCCCTAGTATGGGATCTCTTTTTCCTCTAGGTTTTAATACTAAAGCAGGCCATACTAGTCTTTTCCTTTGGAATCAAATTTATTCTGCCAGGAGAAAAAGAAGGAAGAGGCAAAGACAGGACAAGCCAGATGAGGGGAGGAATTTGAGAATAATTAGTTATCTTAGAACTTGTCTTTACTTCTAACTTAATATCTACAATTTTCTTATTGGTTTTCTATTTGTTTAACAACTCCTATAAAATATTTATGTATTTATTTGAGAGAGAAAGAAACAGATAGAGGTAGGTAGATAGAAAAAGAGAGAGAGAGAGAGTGAGAGAGAATGAATGGGCACACTAGGACCTCTAGCCACTGCAAACAAACTCCAGAGGCATGTATCACCTTGTGTATCTGGCTTGCCTGGGTACTGGACACTTTAACCACTAAGCAATCTTTCATGTTCTAACATCTCCTTTTAACTTGAATGTGTTCTGGAGCTCTTATTAATTAATTTATAAATTACCAATTTTATCATTTCTCTTTCAAGATGCATTTAAATTCAGTTAAAGTAGGTTGCCTGTTTCTAATTTTAAAAAATAGGACTTATAGTTTATTAAGTGAAAATAAAAACCCAGGTTGGATAGATAGCTTAGCAGTTAAGGCACTTGCCTGCAAGGCCTAAGGATCCAGGTTCAATTCTCCAGGTCTCACATAAGTCAGATGTACAAGGTCGCACATGTGTCTGGAGTTTGTAGCAGCTAGAGACCCTGGTATGCCCATTCTTTCCTTCTCTCTCTCTCCCTCTCCCTTTCTCTCTGTGTCACAAATAGATAAGTAAATAAATAATAACCCAATCAGATACATTAAATGCTCCTTACTGAGGGAAACATAAAGTCAATATATCTTTGGTTACATTTTCTTTCCTTCTTTTCTTTTTTTAAGTTAAAGCTTTTAAAAAGTTTGTATTTATTTGATAGAGAGAAAGAGGGGGGAGAGAAAGAGAGAGAGGGAATGGGAGCATGGGAGCACCAGGGCCTCTAATCACTGCAAAAGAACTCCAGATGCATGCACCACCTTGTGCATCTGGCTAACATAGGTCCTGGGGAATCGAACCTGGGTTCTGTGGCTTTGCAGGTAAACGCCTTAGCCACTAAGCAATCCCTCCAGCCTGCCTGCCTGCTTTTTTTCCTTCCTTCCTTTCTTCCTTCCGTTTCCTTTCTTTTTTCTTTTTAAGTACTTTCAAGTTAAATAAACATAGTTATCAACCATAAGACCAGATGGAGTATCAAATGGCAATTTTCCTCCCAACATTTCCTTCTTCCTTGAATTAGATTATTAGAGGTGGCGGGAGAAAAAGAGCTGATTGCTAGCAAATTACCAAACTGAGTGGGCAGAAAACAAAATGTTTTCAAATGTCTGAAAGCAAATAAAAAACAAACCAAACAAAATGCCTTCATAGACCTGAAAGCCAACAAAACAAACTACATGGGCAGAAACCAAAATGCTTTCAAAGTAAACAAAATGTATACTTTAAACCGAGCCAAAACAAGCCATTGAACAAATAAAATTCTAAAACAAAAGTGCAGAATAAACCAAGGGACCATTGAACAAAATAAAGGGAAGTCCAAGCTGCATAAAGAACTCACCAACATCCACCTGAGGAGGCAACATCCACCAGATGGTTGGGTGCAAGGAACCCATGCTATTACATGGCATCTATCCAGGTGGCTTCTCCAGTGACAGTAACTTGTCCTTGGAGTCCCATGTTCAGATGCCATAAACTTGGCACAAATCCTACCCTAGCTCTCATCTCAAATGGAATAAGATAGTTTATTCTGGAACCAAACATGAGTGACCATGTCCCAGAAACACAGATCTAAGTTACCCAAAATTCTATGTTCTAATGTATTAATAATTTTTTGTGACATTTTTATAGTCACAGACCAAAGAAAGTCATAAATTAAAACATTTTTTCAAATACATTGGTGGAAACATCAGGTAGGCTGGTGACAGCAAAGTGGGAAAAGATCTGTCATAGGCCTCAAATGCTACCTGATGACATTTTAGCTTGTGGATTGGTAGAAATGGGTGGTCTGTTCATAGTCTCTAGAGGATTTATCCAATGAGCACAGGATAGCAGATCAAATACAAGTTGGCAATAAATGACCACTTAAGAAAAATTAACTCTGGATCAGTAATATTCTAACTCCCTGAAATTCTAAACAGCCTTGAATGCTTAACACAAGTTTGGCTTCTACCTGAGAACTTTAGATACCAACTCAGAAATGATCATATCTAGGCATTTACCAAAAGCTTTTAAAACCAGTTTTCTCAACAAAGAAAAATCCAGCAACCTGAAAAACTCATAACCCATTTGACAAATTAGAGGAACAGCAAAGTTCTTTGAACCAGGCAGCTACATTTTCTACCAATTCCTGAGTGCTGTGTAGGGCTTACCTGTAGTCACTGTCCCAACCTAGGAAGCCAAATAAAGGCAATACTAGCAGCCATATGTTACGAATGTAAAGCATCAACTCAAGTAGGTCTCCTGTGATGGAAGCAATATCGTTTGCATACCCTCCAGAATACCTGCAGGCCCCTTGGCCCTTCCACTTAAGTAAGGATAATGACTAGCAGGAAGTGGAATAGAAGTTATCATGTTAAAACATAGAAAAGGACAAGGATATCTCCTGTAAACTGTTTTCATCTGCTATCAGTATGTGCAGACTGATAGGCTGCTCTTCCAAGACAAAGTCAAGGATTACTTCCTCAAAACTGTTCCAACTGAGAACTGTTTTCAGTAACAGGGATTAAACCCAGTGTCTTCGCCCATAATATGCAAGTGCTCTACCAGGTAAGCAAATGAACCCAGCACCCAGAAAAAAAAAATATTAGCTTACCTGAATATGCCCCACTTTCCAGTGCCTCTAACACTTTCTAAGCAACAGCTTCCATAGAGTATGAAAAGCTTGACATGAGCTCTGCTGCTCACTTGCTGTGGGATTTGGTTGAATGATACTTGTGAATGGACTCTCATAGACTACATTGGAGAGGGAGATTAATTAAATCTGCCAAGCAGAAAGTAAAGGCTCTAGTTTAGTTAAGCAGGATTTTCTAGGTGTAGAAATGCAGTTTGGCATGCAGACTGAAGAAACCACAAGTTGTTTGATGTAGATTCAGCTGACATATAGGGTACATGTAGGGGTGTGGAAAGAGATGACAACTTGAAGGCAGCTGTGATGGTGCATGTCTTCAATTGCAGCACTCAGGAGAATGAGGTAGGATCGCTGTGAGTTCAGGAACAGCCTGACACTACATAGTGAATTCCAGATTAGTCTGGGATAGAGTGAGATCTTACCTCAAAAAGCAAATAATAATAATAATAATAATAATAATAATAATAATACTCAAATACACCCCTCCCCACAAATAATTTGCCAGGTGTGGTGGCAATTATTTTTAATGCCAGCAGTCAGGAGGCTGAGGTAAGAGGATTGTTATGAGTTCAATGCCAGCCTGAGACAGCATAGTGAATTTTAGGTCAGCTTTGGCTAATGCAAGACCCTACCTTGAAAAATAAAAATAAAACAAGAGAGAGAGAGGGGGGGGAGGAGACTTGAGGAAAAGCTTTATGCTTGTCTCTGAAAGTCAGTAGTGTAACACACAGAATCCATAACTGAGTAAAAGTGTTCATGAGTTTTCTCCTCCAGCGCCCTGCATAGCATCTTCTGGCTGGCATTGTGACAGGTGTTCAGCAAGGATGAAGCCTTCATCCCACTTCCAGCTTGATTCCTCTAAGTACATAACTTCTTAAACTCATATAATTTTCAAGCTCATACAAATTTTCTAAACTTTTATTTTTAATTGACATAGCCAACTTTTATCATTGGAAATAAATATTGTTAGTTGTTTTCTTTAATGTGACAAGCTCATCTCAATTATTTTTTAAAGGAAATCCCTGTCAAAATGTAAATTTGAAGCTGGTTGTAGTGGTGCACGCCTTTAATCCCAGCACTTGGGAGGCAGAGGGAGGAGGATCGCTGTGAGTTTGAGGCCACCCTGAGACTACAGAATGAATTTCAGGTCAGCCTGGACTAGAGCAAGACTATACCTCAAAAAGCCAAAAAACAAAAAAATTGAATAACTATAGTTTATTAGTCATTTGTCATGTCAAGTAAAAATAGTGTTCCATAAATTAAGTGCAGGTTTAGTCCACAACTCACAAGTGCCTTTTCCTTGTACATGCATTAACTTTGTTGTATAGCAGAGGTATTACATGAGTACTATTCATTGTCAAATGGAGTATTTTAAAAACATTTATTTATTTGGAAGAGAAAGGGGATTGTGGATATGCAAGAGCCTCTTGCCATTCCAAACAAACTCCAGATGCTTGTGTTGCTTTGTGCATCTGGCATTATGTGGGTACTGGAGAGTCAAACCCAGGCTCTCATGCTTTGTAATCAAGCACCTTTAACTGCTGAACCATCTCTCCAGCATATGCAAAGTACTGTACATCCAAGAGTTACCATTTGACAAAATTAATAAATTGAGTGCTTAGCCAATGACATTCTTAAATAAAACTGGTAATTTTTCCCCTGAGACTAGTGAGGAAAGACTTCATCATTTGTCATAGTACAATCTAGCTTTATTACCTTGATTCATAATTAACTCCCAGCAGTTTTAGTTGCCATTGTGACTATACCACCAATAAAAGTTTCCACACAGTGATAAAGAGATATATCTTCATATTATTATTAATAGTTCTGATCTCATGATAACCTGAATGGGCTTCAGAGACTCCCAAGAAACCACGTATTACTCTTTGAAAACTGCAAATGTAGTGATGTTTTTGAAGGAAAGGTTGGCTAGAGACATGGATATCTGCTAAGAAATGCTTAAATGATTACAGGAATTATAGGGATTACAGGATTAAAGGAAGAGGATTTCAAGTAAAGCAATGCACATTAAGTAACAAACACTGATGCAAAAAGTTAAAATATTCAATCCATGGGACCTTAGTTTTACTGTTGCATTTTTAGTTACTTCCTTTAAACTGGCCATTTCTGTGCAGGTTTCTAAATATACTTGAATCTGTCTATCTTAAATAAAATTTCTCTCCACTAATATTTTCTTTTGCCTCTCCCATGTCTCTGCAGCCTCTAGTTCTTTTTTTAATTGTTCTCCTTCTGTACATAGTAAAGCTTTTTGAGAAAGTTGGTTATGTTCAATATCTTCAATTTCTCACCTCTCTCTCACACACACACTTCAATCCACCATAAGCCGAGTTACTCTTGTCAAGGTCATCAAGTATCTTGGTGACAGTAAATCCACCAATACCTCCAGCACTATTATTATTTGTCCTCTCTATAAACAACCTCTTTGGATAATTCATGCACACTAATGACTATAAACAGCATCCTTTTCACCAATAATTCTTAAATCTCTACCTTCAGTCCATCCATGTCTTATATTATCAGCAGTTTTTTTTTTTAATTTGTGTGAAGGTAGTTGTGTTTGAATGGTGCATGGATGCCATACCACTTTACATCCAGCTTTACTTGTGAGCTGGGGAATTGAACCCAGGTTAATAGCCTTTACAAGCCACTGCCTTTTTATGGCTGAGCTGTCACTCCAGCCTCAGAGCTCAGGTTTATTAATCCAATTACCTAAGCAACATCTCTATTTCATTGTCTCTCTGATGCCTCAAACTTAACATGTTTAAAATTGAGGCTTTAATTTGTTTCTTTCTTCACCACTCCAATTCTTCTCCCTTTTGTCTTTATCTTGTTCTGTCAACATTCTTGTTGGTTGGAAAGCCTTGTCAATTCCATATGCAAAAATGTGACCTAAATTTGTGCATCCTGTCCCTCCCCATGGCTTAATTGGTATTAAGTCTAGCCTCCTCCTTCTCTCTCCCTCCTTCCCCTTCCATCCCTGTCTCTCTTTCTCTCCCCCTCCTTCTCTATATATCTCTCTCTCTCTTCCCTCCCTCTCTTCTTCTCCCCATCTTCTACTTCTTCACTTTCCTGGTTCTAATGACATAACCAAGAATAACTCTGCGTGTCCTCAAACACACAATCTTCCTGACTCAGTCTGTTGAGTGCTGGGATTACAATAGTTTGATATTCTTCCCAGCTCTAAGCTTCTAAACCACCATCATCTCTTGCCTGGATTATTTTAATAGCCTGCTAACTGATGTCTATTTACTATCATCTCAGGCTGCAATTAATTCATCACATATCAGCCAGGGTCATCCTTAAAAATATAAATCATATCATGCTGCATTCTTGCTTAAATATTTCAAAGGTTTCCCATTGCACTTGAAATTCCACAGCCTTATTATATCTCACAAGGCTCTTGTCTCCAAAATCAATACTTGGGCTGGGGAGGTGGCTAAGTGGTTAAAGACACTTGCTTGTAAATCCTGATGACAAGGGTTTGATCCTCCAGTACCCAAATAAAGCCAGATGCACAAAGTAGCACACATATCTGGAGTTCATTTCCAATGGCAAGAAGACCTGGTGCACCCATACTCACTCTTTCTCTCATAAATAAATGAATAAATAATAAATAATACAATATTAAAAAGTGGGTTCTCCAGCCTCATCTGATAGTATTATTTTCCTTATGTTTCCAATCCTGTAAATATATTGACCTCCAGATATATTTCCTTTTTCTTAGCTAGTCACATCTATCTCCAGGCCTTGCACACATTCTTTTGATTTAGAACTTTTCCTTCCATTTCTTTGTATGGATCATTTATCTTTTGACTCTCAGGTATACTATTAACTGTTCAGAGAATCTTTTCTTGAGGCCCAAGATAAAGCAGGTAATTTCCTTGTTGTGACAAGTCATCTTGTTCTATTTATTTATTTATTTATTTATTTATTTATTTATGAGAGAGAGAGAGAGAGAGAGAGAGAGAGAATGGGCTCGCCAGGGCTCCAGCCACTGCAAACAAATTCCAGATGTATGTGCCCCTTGTGCATCTGGCTTACGTGGGTCCTGGCGAATTGAACCAGGATCCTTTGACTTTGCAGGCAAACATCTTAACCACTAAGCCATCTCTCCAGCTGCCCCCCCCTTGTTCTTTATTAGTACAACTTTTCATAACATATTGTCAGGGTTTCCTTTTTTCATATAGGATCTTGCCATGTAATCCAGGCTGGCTTTGACCTCACTGTAGCTCAAGCTAGACTGAAACTTGTGATATTCCTCTCTTCATCTAGTGAGTACTGAGATTACAAGTGTATGCCACCTTGCCTAGTATGTTTTCACTTTTGTATTTTTTCACTTTCTCAAAATTACTGTAAAGAGAGCTCTAGGTACTAAGAGAGATGACCCTCTCAAATTTTTCTCTAGACTTTCATACTAGTCAATGTGCTTCTTCTAGAGTCTTCCCAATCGTCACTTTCGATTCCTATAGAGAATTTATTTATCTCAGCCTATCTATTCCCTCCCTCTACTGCCAAGTGATCTTTCATTAGACTAGAACATTCACAATTTATTTGGATTTCAGATATATCAGCACCCTACCTCAGTTATCAGATAACTCTGGGGCAAAGCTCTTGGATTTTTAAAATTTAACAACTGCAGTGCCAATTACTTGCATTTGACTCCCAAACCATTGATGTTCATCAACTTGTCACTGCGAAGAAAAAAAGTCAAATCTGATGTAATGCTGTTGATGTAAATTATTTATTGAAGAATAGGTGCAGCATCCATGTCATAGCTTGCTCTATAATCCTCTACCAGTTAGCAGAATGATATCATTGTTAAGCATGTAGTACCTAAAGGCAGACTGCATGAGGTTTCTCTAGCAGCAGAAGGGTGGATGATATTTGTTTTTACTGAAATATCACATACAGACAGCAACTTGCATAAATCGTATGAATATTCCTTGCCAAATTTCACAGAATGATCATTCTCAGGAAATCAGCATTCAGATCTAGACACAGCACCTCAGAAGGAATTTTTCTGATAACCGTACTACCCTCCAGGGGAACTGTTACCCTCACTTCTAACATCAGCAATTCTTTTTTCTTTTTTTCTTTTTCTTTTCTTTTTCTTTTTTTTTTTTTTTGGTATTTTCAAGGCAAGTTCTCACTCTAGCACAGCCCGACATGGAATTCACTATGTATTCCCAGGCTGGCCTCAAACTAACAGTGATCCTCCTACCTCTGCCTCCTGAGTGCTGAAATTAAAGGTGTGCACCATCACACCCAGCCAGCAATTCTTTCTGTGTCCATAACTACATTCAGCATATGCCTGTGACATTTATCCATATTGTTCCACTAATTTTACTTGGATCATTCATATTACTTTACAGAACTTCATACATATATGACAATTTATTTATGTAATCCATTCTACAATCAGTGGGCAGTAAGTGGTTTCTAATTATTACTAATTGTACACTGTGCTGCTATGAACATATCTTCCCCTTGTAGTAAACCTGCACATATTTCTGTGGCTTATATACTTGGGGAAGGAACTGCTTGTATGTACATATAATCAGGTTTAGTAAGTGCTGCTAAACACTATTCCAAAGTGTGGGTCTGATTGTCATTTCTAACAGCAGTCTTTGGGAGTTTTAGTTCTGAATTCTCACCAGCACATGATATTTTGTGGCTTTTGTTTTAGCCATTCTAAAGATTATGTAGTATATAATCTTCCATTTGCATTTACTTGGTAATTAATGAAATTGAGAACATTTCACTATATTTATTGACCATTAGCATATTTTTGTATGCCTATCTTTAGTTTTTGTTTTCATTTTTAAATTTTATTTATGCATTAATTATTTTTTATTATACATGTATATAATATATTTTGATCAAAGTAACCTATTACCTTCTCTATTCTCTTTCCTCTTTTCCTCCCACTGAACCACCTTCTTCCTCCCTCTTCTACTTTGAAGTTTATGTGTGTGTGTGTGTGTGTGTGTGTGTGTGTGTAAGAGAGAGAGAGAGAGAGACCTGATGAGTTTAATTTGAGTTTTTAAAATGAGCTTGAGTGGAAGTTGGAAATTATTTTTCAGACCACATGCAACTTACAGCAGATTATACCACAGAAGAAAATGTATCCCCTTGTCTAGCCATTAACTGCCAATAACTCCTCATGGAGGTATGGTGCCCTCATGCCATCTTGATTGTCCATGACCAAATGCTGATGGGTCAAATATCATGGAGGTACAATAGCAGTACTATAAGGTCATGAATTCAATAACCATATCATGTCTTGAAGACATTGTTCCCATCTTCTGGCTCCTTCTTCCCCCTTTCTCACATTGTTCTCTAAATTTGGGAGGGCAATATATAGATGTCGCATTTAGCCCTGAACATTCAATAGTCACTTACACATTTTTGTGTCTGTGTGTGTATGGTATGTGTATGATATGCACACATGTGTCCATTTGATGCTCCATGTGCTTGCTTATAGTGACTTACACTTGCCTGTGGTTGTCAGAGGGGAACATCAGGTTACCTGCTGTTTGGCTGCTGGTTTTTGCTCTTGCTTTTGGTGGTGGGTTTTGTCTTTTTTGACATTATGGAACTTCTCCTTGGATCTGTAATCTTCAAGTAAATTCCATTCCTCCCATAAATTGTGTCTGGTTTGGAGGCTCAACCCAGCAACATAAAGCCGACTGACCGATAGCTAAAACAACATTGACCAAAATAATAATAATAAAAATGTTAATAACATTAATAATAATTTTTATCATTACAAGACTGTAAATAGCACCATACCTTATTTCCAGGTATAGTACAGAGCCATAGTGACAAAATCAGCATGGTACTGGCACAAAATAGACATGTATAGACATGTAGATCAATGGAACAGAACAGAAGAACCAAACATAAACCTATATAGTGACAGTCATCTAAGTTTTAGAAAAATGCCCCAAATCCTCACTAGAGTAATGATAGACTCTTTAATAAATGGTGTGGTGAAACCTGGATATCTATATGTAGAAGAGTAAAACTACATCTTTATCTTTCTTCATGTGCAAAAGTCAACTCCAAATGGACAAAAGATCTTAAGACCTGAAACTCTGAAACTGTTAGAGCAGAAAATAGGGAAAACACTTCAAGGTATAGGCACAGGTAAGGACTTTATACATAAGAACCAAGTCACTTAGGAAATAAGAGCAATAATCAATAGCCTCATGAAATTAGAAGCAAAGTGTACATTTTTTAAAGGCAAACCCAACAGGCTGGCCTTTTTATGAGAGAGTGAGAGCAAGGTAGGGAAAGAATTGGCATGCAAAGGTCTCCAGCCACTATAATCGAACTCCAGACATGTTCACCACCTTTTGCATTGGTCACCTTGTGCATCTGGCTTATGTGGGATCAAGGAAGTCAAACATGAGTCTTTAGGCTTCACAGGCAAGTGCCTTAACTGATAAACCATCTTTCCTGCCCCAAAGTATATGCTTTATAGCAAAAAACCCCACAAAAAAACA
This sequence comes from Dipus sagitta, assembly GCA_036346955.1. NCBI lineage: Eukaryota > Metazoa > Chordata > Mammalia > Rodentia > Dipodidae > Dipus > Dipus sagitta. The sequence continues at coordinate 57,317,486 of CM070776.1, read as the reverse complement.
AACAAACAAAACTGTCAATCAAGAGAAGAGGCAGCATAACAGAATGGGATGAAATCTTTGCCCCCTGCATTTCTAACCAAAGAATGTCTTAGAAATATAAACTCTAAAGCCTAAACAATATAATCAAATAACCCAATCAAAAAATGAGCTATGGAACTGAACAGAGACTTCTCAAAAAAAAATCAAAACTACTTTGAGATGCCATCTCACACTTGTCATAATGGCTATCATCAAGAAAACAAATGACAGCAAATGCTGGCAAAGGTGAGGAGAAGGAGGAACCTATATGTTTAGGAGAGTTTAAAGTAGTGCATAAATTATGGAAATTATTGTAGAAGGTTTTTTTAAACGCTAAAAGTAGAACTACCATATGACCCAGCTATATAACTACTGAGCATATTTACCATAATAAGCCAACAACATATTGCAGATATTTGCTCAATCATGTTTAATGCTATTCTATTTACAGTAGCTAGGAAATGGAATCAGCCAAGATGCCCTGTAACTCTTGAATGGATAATGATGATGTGGCACATATAGGAAATGTAGTTTGATTCAGCACTGATTTGTGTGCAGGATGAGAGATAGTGATCTAGTTTCTTTCTGCGACTTTTGAATATTCAGCTTCCCCAGAATCATTTGTTGAAGAAGATCTCTCTGTTCTCTAATGCATGATTCTGGTCCATTTCTCAAAACTGAGATGGCTATAGCTGTGTGAGTTCATTTCTGTGTCCTGTGTTCTATTCTACTGGGATATGTGTCTGTTTTTTAAACTATGACTCTACTGTCTTGAAATCAGGTATTGTAGTAATTCTAGTATTGTTATTTCTGTTCAGGGATTGATTTGGTTATTTGGAGAATGTCATTGAAATTTTGATGAAGAATGAATTGAATCTGTGTATTTCTTTTGATGATAAAACTAACCATTTTCACTATGCCAATTCCTCTAGTCCATGAACAGGGAAGCGATCTATTTTCCGTGTCTTGTTCAACTTCTTCAGCATTTAAAAATTTTTATTGTAGAAGTCTTTCCCTTCCTTTGTTGGGTTCATTCTTTGTATTTTTTCAAACTATTGTGAATGGAATTGTTTTCCTGAATTATTTCTCAGCATGTTTGCTATTGGTATATAGGAAAACTACTCAAATTTGCATGTCAATTTGGTTTTCTATTAAATTATAAAAAGGTATTTTTGTCAGTTCTAAGAGTTTTCTGGTGAAATCTTTAGGGTCGCTTACATATAAATCATATCATCTGCAAATAGGAAAATTTTACTTTTTCCTCTTTTACTTGCATTGCTTTTATTTCTCTCTCTCTCTTTCTGCTCTAGCTAAGTAAGACTTTAAGGGCTATGTTGAATATGAGTGGAGAAAATGGGCACTTTTCTTTCTTTTTTTTTTTTTTTTTGGTTTTTCGAGGTAGGGTCTCACTCTAGCTCAGGCTGACCTGGAATCCACTATGGAGTCTCAGGGTGGCCTCGAACTCATGGCCATCCTCCTACCTCTGCCTCCCGAGTGCTGGGATTAAAGGCGTGCGCCACCACGCCCGGCTGAAAATGGGCACTTTTCTTATTCCTGATGTTAGAGGAAATAATTTGTGCTTTTCTCCACATTCTGTTATGCTGTGGTCCTCATAGTCTTGGTTTCTTCAAGTCTTTTATTACAAAGAGATGCTGGACTTTGTGAAAGGGCTTTTCTACATCTTTTGTGATGTTCCTGTATTTTTTGTCCTTAAGTTTAATTGTGTGCTGTTTTATACGTACTGATTTGCATATGTTGAACCATATTTGAATCCCTAGAATGAAGCCTCATTTAATCATAGTGAGCTTTTTGATGTGTTACTGAATTAAATTTGCAAGTATTTCATTGAAAAGTTTGCATCCATATTTTTCAGGGATTTTGAACCTTAATTTTTTGTTGTATTTCTATCCTGCTTGAGTATCAGCATAATAATTCATTCACGAAATTAGTTTGGCACTCTTCATTTCCTTTCTATTTTATGAAACATTTTTGGTAGTATTGGTATTAATTCCTTATTAGATGTTCGGTAGAACTAGCTGTGAATTCTTCAGGTCCTACTTTTTAAAGTAGATGGACCTTTTTTTGTTAATTTTTATTAAACTCTTCCATGATTATAAAAAACATACCATGGTAATACCCTCCCTTCCCCCCACTTTCCCCTTTGAAATTCCATTCTCCATCATATCCCCTCGCCATCTCAATCAGTCTCTCTTTTATTTTGATGTCATGATCTTTTCCTCCTCTTATGATGGTCTTGTGTAGGTAGTGTCAGGTACTGTGAGGTCATGGCTATTCAGGCCACTTTGTGTCTAGAGGAGCACACTGTAAGGAGTCCTACCCTTCCTTTGGCTCTTATATTCTTTCTGCTACCTCTTCCACATTATACCCTAAGCCTTGGAAGGTGTGATCGAGATGTTACTCAGTACTCCAGTCACTTCTTTCCAGCACTATGATACCTTCTCAGTCGTCCCAAGGGCACTGCCATCTGAAAAAAGAAGATTCCCTACCCAAAGTGAGAGTAGCATTAATATAAGGGTATGAATATTAAGAAAAGTGCTTACTGGGCAGTTTGATAAGCATAGTATATACATTTACCCAGACATCAGCAGATGTTATACCCCTGAGGCTCATGACTACCCTTGTTTTAAGTTTTCAGTATCATGGATGTATTCCCTCCCATGGAGTGAGCCTCCAGTCCAATTAGAGGGCAGTTGGTTTCCACCATGATAGACATGCCACTATTGAACCCATTGGCTCATTTGGCCTGGCTGGCCAAATATAAGGCTTGTAGTGTCCACTGTTGGGTATCTTCACTGGTGGTATCTCTTTCTCCCATTGAACTGCATGTAGAATGGCTTCTTCTTCCAGCTTTCTGTCAGCTGGTCTACATGGAGGAGGTTATCAGATCAGTTCCAGCAGGATTTCTCAGTGGCCTTGCAGCTCAAGTATGTGGAGTCTTCAGCAGTAGGGTCTTACCATCTATTCCTGGTGGAAAACCAAGGGCCTTGGCAATGTCCTATAATGTTTTGGGGGCATCAGGGACCTCCATGGCCAACAACTCACTGGAAGGTATCCCATCCCTGGCACTGAAAATTTTCTAGCAATGATCTACGGCTCCTGAGTGTTCCATTGTCCCAAACCGGAGGATTCTCTATGATTTATTTCTATCCTCTTAGATTTTGATTAGCTCTCCCTCCACCTTTCCTTTACTCAATCTCCTCCCCTGACCTCACTTTGGGCCATTTCATCCCCATTAATCTAGTCTTCTACTTATGTTTACACAATACCAACCTATTAATTACCCTCCTCCCTTCCTTTCTCTTCCCTTTATATCTCTTTTTTAGCTTACTGGCCTCTGCTACTGAGTTTTTTTCCTTCTCACACAGAAGCCCAATCATCTGTAGCTAGGATCCACATATGAGGGAGAACATGTGGCGCTTGGCTTTCTGGGCCTAAGTTACCTTACTTAGTATAATCCTTTCCAGATCCATCCATTTTCCTGCTAATTTCATGACTTCATTTTTCTTTACCACTGAGTAGAACTCCATTGTATAAATGTGCCATATCTTCATTATCCACTCATCAGTTGAGGGACATCTAGGCTAGTTCCATTTCCCTGCTATTATGAATCAAGCAGCAATAAGCATGGTTGAACACGTACTTCTAAGGAAATGAGATGAGTCCTTAGGATATATGCCTAGTAGTGCTATAGCTGGGTCATATGGTAGATTAATCTTTAGCTGTTTTAGGAACCTCCACACTGATTTCCACAATGGCTGGACCAGATTGCCTTCCTACCAACAGTGTAGAAGAGTTCTTCTTTTTCCACATCCCTGCCAGCATTTGTGATCATTTGTTTTCATGATGGTAGCCAATCTGACAGGAGTGAGATGGAATCTCAATGTAGTTTTAATCTGCATTTCCCTGATGACTAGGGATGTAGAACATTTTTTTAGATGCTTATACGCCATCCGTATTTCTTCTTTTGAGAACTCTGTATTTAGCTCCGTAGCCCATTTTTAATTGGCTTGTTTGATTTCTTATTATTTAACTTTTTGAGTTCTTTTGTATATCCTAGATATTAATCCTCTATCAGATATATAGCTGGCAAAGATTTTTTCCCATTCTGTAGGTTGCCTCTTGCTTTATTTACGGCATCCTTTGCAGTACAAAATCTTTGTAATTTCATGAGGTCCCAGCTGTTGATCTGTGGTTTTATTGCCTGAGCAATTGGGGTTATATTCAGAAATTCTTTGCCAAGACAAATATGTTGAAGGGTTTCCCCTACTTTTTTCCTCTAGAAGTTTCAGAGTTTCCGGTCTGATGTTAAGGTCTTTAATCCATTTGGACTTAATTCTTGTGCGTGGAGAGAGAGAAGATCTATTTTCATCCTTCTACAGATACATATCCAGTTTTCCCAACACCATTTGCTGAAGAGGCTGTCTTCTCTCCAATGAGTATTTTTGGCATTTTTATCGAATATCAGGTGGCTATAGCTAGTTGGACTTACATCTGGGTCCTCTATTCTGTTCCATTGATCTACGTGTCTGCTTTTGTGCCAGTACCATGCTTCTTTTGTTACTATGGCTATGTAGTATAGGTTAAAATCAGGTATGGTGATAGCACCAGCCTTATTTTTGTTGCTCAGTATTATTTTAGATATTCGAGGTTTTTTTGTGATTCCAAATGAATTTTTAGATTTTTTTTCTATTTCCATGAAGAATGCCATTGGAATTTTGATGGGGATTAAATGTGCAGATTTCTTTTGGTAAGATTGCAATTTTCATAATATTGATACTTCCAATCCAGGAACAAGGGATGTTTTTCCATTTTCTAGTGTCCTCTGCAATTTCTCGCTTGAGTGTTTTATAGTTTTTATTGTAGGGATCCTTTACTTCCTTGGTTAGGTTTATTCCAAGGTACTTTATTTTCTTTGATGCAGTTGTGAATGGGAGTGATTCTCTGATTTCATCCTCTGTGTGTTTGTTGTTAGCATATTGGAAGGCTACTGATTTCTGCGTATTTATTTTGTATCCTGCTACATGGCTGTAGGTGTTTATCAGCTCTAACAGTTTGCTGGTAGAGTCTTTAGGGTCCTTTATATATAGAATTATGTCATCTGCAAATAATGATAACTTGATCTCTTCCTGTCCAATTTGTATCCCTTTTAGGTGTGTCTTTTGCCTTATTGCTATGGCTAAGACTTCCAGTACTATATTAAATAAAAGTGGGGACAGTGGACACCCTTGTCTTGTTCCTGATTTTAGTGGAAAAGCTTCCAGTTTTTCCCCAGTTAGTAATATGTTGGCTGTAGGCTTGTCATAAATAGCCTTTATTATATTGAGATATATTCCTTCTATTCCTAGTCTCTGTAGGACTTTTATCATGAAGCGATGTTGGATTTTGTCAAATGCTTTCTTTGTGTCTAATAAGATGATCATGTGTTTTTGTCCTTCAGTCCATTTATATAATGTATTACATTTATCGATTTGCGTATGTTGAACCATCCCTGCATCTCTGGGATAAAGCCTACTTGGTCAGGGTGAATGATCTTTCTGATATATTCTTGTATTCTGTTTGCCAATATTTTGTTGAGAATTTTTGCATCTATTTTCATGAGGGAGATTTGTCTGTAATTTTCTTTTTTTGATATTTTGTTTTGTTTTATTTATTTTTCTTTTTTTCTTTATTAATTAGTTTTGTATTCAGCAAATACAGTCAGTTTGGTACCATTATTAGGCTCATCCGTGCCCTACTCCCTCCCCTTGGCCTCCTTGTTGAGGTATATGGGTCATGCATTGTGGAGTTAGCCCACAGTTATGTGTAAGATAAATGTCTCTGCATGTCATGACCCAACATGTGGCTCTGACATTCTTTCCACCTCCTCTTCCACAAAATTTCCCTTAGCCATGTTGGGTTCATTTTTGGTCTGCTTCAGTGATGAGGTGTTGTTGACTTGTGAGGCTCTGGCTCTCTGATTTGGTAGGAGTTGATTTTTCTCTGTGTTGATCTCTTTCCGCCTTGTGCTGGTATCCAGTTCATTGGGAAAACAGCACCCTTGCTTGTTTCGCCAATTTTTCTTAGTTTCAGCCAGGGCCCTTTGGAGGTATGATGGGGTGGCTCTCTCCTTAGGATCTACATCTATCTGAAAAAGAGAAGCAGATTCTCCAATGGAGAGTAAGTTAGCACCAGGACAATAGAGATAAGGCTTACTTTTTTTAATAGAGAATTTAATAGGTGTAGGCCCTCTTGTAGCCCACAATTGATGGTAGCTTTATATTGGCGAGTGGGCTTATGTTTGGATATGTTTCTGACTTGTTTCCCAGATCCAGCTATAGGTCCCATACCACTGAGGAGATCAGTTAGCCAAATTAAGAGCAGTTGGTTCCCCACCATGGCTGTGTGCCACTATTGCACTTGTGTGGGCATCACACCAAGTTATTTGCTGCTAAGTAGGTTAGACCATGAGTTGCATGGACAGATATTGGTCATTTTCCCCCAGTCGCCCATGTAGCACCTTCTGGTACTAGACACGCTGACTGTCTGGGGACTGACTCTCTTCCAACTTTCAGCCATGCCATTCTATTTTGCATGTCAACCACATAAGGTTTCTTCAGCAGTAGGGTCTTACCACTAACCTTTGGTGGGTCACCAAGTACTCTGACAGAAATCTGTCTCTGTCTTTTAGGAAACCTTGTAGGTCTCTCTGATCAAAAGCTCCTTGTGGATGATAGCCCCATGCTGGTACTGGGAGTTACAGGTCAGTGCCCACTAAGAAAATGAGGAAAAAGATAACTAATATACAAGAGTTAGAGAGAAGAGTGAGAGAGAGGGAGAGGGAGAAGGAGAAGGGAAGATGTAGAAGATTAAGGTTAGTCGTGATCCTACCCTCTCCACTGTCTTGTGGTTCAGGTGTTCCCTGTAAGGGCCTGGTGAAGGATTAGCCATTTAGTCTGCCATTTAGTAAGTAGAATTTTATGGTACCATTGCCATTTGGGTCTAGATTTGTGTTTCCCACCCCTTTGATGCCCTCCCCTCCCTCCCCTTCCATCCTAGTGTCTAGTCCACAAGATGCTTGCTGGGTATGTAAGGTATCTTGGGTAGATTCAGGTTAGGTGCTGTAGATGAGTGAGGTTATGTGGTGATTTTTTTTCTGTGATTGGGTAAGTTCACCGAGAATGATCTGTTCCAGGTTCAACCATTTTTCCTCAAATTTCATTGTGTCATTTTTTTGTACTGCTGTATAGAATTCCATTGTGTAGATATACCACTTCTTAGTTATCCATTCTTCTAGTGATGGACATCTGGGTTGATTCCCGCTCTCAGCTATTACAAATTGAGCTGCTACAAACATGGTTGAGCAAATCTCTCTAGCCTGTGGTTTGAAGATTTTAGGGTAGATGCCCAGTAAGGGAATAACTGGGTCTGTTGGAATCTCTATACTCAGCTTTTTCAGAAGTCTCCATATTGCTTTCCAAAGTGGTTGTACCATCCTACATTCCCACCAACAGTGGATGAGTGTTCCTACTTCTCCACATCCTTGCCAGCATTTATTTTTATTTGATTTTTTGATGTTTGCTATCCTTACTGGTGTAATTTTCTTTTCTTGTTCTATCTTTGCCTGGTTTTGGTATCAGGGTGATGCTGGCTTCATAGAAGGAGTTTGGTAGGATTCCTTCCTTTTCTATTTTATGGAAAATCTTAAGAAGCAATGGTGTTAGTTCTTCCCTGAAGGTCTGGCAAAATTTAGCAGTGAATCCATCTGGGCCTGGGATTTTTTTAGTTGGGAGATTTTTGATAACTGCTTGGATCTCCATGCTTGTTATAGGTCTATTTAAGTGATTAATCTCACCTTGATTTAATTTAGGTATGTCATATAAATCAAGGAAATCATCAATTTCTTTCAGATTTTCATACTTAGTGGAGTATATGCTTTTATAGTATGTCCCTATGATTTTTTGAATTTCTCTGGCATCTGTTGTAATGTTACATTTTTCATCTCTAATTTTATTAATTTGTGTCTCTTCTCTCTTTCTTTTGGTCAGATTTACTAAGGGTTTATCAATCTTGTTTATCCTTTCAAAGAACCAACTGTTTGTTTCATTGAATCTTTGGATTGTTTTTTTTTTTTTTTGGTTTCTATTTCGTTAATTTCTGCCCTAATCTTTACTATTTCTTCCCATCTACTGATTTTTGGTTTGCCTTGTTTTTCTTTTTCCAAGACTTTAAGGTGAAGCATTAGGTCGTTTATATGTGACCCTTCTAATTTCTTAATATAGGCACTTAAAGCTATAAATTTACCTGTTAGGAATGCCTTCATTTTGTCCCAGAGATTTTGGTATGTTGTGTTCTCATTATTGTTTTATTCTATAAATTATTTTATTTCCTTCTTGATTTCTTCATTGACCCATTCATCATTTAGTAGTGTGTTGTTTAATTTCCATGATTTTGTGTATGCTCTACAGCCTTTCTTGCTATTGATTTGTAGTTTGATTCCATTGTGGTCAGATAGAATGCAAAGAATTATTTCAATTTTCCTGTATTTGTTAAAATTTGCTTTGTGTCCTAATATATGGTCTATTTTAGAGAATGTTCCATGTGCTGCTGAAAAGAACATATGTTCTGCAGCATTTGGATGAAATGTCCTGTAGATATCTGTTAGGTCCATTCCTTCTATGACCTCATTTAGTCCAGATGCCTCTCTGTTTATTTTTTCCCTGGATGACCTGTCACTTGATGAGACTGGGGTGTTGAAGTCACCCACTACCACTGTGTTTGGTGTTATCTGTGACCTTAGTTCTAGTAGTGTTTGCTTGATGAATTTGGGAGCCCCATGTTAGGTGCATATATGTTTAGGATTGCAATGTCCTCCTGTTGGAGGGTGCCTTTAATCAATATACAGTGGTCTTCCTTATCTTTCCTAACTAATGTTGGACAGAAATCTACCTTGTCAGATATTAGGATAGCAACCTTTGCTTGTTTTCTAGGTCCAAATGCTTGAAACACCATTTTCCAACCTCTCACCCTAAGATAGTGTCCTTCCTTTTTAGAAAGGTGGGTTTCTTGGAGGCAACAAATGGAAGGATCCTGCTTTTTAACCCAGTCTGCGAACCTATGTCTTTTGGTTGGGGAACTGAGGCTGTTGATATTAAGGGATATTATTGAAAGGTGTGTATTCACTTTTGCCATTTTTTTGTAGTTCTTCCAGTTTTACCTTAGCTCTCTTGTGTTAACTAGGATTTGAGTATTGTTTGTTTTTTCCCGGTTTCTTATATGTGTGCTTTTCTTTTTCTTCAGCATGGAGGATTCTTTCAAGTATTTTCTGTAGACCTGTTTTTGTCTTCAAATACTCCTTTAGCTTGCTTTTGTCATGGAATGTCCTTATTTCTCCGTCTATTTGAATGGACAGCTTTGCAGGATAAAGTAACCTTGGTTGACAGTTGTTATCTTTCAGAACTTGGAATACATCACTCTACGCCCTTCTGGCTTTTAAAGTTTGCGTTGAGTGATCTGCTGTAATCCTGATAGGCTTGCCTTTGTAGGTAACTTGATTTTTCAGTGGTGAAGGATCAGCCATTTGGTCTGCCATTTAGTAAGTAGAATTTTATGGTACCATTGCCATTTGGGTCTAGATTTGTGTTTCCCACCCCTTCGGTGCCTTCCCCTCCCTCCCCATCCATCCTAGTGTCTAGTCCAAGAGATGCTTGCTGGATATGTAAGGTATCTTAGGTAGATTCAGGTTAGGTGCTGTATATGAGTGAGACTATTTGTTCCTTATAATGCATGTTTTAACTATGTTGTTATATTCCTTTCTTGTATTGTCTGTTTGGCATTTTAAATATCCATTTCTAAAACTTTGTTGAATGTATTTTCTATTCCTTTAGCTTGCACTTCTACTCCATCTATATCTTTGTAAATTTGGTCTTTTTATAGGGTCTCATATTTCACACATTCTGTTCACAGTTTTTTATTAGTCTGTCTTCATTGTTGTTTGAATATTGTATTTCATCTACCTTTTCTGCAAGTCCACATATTCTGTTTTCTTTAATATTTTATTTTTATTTATTTATTTGAGAGAAGGAGACAAAGAGAGACATAAAAGAGAGAATGGGCATTCCATGGCTTCCAGCCTCTGCAAATGAACTACAGACACATATGCCACTTTGTGTCTCTGGCTTATGTGGGTCCTGGGGAATTGAACCTAGGTCTTTTGGCTTTGTAAGCAAGCACCTTAACTGCTAAACCATCTCTTAGCCCCAGATACTCTGTTTTATTCTTGATCTATTTCTGACATTTTCATTGAGTATTTTTAATTTGATTCATGGAATTTTCATGATTTTAATCAGTTTTTTACTTAATCTTTAATATCTTGTATTGACATGTTTATTTCATTCAGCCACTGATTTGAATTCATCCAGGAGCTTATTTATGTGCTCTATGATTTCCTTGTACTTTCATATAATCAGTCCTTTCATTCTTTTGTCTGGGATTTCACCTAATTCATTCTCATTTAAAATCCATTCCCATGGAATTGGTAATTTTTTTGAATGAGTTATATTGTCTTGATTGTTTTCACATTTCTTGTGTTTTTGCATTGGGAGTTGCTCTATGGGATTAGATCATTGGTTGGAATTTTGATCAGCTTTATAATTTTCTTTGAGGCATTTGTAATATTAAATTAATACTAGATTTTACTAGAGTTGTAGTTTCTTCTCACTAGACAGAGAGTATAGCTCAGTAGCTCATGCCACTGGGCATAATTTCTAGCATCATTCTGAGAGTAGAATGCTAAATGCAGAAGCAAGTACAAATGATAGATAGACCTGATATGAAAATACAGTAATGAACAATTAAAAACAGTACATCCTTCAACTGCAATAAGTCTTGGGAGATTGATTAATATGTTGTATATTGACATATTAGTTATTAAAGTATATGGATATAAATAAAACAATTAGAATAAGACTAGCAATGAGTACTAGAACAATAGAGCAAGTAGAAGGGGGGACAATAAAGAGAGGTAATAAAGAAGTACTAGCTAAAGATAGAGATAAAGAAATAAAATCAAACAACCTAAAACAATTTTAGCACTAAGGAGACTGAAGTATAGACTCTTAGCCCCAGGGAAACCTGTCCACCTGGAAAAGCCTATCTCAAAAAAGTAGAGGGAAAAATAAAAAGTACAGATCAAAGGCAGGTCAAATAAGATATTAAGTCAGGGAAGGGAAATATTTAAGAGAAGGAAAGAAAATGGAGTGTGAGAGAGACTCTGTCTCTAAGCCATCATTCACCTAGCATATCAGAGTCTGCCTTCTGTGTTTAGTGCCCGATCATAGTAACACAGACTATCTCTCCACCTTCCTGTTTTTCTTCCATTGGTTATATGGATTTCTATCTTGTGAATACAGAACTTTTGTGTTACCTATTTTTTAAAATATATTTTATTTATTTATTTATTTGAGAGAGAGAAAGAGGAAGAGACTGAGAGAGAGAGGGGATGGGTACGCCAGGGCCTCCAGCCACTGCAAACCAACTCCAGAAACATGTGCCCCCATATGCATCTGGCTTACATGGGTGCTGGATAAACAAATCAGGATCCTTTGGCTTTGCAGGCAAACATCTTAACCCCTAAGCCATCTTTCCAGCCATGTGTTACTTCTTATATTGATTTTTGTGTTGTTTGGTCAACAACTAGATATTATTACCTTAGATGTATTTCTGTCTCTAAGTGATGGATATGGCTATGGGAAAACTTTACACTAGCAAGCCTCAGACCCTGGCACCTTTAAACTCATGCCACTGCTTGTGCCTCTTTGTGCCTCTTTGTGCCTCTTTGAGAGCTAGTGAGTCTATGGCTCAGGCCATGTGGAACACATCAAGGTTCTAACTCAGTTTTTTTCTGTCTATATAGATGTATTCTCTAGAATGAGTGTGAGAGTATAGTCTACTGATACGTCTTCTGAGTTCTCAGAGTGGGCCATAGAAGAAGGGACCTTTGCATCTAATGGTGCCTAGTCCCTGACTCAATAGGGATCTTTTTTAAAAAAATATTTTTATGGGCTGGAGAGATGGCTTAGAGGTTAAGCACTTGCCTGTGAAGCCTAATGACCCCGGTTCGAGGCTTGACTCCCCAGGACCCACGTTAGCCAGATGCACAAGGGGGCGCACGCGTCTGGAGTTCGTTTGCAGTGGCTGGAAGCCCTGGCGCGCCCATTCTCTCTCTCTCTCTCTCTCTCTCTCTCTCTCTCTCTCTCTCTCTGCCTCTTTCTCTCTGTGTCTGTCTGTCACTCTCAAATAAATAAATAAATAAATATAAAAAATATTTTTATTTATTTATTTATTTGACAGAGAAAGAGGGAGAAAGAGAGAGAGAGAATGGGCACACCAGGGCCTCCAGCCACTGTAAACGAACTCCAGATGCATGCGCCCCCTTGGGCATCTGGCTAACGTGGGTCCTGGGGAATCGAACCAGGGTCCTTTGGCTTTGCAGGCAAACGCCTTAACCACTAAGCCATCCCTCCAGCCCAAGGGATCTTTTTTAATGTTACTACTTCACACTGTATTAGTCAAATGCCAAGAAAAGAGGATTTTTCCCAGCCTGTATATGATATGTGGATCCCAAGATTCCTGTCTGGTAGGACTTAAAATATGCTCAGTGATGAGTCCTGTATTAAATTGTGTGTTCGAGACTCTGTCCCAGCCCCACGGTTTGGACTTCACCCTTCCCTTTGTGGACAAGTCAACCACATAGCTCTTGTCCCTGACATAACCTTTGTTCTTTACTCTCCCTTCTCTGCTTCATTCACCCACTGCTCTTTAAATTATCAGACATTGAAGGTAGAATGTATGTGGATCTGTGGCTTTCTTTTTTTGGTTTATTTTTTAAACGTTATTGACAATTTTGTGTATGTATAAAATGCATTTTGATCATTGTCTTTTCCCAGCACTCTTAACACTTACCCATACCCCTTCCACTGAACCTCTTCCTCCCTCCAACCAGTGCCTCTGCTATTTTGCAATTTTATTTTAATTTTGCCTTCTGTGACATTCTTTTCGTCTTAAATCATGGTTCCTACTCACTCTGCAACAGGAGGTGAGCACTCCCTGCTTGAGGCTGAGCTCATCGTAATAGACACAATTCTCTCTCCTTCTACCCTGCTTCCTAAAGTTATCTGCCTTTCTTTATTACTAAAACAAGTGTTTTCCCACCATCATACATCTCATAGTATGACTGATGCTTAACTATCTCCAGTTGTTTATTCCCTATAGATTTTAGCAGTTAGTGCATGGGTGCCATTCACCATCTTTTTCCTTGTTGAATTTTTTAAAAGAATAGATATGATAATATTCTTCAGTTAATGTTAGCTATTTTTGGCTACTTGATAATTTTTATGTCCTGCTTTATAAAATGCTTTTCTTTTCAAAGTTGCCTGTGTTTGAGTATTGGCTCTATCACTTTCTAGCTATGTAATCATGGGTAAGTTCCTTAACCTTCACTATTTCATTAGATAATTACTTCATGAAGGTATTATATGGGTTAAGGAGATAATGCACATATAAGAGCTTCACACTGCATCAAATATGCAGAAAGTAATCAATGGATTATTCATCATCTTACAGTCTTTATTAATATTTACAATTTTGGAGTTCACAATGTTTTGAGAACATTTCTTCATAAATTTTCTTATGTTACATAGCAATTAATAAGTCACACTGTTCATAGTGAAAATAATTTTTCCTTCCAGTTATTCAGAATTAAGGTAAGGATCAACAATTTTTTGGAATGCAATGGAATGTTTAAGATGACATCCTGTATTTGCTAGTGATTTTCCACTGATGTGGGCATGAAGAGGCAGAATGAAAGGATATGATTCTTAAGCACTGATTCTTAAACAAGGAGGCTGCAGGATTCATAAAATTGCTTGTTGTTGACCTGTCCTGTTACATCCAGATTGAATTAAAGGGAAGGCAGAGGAAATATCTTAGTAGGAAATACAAATTTTGGAAACATTCATATATATGTAAGAGTCAAAGTCCAGGAATAAACAAATCCCTGAGAGGAAGTATATAGAAAATGTTATGGATACTATTGTTATAGACTGTCCTGAGAGGAGAAGGCAGTGAAGTATTCAGAAAACTCAGAGGAGAGCTAGGAAAGAGTAGGATCTTAGATGACCAAGTAGGGTAGAAGAGAGAATGTGGTGGTTTGATTCAGGTGTCCCCATAAACTTAGGTGCTTTGAATGCTTTGTTTCTAGCTGATGGAGAATTGGGAATTAACACCTCCTGCAGGTGGTGTATTGTTGGGGATGGACTTAGGGTGTTATAGCCAGTTTCCCCTTACCAGTGTTTGGCACACTCTCCTGTTGCTATTTTCTACTTTATGTTGGCCAGGTGGTGATGTCCACCCTCTTCTCATGCCATTGTCTTCCCCTGCCATCATGGAGCTTCCCCACAAGTCTATAAGCCAAAATAAATCTTTCTTTCCCCAAAACCTGCTCTTGATCAGGTGATTTCTGCCAGCAATATGACTGCAACAGTAATGTTGGTACTGAGGAGTGGTGTCACTTGCTGCTGGACAATTGACTGTGTGGCTTTAGCCTTTTGGAGCTGATTTTCAAGAGGAATTTCTCTGAATTTGAAACTTTGGCCTAAGAGATGCCTTGGATTGATGTAAGTACTGCTTGATGGACTATTCTGGTCAGAGTTGAAAGACCTGAATGCAGTAAGAGCTATGAACTGTGAGGTTTGGCTTATGAGGGTGAGAAAGAGCTTTGCCTGGATTGGGATACAAACAGTTTGTGTGAGAGGTCTGCTGTTATGCTCATGTCCTGAGAAGCTGTGCAGGGTTGCATTGCCTAGAAACAGATTGGTGTGTGCAGAGGGATATGGCACAGAATGAAATCTCTGAGTGGAAGCTTCTGCCCATTCAACTGCAATTATATGAGAGATTACAACCTTTGATATTGGCCAGATGGCCTGCAGTGGGGCAACTGGAAGACAGTAGACTCTTTTGAAGAGACCTGAGTGCTCAAGGAGTGTCCTGTTCTTCAAAGTCTGCTTTATTCCCCCCTGGATTAATAAATTGGCACCCCACCTGGTATTATGGAGTGCAAGAAATGCAGGAAAGAGAGGGTCATTGAGTTTACAATGCAGTCTTGTGTTTTGGAAATGGCCATGGGCAGTGTGAATCAGGTTTGATGGATGCCTGCGTGGAGACCTGATGGAGCCGTGAGGAGGGACCATGGGTTACAGTGGAGACCCAGTGGAGATGCTGGGACCATGGGATGGCTGCTAAGGTGTGCTGCTGGCCCCAGATAAAGCTTTCCAGGACTGTGAGGAGCCAAGCTGGAAGGTTGGAATTGGAACTCCAGAGACTTGTTGCTGGTTAGAATTATTGGACTTGGAGACTTTTCACTGACTAGAGTTGTTGGACTTGAAGCTACAGAGTTTGATGTTTGCCCTGTTTAAATCTTGTATTGGTTGAATATTTCTTTGCTATGCCCAATGCCATCTTTTGCAGTGTGAATGTTCATTCTGTGCCATTATGGGTTTTTGGTTTATTTATCTTTTTTTTTTGATATTATGGCTCAGTTAAAAGACCTTGGATTTTGGGGATGTTTGAACATCATTGGGATTGATCAAAATTATGGGGACTTAAAAAAATTATGGGAACTTTTAAAGATGGACTCAATGCATTGCATTTTATTTCATGCATGGTTTTCAGTTTATGGGGGCCAGGGACAGAATGTGGTGGTTTGATTCACGTGTCCCCCATAAACTTGGGGGTTCTGACTGCTAGGTTCCCAGCTGATGGAGAATTAACACCTCCTGAAAGCAGTGTATTGTTGGGGGCATACTTATGGGTGTTATAGTCAGTTTCCCGATGCCAGTATTTGGTACACTCTCTGGTTGCTATTGTCCACCTTATGTTGGCCAGGGATGATGTGCACCCTCTGCTCATGCCATCATTTTCCCCTGCCATCACGGAGTGTCCCCTCAAGTCTGTAAGTCAAAAGAAATCTTTTTTTTCTCCAAAAGCTGCTCTGGGTCAGGTGACTTCTGCCAGTAATGTGAACCTGACCACAACAAACCTCAACAATGTAAGAAAAGCTGCTTAATACAGCAATTCTACGCTCATCTTAAGTGGTGCATGTGGAAAAGATAAGCACATTATTGGAGCTATTTTCACCAAATATTCATTGAGCATCTACTATGTGATGGTAATCATGTTTAGCCAAAAGCTCACCAGGGACAAATTTGTTCTTAAACAAGTTATGCTTATTACTCCTTATTATTAGGGAGAAAGAACACCATGGGGAGTCAGAGTGTAGAAGGTGCTAGCAAGTAGCTACTATAGGACTTGGGTTTTATTGGATGATTTTGGCAAGTGTTGAAAAAAGTAGAGGCTTGTTCCAGATTGCATGCTGCCAGAAAGTGGGGGCAATTTTATGATCCTGTTTCAGTCTGTACTTAGATGAAATTATGAAGTGCTCTGGTTTTGTTTTATTTTATTATGGTCTTAGAGTAACCTTGTCTGAGGTTGTATTCTTGGAGCTTGTTTGTGTCCAAAAGGAGAACAAAATGGCCTGGTTATGATGTTAGATCAGTTCTTAATAATTCTGACACCTGTCTGTGAATTCCAGTTCAGTTCTGGATGTCAGGGGCTGATATTTTTTGTCAGTTTCTCCTTATGGCCGAAGACACATAAAACCAGGCTGCAAGATATTAGTGCATAGTTTTTGGATTTTTACCACCTCACACTCAGTTGAATAAGATCAGAAGACTGTCCCTTGGATGTCATTTATAGCTGGACAAAAAAAGTTACCATAAAATTGCACTTAATAAATAGAATTATATACTTACATGAAGTACATTGGTAATCTAGAAATTATAATTTAGTTTACATGTTAGGGGAATTCTAGCACTCTAAATGTTTTGTAAGTTAAATCCATAAAAATCCACGTTTATTGTGTTTACTAAATACAATTTTATAAATATAATTTTGACTTTGAAGGAGCTAAGAAAATAGAAAAAAACTTATATAACTTGTAAAACTGAAATGTGCAGTATTTAAGAAGTCTGAATTATGATAATTTCAGCCAGGTTCCTGAACAAACCAAAATATTATGTTGATTTATTTTGGTAAACTAATAATTGACAAAAATATGTGAAAACTTTTATCTTGAAATTGAAGACTCTTATTTTTATTTTAAAGCTACAGTTATAAAAAGCTATTGTATAAAAATAGTTTTTATTATCCACAAAAACCATAGCAATAACTTGTTTCCAAGAATTTTGATGGCTTATCTGAACTAAATTTTCCTAGGATATGTACACAACAGCTGAACAATTTTTAAATTAATCTTTATAATCTTATGATAGAGGGTAAAGAAGAAATAGTAAAAAAGAAATAAGAGAGTGCCAGCTAACTGGCTAGTTATGTTAGCTAGTTGTGTTTTTTTTTTTTCTGTAAAGACAGAGGAACACTCTGATGCAGAAAAATGTTTTGAGGGCTGAAGAGATGGCTTAGTAGTTAAGGCATTTCCCTGAAAAGCCAAAGGACCCTGGTTTGATTCCCCAGGACCCACATGAGCCAGATGCTCAAGGGGGCGCATATGTCTGGAGTTCATTTGCAGTGGCTGAAGGCCCTGGCATGCTCATTCCCTCTCTCTTTCTCAGTCTTTTTTTCTCTCTCTTAAACAAATGAATAAAATACAATAAAAATTAAAAAATGTTTTGACATCTATGCACTTACTAGCTACTTTCTTGTTATTGTGACCAAATATCTCTCAAGAAGAACTTAAGAAAAGAGAGTTTATTTTGACTCAGAGTTTGAGGTAACCATCCATCTTGGCAGGGAGGGGATTGCAACAGGAGTTTAAGGCAACTGATCATTTTAACAGTTCACAGTGAGGAAGCAGAGAGATTTGAATTCTGAATGCTAAGTTTTATTTCTCTTTTTTATTCAGTCTGGGACCCCAGGCCATGAAAGGGTGCAATCGCTCCTTAGATTGGGTCCTACCACTTCAATTAACCTAAACTAGAAAATCTCTCATAGACATTCCCAGAGATATGTTTTCATACTTATGCTAAATGTTGTCAAATTTATAACCAGATGTTTAGCACCAAAGTCTGTCCTTTGTCAACATGAAACTCAAACATAACACAGTTAAGCCATAACCTTCAATACCTTGTCTCCATAGACTTTAACAGTTCCAACAGTACTCAAAAGTGTAAGCGCAGATTCTCTTCTGAGACTACTTGTAGGGACCCCAATGCTTCCATACATTACCTGGCCTCAGCAGTTCTTTGTAACCATGATAAAATACTCCATGGCCCTCTCATCCTCCTTCTGTCATACCTCCAAAACCAGTACCACATGGAGGATGCTTCCCAGTTCTGGTGCCAGTTTGGGATGAAGTGTGGCCCTTTCAACTATAGCTATAGTAATGTCCATTTGTTGTAGTTACTAAGTATGTGAAAATACTTTCCTAGGCAGTTGTTTTTGTGCAGGGAACTGCTTCTGGGGTATTCCTAACATTTTCCAAGGTTTCTCAAAAGACTTTGTACTCTCATAAGGTAAGTCTTTCAGTAGGTGTTTTTCCCCCTCAGGGCACCTCTTCTATTGCCCCAAGGCAACACAGGAGGTTTCTTTATAATGGTATTTCTCTCTTTAATAATTACTGTTGCTTTATCAGCAACATCCTGCATACTCTCCTGTTTTAAAATCTCTGCCAATCAAATTACTTTTACAAACAGCATCATTCAAGTTCTTACAACATGAGAAGAATGCAACCAGTTTCGTTGACAGCATACAACATGAATTTCCTCTAGTTCAATTCCTGATAGATTTCTTTATTCCCTTTGAAACCCCATGAGCCACTCTACCCCAACTGTCCATTTTTCTCTTAGCATTCTTGTTTTCCATGTTCCCACCAGAATAGCCTACTAAGCTCTACTTACCATATTCAAGTGCTTTTTGAGGCTAGAGTTCCAATTTTTTTTACATTCTTCCTGTAAGCTTATTCTAAAGGCATATGAACCATATGTTCAATTTTACGATTGCAAAATTCCAGCTGTTTGGTGCCAGTTTTCAGTATTACTTTCCCATTTTTGTGACTAAACACCTGACATGAAGCAACTCAGGGGATGAAGGATTTTTACTTCAGTTTGAGGTTACAGTCCATTATAGTTGGGAAGATGTGGTGGTTTGAATTAGATATCCCCCCCAAAACTAAAATGTGATCCCCAGCTGGTGGCAATTGGGAGGTAAAGCCTTGCTGCAGGAGACGTGTTATTGGGGGAAGGCTTAAGGGTACTGTAGACAGCTTCCCATTGCTAGAGCTCTGATAATTCTCATACTTGTTGTTTTCCACCTGCTTTGGCAAGAAGATGATGTCTGCACTCTGCTCTAGTATGATTTTCCCTGCTATTATGAAGCTTCTGCACAAGACTATAAGCCAAAATAAACCTTTTCCTCCCATCAGCTGCATTTGGTTGTTCTAGTAACATGAAGGTAATTACAGCAGAAAACAAGGTGGCAGAAGCTTGAGGCAACTAGTTACATAATAGTTCACAAAGAAGAAGCAGAGAACAATAAATTCTGAATACACATCTTACTTCATCCTTTTTTTATTCAGTCTTGGACCCCTGCCCATGGAATAGTGCCACCCCAAACTAGGTTGGGTCTTCCCCTCTCAGTTAATCTAATATACAAAAACCCTCACAGGAATTCCAAGATTATAGTTTCCAAGGTGATTCTAAATCATATAAATTGACAAATATAAATGAATAATTACAAGGCATAAAAGAAAGCATAACATAGAAATTTTGACATAATTTGGTTTCTTGGCCATTTTATCAGGATTACAATTAAAGAATCTATTTATTAGGTCCCAAAATACAGAATAAAAACATTTTCTATATTAGAAAGTGATGTCTCTTTTAGAATATATATATATATATTCTTCTTGGTGTCTAAATTCTCTAAAGTGGACATCTAAATGCCAGCCAAGTTTTCCATGGCTTTATCTGCAATTTTAGGCTTTAATCAAAGAAAAGGTTGAGATGACATCAAATATGTTAATATCAAAGCTAATTCTAAATACGTTCCAAAAATACTGGTTAAGGAGAATGCTTTTCATGTTTTGTTAGCTCTAATGTAACTAAAGAATATTTCAGGAAAGTATTCAGAAGCTATTTTATAACCATTAATAAAAGCAGACTATGAGCAAGGTTTTTTAATTGTTGTTTAAAGTTACTTTTTAAAGAATAACTAATCAATGTCAAAGTTATCCCAATGTGGTCCCTATAATACCATTTTTTTCTGAGTAAAATTGTGTCAGTTGGAAAGGTTTTCACAGGAGCCAGTATAATGAGAAAGTAAATTATGAAAACAAGTGTTTTGCTTGCATATGGTCCTGCTTTCAATCAAAGTGACCCTGTGAGAGCTGTGCTATATCACTAAGAAATGTGCATAAATGACCTATTACTCTAGAACTTTGTTATTTACCAGTAGTCATTGATCAGGGGATGGTCAAAGTTGATTTGATTCTAGAATGTTGGAAATGTAAACATCAGAAGGTCTCAAGTACACAAAAACAATACTGAAGAAGTCCTTATAAGATTTTGAACTTGTGAACTGGGGCAAAGTTCATCTAACAAACAAAATCTCCTAGAGTATAGGTTAGCTGTAAGATAGACTTATTGGGTTAAGGTCCATCCATTATTTATGAACTTCTTCCTCTTATAGAAAACAACATTTAAGATTTTAGTCAAGATTGGACTTCTTCTTTTTAACCACTTTTTCTTTATTAGTTATGTACATACTCAGTGTGTAAATAGCGCATGTTGGTACCATCCTTATACTCATCCCTGTCCTCCACCCTCTGAAGACCTTTTCTGCATCTATTGAAATGATCATGTGGTTTTTGTGTTTAAGCTTATTCATGTGGTGTATTAAATTGACAGTTTTCTGTATGTTGAACCAACCCTGTTTCCTTGGGATAAAGCCTACTTGATCAAGGAGGATAATGCTTTTGCTGTGTTGTTGAATTCAGGCTGCTGAGAAGAATGTGTATTCTGTAGATTTGGGGTAGAATGTTCTGTAGATTTCCATTAGGTCTGTGGTGTTGTTGAGCTCTCTTAGTTCCTTGTTAATTATCTGTTTGGTTGATCTATCTGTTGCTGATAGTGGACCATTGATGTCCCCGACTATGATGGTGTTGGTGTTTATTTCTGCTTTGTTGTCAAGTAGTTTTGGTTTTTTGAATAGTGGTGCAACTAAGTTTGGTACATAAAGATTGATGATTGTAATATCCTCTTACTGGATGATTCCTTTGATAAGTAAGATCTGGCCTTCTTTGTCTTCTTTGATTACTTTTGGTTCAAAGTCTATTTTATCTGATATTATTATAGCAAAGCCTGCTTGTTTCTTATTTCCATTTGCTTGGAATATCATTTTCTACCCTTTCACCCTGAGGAGGTGTCTATCTTTAGTTGTCAGGTGGGTTTCTTGAAGACAGCAGATTGAGTGGTCTAATTTTTTGAGTCACCCTGTTAGCTTATTTCTCTTGATATGTGAATTAAAACCATTAATGTTTAGGGTAATAATTCTGAGGTTTGATTTAAAAACTGCCATATTGTGGTGGTTTATGTGGTTTGGTGTTTTCATGGAATTTGAAGTTTTCTGTGCCTTCTCTGAGTTTGATTATTGTTATCTGCTTCTTGTAGACATTTGAGGTTGATTTTTTGACTTTTCTGTGTGGAGAATTCCCTGATGTACTCTCTGTAGATCTGGCTTTGTGTTCATATAGTTGTAGAGCTGACTTTTATTGTGGAAAATTTTCTTTCACCATCTACTATGAGGAATACTATTACTCAGTAGAGTAGTTTGGGTTGGAAGCCATAGGTTCTTAGATTTTGTTGTGTTCCATTCCAGGCCCTTCAGGCTTTCAGGGTTTCCACTGAGAAGTCTGATGTAATTCTGATGGGCTAGCTTTTATATGTAATGTGTTGTTTCTCCCTAGCTGCTTTTAGTAATTTCTCTTTGGTATCAGTGTTTAGCATCTTAATGGTAACATGTCTTGGAGAATTTCTTCTTTGGTCCAATCTGTTTGGAGTTCTGTTAGTTTCTGGTAACTTGATGGGACTTTCTTTTGAGAGGGTGAGAAATTTTTGTTTGATAATTTTGTTGAATAAGTTCTCCATGCCTTTGGTCTGAATTTCTTCCTCTTCTGGTATTCCCATGATCTGAATGTTGGGACATTTAAGGGTATCCCATAGTTTCCTTATGTTCTGTTCATAAAAGTTTTTGAACTTATTCAAATTTTTGGACTCAAGAACTGTTTATTTTTTTATGTTTTGTCTTCCACTTCTGAGCTTCTATCCTCCACATGACTGACTCTATTCTTGAGAGCTTCTATAGATGTTTGGACTTGTTCTATTTGGTTTGTATTTTCTATTGCCTTTTTATTTATAGTATCCATCTCTATGTTGTGTTCCCTTTTCATGTCATTTTCTGATTTCTCTTAATGTTTCTTGGAATTCATCCTTGCATTTATTTATGTCTTCATTGAGCTTAGCCAGCTGGTTATTGATGTCCTCTTTTTGTCTTTTTTCACTCTCCTTCAGATCATTTAACTGTCTTTGGAACACTTCCTGGTTCTTTTCCATTAGATCTAATCTAGTGAGGACAGCATTCATGCAATTATTGGAACTTTTTCGATTTTATGCAAGTTCTGCTAAGTGCTTGGCCAGGGTTGCATAGCGTGGGTCTTCATTTTGGGGTTCTGATCCTAGTTTAGTCTCTATAGTCTGATTAGAGACTTCCATTGTGGGACTGGGCAATCTTGTTAGATTTACTTGCATTTGATTTTTCATGTTATTCCTTTTGTGCTGTGGTCTGGACATCTCAGTGTAGGAATCTTATTTAATTTAGGAGAAAGCTGTAGTTTACCCTTGAAGTGTATTCAGTGATTATTCCCTTTTATCTTTGCTTTGATTAGGCTTCTGATGGCAATGGGGCCTGTCTTCTCAGAGGGGAAGAGTCTGTGGGGCTCTGGTGTGGGCCCGAGGACCTGATGAAGGGGCTTGTTGGTAGGTGGTTCAGGGTATGGGTCTGCATGCTCAGGAGGACCCAGGGGACAGGGGTAGTGGGGAATGGGACAAACAGACTGGTGTTGTGGCAGGACAGGGGAGTGGGGAGGATGGGATTGTATGGTCCTGTCATGTGGTAGGGCAAGGGAATGGGACAGCGGGGTCCATTGGGACTGCATATCAGGGGGTGGATGAGACATTAGGGTCCTATGACACAGGGGGAGAGAGGACAGGACTACTGCAGGTCAGGTGACTGGGCATAGCAGGGGAGGATGAGTGTCCTTCCTGATGGTGGGAGGGGGAGGAAAACTGAGGGAGGGAGGAGGGAATGCTAGCCTGCTGACCTGGGTCCATTTCGCCAGCAGGCTCTTCAGGAATACCTGATCCCTGCTTAGTGGGGCACCTGCTGGGACAGCAGTCACACTGAAATCCCAGTGGCAGAAAACCTGAGGGAGGGAGGGGGGAAGGCTAGCCTGCTGGCCTGGGAATGACTAGCCTGCAGGAAGTGCAGGAGGACCTGGTTGGCACATGGTGGGCCAGCTGCTGGTATGGCCTAAGTGAGGTCATGGGAAGAGATTGAGTAAAGCAAAGGTTGAGGAAGTGCTACTCAAAATCTAAGAGGATATAAATAAGTCATATGGAAATGTATTTTTTAGACAATGGAACACCCAGAAGCCATAGATTGTTACTAGAAAATGTTCAGTACCAGGGCTGGGATACCTTCTATTGAGTTGTTTGCCAGGGAGGTCCCTGGTGCCCCTAAAACATCACAGGTCATTGACGAGGCTCTTTGTTTCCCACTAGGAATAGATGGTAAGACCCTATAGCTGAAGACTCCACATACTTGGGCTGCAAGTTCACTGAGAAATCCTGCTGGAGCTGAGATGAAAACCTCCTCCATGTAGACCGGCTGACAGAAATCTGGAAAAAGCTATGGTGCATGCAGTTCAATGGGACAGAGAGAATTCACCAGTGAAGATACTCAACAGTGGACACTGCAAGCATTAAATTTGGTCAGCCAGGCCAAATGAGCCAACGGGTACTGTAGTGGCATGTCTGTTACAGGGGAAACCAACTGCTCTCTAATTGGAATGTAGGCCCACTCCATGGGAAGGAATACATGCCTGATACTGAAAACCTATAATGCATAGTCATGAGCTCTAGGGGTATAACGTCTGCTGGTGTCTGGCTAAATGTATATACTATGCTCACCAAACTTCTCAGTAAGCACTTCTCTTAGTGTTCATACCCGTATAATAATGTTAATCTCACTTTTGGTTAGAGAAGCTTCTCTTTTCAGGTGATGGCGACCTTGGGATGATCATAAGGCACCATAGTGCTGAGAAGAAGTGACAGAGGTGTGCTCAGCACTGAAACATCTCTATCACACCTTCCAAGGCTCAGGGGCCATTGTGGAAGAGGTGGCAGAAGGAATGTAAGAGCCAAAGGAAAGGTAGGACTCCTTATAACGTGATCCTCCAGACACAAAATGGCCTGGATATCCATGACCTCACAGTGCCTGACACTACCTACACAAGACCATCATAATAGGAGGAAAGTATGATGACATCAAAATAGAGACCATGCTAGAGGGGGAAGGGGTATGATGCAGAGTGGAGTTGCAAAGGGGAAAGTGGGAGGAGGGAGAGAATTACCATGGGTTATTGTCTATAATTATGGAATGTATCAATAAAAATAATTTAAAAAAAGAAACAAAAAAAAATTGGTCAAGGGTCTAGGAGATTAGTCAGTGGTTAAGGTGCTAGCTTGGATGGAATGCCTGATGGCCCAGGGTCTATTTCACTGCTCCCTCGTAAAGCCAGATACACAAAGTGACGCGTGTGTCTGGAGTTCATTTGTAATGGATAGAGGCCCTGGCATGCCCATTTCTCTGTTGGTCTCTCTCCTCTATCTTTCTCTTTATGTTTGCAAATAAATAAATAAATAAATAAATATTTTAGAAAAGATTTTTGTTTAGGAGCTGGGGAGATGGCTCAGTGGTTAAAGGTGTTTGTTTTCAAAGCCTTCTCGTTCAAGTTTAATTTTCCAGTACCTACAAAAAAGCTACATGGACAAAATAGAAGTGGTGCATGTATCTGAAATTCATTTTCAGAGGCAAGAGGCCCTGGCATACTCTCTCTCTCTCCTTGCAAATAAATAAAAAGAAGATTTTAGACAAAAAAGTAGATAGACAAGACATTAGACAAACAAGTTTTAGAAAATCAAAAAAATCTCCAAGGCACAGCACAATTTTTTTTTCAAATAACCAATATCCCAAAGAGAAGCATATTCTCAAGAAAACAACATAAACAGAGAGCCAAAAGGCTTCACTGAAAAAGAAAAAACATATTTCAGCATTGTGTGAGCCATATTTTTGTTGCCATAATGAAATACCTGATACACGCTGACTTTGTAAGAATGATTTATTTATAACTCACAATTTGGTGTGATTCAAAATTCATGGTCGAGTGGTCTCCCTGATTTGGTACATGGTGAATGTAGTTGAGGACATAACATATGATGATGCAAGCCTTGTAGGAGCAAGTGGCCATATTGCAAGATAGGAATTTTAAGAAAATGTGGGAGGCATAAGGCTTGCTCCTTTTATAACAACTCCTTTTTGAGAACTGATGTGAAATTGCATTAGAACTAACACCCTTCTCCCTGATCCAGTTTCCTACTATGTCCCAACTCTGAAAGTTTGTAACCATCCTGGGAACCAATGCTTTAATACATGGATCCTTGGGGGACATCCAAACCAAAGCAAGCATGAAATTACTGTTCAGCCACGGACATGTGGCACTGTATGCCGAAAGACACAAGAGATCTCAGATGTGTAAATTATTATTTACTAAGATTCTCAGTCCAACACAATGGAAGTCTCCATGGAATTTTACTTGGACCACAAATTCTTCAAAAGTCCTTAAAAAATACAACCAAGAACATTTTACAGTTAAACAAGTTGTGTTTATTACTCACCATAGCAAGAAAGAATACACACCATGGGGAAACATGAAATGTCTCAGTAAGATGTTAGGAAAAAAAATCTAGTATTTGGACTTTTTGAGCAATTTGAGAAGGCATTTTGTTATTTACCAAGTGCTATTAAAAAGAGGGATGGATTTTATAATTGGGCATATTATTGGTAGTATAATTACCTTGAATTTTGTCTGGATTTAGATTAAATTATGCAGGATTGTTTTGTTTCATTTTGTCATATCTGTGGTTGTTTTATCAGATTTTCTTTATGCCCAACAGGAGAAAATAATTGGCTGTAAGTGGTGTAACTATGAATATCAGATTCGTTTTGGACTTCAGTGAATTTCTCTTTTGCTTGCCTTCTTCCCTCCCCCCAACATACCTCCTTCTTTTTTGGCAGTACTGGAAGTCAAACCCAGCTTTCATTCTTTCTTCCTCTTTATTTCTTTCATTCAGCATATAATGTCACATCATTCCCATTTCTTTCAATATCATAAATCATGTTGAACATATATTCAATATGATGGCACATAGTGCTTAAAAGTGAAGTCCTCTTCTCATCTCGTAGAGTCAAATTATAGTGGAGAGATAGAGGAAAATAAAGCTCACTAAGGAAAAGTGACAATGATGAGAATGGGAAGATAGATGTGCATGCTGAAGATAATAATAGGCAGAACACCCTAGAATGATTCAGTCAAAGACTCTAATATAGGAGGATCTTGGTGAAGAACTGCTAGCAGTGTACTGTTGACATGAGTGATTTTTCTGCTCTGTGAGTTGTGAAATTATTTGTGTTTCTGGGTAGAGGAATAGCATGATTTATGATATTGAAAGAAATGGGAATGATGTGACCTTATATGCTGAATGAAAGAAATAAAGAGGGAGAAAGAATAAGGATACAGGCAAAGATAAACAGAGAGAGGGAAGGTAAGTAAGTGAAGGAGAAGGAGGAAGAAAGAGAAATAAGAAGGAGAAAATTTTCATAGAAGTGGATGGAATTTTCATAGATAGTTTTTGTCTACTTATCTAGTTGATGAAATTCCTTTGTATTCTAGATTATTGAGTGTTTTATTCATCAAAAGATGATGGATTTTGTCAAATATTTTTCCTGCAAGTATTGAGATGGTTATGTGAATTGTTAAAATTCTATTTGTACATTGTGTTATTTTAACTGATTTTTATATCAAGCAAACTTTCCATTCCCAAGATATAGTCAACTTGGTCATGTTGTATAATTTTTTTTATTTGTTACTGGATTTTTTTTGGATTATTAGGGTTCAGTTGAGGGATTTTTTTTGTGTCTGCATTCTTAAGAAATACTGGATCTCTTGATTTCTTATCTTGTGATGTCTTGCATTTTTGTATCTTTAAACATTTTGTAGAATTGATCACTAAAGCCATATGAACCTGGACTAATTTTTTGTAATTTAAATAATTATTAATAATTCAGTCTCTTCACTTTCATGGGTCTATCCAGATTGGTTTTTTTCTTTATAATAATTTTTCAATTCTGTAAAATCAGGTTCATGCTTTATTTTTGGTTCTTGTAATGACATTCTTTTTCTTTGTTAACTTAACTAATGATTTGTTAATTTTGTTGATATTTATTCAAAGAACTAGCTTTTTACTTTCTACATTATATTTTATTAACTTTTTTTAAGGACAGGTGTCTGTCAAAGCACTTGATTACCCACCTGAGGCAAAAAGTAAGACCCTATTGCTAGAGACACCATATGCTACTGACACAGAGCATGGAGCGACCTGGCTGGAATCCTGAAGAAAAGCAGTCCCCAGACAGTCAGCCAGTCTAGTGTTGAAAAGCTCTACATGAGCTACTGGGGGAAAATGGAAAATGGCCAACAATGGACTGAGCAACCAGAGGTTTAAGCTAATGAGAAGCAAACACACTGACAGGATGTACACGCCTATGCAATAGTGGCACACAACCTCAGTGGGTAAACAATAGCTTTCTGATTGGCTAAGAGATCCAGTCAGTGTAAAGGAACCCATATCTGGAATTGGAAACCAGGTCAGAATCCTAAGGAGACAAAGATTATGTTCTCCAGTGTCAAGCTCTCACTAGTCTTTCCTTAAAAGAGGGGTTACATACATCAAATTCACCATAAATTAATGAAGCTTATCCCATTTCAACTATGCTGACTTCATTTTTTGTTGGAGAATCTGTTCTTCTTTTTCAGAAGGTAGCCAGGACAGAGGAGATAAACTACCCCTCACACTTTAGCCAAGCCACATCTGAAACCACAGAGGAATTGGGAAGATGAGCAAGAGTGCTGCTTCCATGTTATTCCTGACAATCAGTGCCAGGGTGAAGGAGACAGACCCTGAGGACACTCAACACCTACCAAAGCAGAGATCCAGAGGCTCCTAAGAGTTCATCACTGTCATAGACTTAAGACTTGTCCACCATGGCTCAGGGAATTTTGTGGAAGAGGGGTCAAAAAGATTATAACAACCACAGGTTGAGCCATCATGCCCAGAGGCATTCCCTCCCCTCCAAAATAACTGACTGCTGCTCCTACAGTGCATAATCCACAACCTCATAAGAATACATAACCCTAACACACTGAGGAGAGCACCCAGCAGAATGGTGGCAGGAATGAGGGAAAAGAGGGTGCCAACTCATGATGTATCCATAAAAAAATATGTTGTTAATAATAATAATGATAAGAAATGGAGAGCTATTGAGGAAGACAACAGACAGTGACCTCTGGCCTACAGACAACAAATACACCAAAAACATGTCCTCTTCATCTTACTACCAAGAAGCCACATACTGGACATGGTGACCACACCACCATAAAAGTAGACACTACTAAGCTATTATTGTTCCAATTCATGACCATGACCATGTATGTGGGAATACATCCCTATTGTCAATACATCCACTTCCTCAGTCTTTTTAACCAAATCTAAAATACCTCAAAAATGAGTTAAATTTGTATGTAAAAAATCTTCTTTAATAATATTTTACTATTAGTAATACCTCAGTATGGCCAGGGGCATGTTTCAGGACCCCCTTCAGGATATAAAAAATTCAGACACTCATGTACCTTATGTAAACTGATGTGGTATTTTTATTTACTCTACACACATCTTCACTTAGAGATTAAATTGTCTGTATATTACTTCAAATACCTAAAATGTAAGTGCTATATAGTTGTAATGTGTTGCTTAAAGAATGATGAGGAAAAAATTTTAGACTAGCATCCTTAAGTATTTTTAATCACCAGATACAGTGTTTATAATTATGAATACAGAAGGCATGGTAATTTGAAGCACTACTTTTAATAAAAATACTTAAATCCCATTTTAGAGTGGACTTTAGGCCTTCTTCCAATTAAACCACATAAGTCTCTTTGTGGCATCTGGTTTTTCAAGCATACAATGCCATCTCAACAAGATATGGAATTATTCAGTTGTTTATGTGCTAAATATAATACCACAGCCAGGTAAAGAACCACTGTCTCATCTTTCAGAAGCTCAGATCTATACATTTTAATTTACTCAGCTCTTTTGTCTTCCCTCTCGCTTTACTTCTAGATTCTTATCCCACTTTATGGGCCCACAACCACCACTGGCACAGAGTAGGCTACAACAATGGTTATGAAGTATCAGGACAGGTTTTCCTTTCCTGTAGGGGAATGGAGATACCTAGTCCTTGACAAGAAACCTATCATAAAGCTCTATACCAAACTTCCAAAAAGGGTTCTGTGGAATGTAAATAAAAGATCTTATGCTGTTTTAATTAAAAGTGGTATGCTATATAGATTAATACACTTTAGTACTAAGAAAATATGTGAATCCAAGTAATAATCCTACTTATATAGTATCCCAGTTCTAAATCAAGATTTTACTCAAATCTAGATAGATAAAAAAGGCTGAAATGTAGATTTTTTTAGGTACTTGGCTACTTACTTACCACCAATGACTTCTAGTAACACAATCTTCTGGTTACCTTTGAATACACTTGAGTGGTAGGCACTTCCCATTAGTTAAACACGGCAATAAATACAATATACTTGAGATGTATTTTTTTGGATCATTTTCCACTCCTCATGATTCGATCTGCTAGTAATGCTGCTTCCTCTTGAAGGAGTATTCTTCTTCAAGTCTTGTTTTTTTCTCCTGTAGACTGTCAAACGACAGTGGGGTAGACAACACACAAAACTACTGTTTGTGCATGGATAAAGACCAAGGTGATATTACAGCAACATGGGTATTTCACAGCCATGAAGGAGGAATTAAGGGTCTGCACCAGGTGCTTCTTTATAAGGTTATTTCATACTGGCTAAGGAACAATCCATCAAGAGAACATTAAATCCTAATCATAATCACACCAAACACAGTTTCACCTAATTTCATAAAACAAATGCTATTAGATATAATGTCATAGATTAACCCTTGCACATTAATAGTAAGTGACTTGGTGACTCAGTACCTGACATACATCAATTGACAGATAGTCCAAGCAAAAAAAAAAAAAAAATAGAGAAACATCTGAATTAAATCACAAATAAAATACATTTAGCAGACATCTACAAAACAGTTCATCCAAATGCATTAGAATGCATATTCTTCTCATCAGCTCATGGAACTTTCTTTATAATATTTCATGTATTAGAATATAAAACAAGTATTAACTAACATAGAAAGAAATGGGGCTGGGGGGAGTTTAGTAAGTAAAGTGCTTGCCTTGATTTAACCTGAGTTCAATCCCCAGAACACATGTAAAAATACCAGGCTTGGTGTCATACATTTGTAAAGCCAGTGCTGGGCAGACATAGACAGGTGGATTCGTTGAGCTCTCTGTCTTACTAGTATTTCATAATTGGTGAGCTCCAGGCCAAAGAAAAATTTTTCAGAAAAAGATGAACAATATTCCTAAGGAATAATACCCAAGGTTGTTCACTGGTATCCATGCATATTCACAAAAATATGCACATGAAACTGCACACATACACACACACGCACCTTCCACATATTAAAATGTATATATGTACATACAAATAAAAAAATATAGAAAAATGTAATATTTTTTGTATCCATTTGACCAAACTAGAACGAAACTAGAAACCACCAGTAAATTGAAGCTGAAAAACTGAGTAATTTTCAGGTTATGGAACTCAAATGTATTTTTTTTTTGCTTTAGCCCAGGCTGACCTGAAATTCACTATATAGTCTTAGGGTGGCCTGGAACTCACAACAAGTCTCTTACCTCTGCCTTCCAAGTGTTGGGATTAAAAACATGCACCACCATGCCTGGCCAAATCTATTTTTAATAAGAACCTACACTTATATTTTATTATACCACCTTTCAATGAACCATAGAAATGTTCCAGATGTTTTTAAGTATATATTTCAAAACTTTCAATAGCTCCAGAAATGCCAATAAATGTAAATGTAGAAATTTTAAAAATAGAGAACCTATGGAATATACACAAGCTCATGGATATTAAACTGCCCACTACTGATGAATGGGTCATGAATAATTCAAGAAGAATCCTGGAATTAAATGAACATGAGACACTGTGGTGGTTTGAATAGAATAGATTGCTCCCAATATATTCAGTTGTTTATTTGTTTGTAGTTTGCATCTTTAGCCACCTGGCTGGAGGCAATGTCATTGGGTGGATCTTAAGGTGTGGTGGTGGGTTTCAGATTTCAATCTAAAGATATGCAAAGTGTGCCTAGCTGGAGTTCCTGAAGTGTGCTGTGGCTTTTGGCTTTAGGCTTGTGCTTCTCTCTCTCTGCTTGGACCTGTGAAGGCAGGCCAGCTTCTTCTGTCATTTATGGAACTTCCCCTGGATCTGTAAGCTTCAATAAATTCCTTTCTCCATAACTGTGTTTGGTCTGAAAGTTCATCTCAGAGAACCTGAAACTGTCTGCTACAGACACAATATACCAAAACCTATGGAATGCATTGAAACAGTCCTAAGAGGGAAGTTTATTGCTCTAAGTGCCTATATTAAGAAACAGGAGAGCTCAGAAATAAATAACGTAATGATACATCTTAGGGCCTTGTAGAAACAAGAACAAGCCAAATAAAATCAGTAGGTGGAAAGA
Source organism: Dipus sagitta (assembly GCA_036346955.1). Lineage (NCBI taxonomy): Eukaryota > Metazoa > Chordata > Mammalia > Rodentia > Dipodidae > Dipus > Dipus sagitta. Next base: position 57,285,306 of record CM070776.1, on the reverse strand, counting down.
AATAATTAAGATCAGAACAGAAATTAAAATAAACTACAAGTGAAAAAAATAATTCAAAAAATCAACAAAATGAAGAGCTGGTTCTTTTAAAAAATCAACAAAATCAATGAACTCTTGGGCAAACACTTGACCAAAAGAAAGAGAAATTCCAAATTAATAAAATTAGATGTGGAAAATGATCCATTGTGACAGACAGTACGGAAAATTCAGAAAATTATTCTGATATACCTTAAAAAAACTATATCTCACTAAACTAGAAAAATCAAAAAGAAGGGGATATATTTCTAAATGCATATGCCCTACCAAAATTAAAACAAAATGAGATAAAAATTTAAACAGATCTATAACAAGCAGTGAAATAGAGTAATAAAAAATCTCCAAAAGAAAAAAAAGGCTCACAGCCAATGAATTCACTGTAGAATTGTACCAGATCTATAAAGAAACATTAACATTCATGCTCTACACACTTACATAAAATAGAAAAGGTGAGTGTATCAGTTACAGTTTTCAGTTTTTATTTTTATTTATATATTTTTATGTTTTTAACCTCTTTAATTGACAAATTCCATAACTATAGACAACAAACCATAATAATTTCCTCCCCTTCCACACTTTCCACTTCACAAATCCACTCTCCATCATATTCCCTCCCCCTCTCAATCAGTCTCTCTTTTATTTTGATGTCATAATCTTTTCCTCCTATTATAAGGGTTCTTTGTAGGTAGTACCAGGAATTTTGAGCATTGTGAGCTGTTCTAGACTTCTTTTGGTTCTTACATTCTTTCTGATACCTCTTGCCCAATGGACCCTGAGCCTTGGAGGATGTAATAGAGATGTTTCAGTGTTGACAACTCCTCTGTCACTTATTTTTAGCACTATGGCGCCTTTTGAGTCATTGCAGAGGTCACTGCCATCTGAAAAGAGAAGCTTCTCTAACCCAAAGGTGAAAGCAGCATTAATATATCAGTATGAACATTAAGTGAAATGCTTACTGGACAGTTTGGTGAGCACAATATACACATTTAGCCAGAAACCAGCGGGTTTTATACTCCTAGACTTCATGGCCTCCCCTGTCATAGATTTTCAGTACCAGGCATGTATTCCCTCCCATGGAGTGGGCCTGCAATCCAATTAGTGAGTGGTTAGTTTCTTCCGTGACAGATGTGCCACTATTTCACCGATTGGCTCATTTGGCCTGGTTGGCCAAAGTTAAGGCTTGCGGTGTCCACTGTTGTTTATCTCCACTGATGGCTTCTCTCTCCCATAGGGCTTCATGCAGCATAGCTTTTACCAGCTTTCTGCCAGCTTGTCTACAGGGAGGAGGTTTCACCTCAGATCCAGCTTGAGTTTTCAGTGACCTTTAAGCCCAAGCATGAGGAGACATCAGCAATAAGTTCCTTTCTTTTTGCTGAGGTAAAATATCTGAGTGGAAACAGTGTATGGAGCCAGAGAGATGGCTCAGCTGTTAAAGAAGCCTGGTTGAAAAGCCCGATGGACCAGGTTCAATTCCCAAGAACCCACATAAATCCAGATGTATGAAGTGGTGCTTGTGCCTAGAGTTTGTCTGCAATGGCAGAAAGCCCTGGGGCACTCATACTTACTCACTCTCCATGTCTGCCTCTTCCTTCTTTCCTTTCTTTTTTCCCTCCCTCCCTCCCTTCCTTCCTTCCTTCCTTCCTTCCTTCCTTCCTTCCTTCCTTCCTTCCTTCCTATTTCTTTCTTTCTCATAAATAAGTACATACAAATATACATACATACATATATAAAAAGAAACCATTTGTGGAAGGAAAATAGTATAATTTATCTTACAGTTCTGAGAGGGAATCAGTCATAGTGGGGAAAACATGGCAGGAGCAACAAAGCAAGAAGCTGGTATCACATCATCAGAGAAAGTGGAATAAGAGGCAAACACTAGTGGTATATGGCTGCACTACAAAATATCAATGTCTACCCCCAATGACATATGACCTTCAGCAAGACTTCACCTCCTAAAGATTTTACAACCTTCCAGAATAGCACCAGCAGTTGGGGATTAAGTACTTAAACACATAAGGTTATAGGGGTCATTTTCTCTTCAAATTATCACAGCAGGAGTACTACTAAACTGCTTTTTACAAAACCAGTATTACTGTTATACCAAAACCAGATAAAGACACAAGAAAGAAAGAAAATTATAAACCAATTTCCCTGACTAGTATCGATGCAAAAATTCTCAATATAATACTGAAAAAATGAAATTATGTTGGGAAAACTAAATTTTAAATAGATTAAGTAATAACTCCTGCCTCATATTCCCACAGTGAGTAAGTTATATAGTAGGATTTTAATCCAGGACTATTTTACTCTAAACTCTCTGCTATCTTCTCAGTGGGCCATGGGACCTGTCACATGTTTGACACAGCATGCATATTTGTCAATGCAAGCCACAGAACAATTGCTAAATAGAGATATACACAGTCACCCTTAAGTATTTCCTCATGCTGTATGTGAGACAAGAACATCCTTGTCTGGCCTTATAGAGAAAGTGAGGGAAGAGCATTCTGGTTTCTAGATGTAATTTAGGATTATTGTCTTCAGAGCTCACTATTTACAAACTTGATTAGAGAGAGAAGGAGAAAGCTGAAATAAGGCAATAATGCACATGTCAAAGAGAGAAAAAAAAAGGGGTTTTCAGTGTTTTCACCTGTTGCAGTTAGCTTTGCATTGCTGGCAGAAAGTGCCCAAACAAAATCTGCTTGTGGGAGGAAAGGGTTTATTTTGGCTTACAGACATGAGGGGGAAGCTCCATGATGATGGGGACAAATGTAACATGAGCAAAAGATGGATATCACCTCCTGGATAACATCAAGTGAGCAACAGCAGCAGGGGAGTATGCCAACACTGAAAAGGGGAAGCTGGCTCTAGCACTCATAAGCCCTCCTTGAAAAACACACCCCCTTCAGCAAGGCTCCAACTACTAAATTGCCACTGGCTCAGGATCCAGTACTCATAACACATGAGTTTACAGGGGATACCAGAATCAAACCACCACATTGCCATAAAGAAATGATAAAATATTTGAAGTGCTTTAAATATTTAAACATTATACAAGTTACACAATTTGAACATTATGCAATTTATACATGTATTAAGTACCATATGTTGTCACATTGATATGTATAATTTGCATGTTTTTATGTCTACCAGCTAAACTAAATTTATTTGAAAGAATAACTAAAAGGAAAAAAGTATCCCCTTAGAGAAGAAGAGTTACAATCACTAGTCCCAGGGGAAGATATTAGATATAGACATCTTATCACACCAGTGGTTAGCATGAGAGGACAGGTAGGTAGGGTAGTATGTGGTATTTGCGATTTTGTTTATTTGAAGGAAATAGTGGAATGGCCTTTAAAGTTTACTTCGTGAATCCCTCTCTGGGCATTAGGATATAAGAAGTCTGTGTTGAGATTTAGGAATTTGTATTATAATGAGAATGTTCTATGAAATATCATCGCAGGGAAAAGTGTTGGAGGGTGAAAAATATGACACATGGATTTCAGTTCTATTTCCATTGATAACTAGCCACATAGATTTGACTATGTTTTTTTATCAGGATTTTTGAGATAAAATGTAGCGTAGGCTGGTCTGGACTGAGCAATTGTTGTGCTTCAGCCTCCTGAGTGCTAAAATAACAAGTGTAAGACATCATGCCTGCTTCTGAGTACATAACTTTATTGAGCTACAGAGTTATCACCCACACTGTAACGATAATTACATCTGCATTTCCAATCTCACAGAGCTATCAGGAAGATAGCATGAGATCATATAAAGTAAAGCCACTTTATAGGAATTACTACAATAAAATGGTTAGTGGCAGTGATGATAATGACAATGATCATACTGACAGTGGAAAAAAGATATGTAATAGACTTGTGATATAATTGTTGTGTGCTCAATTAATGAAGGGAGGCTTGCCCCAGTTAGAGCCTAGATCATACCAAGATCCTATCTGACTAAAGAACAAGAGAAAGTAGTCCTGGAAAAGGATTGTGGAGTATCTTAGTGTTAGAGTGCTTGCCTAACATGTGTAAGGCTCTGGGTTCCCTCCTAACTGCCCCTAATGAGGGGGGATATTTCTGATGAAGGACTAATAGGAGAGGATGATGAGGGGTGAAAAAGAATGAAGTATACAGTATGTATATGTTAATATATCATAAGAAAACCCATTATTTTGTATATTAATGAAAAACATACATGAAAGTAGCCAGAAAGAGGGTCAGTTCGAGCAATCTTAGATTGAATAGTAACTAGATTAAAATATCAAAACAGGGCATGAAGGAATTTTAACTCCAAGCTCCAACCTGCTGCTGAAATGAAGATTTCCTCTCCATTTCAGGATTGGATGAGGCAGGAAGAAGGCATTCATAGCTTCAGTTTGAGGTGGCTGGGAGAGCAGAAGATAACTGCTGTTAGTATTTGATTAACAAATCTTTCAAAGCATTCTATTTGCTTTAATTGTATTCACTAAGGATATCTGATCTTAATTTGCTTTCCCATGTGTATTTTCTTACTGAATAAAGAGAATAAGCTGGCATAATTTTTCAGCCTGTTCAGGAGTCATGTTGCTCATTTAAAATACAATCTGGTTTACAAATTTGTCTCTGGTGGGTCAGTGAATATAGATCAATTCCTTAGAGAAATTCACCCCTAGGGAAGTGGGTGAAATGGTGCTTATTAATCTGTAAAGCTTGAAACGTGAAAGCTTGAAGACATCTCAGGATGGAATGGGTTGTCCAAAGGTAAAGTGATTAAAAGGAACTTCAGCAATGAACTGTAATCTTAGTGACCTTAGTGGTGGACATCTCTCCAGAATTACCAAAGGAGATTCCTTAGAAGTTTTTTCAAGATAGCAATAGCATGTAAACTTCCTGTGTAAATAAGAAGTAATGTATACATATGTATACTTGAAAATCATTTTAGTGTAAAGAATGTGCTTTCTTTTTTTCTGTTGGAGACAGGGTCATGTTATTTAGCAAGACTGGTCTTGAACTTGTGGTAATCTTCCTTTCTTAGCCTCCTGAGTGTTGGGATGACAGGTTTGCACCACCATAACTGGATAAAGCATTGGTTTTGAGGGCTGGAAATATGGCTTAGCGGTTAAAGCACTTGCCTCCAAAGCCAAAGGACCCAGGTTCAATTCCCCAGTACCCATGTAAGCCAGATGCACAAAGTGGTATATGCATCTGGAGTTCATATGCAGTGGCTGAAGGCCCTGGTGTGCCCATTCATTCTCTCTCTCTCTCTCTCTCTCACACGCACACTGTTTCTCTTACTTCTTATAAATAAATAAATAAAAATATTTTAAAATGTAATTGGTTTTAAGGGAAAACTATATCTCATCATAACTATATGACCTTGGGTATATAGTTCATTTATAAAAATATTCAGCTTTAGCCAGGAGTAGTAGAACACACCTTTAATCCCAGAACTTGGGAGGCAAAGGTAGGTGGATTGCTGTGAGTTCAAAGCCACCATGATACTACATAATGAATTCCAGGTCTGTTTGGGCTAGAGTGAAACCCTACCTCAAAAAAACCACAAAAAATAAAAATTCAATTTTAAGTTACATAATACTTCTTCCTGCATAGAGAAAATATGTTTAAGACATCAACTCGTAAAGTAACAATAGTAAGCACTGGGGAAAATACAATCAAATAATCACCCAAGGTTGAAGAGCAAACAAAAGTAGTTGTGTTTATTAGGGGAATATAAGACTGGAGTAAGTGACCAATATGTGGGTAGGTGTTCCATTTTTATTATTTTTTGTTTTTACTCTTAGGGAAGCCACAGTTATGGAATCACATGCAACAGAGAAAAATATGATTGAAATCTTGCTTTCTTTTTGTCTATAAGGACTAAATGAAGAAGTTCAGGGAAAGGTCTCTTTAACAAACCAAGAGGAAAGACAAAAATGAGAAATTTAGATAAAAGGAGTATCACATTCTTTGTTAAAATTTCACCAGGTCAGTGACTGAACCATACATTTCATGTTTGTAGCTGTATTAATTACTTTCTCATTGGTGAGACAAAATATCTGATAAAAACCTGTTTAAGAGAAGAATATTTCAGTTCAGAGTTCAGAGTACAGTTAATAGTGGTGGGGAAGGCATGCTGGATGGAGTTTGAGGTAGATGGCCGCATTCACTACTGTGAGGAACCAGACAACAACGAATGCTCCTGCTCAGCCAGCACTTTCCTTTTTATACTGTCTAGGATCCTTGTCTATGGAATGGTGTCACCCACATTTAAGGTAGGTCTACACAACTTCATTAACCAAATCAAGATAATTCTTCACAGACACAAACAGAAATTTGTATCCATGGTGATTAGAAATCCTGTCAAGTTGAAAATAAGAGATTAACTGGCACAGCAGCATCCTCCCCTCTTTTGAGACAGAATCTCATGTAGTTCAGGCTGGCCTCAAACTTACTATGTAGCTGAGGATGACACTGAACTGTTGATCTTCCTGTTTCCACCTCCCAAGTGCTCCTTTTATAGACATGTAGTATAGTGCCCAACTTGTGTAACAGTTTGAAAACAGTCTGACCTATGATCTGAGTGGCTGTTGTGATAAACCTGATCTTTGGAAATGGTTTTTAGGAGGAATGTGGAAGATGGAACTCTGATATAGAAAACCCCTTGAATGCTGGAAGCAAAGCTTGATGGGCCATTCTGGTGAGAGCTTGGAACCAATAATCCTGAGACAATTTCACACAGTAAAGGCCCAGTACATGAGAGTTCAGAGGAGAACAAGGACTCTATCAGCAATGGGCTAGAGGAATTTCTTGTTATATACTGTCAAATAAACAGGCTATATTCTGTCTGCATCCAGAAAACTTGAATGATAGTGAATGTAAGTGTGACAGACTAATTTGTTTAGCAGAAGAAATCTCAAGACAGGATAATACTCAGGTTGGTGCTGGGAAAGCAGCTATAATTGTAGTTACCTTCTCATTGCCAAGACAAAGCATCTGACCATGTAGGAGGAACTCCATTATGACAGCAGGAAATAGGGCATGAGCATAAGCTGGACATCATCTCCTCGCTATAGCATCAAATCTTGTAGCTTCATGTCTGGCATTTAGGACCTTTCACAAAATCTTGGGAGTCCAAATTTCACCCCTTTAGCTAGGCTACTTACAGCATAGGGGAAAAATCCATCTTGAGCCAGCAGCTATCTTTGGCAGACATTGTATAACCCTGACATATCAACTGCAAGCATGGCTCCAGGCCATGGCTTTCCAGGGCCTTCCCACAGGGACTTCAACCACCCTGTCTCACATCCCTCAGTAGCTATCTCCAAAAAAACAGGTCAGCCCCCACCCGGTAAATTCCCCCAATAAAAAACCCCAATTAAGGCCACTAGGCTGGTTTTCACATTTGTGGGGACCTCCTCATGCCTTATTTCCTTCTCTTAGACTCTATAACAGCCTTCTAAACTCCATCCTCTATGGTTTATAGATTTCATTCATCAAATTCATAAACAAGAATCTGGAGGCCACTGACTTGATGTAAGTTTTATGTGATTGTGGCCATCTGGCACCCTAATTCCTTGATTAATGCCCAATGAAGAGCAGAAAATGGCTCCATAACTCTCAAGGGCATCCCAGATTCTCATATCACACATATGTATAAAATACCTTACATTGGTAATGTATGTAAGACAGATGTGGTGTAAATCCATGTGGTGGTTTGAGTGCAAAATGTCCCTCATAGGCTATGCATTTTGAATACTTTGTACCCAGTTGGTAGAGCCTTTGGGAGGAACAGCCTTGCTGGAGGAGGTGTGTCAATTGGGGAAGTCCAGCCCTACTGGGTGTTTGTTAACTCACTCACTCTTGCTGCTACCTCCCAGTTGATGTGACAAGATGTGATGCCCAGCCTTTGTTCTCTTATGCTTTCCCTGTCATGATGAAAATTCCCGTCAAGACAGTAGGCCAAAATAAACCCTTTTCTGTCATTAGCTTCCTTTGGTTGGAGAAGGTAACTGCAACAGCCTGTAATCCCAATTCTTGATAGCCTGAAGCAGGAGTATCATGGACTTAAGACCAACATGGACTGCATACTGAGAGCCTGTCTCAAAAATTGCAAGGCATGTAGATGCATTATATTACTTAAATCTATTGAATATAACATAATGAATTAAGGAGTTTATGGGACAGTGAACTGATATGGTTGCAAGATTTCTACTTTATGTGAAGTAGAATAAAAAAGTGAAAAGTTATGCATGTGTACAGAATTCCTTACAGTAGTTTCTACAAAAATAATACAAATAGCATAGCTAAAATGCCAACAGATAAATCAGCACAGCTAGGAAGTTCCTAAACACTAAATGTAGAGCAAGGATATGCTCCAGATATCATCCTATTTCCCATTGATGTGTATATATATATATATATATATATATATATATATATATATACATATATATATATATACATATATATATATATATATATATGGAGAGAGAGAATTAAATCAGCTTATCAAAGAGATACCTGTATTCATATGTTTATTTCATCTCTGTTTAAAAAGACAGATTAATGAATGGGGAAGATGCATATATACACAATGAAATAGTATTCAATGAGAAAAAGAGGGAAAATATGCCATGTTTGACAACAAGGATAAAATTGGATGACAATAGCTTTGGTGAAATAAGCCAGTTACTTATAGGCAAAAGCTAAAAAAAGTTGATTTCATAAAAAAGTTGAATAGCAGTTATTAAACTCACATGTAGACCATAGAATAGAGAATCAAGGCAGATACAGCCATTTGATTTTCTACAATGGTGTCAAAAACATATATTAGAGAAAAGGCATCCTTGTCAACAAATGGTGCTTGGAAAGCTGAATAACTACAAATAAAAGACTGAATCTTGACTGCTATCTTTCTCCATGCACAAAAATCAATTCCAAATTGGTCTAAGATCTTCATGTCAGACCTGAACTTTGAAACTAATAATGAAAAACAGGGGAAACACTTCAAGACATAGACATAGGGAAGGACTTGCTGAAGTAAGACTAGTAGGTCAGGAAATAATAGCAAAAAATGTCAAATGGGATTTAATGAAATTAAAAACTTCTGTTCATCAGGGAAGGAGAGATGGCTTAACAGTTAAGCGCTTGCCTGTGAAGCCTAAGGACCCCAGTTCAAGGCTCGATTCCCCAGGACCCACATTAGCCAGATACACAAGGGGGCGCACTCGTCTGGAATTCGTTTGCAGTGGCTGAATGACCTGGGGCTCCAATTCTCTCCCTTTCTCTCTCTAACTGCTTCTTTCTCTCTCTGTCACTCTCAAATAAATAAAAATAAAAATAAAAATAAACAAAGAAAATTAAAAAACAAACTTCTGTTCATCAAAAGAAACAACTGTATGAAAAGACAAGCTATAGGAAATGCTTTGTTAACTATTTATCTGACAGAGGGTTAGCATATAGAATATATAAAGAGCTCAGATAATTAAACTTTTAAGAATAAACAATCCAATCAATAACTGGGAAAATGACCTGAACAAATACTAAAATTACAAAATACAAATGAGCAGGGGAGATGACTCAGCAGTTAAAGGCACTTGTATGCAGAGCTTGCCCTCCCTGGTTTGATTTCTCGGTACCTATGTAAAGCCAGATGCACAAAGTGGCACATGTGTCTGGAGTTTGTTTGCAGTGGCAGGAGGCCCTGGTGTACCTTCTCTCTCTCTCATAAATAAATTAAAAAAAACTACAAATGGCCAATGAATACATCAAAGTATATCCTTAGCCACCAGGGAAATGCAAATCAAAGTTATTTGAAGATTTCATCTCACTCAGTCATAAGATATAATCAATAAAAAAATCAGATGTTGGTGAGATTACAAGGGTAAAGGGATGTAAATTAGTGCATTCACTATAGAAATCAGAATGGGGATTCCTCAAGAAATTAAAAATTGAACTACCATATAATCCAGCTACACCACTCCTGGGCATGTACCTGAAGGAACCCAAATTAACATACAATAGAGATATCTTCATAACTATGTTTTTGTGTCAATATTTGCAGTGGCCACATTATGGGATCAATTATCAAAGGATTAATAGATAAATAAAATGTGATTCACATTCAGCTACAAAAAGAATAAAATCATGTCAATCATGTCATTTGTAGGAAATAGAACAAAACTGGAAGTCATTGTGTTGAGGGAAATAAGTCAGATTCAGAAAGACAAGTATTACATGCTTTCTCTTATAGGTGAAATTTTAGATAAAAAGACATAAGGAAATGGCTCAGTGGATAAAGCAGGCTTGTTAAACAAGGATGAGGACCTGAAAGGGCCAGAGAGTACCTAAATTTGATACCCTTGCATCCACAAAATATGTTGGGGCTGGAGAGATGATCAGTGATTTAAGGCGCTTGCTTATAAAGCCTGACAGCTCAGGCCTAGTTGGATTTCCTCAGTATATCTGGAGTTTATTTTCAGTGGCAGAAGGCCCTACTGTTCCCATACACTCCTCTCTCTCTCTCTCTCTCTCGATCTTTCTCTCTCTCTCTCTGTCTCTCTCTCCCCTTCTTTAAAATGTATGAATAAGTAAATAAATCAATTTTTAAAGCTGGACATAGACACACATACCTGTATTCTCAGTTTTATTGAGGAGAAGACCCTATAATTGCTATGGCTTGGTAGTCAGTCTAATTGACAAAAGTAGCTCCAGGTTCAGTAAGGGACTCTGTCTCAAGGAAATAAAGTAGAACATAAAGAGAAAGAGAGGAGACAGACAGGAGAGAGAGAAAGAGAGAGAGAGAGAGAGAGAGAGAGAGAGAGAGAGAGAGAGAGAGCGTGCATGGGTATGCAAGGGCCTCCAGCCACTGCAAATGGACTTCAGATGCATGTGCTACTATGTACATCTGGCTTTACATGGGTACTGAGGACTCAAACCTGGGTCATTAGGCTTTGAAGGCGAGTGTCTTAACTGTTGAGCCATCTCTTCAGTCCTCTTTTATATTTTAATGGACATTATCTAATTGTTTTCTACAAAGTATGCACTGATGCATATTTTCATCAACAGTGAATGAGAGAATTTTCCCACACAGGTTTATCAGCTTTTAAAACCTTTGTCTTATGACAGGCAAAATGGCACATTTTACTGTTAGAATTTCTAAAATTATAAGTGACATTTGAACATCATTTCATGTGTTTGTTGGCCATATGTATTCTCTATCTGTAAATTCCTTAACCCATTTGTCTGTTTTTCAAATGGATTGCTTGTCCTTTTGTTTTTGGTCCAGGCACTACTTTTTAGAAGATATTTTCTTCCAGTCTCTCTGTTCTTTTATTTGTGTCTTTGCTGGAAACATTTATTCAGTTTAATGTTGTCAAATTCACAAATATATTTTGCTATACTTTTAGAGTTATTGCCTGTATAAGGACTTTCAACAATCCAAATGTATAAATATTTGCTTATAATATGTTTTTTTAGATAGTTTTATGTTAAGCTCTTTTAGTGATGTAGAATTACTGTTATAGATAGTATCAAATAAGGGTCTATTTTTACCAGTTTTACAAAAAGGATAAGCAATTATTTCCCATTTATATATTAAATTCAACCATTCTCCCTCATCTTGTATGAAATATTATTTCTGTAATATATTAAATGACATATGTATCTGTGCTTATCTCTATTTATATTTTAATTTGAGTTTCTAGAGTTTATTCCTGGTATTGTCTCCATTTTCTACATGAAATTAAAAAAAATATGGTGCTGGGTCTGGGTCCTAGATGAACAGTGTGTGGACAGGTGCAGAAGTATGGAGTGAGCCCCTATCTCACAGCTCCTCCCAGCTCCCTTGTCTGGGTTCCCAGCATGGACAGAGACAGTGCATGGGCAAGCTCAGTGGTGTGGAGTGAGTAGGCCTCCAAAGAGATATGAATAAATTGAAGGTGAGTCAAGAAATGGAAACTTAATGAAGACTTGATCAAATGAAAGAATGAATTGCAGGATGTATCAAGAAAATCAAAACTTGAACTAAAATTATACCTCAAAAAAGAGATGGACACAATGCAAAATAACACAACAGAAAACAAAAATCAAATAGAAATTATAAAACCTCTCTAGAACCATTCACCAACAGAGTTACTCATGTGGAAAACAGTAACTCTGACCTGGAAGAGAAGACAGAAGAAATTGATCAGGAGGCCAAAAACTTTGCTAAGTTAAAAAAAAAATCAAGTGAGCAGAATATGAGGGAACTGTGGGATACTGTAAAATGACCAAATACCTGGATCATGAGTATACCAGAAGGAGAAGAAGTCCAGTCCAGAGGCACAGAGAAAATATTCAACAAAATTATTGAACAAAAATTTCTGAATCTCTCAAAAGAGAGGCTCAAGCAGACATAAGAAGTCCACAGAACACCAAACAGACAGGACCAAACAAGAAGCTCTCCAAGACACATCATAGTTAAAACTCTCAACAACAAAAACAAAGAGTGTTAAAAGAACCAAGATAGAAACAACTCACAACATACAAAGGCAATCCCATCAGAATTACATCAGATTTTTCAGTAGAAACCCTGAAAGCTGGAAGGGCCTGGAATGGAACAAAAAAAAAAAAAAAAAAAAAAAACTTGTCTTGCAACCCAAGCTACTCTACCCAGCAAAGTATCCCTCATAATACATTGTGAAAGAAAAACTTTCCATGAAAAAAGTCAACTCTATGATTATATGAACACAAAGTCAAACTACAGAGAATACTTAAAGGAAGACTCCACAAAGATCAGTAAAACAACCAATCTCAAGAGCTGACAATTGGATCACAATAACCAAAATAGACCAGGCTCAAAATAGAACAAAACACAAGAAAGCATCAAACCCCATAAAACACCTCATCATGGCAGGGATTAATTAAAACCTCACACTAAAAACCTTAAATATTAATGAATTTAACTTACTCATCAAAAGACACAGGTTATCAGGGTAGATCAAAAAACTGGACCCTGGGCTGGAAAGAAGGCTTAGTGGTTAAGCGCTTGCCTGTGAAGCCTAAGGACCCCGGTTCGAGGCTCGATTCCCTAGGACCCACGTTAGCCAGATGCACAAGGGGGTGCATGCATCTGGAGTTCCATTTACAGTGGCTGGAAGCCCTGGTGCACCCATTCCCTCTCTCTCTCTATCTTTCTCTGTGTCTGTCACTCTCAAATAAATAAATAACAAATGAAGAAAAAATTAAAAAATAACAAAAAATACTGGACCCTTCTACCCTTCTATCTGCTGTCTCCAAGAAACCCACCTCACCACTAAAGATAGACACTTCCTCAAGGTGAACAGTTGGAAAACAATATTCCAAGCATATGGAATTAAAAAACAAGTGGGTGTTGATATATTTATATCTGATAAAATAGACTTCAAACCAAAAGTAATCAAAAAGGACAAAGAAGGCCACTTCTTACTCATCAAGGAAATAATCCAACATGAGCACATCACAATCATATATATATATACACAAACACAAGTGCACCACAGTTTATAAAACAAAATTTACTCCACAATAAAATAAAAATGAACACCAACACCATCATAGTCAGAGACTTCAATACTCTACTATAATCAATAGACAGATCATCCAAACTGAAAATCAACAGTAAAATAGTAGAGCTCAACAACATCATAGATCAACTAGACCTGATGGATATCTGCAGAACTTTCCTCCCAACTCTACAGAATACACATTCTGTTCATGAACCCATGGAACCTTCTCCAAAATTAACCATATAAGCCAGGCATGGTGGTGCATACCTTTAATCCCAGGACTCGGGAGGCAGAAGTAGGAGGATTGCCATGAGTACGAGGCCACCCTTAGACTACATAGTGAATTCCAGGTCAGCCTGGGCCAGAGTAAGACCCTACCTTGAAAAATCAAAAAAAAAAAATTAACCATGTATTAGGCCATAAAGAGTGCCTCCATAAAGTCAGGAAAATTGAATTAGCTCCCTGCATCATGTGAAATCACAATGTCTTAAAACTAGAAATTAACAACAAGAGCCACATGAAGAAATCCACCAGCAACTGGAGACTAAACAACATACTTTTAAACAATTAATGAGTTGTGGAAGAAATCCAAGAAGAAATTGTAAAATTCCTAGAATTAAATGATAATGAAAACACAACCTACCAAAACTTATGGGACACAATGAAGGCAGCCCTAAGGGGAAAATTCATAGCCCTAAATGCCTTCATTACAAAGACAGAGAGATCCCTTTTCAATAACCTGACTGTCCACCTAGAGGCACTGTGAAAACAAGAAGAATCCAACCCAAAGAGCTAGAGATTGAAAGAAATAATCAATATTGGAGCAGAAATTAATGAATTGGAAACTAAGAAAATAATTTTTAAAAATCAATGAAATGAAGAGCTGCTTCTTTGAAAAAATAAAACAAGATTGACAATCCCCTAGCCAAATTGATCAACAAAAAAAGAGAAGTCTCAACATGATCAGAAATGAAAAAGTAGAGATCACAACAGACATCAATGAAATTGAAAGACTCATCAGGCCATATGTCCAAAACCTCTACTTGACAAAATTGGATACTCTGGAAGAAATGGATGAATTCCTAGACACATAGCACCTACCAAAACTAAATTCAGAGCAGATTAATCTCCTAAAGAAACCTATCACATCCATGCAGATTGAAAAGTTAATCAAAAATCTCCCCCAAAAGAAAAGTCCAGGACCTAATGGCTTCTCAGTTAAATTTTATCAAAAATTCATTGAAGAGCTGAAACCAATTTTTCTCAAACTGTTCTGCATAATCAGTGACCAGAGAATCCTTTCTGGCTCCTTTTATAAAGCTAGCATCACTGTAATACCAAAACCAGACAGAGATGCAACAAGGAAAGTAAACTATAGACCTATATCCGTAATGAACTTAGATGCAAAGATCCTGAACAAAACCCTTGCAAACAAATTCAACAACACATCAAAAATATCATCTAACTTGATCAAGTAGGCTTCATCCCTGGAATGCAGGGATGGTTTAACATATGGAAATAAGTCAGTGCAATATACCACATAAATAAAAGGAACCATAAGATACACATGGTCATCTCAATTGATACAGATAAGGCCTTTGACAAAATACAATGCCACTTCATGACCAAAATACTGGAAAGAATAGGCATGGAGGATTTATAGCTCAACATAATAAAGGTTATATATAAAGCACCTAAAAAACATATAATACTTAATAGGGAAAAATTCAAGGACTTCCCAGTGAGCTTGGGTACAAGACAGGGGTATTCACTCTCACCACTGCTCTTAAACATAGTACTAGAAGGACTATCCCAAGCAATAAGAAAGGAGAAAGAAATAAATGGGATTAAAATTGGGTAGTCAGAAGTTGTTACCCCTATATGCAGATGACATGTTCCTATACATATGTGACCCGAAAGGCTCCATCTCAAAATTTCAAAAGATGATAAATTCCTTCAGGAAAATGGCAGGATACAAAATCAATGCACAAAATCAATGGCTTTTCTATATTCAAAGGACAAATATACAGAAATAAATCAGTGAGGCTTTCCCATTTTCAAACGCAACAAAAAATTAAATACCTTCAAATAACAATAAACAAGGATGTGAAAGATCTATATACTATGAAAACATAAAAACATGCAAGGAAGAAATAGAGTACAACGTGAAAAGGTGGAAATTCCTCTCATGTTTCTAGATAAGTAGAATTAATATTTTGAAAATGGCAATTCTACCAAATGCAATATACATATTTAACATAATAGTAATAAAAATACCAGTATCACTCTTCACAAAGATTGAAAAAATGATCTCAAAATTCATATGGACTGGCAGAAGGCCTCACATACCCAAATACATATATAAATCTGGTGGTATCACCACACCCAATCTAAATCTATATTACACAGCCATAGTAATAAAAACAGCATGGTACTGGAATAAAAACAGAAACATAGACCAATGGAACAAAATTGAAGCCCCAGACCTTAGGTCAAATAATTACAGCTGCTTGATCTTTGACAAATGTGCCAATAGTGTCGATTAGAGTAAGAGCATCTTCACCAAATTGTGTTGGACAAATTGGATGGCAATATGTAGAAAAATTAAATTAGGCCATTCTTTTCACCATTCACAAAAATGAAGTCCAAAAGTATTAAAGACCTTAATATAAGACCTGAAACTCTTCAACTATTGGAAGAAAAAATAAGATGCACTCTCCATGATATAGGACTGGGAAAAGACTTCCTTGAACAAAACCCCAATAGCCCAGGAAATTAAACAAGCACTCAATCAATGGTATCTCCTGAAGCTACAAAGCTTTTGCACAGACAAACATACCATAAGCAAAGCCAATGGATTAGCCACTTAATGGGAGAAAATCTTTGCCATCTATACTACTGACAGAAGCCAAATATCTAGAATCTTCAAATAACTAAAAAAACTAAACTATAACAAAATAATCAAACAGACCTGCTCCAAAAGTAGGGCAGAGAACTAAACAGGGATTTCTCAGAAGAAGAATTACAAATGGCTAACACATACTTAAGAAAATCCATAACCATTAGGGAAAAAAAATTTTAAAAATGTGAGATTTTTCCTTTCCTTTGCAAGGATAGCAAACATTAAAAAATCAAATGAAAACAAATGTTAAGTATGCAGAAAAACAGTAATATTAATTCACTGTTGGTGGCAATGTAAGCTGGTACAACCACTATGGATATCAATATGGAGACTCCTCAAAAGGACAAATATAGAGGTACCAAGAGGCCCTGTTATTACCTTACTGGACATTTGCCGTAAAACTCCACATCTCAGTTCAGCGATATTTGCTTAACTATGTTTATAGCTGCTCAATTTATAATAGCTAAACCTGGAATCAACCCAGATGCCCATCATTGGATGAATGGATAACCAATATGTGGCAAATCTACATGATGGAATTCTATTCAGCAGTAAGAAAAAATGAAAAAAAAATTCTGGAAAAATGGTCGAACTTGGAACAGATCACTCTAAGGGAACCCACACAATCACAGAAAGACAACCATCACATGGTCTCACTCATGTGCAGTTCCTAACCTGGATCAGCCTGGGTTTCTGACATATCTGAATAGTATCTAGAGGCTTGGATAATAGGGAGGGTAGGACTTGGGAGATGGGGAAGGGTGGAGGGACACAAAACGGAACCCAAATTGATAGGGGTACCATAGAATCCTATATCCTGGAATTTAGAGTAAAAGGTGGAACCTTCACTAGGATCTTAGGGGGAGGGTGAAATGTAGACTAACTTTAAATTTTTCCTATTTATCATCTTCTCTGTCTTTTTCCTTTTCCTTTTCCCTTGGTGCTG
Source organism: Dipus sagitta (assembly GCA_036346955.1). Classification (NCBI taxonomy): domain Eukaryota; kingdom Metazoa; phylum Chordata; class Mammalia; order Rodentia; family Dipodidae; genus Dipus; species Dipus sagitta. The sequence continues at coordinate 57,267,915 of CM070776.1, read as the reverse complement.
GCCTGTAGCTCCCTCTACCAGGATGTGGTTTGCACCCACAATGAGCTGTTAATCAGAGAGATCTACTAGATCTCGCAAAACAAACAAAACATATTTATGGCAGAGCACTTGATAACCCACCAGAGGTTAATGGTAAGACCCTACTGCTGAAGACACCATATGCTATCAGTACGGACCATGGAGAGACCTGGTTGGAATCTGGAAGAGAGCCAGTCCCCAGAAAATTAGCCTGTCTAGTGCTGGAAGGTGCTACATGAGGTATCAGGGAAAAGTGGCCAACATCTGTCCGAGCATCTCAAAGACTAAGTGACTCAGAATCCAACAAGGTGATGTGATGCTCACACAAGTGCAATAGTGACACCCAGCCATGGTGGGTAACCAACTGCTCTTGGATTAGCTAACAGATCTCAGTGGAAAGATAACTGAATGTGGAACTGGGAAACAAGTCAGAATCATATGCAGATAATGATTCTTATTTGCAATGTTAGGCTCCCACTAATCTTGGGCTATAAGAGGCTTTACACCCTTTAAATTCTCTGTAAATTAATAATGGTTATCCCATTTAACTGGTGCTAACTTCACTCCCTGTTGGAGAATCTGCTTCTCTTTTTGACAAGGGAGCTGGACAAGAGGAAATAAGTGACCCAGTGCACTCCACATTAGCCCAAGTTGAAAACACAGAGGAATTGAGGAAATAAGCAAGAGTGCTGCTTTCTTAGTGATATTAGCACAAGGGTGAAGGAGATAGACAGTGAGGACACTCAACACCTACCAAACAAAAGATCCATACGATCCTAAGTCCCATCACTGAAGTAGATTAAAAATGCTCCCAGCATGGCTCAGGGAACTTTGTGGGAGAGGGGGCAGAAAGATTGTTCGAGCTACAAGTTGGGACATTTTGCACAGAGACATTGCCTCTCCTCCCCCACAATGCATGATCCAAAATCCCCATGGGGTTGACCTGCATCCCCAATGAGGAAGGCCTCTTCAGAGAAAGGACATGGAGGAGGGAAAGGATGGTACCAACATGTGACATTTACATACTAAATATGTCCATATCTAATAGAAAAAGAAAAAAATGTACCAGCATCATTCTTCACAGAGATTGAAAAAAATGATCTCAAAATTCACATTTAGTGGCAGAAGCCCTTGGATATCCAAACATATCCTCAGAAAACAAAACAAAACAAAACAAAAACCTCTGGTGGTATCTCCATGCCAGATCTAAAGCTATATTACAAATCCATAGTAATAAAAACAAATAGCATGGCACTGGAATAAAAACAGATAGACAAATGGAACAGAATTGAAGCCCCAGACCTTAGATCAAGTAACTACAGCTGCTTGAACTTTGACAAATGTGCCAATAATGTAGATTGGAGAAAAGATAGCATCTTCATCCAATGGTATTGGATGAATTGGATGACCATATGTAGGAAAATGAAATTAGACCCACTCATTTTGCCTTACACAAAAATTAAGTTCAAATGGATTAAAGGCCTAAATATAAGACCTGAAACTCTTCAACTACTGGAAGAAAAAATAGGAGGCATTTTCCATGATATAGGACTGGGAAAAGACTTCCTTAACAAAATTCTATTAGCCCAGGAAATTAAACAAACACTTAACCAATGGGATCTCCTGAAGCTAAAAAGCTTTTGCACAGACAAATATACCATAAGCAGAGGCAATAGATCAGCCACTGAATGGGAGAAAATCTTTGCCAGCTATACCACTGACAGAAGCCTAATATCTATAATCTACAAAGAACTAAAAAACCTAAACAATAAATAACCATGCAACTCACACCAAAAGTTGGGAAGAGAACTGAATAGGTAGTTCTCAGAGGAAGAACTACAAATCCTCAATTTCTCTTTTTTTTGTTTATTTTTATTTATTTATTTGAGAGCGACAGACAGAGAGAGAAAGAGGCAGAGAGAGAAATAGAGAGAATGGGCGCGCCAGGGCCTCCAGCCACTGCAAACGAACTCCAGACGCGTGCGCCCCCTTGTGCATCTGGCTAACGTGGGTCCTGGGGAGTCGAGCCTCGAACCGGGGTCCTTAGGCTTCACAGGCAAGCGCTTAACTGCTAAGCCATCTCTCCAGCCCTCAATTTCTCTTAAATGAACCTTATAAACTGTTCAGTGCTTCCACATGAAAGCTTTTCTTCCTACTTCCCATGCATTTATGACTCTGTTCTAGCTTTCCCTCCTAGATTCCAATCTCTGTTAAATATACCCAACAATTTGTGATTTCTTTCTAAGTAAACTTAATACATAACTTATCATTTAACCTTTTGAGCCCATCTTCATCAATTCTTTGTTAAAGATAGAACAGAACCCAACCTTTGGGTTTATAAATTTGGGGGACCCTCCTAAACCCTCCAATCCCAGCATAACCATGACGATTTGAGGTAGTTTATGAGTAACAAGGCACCCTGGAAGTAAAAGCAAGGAATATCCTTGAGTCTGCCCTTGCAGTTTCCACTTTGTTAGAAGTCAGAGAAGGATTTGTATTCTCATTATCTCTTGTTGCCTAAAGGAGTTACCTAGACCTGCTTCTCTTTAAACTCAACCTGATTCCCTCCCTAGAAAGGAGTTCCTCTTAGAATTAAGATTTGTTTTAGGGTTAAACCTGAACCTGGCTTCTAGCTGGTTAGTTTTTCCCCCATTCAGATATAGAAACCAGGTTCCAGGGCTAGTTACATATGCTATCACCCACAACCTGGAAAAGGCCCCAGGCTGTGTCTCTAGATGGACTTTACCCTGATCCTGCCCTTTCATGGGCAGGAGCTCTCTGTACTCTCTCCTCTTTCCTTCTCTTAATCTAATAAAAGTTCTCTAAATTTTACTCTCTTGTCTGTGGACTTCAAATCTTTGAATTCATAAGACAAGAATCT